>CM030798.1:7227121-8427121 GCA_018127125.1 Rhododendron griersonianum | reverse complement strand
CGCCAAGAAGAACGGTAGATGATCCTTACCACTTTCTCTAAGTATAAAGTTTACTTTAAAGTAGAATTCTCCGTCCCCACTATTCCTAAGTATATGTAGTTTAACCCATACTTACTTACCTTAAAGTTATTGAATGACGTCGTAGAAAAACATGTTAGTCAGTGAACTTATTATCGCTTAAACTGAAGTATTTGTATTTTGATCTTTTGAAATGATAATAGACTTGCTATGTGCTTACTTGCATTACTTGTGGTTGTTCTAAAGCATATAGTGGTTTCCACTCCAAAGGCGTCCGTACATGTGGTGATATGCTTTAAGAATGACTTGAACATGCTAAATGATATAGAGTTGGATGATCTTGCTAGTTTAGTTTCAAGATTACTATGATTACATGAAAAGTCCTACCGCGGAGTCTATGCATGAAAACGAGACACGGAAACCGAGAAAGTTAGAAACATGGCACCTAGGGTGTGGCTAATGAAAGGAAGTGTTTGAAATGGTAAAATATTTTTGAAACTACATAATGACTAGAAATGGGGAGTCACTATGGGAGTACGATGCGTTTGTGTGCCAATGGGAACCCGGCGCGGCGGAACCATTGTGAGGATACTCGGGAACCCGGCGCGGCGGAACCGAGGTTGGGTGTGTTAAAATAGTTTTGGAAGTGTTAATGAAGTGGAAAATGGTGACACTGTCTACGAAATGTTGCGTAGGAGAAACACAAAAAGGCATGACACCAACGTTAGAAAGATAGCGAATGTGGATGTGTAATTGCTAACTATGTTGTTGAATGAGCATGTGTAATTGTCTTTGTGCCTCTTTGTTATAAGTTAAGGGTTAGTGGGTATGGTTTACTCTATTGAGCTTCTGTAGCTCACGGTGTTGCCCTTTGGTGACCCTGACATATTATATGGGTGGCGACGCCGGTATAATGTGTCAGATCTCATAGATGAACAGGGAGAGCAGTACACATTGGAGGCCTTTGGAGCCAAAGAGCTTGCTAGGATGGAGGAAGAGGTGGAGTAGTAGATAACCTTAGATTTCCCATCCTTTGTGTAATAAAAGTACTCTAGTAGGAACCATGTTGTAATAATGAGCTTGACTCTTCGTATTTTTTTTATCAATAAAATTTTTATTTAACGTACCCGAAAATGGGGGCGTTACACTAACTTTTGCTTGGAACTGCCCACTCTTGGGGTTTTCAGCCCAACGAGCTTCTCTCAGGGAAAAGTAGCATTTGAATTGATCCAGGTTGACCCAGGTTTTGAAATTGTTCCCGTTGAGGTTGAAGACCTTTGGCTGTAGCCCCAGATAAAATGGCTTCGATGACGCAGGGTCAAGAGTGTTTCAGTTGACATGCCTTGCTCCGGGCCATTTTGTACACCTTCTCATTTGTACTTCGTGGAACGCCACTGTTGTTGCTTTTGAACACAATGCAAGGCCCGGAGCCTTCTGAGCTTCTGTTTTCTGGATTGGCACCCGGTAGTAGGGGATTTGATGCTTCTTTATCTCAGGATCAACGCGAGGCGTGACTTGATGAGACCACGCCAAGACGTCGACGCTTGTCTGACCGGGAACAATGCTCCTCTGGGGGCGGTGCTTGGACCAACTTTGAACCTTTCGGGAGGTTATATTTGTCTTTCAAGTTTATTGAAACTACTTCTTCTTTTAATAGGCTGAGCACGCCTTTCGTCTTCCCTTTCGGCGAGGGAACACATTTCCTTGGGGATAATCCCATCGAAATCTATCCCTTCGTCGTCAGAGTCGACACAGTTTATATAAAAGCCAGCGAAGTACTTTGAAGCAAGATAAAGCATATCATAAAAACCCTCGGGGTTTGCCAAGTACAACAAACTCGAAACTTGAAACAAAAGCTACGACGTTGAGGGCCAAGAGGCACAACCTCCGACTCAGAGCTAGACTTAGACAAACGCAAAAGACTCTGTGTCAGACTCAGACAAAACGCCAATGCAAACTAGACGCGGTTTTGAAAATGCAATTGTTAAAAGGCTACCCGTAGCTTCCAAAAAGAGATAGGATCCAGCGGGTGTCAGGCCCAAGCAAAAGCACTTCGGCCTCCTCAGCTTCTTCGACCAAACCTACTTGGTGCTCCTTTGATCAATGGACCTCAGCCAGTCGGTCTTTTCCTTTGTAAGCCCCTCATCACAGTCAAACCAGATGTTGGCAGTGAAAACCTCGGTTGCCCAACCTACAGCCGTCAAGTTAACCTCCGGTTCGGACGGGATGGATACGATGGGTTTTGGTTGATGTGCTGGGACGATGTAGTGGCTAGGGTTGAATATGGTGGAGCTCGGGTTGATTTGAGGGGAGGTGATAGATACCTGACCAACCAGAGGGTCAGGCCCGTGTTGAGGCAAGGAGTTGGAAATGACGTTGGGCTTTGGTGGAACTTGCACCGTGCCATCATCAATTAGATCTTGAATCTCATGTCGAAGACGATAGCACTTGTCAGTGAGATGACCAAGCATTTGGTGGAAGGCACAGAAGAGGTTAGGGTTGTAACCAGTAGGTAGAACTTTGGGAGGAAGAGTTGGGGTCAAAGGTTTGAGGTGCCCAGACTCGACAAGTTTTTCCATCACTCCGGATCGAGATGCCTCGAAGACAGAGAAACTCCGGGGTTGGGTTCGGGCTCGGAAGCTTTGAGCGTTTTGAACCTGATTGACATCAGCAGCGCGATTGGAGTTGAAAGTTGGAGCATCGCTCCCACTTGTAGCTGTATTGGAGTAGTTGTTGTTACCAAACAACGAACTACTATTTTCTAAATAAGCCCTCGACTTAGCTTTTTGAGTGGAAGAAGAAGGAGACACCCCTCTTGGCAGAACTCCGGTTTGCAGCGCATCCTCGATGGCTAGGCCAGATTCAAAGAAGGTCTCAAAGTTTGCAGATGCTTGAACCAGCACGAGATGCTTAGCATAGTCGAGATGCAGGTTGAGGAAGATAATGCGGAGTTGATCTCTCTCGCTCGTGCGCTCAGTCATTAGAGCGGCTTTGGCTCTCCACCTTTTCACAAAGTCCGCAAAGGACTCCTTTGCCTCCATCTTCATGGATTCCAACTCTCGAATAGTCATCTTGAGTTGAGCGTTGTAGCTATACTGCGAGACAAAGGCAGCCCCTATGTCTTCCCAAGCTCTTCTTTTGACGATGTCGAGCAACAAAAACCAATGAAGGCAGGCCCAGAGAGAGTTTGAGGGAAGAGCTGAGACATGGCCTCACTTTCCACACCCAGCAACTTCATGGCGGCATGGTAGCCATAGAGATGAGTTCTGGGGTCACCACTCCCGTCGAACTTAACCAAGTCAGGCATCTTGAATCTGTCAGGGAGCTTGGCATTGGGATACAGGCAGAGACTATCCAAGTCGATTCCCCCTGCGCTGATCTTCTCGGATTTGGAGACTACCTCCTCCAGCTTCGCCATCTTGGCCATGAGAGCTGCCATATCCGGATTCAAAACAGGCCTGCCACCTGTCGGATTTGGGTTCGCAGCAGGTGAGCGAACCTCCCTAGGGTTGAGCTGAACAATGAGACGCCCCTCATGATTCAGATCTGGGACCAAGACAAGTTGTTCCTGGTCGGCCTCATCGTCCTTGCCTTCCTCTTTTAGAGGAGGTGGAAGACGAGTGTTGATAAGGTCATTCAGACGGGTGATGGAAGCATCAGTCTGGATAGCCCTTTGCTGCATAGCGATGATGCTATTCTGGAGGTTTGTGAGCACAGCCTCTAGAGTGAGCGGTTGATCTGCCATAGCTGGCCTTGAAGATGTTGAAGAAGGGGAAGCCGACGGTGTGGCTTTTTGTAAAATCGATGGCGAACCCGACTGTAGGGCGGCCAACAATGAACCTGGAGAAGCCTCTGTTGCAACTGACTGAGTTTCGAGCCTGGCAAGTCTTTGAACCAGATTCTGAAGACGTTCCCAAGCAGGTTTGGCTCATCTTTTCGGTACTATTTTGCTCGGTGCAATGGCTCAAAGCTTTGACAGTAAAGTAATGAAAGCTCAGTGACACCCTTTCAGCAGTTTATTGAAAGAATTGAAAATGCAGAGATCATCGTCGGCAGTGTCCTCCTAGACTTTAAAACTAGAGACGAGCTTGTCTCATGATGTTCGGATGCTGCCAGAATCCTCAGATTTCTTTTCGAGGGTGTATCCTTTGAATGGATCAAACTGATCCTAAAAGATGTCAAAACTGACTAAATCTTTGGCTAGTCCCTTTTGAAGATTCGACTTTGAATTAGAAACAACTTGGTATTGATGGCATGACACCTTAACTGGGGTGGCTTCAGTGACAACGCGCTTTAGCCGGGGCGGTGTACGTGTTGCGCACGATAAGCAAAATGACATCAATATCACGACATCAATACTTTGTTGTTTCTTATTGTTGGTTGAATCCTCAATTGGGCACGAGCCAAGGACTTCCATTTTATTCAGTTGGCTTGTAATAATTATTTACTTTCTAGTATCCATAAACTGCTTGGTTTGCCTCCTGGGTGTGCACTGGTCCTTCCAGAGCCCAGAAGGGGATAAACTTCAGACTGTTGGTGAAACACAAACCCGCGCGCGAGTGTGTGGATTTGTCGTGCGATGGTTCACTTGCATGCAGGTTGATCCATGCATGAAAGTTGGCCATTATACGCGATAAAACCATACCAAGCACTATTTTTTTTGTGTTTTAGCAATGTTTTGAACTTTGTTCCATTTATTACTTAATATTTCATCCATCAATGCTATTCATCACATCTTGCAAAACGTGTTACGGTTTTAATCCCCGATTAACTGTTCCCCCGCCCTAATTGGCTAAAATTTGGTTAATAAAAGAAGAATCGCAAACATTTTCAAAATGCTCAAGTAGAGACCAATCTCCGGATTGGGCGAGAGGGGTGCCTTAAAACCCTTCCCCTCTCGTAACCTGGCTCCCGAACCCAGATATGGTTATGACGGACTGGTGCTTTCACTTTTTCAAATCAAATAGTGCGGCAGGTGCTTCGAAATACGGTTCCTTGGGTGTCGGACCTTCACACCCGAATGTCGACTCTGTATTTTTGAGCGCTTACCACCTGCGCTCGCGCTCCCTCGATCCGGGCCCAATGCCATGGGAAAGGAACGAAATCCTTCTCCCATTTTTTGAGGGCATGCTGCCCACAGTGGCGACTCTGCTGGGGATAAATCGAACCAATAATAATTAATACTTAGGATTTAATACACTTGTAAACAATCCCTTAAAAGTCTGTCAAAACGGTGAGCTTCGCGCTGCCGAAGGTTGGAATGGTGATTTAACAGGACCTCTTGTCCGGCCAATCTGATCTAGGACTTTTTCGATTGTTCACTTGTGTAGTTTCTCCTAAAGATGAACCAAATAAAGTGAGCCAAATTTGAAAAAGCATTTTGCAAAATTACGATTCTTCTTCTCTTAATCAAATTCTAGCATTTCACTTGCATCGATGTGGGATAAGCCTCGTTGGATCGTTTTGGCAATCCGGCACGGTTTACCGGAGCCCGAGGACCCCGAATGACCAACAACCTTCAACGATGATGGGTCATGCTACCGTTCGACTGTTGCTCTGCGGTTACGCGAGCAACGGGAGGTATATTTGTGGCCCTAGTCCGAGGAATCTGTTACAAGCCAAAACCAGCCTTTGCATATACAAAGCATTAGAACTCTCCAGACTAGGACAGGTACCCACATGTTAAGGTCTATTTGCATCTAACCCCATATACTGTCTACGTGTTAACTGCTTTCCCTACAGCATGAACTGTACATACATCCCGTTTTGCGTAGAAGCATGTCTAGGGCACCTCCTAGGTCCTCGAACTTCTCAGGTCTGTCTTTAAAATCACTAGGACACTGTGACGGCCCGATGAGGAGTTGTGCATCTCGATGGTGCACGTTTTCAATTTTCCCAGTCCTTCGGACGGTGGGACTTTAGGAAATCAGAATCTTTTCTGCACCCTTGTCTATAAACCTGTTTAGGGTTCCAAACAGAAAACGAGGAACAACAGAATAAATATCATGATGCTTACACCAAAAGGTAACAAGTGCCTCGTCACTTACAGCGCCCGGCTAAAAGCACAGTGCTGCTCACGCCAACCTGGTTATAGTATCATGATATTCATACCGAGTTGTTCTGACTTCAAGTTTGAAATCCCAAACGGCGGAACGGATGAAGGTTTGGACTTCTTTTGACATCCTTTAGGATCGCTCGTTTCAAACAAGGATACATATTCGAAAAGAATTCTGAGGGCTTTAAGCAATGTCCGAACGTTTTGAGACAGACTTGTCTTCTAGTTCTAGAGTCTAGGGCGACACCAACGACGTTGGCTGCATCCCCACTTTAGTCTTTTATTTAGATTAAAGTTTCTGCAGGACCCCTATTAAGCTTTCTTTTACTTTGTTGCAAAGTTCTGAATCATTGCACCACCAAGGAAAGTATCGAAGCAAGTTGCCAAACCCGCTTGGGAACGTCTGCAACTCAATCCGGTTCAAAGGCTTGTCAGGTTACAGTCCCAGTCAGTCATCACGGAAGACTCTCCGCGCTCACTTTCGGCAGCACAGCACTCAGATTCCCGGTCGGGGTCACAGTCAGATTCACCACCAGTCTTACACGAAGGGCGACCAGCCTCCCCATCATCCGCATCAAGCATCTCCGAACCTCCCGTCATGACAGAGCAGCCACAGCCACAGCCTCTTACCTTGGAAACCATGCTTATGAACCTTCAGGACAGTATCACCGCCATGCAGCAGAGGGCAGCTCAGACAGATACTAACATTGCCCGCCTGAATGACCTTATCCACACTCGCCTTCCGCCCCCTCTCGAGAAGGATGGCGAGGACGATGAGTCTGACCAAGAACAACCCGTTTTGGTTCCGGATCCGCTTCACGCAGGGCGTCTCATTGCACTGAATCCAAGGGAAGTCCGCAGGCCTACTGCAGATCTTGCAATTGGCAGAATTGCTCAGGAGGGGCCAGCTCAGAATCCCGACATGACTGCACTTATGGCTAAGATTACCAAGCTGGAGGAATCCATTTCCAAGACCGAAAAGATCAACGCTAGGGGAATTGATTTGGACCGCCTCTGTCTGTATCCTAACGCCAGGCTTCCCGAGAAGTTCAAAATGCCTGACTTGGCCAAATTCGACGGGAGCGGTGATCCCAAGACCCACCTCTACAGTTACCATGCCGCTATGAAGCTACTCTCCGTTGAGCCGGAGGCCATGTCTCAGCTGTTCCCTCACACCCTTTCGGGCCCTGCTTTCCATTGGTTTTTGTCACTCGACATAGCCAAAAGGAGGACCTGGGAGGATATTGGGGCTGCGTTTATTTCGCAATATAGCTACAATTCCCAGCTGAAGATGACCACCCGGGAACTCGAGTCCACCAAGATGGAAACTAAGGAGTCTTTTGCTGACTTCGTCAAGAGATGGAGGGCCAAGGCCGCTTTAATGACTGATCGCCCCAGCGAGAAGGATCAGCTTCGTATTATCTCTCGCAACCTCCAGCCCGACTATGCTAGGCATCTGGTACTTGCTCAAGCGTCTGCAAACTTTGAGACCTTCTTCGATTCTGGCCTGGCCATCGAGGATGCGCTGCAGAGTGGGATTCTGGCAAAGGGGGAATCCTCTAATCCTCCTAAAACCAAGACTTGGGCATACTCTGGGAATGCCAATGCGCTGTTTGGAACAGGGACTTACTCCAACGCAGCAACCAGTGGTTCCAACGCCACCTCCTCCAACACAACCAACCACATTGCGGATGTCAATCAAGTCCAGGCTCCGCAGAATAACCAGCCTCGAAACCAGCACCGCAGCTTTTCCGCTATCGAGGCACCTCTGTCCTCGGTCTTGGAAAAGTTGGTCAAGTCAGGGCATCTCAAGCCCCTAGATCCAACTCCTTTACCCAAAAACCCCTCGCCCCATTTCAAGGCCAATCTCTACTGTGCCTACCATCAAGGAGCGGGTCATCTCACTGACTCTTGCTTTCGCCTCCGTCATGCGATTCAGGATCTCATTGACGATGGCACGCTTGAAACCCCTCCGCCGCCTCAGAAGCCTAATGTCATCACCAAGTCCCTTCCCAAGTACAATGCCGCTCCCCACATCAACCAGATATCCCTCAGCTCCACTCATATCAACCCCAGTCCCGCCATATTCGACCCAACTGACTATATAGCCTCAGCCAATCAGCCCAGGCCGATTGTACCCTTCCCGCTCTAACCTTCTGCCGAGATTTCTTACATACATGTGGTTGAAGGCCAGATTATTGACACTGATGCACCTCCGGAGCTTTTACAAACTGAAGCGACTGACTCCAGTGACTCTATCAGCTCCCTCTTCCATCAATCAATTCCTGCCGTACAGCTCCATTTTGCTTCCTCGCTTGATAGCCCGTATGGAAGCATGGCTGATTCGTCTATCGGTCCAGTGGATCAGTCTCGATCCGTTCAAACTCCACCCCAAGACAGCATGCAGGCTATAGGTTGGGCCATAGCAGACAACATGGACTACGCCATCCTTATTTTGAACGAGTGGTCAAGTCTCAAAGCAGATGGCTTTCCTCCACAGCCCGAAAAAGTCCCATTTGATCAAGCTTGGTACGATGGCTGGATGGCCGGTTATGAAGCAGCTCTGCTCGACCCTTTGGATGGCTTCTCCTTATACATGCTGTTTCACCCAGTTGAGCCTTCGGTTCCCGAAGAAGAGTACTACTGGGATCCTGAGCCGACTTGGTATGCTCCCGTGGACATTGACCCCAACCCCCTTCAAGGCTATGCTATACCGGATTACATGCTACACTATGCAGAGGATGAACTTGTCCAGGAAGATCGACGGGTTCTGGGAGATCATGTTTCCCTCTTCAACTCGATCTTTGATTCAGTTTGTGATACTGATCCCGACACTGACTGCAACCCTTGCTCTTACATTGTTGATGAAGAATGCCCGCGCCCTGAAGTGCCTTATCTAAACAACAGGGACTGCAGTATCATGGTTATGGACCTTGTCCCGCCTGCCAATCTATGGGGAGTTGATGACATAGTGGATGTCCAAGTTGGAAATGAAGTCTGGGCAGTCAATCGATCCCTGGCTGATGGTGGTCTTTGGGACATTCCCTTCATTACAAATCCGGAGCTTGTTGCTGAAGTGGCTGCCGTGAAAGATCTGAATTTCTGGGACTCTTTATTGATGAAAGATCTGGCTGAGGACCTGGGCTTAGACATGGAAGTGCCCATCTCTGCACCAACTACTGATAGAGGAAAACGCAAATTGGGAGATGTTCCTTCTAATCTCTGGGACGTGAATGAAGACCCTCAGGTCGTGCCCTCTTTGGGGAACATTCACAATGTTACAAGGAGTGGACGGATTTTTCAGCCTGCTAATCTGCAAGCCGGGAGTTCGTCCAATCCTTCTAATCAAAGGAACGAACCCATCGCTTTCCCAAGGTCTGCACCTCCTGAGGTTTCGACTGGGCCACCAACTGCTGATTCGGTTCAGCGACAGCTGGAGCGCATTCCGGCCGCTATTTCGATTTGGGGACTGATCTGTTCGTCCAAGGAGCACCATCAGAGGCTTTGTCATGCTCTTTCTCGTCTTGAGGTTCAGGCGGATGTCACACCTGATGCGATGATATCTCTCATCCTCCCTCCCTCCTCCAAACACACTGTGGTCTTTATAGACAATGACATGCCGGTCGAAGGAGTCGATCACAACCGCCCTTTGCACATCACGGTCAAGTGTTGAGGACTCTGGGTTCCAACTGTTCTCATTGACAACGGCTCGGCGATCAATGTCTGCCCCCTGAGAGTCGCTTATCGTTTGGGACTCGCCAAGAAGGATCTTGCACCTTCCAACCTGGCCGTCAAGGCATATGATGGCACCCGCTGCGTAGTTGAGGGTACTTTAATGCTCAAGCTCGATGCTGAGGGCTTCGAGATGGATGTGGAATTCCATGGTGTGGACATTCCTGCAACTTTCAATCTTCTACTAGGCAGGCCGTGGCTTCATCGACCCGATATCATGGCCATACCATCTACCCTCCATCAAAAGGTTATTCTAGGACTGCCTACCGGTACTTTGACCATCTGCGGGGATTTTGGCATTCACCCGCTCAAGGAGGATGGGACTCCTGTTCTGGGAATTCTGCACGGCGAGGAGGACGTCGACCTCGGGGGTTTTTCTTTTGACACTTCCGGTGCAGTGATGGCTATCAACGTGGATGGGAACTTCCTCATAAGCTCTGTCGCGCTGGACATTATGAGGAGAATGTCTTATTTTCCGGGCATAGGCTTAGGGTCTCGCCGGCAAGGGGTCCCGGAGTTCCCTACTTTTCCTTCTAATAAAGGCCATTTTGGTTTGGGGTACATCGCCTCTGCCGAAAATGCCAAAAGGAGGAAATATACGGGAAAACCACGGACTCTCTACGGTAGTCCCGACAGCTACTTTGTGCGTGAGGCAGGGAACGTCGCTTACACTAGACAGCCCGAGCCGTTTGTTCATTCCAAAACTGGGGAGCTCTTACCTGGGTTTGAAGTTTTCGCTGATGACACCTGGTCAAGCAATGATGATGAGCCCACAAGGACAGAATTCAAGAGGAAGCTTAATCAGGTGAAGGTCAAGACTGACTGGCTGGGATCCATCGATCAGGGGAATTTGGAGCTGCTGTTCCAGGAATTCTCCCAAGTGGGTTTGGCTGGGGAAGTTGAAGAAGCCGAAGTGCTCATGCTTGGGCCCGACGCCCTCGAGGACCCCACCTCTCTCATTGTTGAAGCCAGGGGAAGCCTTAAAAATTTAGTTTTTAAACCACGCCTAACTTGCATTGACGACACCTCTGAGTCCGAGTCTGAGTCTGTGTCAGATACAGAGTCTGTTGCGTCGTCTAAGTCTAGCTCTGAGTTGGAGATTGTGCCTCTGGGCCCTCCACGTCATAGCTTTTATTTCGAGTTTGATTCTCTTGTACTTGGCGACCCTTCAGGGGCTTGTGAAATGAACGAGGCGTCTTCTGACTATTTCAATGATCTTTATATAAACTGTGTCGACCCTGACGATGAAGGAATAGATTTCGATGGGGATATTCCCAAGGAAATCCGTGCCTTCATCGAGAGGGAAGACGAAAGGCATGCTCAGCCATTAAAAGAAGAAGTAGTTTCTATAAACTTGAAAGATGAAAACGATCCCCAAATGGTTCAAGTGGGCTCCATGCTTTTGCTAGAGGAGCATTGTGGTTTCAAAGAGCTACTCACTGAATTTTGCGACGTTTTCGCGTGGTCTCATCTAGATATGCCTGGTATTGACCCCGAGATTGTTGAACATCGAATCCCTTTGTTGCCGGATGCTAAACCTGTGAAGCAGAAACTCAGACGGATGAGGCCGGATTGGGTTCAGAAGATCAAAGAGGAAGTTACTAAGCAGATCGACGCTGGTTTTCTCATGGTTTCTCAGTACCCCACCTGGGTGGCCAACATTGTCCCTGTACCTAAGAAAAATGGGCAAATTCGAGTCTGTGTTGATTTTCGGGACTTGAACAAAGCGAGCCCCAAAGACGATTTTCCCTTGCCACACATCGATGTGCTTGTGGATAATACTGCGGGGCACGCTTTGCTCTCGTTTATGGATGGCTTTTCTGGCTACAACCAAATTCTTATGGCACCCGAAGACCGTGAGAAAACCACGTTCATCACTGAGTGGGGGACTTATTGCTATCTGGTCATGCCGTTCGGTTTGAAGAATGCTGGACCAACCTATCAGAGGGCTGCTACAACTATCTTGCATGACATGATGCACAAAGAGGTCGAGGTCTATGTCGATGACATGATCGCCAAATCCAAAACTCGAGAAGGCCACATTCCTGTGCTTAGGAAGTTCTTCGAGAGGTTACGTAAATTCCGCATGCACCTTAATCCTCAGAAGTGCACCTTTGGTGTCACAGCGGGTAAAATGCTTGGTTTCATGATCACTTCTTGCGGGATTGAGGTTGATCCATCTAAGATTAAGGCTGTGCTCGACATGAAGCCACCAGAGTCTGAAAAGGGAATGCGTAGCTTTCTGGGGAAGGTTCAGTTTATCAGCAGATTCATCGCCAAGTTAACCTTAACTTGCGAGCCGATGTTTCGTCTACTCAAGAAGAACACCCCGTTCGTTTGGACAGACAAGTGTCAGGCGGCTTTCACTTCTATTCAAAACTACATGCAAAACCCCCCAGTCTTGATGCCACCCGTGCCTGGGAAACCCTTGATACTTTATCTGTTGGTGAATCCTTCTCCTATGGGGTGTTTGCTGGCTCAGGAAGGAGATAAGGGAGTAGAGAAGGCCATTTACTACTTGAGTAAAAAGATGATTGGTGCTGAAGAACGTTACACTGCTCTTGAAAAAACGTATTGGGCTCTCGTTTGGGCATCTAAAAAATTGAGACACTACATGCTGGCTTACCCAGTGAAGTTGATTTCTCGAATGGATCCTCTCAAGTATCTGTTTGAGAAGCCTGTGCTTACTGGTAAGTTAGCACATTGGTTGCTCTTGCTCGCCGAGTTTGACCTTGAATACGTCACTAGGAAGTCCATTAAAGGGCATTCGGTGGCAGAATTCCTTGCTGATCATCCTGTCGATGGGCCAGAGGACTCCGACTTTGTGTTTCCAGATGAGGAAGTGCTCGCGGTTGTCGAAGACACCTGGACTCTTTACTTTGATGGAGCGGCTAATCAGAAAGGATATGGGATTGGGGTTTTGTTGATAACTCTGGACGGTTCTCATATTCCACTTGCGTTTAAACTCAATTTTGACGTTACGAACAACCAAGCCGAGTATGAGGCCTGTATTGTTGGTATTGAGGCTGCCCTCACGCTTGGTGTGGAAAAGCTTGAAGTCTTTGGCGATTCCAACATTGTTGTGTCCTAGGCCAACGGGGACTGGAAAGTTTGGGAAGACAGGTTGAAGCCTTATCATCAAGACCTCGAGGATATCATCCCTCGCTTCAACAAGGTGACCTTCATGCACATTCCCCGTCTAAAGAATCAGTTTGCTGATGCCTTGGCAACTTTAGCTTCCATGGTCGAACTCCCGTTGGGTGTCAAGCTTCGTCCAATCCTTATTGAGCAGCGAGACTTGCCTGCTTATCAATACGTCAATGCCGTCGATGATGTCGATGACGGCCTACCCTGGTACCACGACATATGGAATTTCATTGAGAATGGCAGTTACCCGCCTGGCGCCACTAAGAAGGATCAAATCGCTTTACGAAGGTTGGCCGCGCAATACATTCTCTGCGGAGGGAAGTTGTACCGGAGATCCCACTGTGGGATGCACAAGCTTTGTGTTAATGGCACCGAGGCCATCAGGATAATGGAAGAAATCCACGAAGGAGTCTGCGGCCCTCACATGAGCGGAGTCATGCTCGCCAGGAAAATCCTGCGGCAAGGTTACTTTTGGTCTACTATGGAGTCCCAGTGTGTGGATTACGTACGCCGTTGCCATAGGTGTCAAATCCACGCCAATCTCATACATGTCCCCCCTTCTAATCTCTTTGGCATGTCCTCACCGTGGCCCTTCTCTGTCTGGGGAATTGACGTCATCGGCATGATCAGGCCCTCTGCTTCGAACGGTCATTGGTTCATTTTGGTGGCAATAGATTATTTCACCAAGTGGGTTGAAGCTGAATCTTACAAAACCTTAACCGCCGTTCAGGTCGCTCAGTTCATCAGGAAGAATATCATTTATCGATACGGGGTTCCTCAGGCTTTTGTGTCAGACAATGGGGTTCATTTCAAAGGCTGGGTTTTAGAACTCTTCGATGAGTTCAAAATTCAGATCCATCACTCGACGGTCTATCGCACTCAGACGAATGGGGCAGTTGAAGCAGCCAACAATTATCAAGAAGTCCGCAGAGTCCGCTAGGGACTGGCACGAGCAACTGCCTCTAGCTCTTTGGGGGTATCGTACGTCGATTCGAACATCAACAGGGGCAACCCATTTTTCCCTAGTCTATGGGATGGAAGCTGTGCTTCCCATCGAGCTCGAGGTACCGACTTTGAGGATCATGGCTGAATGTGAACTCACGGAATCTGAATGGCTTAGTGGGAGGTTCGTTGAACTCATGCTCTTTGATGAGAGGAGGCTTCGTGCCTTGTATCATGTTCAGGGGTATCAGCGCAGAATTGCTCGGGCATTCAACAAGAAGGTGAAGTCTCGCGACTTGGCTGAAGGGGACATGGTCACAAAGGAAATCCGGGCTCCCATTTTCGATCTACGTGGTAAGTTCTGCCCGAAGCGCGCGGGACCTTACATTATCAAGACCATCCTCTCGGGTGGAGCGGCTCAGCTTATTGATCTGGACGGCAACGAGTTCAACACTCTGGTCAACCTGGATCAACTCAAGCGTTATTACCCATGAGAGATGCTCGTTGGGCCGAAAACTACAAGGGTGGGCGGTTCCAAGCAAAAATTAGAGCAAGCCTGCTAGACTGAAAACCCAAGGGGGCAGTTTAGGCAAAATAAATAGGCATTCAATCAAAGCTCGCTAGGCTAAAAACCTGTAAAGGCAGTTCTAGGCAAAAATTAGAGCGCGAAAGGAGAGCCAAAATACACGAGCGAACCTTAGCTTGAACTACGTGCGACCTGATTCCTTGAAAGGGGATACGTAGGCAATCTCTCTGTGAGATTTGGTAACAATCAATCAACCCAATCCACAGTCCCAAGGAGTGCCTTGACATTCAAGCGGCGCGGTGTTCAACACTTGGACCAATAAGCGGAAAATTCTCGATCTTTCACTTTTATTCAAAACTACTGTTTCTATTATACAGGCTGAGCAGAGTCCTTAAAATCAAGTTAAGCATCAAAAACAGAACAAAATGCTAGAGGCCTTCACATGCTCACAGTTTATTCTAGTTTATTGGAGTCGTGTCAGGAGTCAGTCTCTGTTTTGTCTCCTTGCAACCTCTTCTCTTAGCCATGCTACATAGCGGCGCTTGAGCCTTGTGCTGAAGTCTGGTTCTGCTCCGCCAAGCTGTCTCAAGCCCCAGTTGTGCTCATACCCTGTCAGATGTTGGGCAGTGAATGCTGGAATCTGGAAATCCTCTACCCCAGCTCGGTGCAGGCCCTGGTTCATACCCAATTGTCGAAGGATGCGGCCTGGAATGTAAAAGTTGAAACTGGACAGCCCAGCAATCACCATCCGCTTGAAGCCCGCAGAATTCAGGGCCATGTCCAGGATGTTCAAGGTTTCGTGCCACCAAACAATTTCACGCGGGGACATCTCTCTCATGAAGGTGTGCCACTCCTCCTCAGACATCTCTGGATACAGCATCCCTCTCTGATGCATTCGCCCGGGCAGATGGGGCCAGTTTGCCTCAGGAGCTGCAATTAGCCCGAGTTTGTCGGACAGCCACAACTGCATGAGCGAAAAGACAAGTAAGGAGCCATATAAAGCTTGAGCGAAAAAAAAAACAAGTAAGGAGCTCCGATATAGCCTTTAGCCGAGAGTGGAGGTAAAAGCAGACTGTGTGAAAACCGGAA
The DNA here is from genome assembly GCA_018127125.1 of Rhododendron griersonianum. Lineage (NCBI taxonomy): Eukaryota > Viridiplantae > Streptophyta > Magnoliopsida > Ericales > Ericaceae > Rhododendron > Rhododendron griersonianum. Next base: position 8,411,612 of record CM030798.1, on the reverse strand, counting down.
AAAGGTGAGCTGAGAGAGTTTACCTGCAACAAGAGTGGGCTGCCACCAAATATGTTCGTCTGGCCGGCGGCCACCAAATCCAGACCCATGAGCGTTTCTGCAAGCACCATGGGAGTCACGTTCTTTCAAACGCCCATCTGAGCGGCCACGTCCACCAGCGAGGGGTCGGGCCGTCCATTTGGAGACACCAACAGGTATGCGGCCAGTACGCCAATTGACAGAGCAAAACGACGTCGGGCTTGTAGGGCGGTGTCCTCTGGATCACCGTCAGGCCTATACCATTCCATCAGGCGCAGGATGTTTATTTGCCCGCCAGCCAGCAGGCTATCCGCTGCTCCCTTCGAAATGTTCAAGCAGGATTTCAAGAGCTTTGGCATGCTTTTTCTATAGGGTGGCACGACAAGCACGCTGGAAGCAAAACCCTGGAGGTATGCCTGGAATTCCTCCACGGTTGGGCACAACTCGTTGTCCCCGAATCTAAACACGTGGACGTCCGAATCCCAAAACTGCAGGGCCGCCCTCAGGATTTCGGGACGGAGCCTTATGCTTTTTAGGAAGCAGAAGGCGGCCAGCCGGTGGGAACGGAAGCATAGCCAGTCACTCGCAACAAATTCTTCGAGCCACAGGCTGATTAATGTAGGGAGATGATTCGCCATTGGGAGAAGAGTATCTGAGATTTTTCTAACTGAGGACATACCCTTCATTCAGGAGGCAACCCCTCCTTTATAGCTAAGTGAGGATGAGATATCTTTTACCTTGGATGAAATATCCATGCAAGGTGTCCTCCATGTCCTAATATTTAAGGGCACACCTCTGTGATAACCTAGAAGCTCCTGCGCGTCCAGAGCTGGTGGCAGAGACTGCCACACTTTAATCTCTGAATGAGTCAAGGCTGGCAGTTGTAACAGGGTCTCTCCATCGCGCGATGGTTCAGGAGTATCGCGCGACTGAGTGATTCTCGCGCGATAGTTTCACTTCCTCGAGCGAGGATTCAAATTATTTCAGCCCAGAAAGACAGGCTACTGTCTTTTGGGAGGGTGGTTTGTCGCATTTGGCCTCGGGCTAGATTTTGGGATTCCGATGCTTCCAGTAGGTCATTATGGGCAATTATGACTATGTCGAAGCGTCATTTGTTCAAATCGCACATTTGGTGATAGAATCAGTCCCTCGGGAGGATAACGTCTGGATTGTTCTTATTCAAAGTTGTTATTTAGCCGGTCGAGCCGGGCAACGGCACATGCAACTTACAAAGTAAACACTCAAAAGTAAAGGAGACAACTCAGACAGCCTGATGGTTTTAGAGCTTTTTCTGATTACAAACTTGATTTCTGCGGGATTCAGAAATATCCCCTTAGCCTTGCTTCAACTTCAGCATGAAGCCATCTCACATAGCAGTTTTCCAGCCATGTCTTGAAGCCCGGAATCGGTTCTTTCAAAGCCCTGTTATCCCAGTTACATTTATAACAGCGTAGGTTCCACGAATCAAATACGGGGATTTCAAAGTCTTCCGCACCATAGCGTTTATACCCTTGGCTTCTCCTGAGTTGACGGAGCGTACGCCCTGGAATGTAAAAGGTGAAGCTTGTTAAGTCGGCGATTACCACTCTGCTGAATCCAGCCGAATTGATCGTCATTTCCGGAAGGTTTAGCCAAGGACATCTCCAGACCATGTCTTCAGGGTACATGTCATTCAGAAATGCGAACCATATCTCCACCGTCAACTCAGGAAATAGCATCGGTCTGTCAACCAAGAGCCTGGGGAAGTCTTCAAAGCTGGCCTGTGGCACTTCCAAAACTCCCACTTTGTCCGACAGCCAGAGCTGCATGAGAGTAGAAGACAAGTCAAAAACCAGATACAATCTACGTGTCCGGGTAAAAATGAAAGTGCAAAAGATGAGTTGAGTGAGAACCTACCTGGAGCAGGATAGGACATCCACTGAATTCGCTTGCCCGAGCTTCACCATATCTAAGCCTAGAAGTGTTTCTGCTAAGACTACGGGCATAATATTTTTCTGGGCATCCATTTGTGAGGCTATGCTCACCAGTTTGGGACTCACCTTTTCGACAGGAATCAGGATATAAGCGGCCAGCGCACATATGGACAACACGAAGCGTCTGTGAGCTTCCCTTACATAATCTCCCAGGGCTCCCTCGGGGACCATACAGCTCAATCAGACGAGTGACGTTGAGTGCTCCGTCCTGGATAATGCTTGCCGTCAATTCCCCGGGTATGTTGAGTTTTGTCTGTAGAATTTGCTCCATGTCTTCTTGAAATGGTGGAACTGCAAGGGCGTCTAAATTGGCAAAGCCTGGGACGTATGCTTGGAATTCTTCCATAGTTGGGCACATCTCGTCGTGATGAAATCGGAAGACATGCACGGCTGGGTGCCAGAAGGCCAACGCAGCTTGGAGAAGCTCGACGCACGGTTGACTGAATTGGAGATCACGAATTGAGGACAGGCACCGAGACCGGGGGCTCGCCCAATTTATGGTTTCGGCCCTCATTAGCCAAGGGTCGAGTACTTCCATTAACGAATCTTCCATTTTGGGGTGGGGAGGGGTATGCCCTACATTACTCCCAATGCCTTCTTCTTATGGGCAAAATATTGAAAATATCATCCTCGGTTTTCGTGCTGGAGGATAGGATTGAGGTTTAGGTGTTCTTCCCGGAACGGTACTTCCGTGGTTTCCTCCTCAACAACGGCCCCTTTACCCTTCGCCGAGTCCCTCGGCGGGGACCCGTTTGGCTCAACAGCATCACCTCTTGCCCCACTGCCACTGCCTTCCCCAGACTGAACTGTCGCGCGAGGCTCCTCCTCTATCGCGCGACGGTGATCACTGCCATCATTGCCCCCTGCAGCGTCTGAATGCACTCCGGTCACCACCGAGCCTCCCACGGCCATGCTCGGGTCCAATAGCTCAACACTGTGGCCCATGGCCCCCATTTCAACCGTCGCGTGAGCATCTGGCTCTATCGCGCGATGCTTCTCCTCATCACTGGCCTCTTGCTCGCGGCCCTGTTCTCCATCTCCGTCGCCCGTGGTCACTGTACTAACCTCTGTGATGGCTTCCGTCGGTGGCTGATCCCTTGTTTCAACAGCCATTGGACCTCCCCGGTCCTCCAACTGGTCAACAACCTCGCCCCTGCCTTCTCCGTTGCCATGGTGGTGTTGGGTGTTTGTGGTTTTGCTGATTTTGTGGAGAGATCAAGGTTTGGGAGGGATTTGAGAGGAGAGGTGGAAGTTGGGAGGGTTTTGAAAAGTTTAAAACCGCTCTGCACTGTTTCTGAAACGTCCCCGCGACGTTTAAACAAATAAAACAGGTTTGGGCCGGGTCTGGGCCTTTTCAGATCCAAGCCCTAGCCAGGAACCCTCGCGCGAGTGTTTTGAACCGTCGCGCGACGGTTAGTTTGGGCCTCAGGCCCAATTCAGCCCCAGGCCTGGCCCAGTTTTATTAACTCCTCTTTTGGGTTTGCGGAGTTTTGATATATTCTTATGATGGATTTGAGGGTCTGTAGACACCCAATCTGGGTCTCCCAATTGTTTTACTTTATTTTACGGTTTTTCTTGTTTCCCCGATGATGAAATCGGATCAAACGAGCTTGAATTGGAAATGGATTGAGCTTGGAGTGCTTGGAACCTTTCTTGAACCTCACTTAAACCTTTTGAACCCCTTTGAACCTTCAGTCAAACCCTAGGGTCAGGTTTGACCATCGCGCGTCTCTTCCTGTTTCTCGCGCGATATTCAGCTTGCCAGGTGTGGTCAAAGTCAAACTGTTGACTGTTGACCCTCGTGCGATGGTTCCGAACCCTCGCGCGACAGTTCTCCCCTGTCACTATCACACAATCCAGCTGGATTTGTGATGATTGGGTGTCACATGGGTCCCCATGGGCTGGAACCCCGTTTTCCTCAGCTGAGCAGTGTTCTGGCAGGCCACACCCTCACAACCACCCCCACTCACCTTGTTGGCTAGCTTCTCCACCAAGTTGTGACCAGCCTTGTTGGCTGGTTGCAAAGCCAAGTTTGGCCACCACCTAGCCCATTCACTCTCCCTATAAATACCCCCATTGGTCTTCCATGTTAAGGGTTACCAAGTTTCAAAAGAAAAAGTTTAACAAGGTTAATTACCCTTTTTACAAAGCAAGCAATTTCTTCCTAGCACAAAGTTACTAACCCAAACCACTTCCTAGTCTTTCAAATCTATTGTTCAATACACACTTAGTTGCAAGGCTACACCAATCAAGCAATCCATTTTCCTAAACCCTTTTCAAGCAAAGGTATAACATTTAGCCTGTTTCTGTTTTGATCCCTGAGGGGGGCTAACAGGGCCAAGGCTGGTAATCAATACCAGTCCTGGTCCTAAAGTCAACAGAGTTACAAGAATCTGTGGCTGGCCAAACCCTCGCGCGATGGACCCACATACTCGCGCGACGCTTCTGTCAGCAAGAGATTGGTCCTCGTGGGGAAGGGAGGCTGGTCTTTTATTGTTTTGATTATATGCATGCCTTTTGTAGCTTTGTTTTGATAAATAGATCACTGTGATGCATGTTAAAATAAATACAGTAGCTTAGTTTATTACTTCAGTTAGTTTTGAATGCCCTTGGGATGCTCCTGAATATGTCTCAGAGCCCCAAGCATGCAAAGCAATTCCTGGAAGTCCAGTCAGAAGCATCGCGCGAGTGTTCCACTCTTTCGTGCGATGGTTCTCTGATTTCTAGAGACTACCCTTGCATGGGCAACTAGGCCCTTGGCCTCTGTTTTGATACCCCCTCTATTTAGGGGTTGTATTTTCAATTTATTTCATTCTGGCTATTCAATCTGTAATAATTAGTATTTTACAGTTCCTACATAAATTGCCTGGTTTGCTCCCTGGGTGTGCACTGGTCCTTCCAGAGCCCAGAAGGAGATAGAAATCAAGCATTGGTGGAGCACAAACTCTCGCGCGATGGTTCGATTGTGTCACGCGATGGTCAGTTTGCATGTGCGTAGATCCATGCATGCAAGCTGGCCAAGGTGTGGCAAAATCATACCAAAGGGCCCTGTCTTGCGTTCTGACCCAGTGTTGGGTTTTTATCTCACTTTTTGCTTAGTCATGCCATCCGTCCATGCCATTTGATCACATCTTGCAAACGTGCTACAGTTTTAATCCCCGATTAACTGTTCCCCCGCCCTAATTGGCTAAAAATAATCAAAAGAAGAAGAATCACAAAAGTTTTCATAAAAATGCCTAAGTAGAGACCGATCTCCAGATTGGGCGAGAGGGGTGCCTTAAAACCATTCCCCTCTCGTAACCTGGCTCCCGAACCTAGATATGGTTATGACGGACTGGTTCCTTAACTTTTTCAAATCAAATAGCGCGGCAGGTGCTTCGAAATACGGTTCCTTGAGTGTCGGATCTTCAAAACTCAAGTGGCGACTCTGTATTTTACGAGCGCTTGCCTCCACGCTCGCGCTCCCTCGATTTCCAACAAAAGGGCCGCAATTGGTGGAAAGGAACGGAATCCTTTCTCTCCGAAGGGCATGCTGCCCACAGTGGCGACTCTGCTGGGGATTAATCGAACCAATATTAATTCATACTTAGAATTCAAAACATTTGAGAACAAATCCTTAAAAGTCTGTCAAAACGGTGAGCTTCGCACTGCCGAAGGTTGGAATAGTGATTTAACAGGACCCCGTGTCTGGCCAATCTAATCTGGGACTTTTTCATTTGTTCACTTATGTTGTCTCTTCTAAAGATGGACTAAATAAAGTGAGCCAAATTTGAAAAGACATTTTTATCGATTTTGTGATTCTTCTTCTTTTTATTAAAGTTTAGCATATCATTTGCATCGATGTGGGATAAGCCTCGTTGGATCGTTTTGGCAATCCGGCATGGTTTACCGGAGCCCGGGGACCCCGAATGACCAACAACCTTCGACGATGATGGGTCATCCTACCGTTCGACTGTTGCTCTGCGATTACGCGGGCAGCAGGAGATATATCTGTGGCCCTAGTCCGAGGAACTTGTTACAAACCAAAACCAGCCTTTTGCATATACAAAGCATTAGAACTCTCCAAACTAGGACAGGTACCCGCAGGTTAGGATCTACTTGCATCTAACCCTGTAAATGCCTATGTGTTACTGCTTTTCCTATCGCATGAACTGTGCATACATTTCGTTCTGAGTAGAAGCATGTTTTAGGACGGCTCCTAGGTTCTCGATCTGTTCCGAGTCTGTCTTTAGACTTATTAGGACACTGTTATGGCCCAATGAGGAGTCGTGCATCTCAATGATGCACGTTTTCAGTTTTCCCAGTCCTTCGGACAGTGGGACTTTAGGAAATCAGAAGCCTTTCTACACCCTCGTCTGTTAAACCTGTTTAGGATTCCAAACGGAAGACGAGGAACAACGGAGTAAACATCATGATGCTTACACCAAAAGGTAACAAGTGCATCATCACTTACGCCGCCTGGCTAATATCACAGTGCTGCTCACGCCAATCTGGTTATAGTATCATGATATTCATACCGAGTTGTTCTGACTTCAAGTTTGAAATCCCAAACGGCGGAATGGACGAAGGTTTAGACTTCTTTTGACATCTGTAGACACCCCAATTTGGCCTAACGATTATTTCAAGTCCCACCTTGGGAGCATCCCGATGATGAAACGGATACAGTGATTGCTGATTGCTTCCTTGAGAACCTTAGGACTTTCGGTAAGAACTTTGAGCCACTTAGAGGACCCAATTCAAAGCCATACAGCCTTTCAGACAGAAATATAGAAGCCTAGGAGAATCCATCTGACGGCCGTGACATCGATCCCACGGCCCTAACATCATTTCCTCACCCGAGCAACCTGTTGCTAGCAAAATCCCCCTGAGAGATCAATCTCTCAGCCGCAAGATCTATCCTTCGGCCGAGACATCCATTCCTCGGCCGTGATATCCTTTACTCGGCCGCCAGATCGACCTTTTCCCAGACTCTGGAACGTGTTCTGTCAGACGTTTGATCCGATTACACTACCTCTCTGATGAGTTCGGGCTACGCTCAGGGATTACGACGTAGAGTTCGAATTGCATTGCAATTGCAATTGCAATCGTGCCATTTGATTGGCCGGAGTGAGTCACCAATTGCCTATATAAAGGGCCTTTGGACTCCGAAAATATACACACGAAATTATCAGAGTATACACTCTCTCAAGTCTCGAAACTCTGCACAAATACTCCTTCAAACCCATACTTCAAAAGCCCTAACCTCCCGAAGGCAGCCGTCAATCCGGCGATCAAACCCCGAAGTTCAAACCCTAACTCTAGGGTTTTCGATCAAGCAATTAGTCAATCACGCCCAATCCAAAGCAATCAAGCAACTGAGGGATCAAGGTGGTGAGGCCCAACGGCCTCTTGTTTGTCTTATTTACTGTATTTTTGACTAACCATAGCGTTTTGATTACCTGTTAATCTTTCTGTCTGGTGTGAGGAAGAACATCGACCGGGGCTTCGATCCCTCGGCCGGTACATCAAACCAGGAGGATCCCTTGGCCGTGACATCCATTCACCGGCCGCGGGATCCATCTCCCTGGGATATTTTGTTTGCTTTTCTGCTTTCTGATGCATGCTTATTTATCGCACTGGCTCACTTTGCTTACTGTTTAAGGGAATAAATAAACAGACTATGTGTTAGAATTAAACAAAGCATCTATACGTCTTATGTTGAATGATTATGGGCCAGTCTCACGACTGGGCAAAGAGGGGTGCCTAACACCTTCCCCTTATTGTACTTTTGGCTCCCGTATCCAGAATCTCTATCTAATTTCCCAATTTTAGTAAACTGGGTGGCGACTCTGTTTTGATGATAACCGCTATCATGTGGCGATGTTCCTAACCATGGGAATGTCCATGATTTTGGTTTACGAAGCAAGCAACCAATCGAGCAAACAAACGTGATCAATCTGTATGGCGATGCCCCGTTTGGGAGGTGTCTACAGTTTTTGGCGACTCTGCTGGGGAATATGAGAGCCATAACCAAAAAGTTCAACATAAGACTAATACATGCCTTGTCTAATTCATTTATCATATGCATCGAGCAGGCAACCCGTTGAGTTCACCTGATATCCCGGCATGACACGGGCTATGTTGGGGGTTCCAGCAAACTCCACAGTCACTCGTACCTAGTGGTATATCAAAAAGGGAATCACCCAATCATCGCCTATGATGGGCTGGAGAGAGGATTGGCGCCCTTTGACAATGGAGCACCCTGAGACTACCAAAAACCTTGCATGTTTTAGAAAGCCATAGAACTTATCAAACTAAGACAGGAACCTACAGGCTAGGAACCTACTTGCATTTTACTTGCAAAACTTCTTCCTCACACCTTGTATCATTTTGTTGTTGTAATTAACCCTTTCTGTGGAGAAGGGTTGGGATTTTCAGCCCAAGTCCTAACCCTGCGCAGGCCGAATACTGACTTCCAGGTATTCTACTTTTCAAGCAGGCACAATAGGTAAATCAAAAAAGCAACCACAGCCAACTTTGTACTCTTATAACACCCGAAGCTACTCCAAACAAAGGTCTCTGCAACCCTCACGTCTATCATCTGACAAAACACCCTCACCACAACAAATCCAACCGCTTTCAGAAACTTCTCGGTCATCCCCTCAATGAACCCCGTCATTTACTAAATCTCAAGCTTCGTCAAGCAACCCTTCTACCTTCATGGCAGACAACGACGCCACTATTGCCGACCTCCAAGCTCAAATTACTGCACTACTAGCAGAAAAGGCAGCTAGAGATGCTGAGGATGAGGAAAAATCAATGGAAGACGAGAATCCCCATAAAGTGATATTTGCAGAAAGTCCTGAGTTGACCAAGCAAGTCAAAGAAATCAAACAAGCCTTGGCTCGTTCACAAGGGGACCAAATTCTGGATTTCGAGGGACTTTGCCTCTTCCTAGAATCCAAGCTGCCTGAGAATTTCAAGATGCCCAACATTGAGAAGTTCAATGGAACTGGCAACCCTACCAGTCATGTTCGCCATGTTATCAACACCCTGAAGCCGATGGGCTTGAATGACGAGCTCATCGCTCAGTTGTTCCAACGAACTCTCACCGGAAGTGCTTTCTACTGGTTCCTCACTTTGGAGTTTGTGCATTATCAAACTTGGCCAGAAATTGCCAATGCTTTCGTCAAGCAATATGCGTACAACGTCCAAATTGAACTAACAACTCGAGATTTGGAAATGACCAAACAAGATTCCAATGAGGACTTTGCTACCTTTGTGGCAAGATGGAGGGAAAAGGCTGCCAAGATGAAGAACCGCCCCTCCGAGGAAGACCAAGTGAAGATAGTTGTCAAAAATTTACAACCCAAATATCTCAGGCATATTTACACACAGGCTATCACCGATTTCAAGCGCTTGCATTGCATGCCACTGGGTTGCAAATCGAAGATGGAATCAAGCTAGGACTCATTGGGAAAGAAGAGGCCACTCCTTCACCTAAGAAAACCTTCTCTAACCGTACATCTCACGCCTCTGTGAATGCCCTTGGCACATCCTTGTCCCAAGACCCTTTCCAAACTAGTCCATCCCGAAGCTCAAATCGACCCCGCCGTAACTTTGATCCTCTTTACATGACCTTGTCCCAAGCCCTGACCATTCTCAGCCGTCAAGGGCATCTCAAACCTCTAAACAAGCCACTTCCTCCGCCGCCCTACGGTCCAAACCATGATCCAAACAAACAATGCGCCTACCACCAACACCCTGGGCACGAAACAGACAATTGCATGCGTCTTCGTCACGACATTCAAGACCTTATTGATAGTCGAACCATAAAACCACCAAAACCTAATGGGCAAGCCAACCCACTCCCTACTCATAATACTGAACCGCCACCTCGAAATATCAATCTCATAAATCTATCTCACAACCCCACATACAATCCCAGCCAATACATTGTCCAAGACAACCAAACCAAACCTACCTTAACCTTCCCCGAGGAGGACGAGTGTTTCATGATGGAGGAGGATAATGATTCTAATCAGTCAGAAGTAATCGACGTTGATATGTCCGACATAAGCAGCAAAGATCAGGCAGAGGAGGAAAAGCTAAGGAAGTGGAAGGAACACTCCTAGGCAAAACACAATTTGGAGGATCCAGACATTCCATTTGTAGAAGATGACGAATGGCTTCGTATCTGGTTTGAGAATAGGAAGAAGGAAAAAGAAAGGGTCATCATGATGAGAAGGCACGCTCGCTTCGAGCCTGCCCAAATAGTGGTACGCATCGACCGTCCCAAGATTCCAACACCGCCCATTGTTTGGGAGACAATCAATCTCATAGAAAAGGTAGAGGAGTTTCAAATGCAACCATGGGTCAACCCTTACGACGAGTGTGACTATAGTCAATGGATAGAGGAAAGAGAAGATCTGGATCTCATATGCACAGAACCCTATAAAATAGGGGAAATCGACTTTGATGAAATGGAAGTAGAGTGCAATGATCCGCTTGATGAAACCTCTTTAGCATCACTATTCAATCAGGAGGAAATGACTGATGACCACCCAATCAATGAGGAAAGGGAGATTCAGACTAACACATCTATCTGGGGATTGCTCATGACTCAAGGAAGTAGCCATCGCACGAACTTCAAAGATGAACCCAATCCAAAGGCTCTATTTGGAAAGGAAGAGGGTGGGAAAGAGTACAAAGTTGCAAAAGACAAGGGAAATGACCCCGACATGCTGCAGTAGCTGAGAAGTCACAACATGGCAAATAAGAAACGTTAAAACACTATTTTTGCTTTAAACAAACTAGAACAAGTTTTGGGCCCCTGTTTGGGCATTTTTATTTCCGCTAAGAGAATTTCTTTTTCATCTTTCAGATTATGCTTATCTAAATTCAAATTTCTAAATTGCAATTGCCATGCGCTATACTCTCATTGCCAAAACAAGGGAAAAATTCGAAGGGATCAAAATCTTTGTGTCCCCGACAAAAGGGAAGGAAAGGATGAACTCTAATTGCTTAAGAAACTAGGTTTTTTGTCAAAACTTAGAAGAAAGACACTATCTCCGTGAGAACACTTAGGGTTAGCTTGCCCATTGTGAAAGTACAAACGCAACAAGGAGATTCATAAAAACATCTCCATCAGATTCCTCTCCAAAAACACTAAAACCCTTTTGAGAGAAAAATGCTCGTTGGGCAATCTATACACCCAAGCAAAAGTAAGAGCAGAGCCTGCTAGGACAAGGAAAAAGCGAAAAACGCAGCCTAGGCAAAAGTCAAGGCATTTGAAGGAAAGCTCGCTAGGGACTCAACCTCTATCAGGTAACCTAGGCAAAACTTAGAGCACGAGAGAAATAAAAACCAAGAGCGAAAACCCAACCCCCAAAGGTGGTAATCTTGGAACTACGTAAAAGGCCTGATTCCCTGATTGGAATACGTAGGCAATCTCGCATCGAGATACGGCCCAAACATTTGGAAAGAGGAAAACATCAACAGGTTTGTACTCAATGATAGGCATGGCTAACCCTGCGTATTGAGCTCACAAAAGATGAGTATGCTTTTTTCAAAGAAATGGCAACAAGCAATAGACATAAGAATTATAGTTCATCCCCTCTAACCCAAAAGTCGTTAAACGCAATGGGTATGATACTTCAAAAGACTCTTAAGTTTGGCAATCGGGCTGTGGAGCATGGCAAAAGCAAAAGACAGAAAATCAAAAACTAAGCATAGGAAGGAATATGAAACAGGATGCCACTTGGCTAAAGCAAAACCTAGCTCCCTTGGGCAAATAGACGTAACGGCCGAAGAATCAATACCTCGGCTGCAACAATGATCCGTCGGCCGAGTGATCGATTCTTCGGCCAAGTGTTTTCATACAAGTTACTGTCTATCAGCAAAAAACTTGTTCAAAAGGCCATGTTCTGACTATCGTATGCAAACTCAAGACATCTAGGGGCATAAAAAGCATTTCTCATTTCATAGACAAAAACTTGTTTACAAAGCCATTGTTGTGGTTGCTTTCACTATACAAATATAGTTTCTGCCTATCTTCTACTAACTATGAACAGGAAAAAGAAAAAGCCCTAAAAGCTAGGCGATCTCTGAAGAGAAGGCGAAGGCTGCTCACTAGTCCCCACATTCCCCCCACCAGCAGCCGGTACTTTCTCAGCCTCAAGCTGCAGCCAAAGAGAGATACAAACATTCAGACTCAAAGGATAATACGCAGCAGATAAAGCTCATGAAGAAAGTCGTACCTCAAGGATCCTACAGCGCTGTCTCCTAACTAAAACCTCTGTACTCTGATAGGCGTGAAGCCATTCTTGCACTATCTCGGCAGGTACCTGTGGAATAGTCAAAACATTACAAACATCTAAAGCAAGGGATACAATACGAAGAGAGGAAAGCTAACATGGAAAGCTAAAGATACCTGTGAAGCCCCGGCTGGCAAGGTGTAAAGCTGGGTCGTACAGGGAGTCAGCGTCAGGCGCTCCTCCTCCCCATCATCTGAGTGGAAGGAGACAAACGATGGAGCCCGTGGCCAAACAGGAGCAACGGGAGGAGCCGCAACAGAGGAGGTCAAGAAAAGACGGCAGTACTCCGTATAGTCACCTGCCTGGAGGAGTAAACCTGCCCAATCTCTGATCCGGGCATTCTTCAAATCTTCCTTCGACATCAAAGAAGTGGACCTCATGGATACTGGAGGAGAAGGAGGAACAAGCCGAAGAGCCTCAACGCGTGACCGCCACTGACTGGCCACTTGATCGCCTAAGTACCAGGCTCGGCAAAATGGACCCTCGAGCAAGCTACTGGTCCTGTCCAGGACTCTACAACGTGCAAGAGGGGCATCCTCTGGTACACCACCCCAAGGGTCAAACCGTACCTACAAAGCAAGGACAAATCAGCCCCAACGCGAGAATATGGAAGTCTAAAAGATAAGAGGTACAAAGAAAAAGGTACCTGATCGACCATCAGTCGGTCCAAAACTCGCCGCCACTCAGGAAGGCTCAAAACTGGTGACCGTGGCCTCCATTGTCCCACCAACCATCGCCCGTAACGAGGTATGCAGTTCGCATCACCATGCCTAGTCTCAGGGGGAAACTGGAGAAGGTGCTCAAAAGCCCAGAGCTGAAAAACAGGTTAACCAAAGCAGGTTCAGAACTAGAAAAAGTCAAAGTAAAAACAGAAGTACAAAGGAATAATGCATACCTCAAGCACTCGAAAGTGACCACAAAGAATGGGACTCTTGTCCCGCGAACAAGCTCCAAGACTACCATACAAAGTGGCCAAAGCAGACGAGCCCCAGTCAAACTCCCGAATAGCTCCCAAGCCCTGCAGAGGAGCCAAAAACTGCGTGTGCACCGAACCATCCTTGTTGGCAAACAACGTTTGCCCAAGGAGGTAAAGAAGGAAGGCCCGCGTCAATTGCTCGGCACTCACCTGGGTCAGAATGTCAGCCACCATGAAAGTCTTGCTTAGCCAAGCAAGATCGATATGACCCCGGGAACGAACAGGGGGCACCTTGCCTAGAAACCACCTCAAAGCACCCTCTCGCTACCAAAGCCGGGGGTCAACTCGAAGAGCAACCCCGCCTACCCGCAGGCCAGTCAGCAAAGAGAAGTCACCCGGAGTGATAGTCATCTCGCCAGCAGCTGGAAAGCGGAAGGTATTGGTGGTATCCCACCACCTCTCAACTAGCGAGGTCATCAATGACCAATCCATCTTCGGAAGATCAAGGCCCAGAACGAATGTCTCGAAGCCTGCAGCACGTACTAATTCCCGAGCCTGCTCTGGCAGCTTCAAGAACCATCTGTGCACCTCTTTGCCTCCACCGCGAGCTTCCAGCCTCCTATTTCTCTGCCAAAGACAAAAAGGGAGTTAATCTCATGATTACATAAACAAAGAAAATGCTAAGGGGCGTCAAATTAACATCTAAAAGCATGCATTGCCTAGACAGGGGGCACAGTTTTTTTAAAACAAAAATAAATTCAACCCAAACATGGGTTCTTCACATTCACGCTCCTAACCAAAAGGGATTTTCATCCCGCAAGCAAAAATTTTTATTCTAAAAAATACAAGGATTTCCAAAACTCCGAACTAAAGTAAAACTTTTTACTTTTCAGGAAACTCACCGGCACATTCAGAACGCTCAAGTGATGCTCAGGCTCTCTGTGAACTATCTCGGCCTCTGGGCCACCAACAGGAGGGTGGTACTGCAGGAAACCGCCATAACCCAGCCTACGCGAAGGAAGAATGTAGGTAGCGGCATCAAACAAACCAGGCTCTTCAATCACCTCCTCGTCAGAAGACGAATACTCGCACCTACATGAAGGGTGTGAGGATGAACCGGCCACATCCGAAGATGGCGTGGCCATCACGTTTGAACCAAGATGGGAGGAAGACCAACGGTTTCAAACAACTGAAGCCAGCGGCAACGGCAACAGCGGTAGTGGGGATGATCGCCGGAGACGATGGTGGCCGACGGTAGTGAAGGAGAACGGCGGCGTGCGGCGGAAGTCGTCGGGCGAGAGGAATGGAGGAGAATGAGAGAGGAGGAGAAGAAGAGATTAAATGGGCCGTGAGATCGATTTAACTGAACTTAAATCGATTTCCTGGCTTTTGGCTATCTCACGGCCGATACATCGATTCCTCGGCCGAGACATCAATCCTTCGGCCGAGAGATCGATCTCCTGGCCCCCCCAATCAATTTCTTTCAGTCCCAGTAGATTTTGCTCAGTGCACCGACTCAAGCCACTACAGACTTCTAAGTCCTCAACCAACCAAGTAGCCTTGGGGGCATCCCCGAGCCAACACAACATAATCAAAACTAGCCCTGGGGGCATGCCCAAGCATCGAAGGTCTTTCTCTCTCCACAAACTGCTGGCCAAAACAAGTCAAAACACCCAGCGGCTCTACGCCCGTATCCATTATCAAAGAACTCAGCAGCTCCGTGCCCATGTTCACCCATATCAACTCACCTAGCAGCTCTACGCTTGCCATTCCAGCGACCATACAACCATCAACTCACTCAGCGGCTCTATGCCCATACTCACTCACTCAGCGGCTCTACGCCTTCAACTCAGCGGCCCTAAGCCCATTACCTCAATAGGCTCGAAGCCTATGTCTACCATCTCATCGGCTCCAAGCCCTCGACTCAGCAGCACTACGCTCGCTATCACAAACAACAGGCTCTACGCCCGTTATCTCACCAAAGCGGCTCCAAGTCCACCATTTCAGCGGCTCCAAGCCGTAACAACCAATTCAGCGGCTCCAAGCCCACCGTTTCAACTGGCCCGAAGCCATAGCAATCAACTCAGCGGCTCGAGGCCCATTATCGACAGGCTCTACGCCTGTACTTATTCACTCATTCAGCAGTTCTACGCTTGCTATCACAATCTCAGCGGCTCGAAGCCCATTACTCCAACAGGCTCGAAGCCTGTATCTATCGTCTCAGCTGGCTCAAAGCCATAACAACCATCCTAGCGGCTCCAAGCCCATTATCGACAGGCTCTACGGCTGTTATCACAACTCAACGGCTCAAAGCCCATCATCCAAACTGGCTCGAAGCCGAAAACAAGCAACAGGCTCTAAGCCGCCCCAACAATCAAGACATTTATTCTCAGGCTCTACGCCTGAATGCTCAAAAATCTAACATTTTTGAATTCTCAAGCTCTACGCTTGGATGCCCAACCACTGTGTACTGGATGCTCAAGTTATACACTTGAATGCTCAAGCTCTACGCTTGGATGCCCAACCACTGCGTACTGGACGCTCAAAGCCTGTACTTTGAATGCTTGGATTCTGCTGTCCGAATGCTCGAGCTCTACGCTCCGAATGCTCAAGTTCGGAACTTGATAGAAGCTCTAAGCTTAAAACAAACACACACGCACGGGCCCGTGCACATATTGCATCAACATTTTCACATCGAGTCTGCATCATCATATCTGTTCACATCTAACCTCATCACATATATACATTCTGCATATCTCTCATGAAACAGGTCAACCCTACAATCAACCGGCTATATGCCTCGGTTTTATTGATCGGCCTAGCGCCTCGATCCTTTGGCTCTACGCCAACACTTGTGATGAGAAAGCTCCGTGCACAGACCATCAGAATGCAACCAGCTCTACGCTTCGGTTCATATCACGTCAAGCTCTAAGCTCCGACAACTCAGGCCCTCGCCTCAATTTAATCACCTCAGGCTCCACGCCTCAGTTCCTTCACCTTAGGCCCTTGCCTTATACCAGCTCCGCGCTTCGGTTCATCACGTCAAGCTCAAAGCTCTGACACCTCATACTCTCGCCTCACGATCAATATCAGCTCCGCGCTTCGGTTCCGTCAAGCTCTAAGCTCACCTCAAGCCCTTGCCTCATAACCACAGCAGGCTCCACGCCTCAATCCAATCACCTTAGGCTCTCGCCTTATGATCAACACCAGCTCTGTGCTTCGGTCCTATCCAATCACCTCAGGCTCTCGCCTTATGATCAACACCAGCTCCGCGCTTCGGTCCTATCCAATCACCTCAGGCTCTCGCCTTATGATCAACACCAGCTCCGCGCTTCGGTCCTATCCAATCTCCTCAGGCCTTCGCCTCAAGATTGCAACAGGCTCCATGCCTCGATTCCATCACTCTCCAGGCTCTCGCCTCATGATTACAACCGGCTCAGTGCCTCGGTTCCTTCATCACCAAAGCTCCATGCTCTAGATACTGGCCCTGTGCCCCCCATATCTCAAAAGCAAATCGGCGTCCAACTCATCCCAGCAGATGGTTTGGATTCCACCCCATTACATCAATTCCTTCCAGCTCATTCGCAAGGATAGGCTACTCTACCGAGCTCCTTTCAGTCAAAGTAAGGATGATCAAGAAAAGCAAACTCACCTGCAGTGTACTGATCTACCCCAAAATACTAAGGAAGCTTTCCGCAAAAAACTCCCCAGGCAGCCCTGCGCTCCTTCAACTATCTTTCGCCAAAACCCTGGCTCAGTCTAGGTACGTCACTACGGCTTTTTTTAAGCCCTAAGGTACGTCTTCTGTCTCTAACCCTCCAAACTATTTTTTGCCCGAACTACGATTGGTCTGAATTTCCCTTGTGGAATACGTAGGCAGCCTCCCGGCCCGACCATAACAAAACCTTTTTCGAAAACCCCTTGGAATAGTGGTTGGACCAAATTGAGTTGCTTTTTACAGCTTTGACTCTTACTCAAACATGTCTCGTGATCCGTCTGAGTTCAGTCAAAGAGGGGCATCTGTAGACACCCCAATTTGGCCTAACGATTATTTCAAGTCCCACCTTGGGAGCATCCCGATGATGAAACGGATACAGTGATTGCTGATTGCTTCCTTGAGAACCTTAGGACTTTCGGTAAGAACTTTGAGCCACTTAGAGGACCTAATTCAAAGCCATACAGCCTTTCAGACAGAAATACAGAAGCCTAGGAGAATCCATCTGACGGCCGTGACATCGATCCCACGGCCCTAACATCATTTCCTCACCCGAGCAACCTGTTGCTAGCAAAATCTCCCTGAGAGATCAATCTCTCGGCCGCAAGATCTATCCTTCGGCCGAGACATCCATTCCTCGGCCGTGATATCCTTTACTCGGCCGCCAGATCGACCTTTTCCCAGACTCTAGAACGTGTTCTGTCAGACGTTTGATCCGATTACACTACCTCTCCGATGCGTTCGGGCTACGCTCAGGGATTACGACGTACAGTTCGAATTGCATTGCAATTGCAATCGGGCCATTTCATTGGCCGGAGTGAGTCACCAATTGCCTATATAAAGGGCTTTTGGACTCCGAAAATATACACACGAAATTATCAGAGTATACACTCTCTCAAGTCTCAAAACTCTGCACAAATACTCCCTCAAACCCATACTTCAAAAGCCCTAACCTCCCGAAGGCAGCCGTCAATCCGGCGATCAAACCCCGAAGTTCAAACCCTAACTCTAGGGTTTTCGATCAAGCAATTAGTCAATCACGCCCAATCCAAAGCAATCAAGCAACTGAGGGATCAAGGTGGTGAGGCCCAACGGCCTCTGGTTTGTCTTATTTACTGTATTTTTTTACTAACCGTAGCGTTTTGATTACCTGTTAATCTTTCTGTCTGGTGTGAGGAAGAACACCGACCGGGGCTTCGATCCCTCGGCCGGTACATCAAACCAGGAGGATCCCTCGGCCGTGACATCCATTCACCGGCCGCGGGATCCATCTCCCTGGGATATTTTGTTTGCTTTTCTGCTTTCTGATGCATGCTTATTTATCGCACTGGCTCACTTTGCTTACTGTTTAAAGGAATAAATAAACAGACTATGTGTTAGAATTAAACAAAGCATCTATACGTCTTATGTTGAATGATTATGGGCCAGTCTCACGACTGGGCAAAGAGGGGTGCCTAACACCTTCCCCTTACTGTATTTTGGCTCCCGTATCCAGAATCTCTATCTAATTTCCCAGTTTTAGTAAACTGGGTGGCGACTCTGTTTTGATGATAACCGCTATCATGTGGCGATGTTCCTAACCATGGGAATGTCCATGATTTTGGTTTACGAAGCAAGCAACCAATCGAGCAAACAAACGTGATCAATCTGTATGGCGATGCCCCGTTTGGGAGGTGTCTACAACATCCTTTAGGATCGCTCGTTTCAAACAAGGATACATATTCGAAAAGAATTCTGAGGGCCTTAAACAGTGTGCGAAGCGTCTCGAGACAGACTTGTCTTCTAGTTCTAGAGTCTAGGGTGACACTGACGACGTTGGCTGCATTCACGCTTTAGTCTTTTATTTAGATTAAAGTTACTGCAGGACCCTTATTAAACCTCCTTTTGCCTTTCAAGCAAAGATCTGAATCATTGCACCGTCAAGGAAAGTATCGAAGCAAGTTGCCAAACCCGCTTGGGAACGTTTGCAACTCAATTCGGTTCAAAGGCTTGTCAGGTTACAGTCCCAGTCAGTCATCACGGAAGACTCTCCGCACGCACTTTCAGCAGCACAGCACTCAGACTCTCAGTCAGGGTCGCGGTCAAATTGACCACCAGTCTTACAAGAAGGGCATCCAGCCTCGCCATCGTCTGCGTCGAGCATCTCCGAACCTCCCGTCATGACAGAACAGCCACATCCAGAGCCTCTTACTTTGGAAACCATGCTCGAACCTTCAGGACAGCATCACTGCCATGCAACAAAGGGCAGCTCAGACGGATACTAACATTGCCCGCCTGAATGACCTCATCCGCACTCGCCTTCCACCACCTCTTGAAGAGGAAGGCGAGGACGATGAGTCTGACCAGGAGCAGCCCATTTTGGTTCCCGATCCGCTTCACGCGGGACGTCTCATGGTGCTGAACCCAAGGGAAGGCCGCAGGCCCGCTGCAAACCTCGCAGGTGGTAGACTTCCTCCAAACCAAGAGGAGCCAGCTCAGAACCCCGACATGACTGCACTCATGGCTAAATTTTCCAAGCTCGAGGAATCCATTTCCAAAACCGAAAAGATCAACGCTGGAGGGATTGATTTGGACCGCCTCTGTCTGTATCCCAATGCCAAGCTTCCCGAGAAGTTCAAGATGCCTGACTTGGCTAAATTTGATGGGAGCGGTGATCCCAAGACCCATCTGTACAGTTACCACGCAGCTATGAAGCTGCTCTCTGTTGAGCCAGAGGCCATGTCTCAGCTATTCCCTCAGACCCTTTCGGGCCCCGCTTTCCATTGGTTTCTGTCACTCGACATTGCCAAAAGAAGGACCTGGGAAGATATTAGGGCTGCGTTTATTTCGCAGTACAGCTACAACTTGTAGACACCCCAATCTGGGCTTCCAGATTAGTTTACTTACGGTTTTTGATTCCCCAATGATGAAACGGATCAAGAACACTCTGGGAATGTCGAGTGTTTGAGCTTTGAGTGTTTGAAAAACCCTTGAACCTAACCTAGCCTAAGCCACTTCCAAAAGCCAAAACCCTACTGATGTGCGCCAGGGCGCAATCATCGCGCGCCAGGGCGCAACCATCGCGCGCCCGGGCGCACCGTCGCGCGACAGACTAGAACCCTCGCGCGATGGTCAAACTGCCAGGTGGACAAAGTTTGACCACTGACCCTCGCGCGATAGTTTGGAACCATCGCGCGATGGTTGGGTCCCCACCTACTTTTTCAGAGGCAGAAATTTGGCCACCAATGCAACTTCAGCCAGGCCTCGTAGCTGGCTTTGTCCCTCTCCTGGCACCAACCAGATTCACTCTCCATGCCTATAAATACCTCTAGGGTTCATCCATTAAAAGGGTTACAAAAAATCAAGCACAAAAGGTTACACAAACCCAAATACACTTGATACTTCATCACTCAAACCATTTCCATACACTCTTTTTACAAGTTCTATCACCTTGTTCAATCTCAACTTCAACTCAAAGTTCAAACACTTTTCAAACCTCAAAGATCAAAGGTATAGCTTACTTTTGTTCTGCTCTCTGTTCTGATCCCTGAGGGGGGCTGGCAGGGTCAAGGCTGGTAATCAATACCAGTCCTGGCCCTAAAGCTAGCAAGGTTTCAAAAACCGTTCTGGTAGGAACCAGCGCGCGAGGGTCCCATATACGCGCGCGACACTTCGTTGCTGTGTGCGATGGACCGCGTGGGGATTGGTGTCCTACTGTTTTATGCTTTACTTTGTATATAGATCACTGCAAAGCATGTTAATAACCAGTTTACTGCTTTCTTTTGTTAGAAATGTCAGTTTTACATTTCAATATTTAGTTCTGTTCTGTTGGAGTACCCATGGGATCATCCTGGACCTGTCTCAGAACCCAGAAATGTGAAAAACCAGACACTGGAAGTTGGCTCGAACCATCGCGCGCTACACCCAAACCCTCGCGCGATAGTCAAATGGAGCATTGACCAGTGTGCCAGGGCGTAATCGTCGCGCGCCCGGGCGCACCGTCGCGCGACTGTTCGGAACCCTCGCGCGACGGTTCCATTCTGTTCCCGATCAGTGGCTGGCCTTGCATGTTTAACTTGGTTTTAGGCTGTTATTTTGTCCCCACACTGTTTATGGGGTGTTTTTGTTTATTTATTAGGCTTTTCAGCCTTTAAACTGTATATTATGACTGCATAAACTGCTTGGTTTGTCCTGGGTGTACACTGATCCTTCTAGAGCCCAGAGAGTTTAAACTGCTTGGTTTGTCCTGGGTGTGCACTGGTCCTTCCAGAGCCCAGAAGGGGATGATTTTGGGACTGTGGTGAGATGACTGGCGCGCGCAGGTCTTGTAGTAGCGCGCGCAGGTATGATCAGCATGCATTGACTTGGTCGGTGCATACTGGTTACCTCCTGTGCACGACAATCCAAGACAGGAGCTTTCCAGTCTGTTTAAACTCCTACAGAAGTCTGTTCTCATCCTATACTAACTGCTCATCCATGCTATATCAGTCACATCCTGCAAACATGTTACAGTTTTAATCCCTGATTAACTGTTCCCCCGCCCTAATTGGCTAAAATTGATTAATAAAAGAAGAATTGCAATGTTTTCAAAATGCCTAAGTAGAGACCGATCTCCGGATTGGGCGAGAGGGGTGCCATAAAACCCTTCCCCTCTCGTAACCTGGCTCCCGAACCCAGATATGGTTATGACGGACTGGTTCCTTAACTTTTTCAAATCAAACAGCGCGGCAGGTGCTTCGAAATACGGTTCCTTGGGTGTCGGACCTTCAAAACCCGAGTGGCGACTCTGTATTTTTGAGCGCTTGCCACCGGCGCTCGCGCTCCCTCGATTTCCAAAAAAGGGCCGCAACGGCGAAAAGGAACGAAATCCTTTCTCTCCGAGGGCATGCTGCCCACAGTGGCGACTCTGCTGGGGAACATCGAACCGATATTAATTCATACTTAGAGTTTAATATGCTTGGGAACAATCCCTTAAAAGTCTGTCAAAACGGTTAGCTTCGCACTGCCGAAGGTTGGAATGGTGATTTAACAGGATCTCGTGTCCGGCCATTCTAATCTGGGGCTTTTTCGATTGTTCGCTTGCGTAGTTTCCTCTAAAGATGGACTGAATAAAGTGAGCCAAATTTGAAAAAGGCATTTTACGACTTTGCGATTCTTCTTCTCTTAATCAATTCTAGCATCTCATTTGCATCGATGTGGGATAAGCCTCGTTGGATCGTTTTGGCAATCCGGCACGGTTTACCGGAGCCCGGGGACCTCGAATGACCAACAACCTTCGACGATGATGGGTCATGCTACCGTTCGACTGTTACTCTACGAATACGCGGGTAACGGGAGGTATATCTGTGGCCCTAGTCCGAGGAACCTGTTACAAGCCAAAACCAGCCTTTGCATAGACAAAGCACTAGAACTCTCCAAACTAGGACAGGTACCTGCAGGTTAAGATCTATTTGCATCTAACCCCGTAACTATCTATGTGTTACTGCTTTCCCTATCGCATGCACTGTTTTCATAGGAGCATGCTTAAGACTGTTTTGTCTTTCGAGTTTGTCTTACGTTATCTAAGACGTTGTTGGACCCGATTAAGAGTCGTTCATTCTGTTGAATGTTCGTTATCAATCGCAAAGTCCTTAGTTCAATGAGACTTTGAGAAATCAAAATTTACTACATCCTTGGCTCATGCCCGTTTAAGGATTCAACCGACAATGTGGAACAATAAAGTGGTGATGTCGTGTCGCTGGCGCCACCCAGGTTGAAGTGCGTTGTCACTATACACCGCCGTGTTCAAGGTTAAGGTGTCATGACATCAACACCGAGTTGTTCCAAATTCAAAGTCGAATCTTCAAAAGGGACTAGCCAAAGATTTAGTCTATTTTGACATCTTTTAGGATCTATCGATCTACTAAGGGACACATCGCCAAAAAGAATTCTGAGGATTCCGGCAACGTCTGAAACTTGTGAGGCAAACTCGTCTCTGGTTCTGTACATGCATGCATACATTCTGTTCTGCGTAGGAGCATGTTTAGGGCAGCTTCTAGGTTGTCTCTCGCTTTCGAGTCTGTCTTATGCTTATTAGGATGCTGCTATAACCCGATGAAGAGTCGTGCATCTCGATGGTGCACGTTGTTAATTTTTCAAAGTCCTTAGATTAGCGAGACTTCGAGAAATCAAACCTTACTAAATCCTTGGCTCATGCCTGATTGCGGATTCAACCGATAATAAGGAACCACAAAGTGTTGATGTCGTGATATTGATGTCATTTTGGTTATCGTGCTTCGCACGTACACCGCCCCGGCTAAAGCGTGTTGTCGCTCACGCCACCCCGGTAAAGGTGTCACGCCATCAATACCGAGTTGTTCCAAGTTCAAAGTCGAATCTTCAAAAGGGACTAGTCGAAGACTTAGTCTATTTTGACATCTCTTAGGATCAGTTTGATCTATTCAAAGGATATACCCTCGAAAAGAAATCTAAGGATTTTGGCAGCGTCCGAACATAATGAGACAGACTTGTCTCTAGTTCTAGAGTCTAGGGTGGACACCGACGACGATGTATGCATTGCATTTTGCTACAGGAACGCCACTGAGCTTTCTCTTACTTTACTGTCTAGTTTGAAGCCATTGCGCCAAGCAAAAGAGTACCGAAAGGAAGAGCCAAACCTACTTGGGAACGTCTTCGGAATCCAATTCAAAGACTTGTCAGGCTCAAAACTCAGTCAGTTGCAACGAAGGCTTCTCCGGGTTCATTGTTGGCCGCCCTACAGTCGGGTTCGCCATCGATTTTACAAAGAGCCACGCCGTCGGCTTCCCCTTCTTCAACATCTTCAAGGCCAGCCATGGCAGATCAACCGCTCACTCTAGAGGCAGTGTTCACGAACCTTCAGAACAACATCACCGCTATGTAGCAAAGGGCTGTCCAGACTGATGCTTCCATCACCCGTTTGAATGACCTTATCAACACTCGTCTTCCACCTCCTCTCGAAGAGGAAGGCGAGGACCATGAGGATGCTCATGAACAAACTATCTTGGTCCCAGATCCGAATCACGAGGGGCGTCTCATTGTTCAGCTCAACCCTAAGGAGGTTCACGCACCTGCTGCAAACACAAATCCAGCAGGTGGCAAGCCTGATTTGAATCCCGATATGGTTGCACTTATAGCCAAGATGGCTAAGCTGGAGGAATCCGTTTCCAAGACTAAAAAGATCAACGCTGGGGGGATTGATCTGGATCGTCTCTGCTTGTACCCTAATACCAAGCTCCCTGACAAGTTCAAGATGCTTAACTTGGTTAAGTTCGACAGGAGCGGTGACCCCAGAACTCATCTCTATGGCTACCATGCCGCCATGAAGCTACTGGGTGTTGAAAGTGAGGCCATGTCTCAACTTTTCCCTCAAACTCTCTCTGGGCCTGCCTTTCATTGGTTTCTGTCGCTCGACATCGCCAAAAGAAAAACTTGGGAAGACATAGGGGCTGCCTTTGTCTCACAGTATAGCTACAACTCTCAACTCAAGATGACTATTCGAGAGTTGGAATCCACGAAGATGGAGGCAAAAGAGTCCTTTGCGGACTTTGTTAAAAGGTGGAGAGCCAAAGCCGCTTTAATGACTGAGCGCCCTAGCGAAAGAGACCAACTCCGCATCATCTCCCGCAATCTTTAGCCAGACTATGCCAGGCACTTGGTACTCGCTCAAGCGACCGCCAACTTTGAGATCTTCTTCGATTCTGGCCTAGCCATCGAGGATGCGCTGCAAGCTGGCATTCTGCCAAGGGGTGAATCCTCTTCCTCCACTCAAAAGGCTAAGCCAAGGGCTTATTCGGGAAATAGTAGTGCATTGTTTGGTGACAGCAACTACTCCAATACAGCCGCAAGTGGGAGTGATGCCCCAGCCTTCAATTCCAGTCGTGTTGCTGACATCAATCAAATTCGAAGTGCTCAAAGCCTCCAATCTCAAACACAACCCCGAAGCTTCTTTGCCTTCGAGGCATCTCTGTCCGCAGTGATGGAGAAACTTGTCAAGTCTGGGCATCTCAAACCTTTGACCCCAACTTTTCCACCCAAAGTCCTTCCGGCCAACTACAATGCCAACCTTTTCTGTGCCTTCCACCAAATGCCTGGCCATCTCACTGATAACTGCTTGCGTCTCCGACACGAGATACAAGATCTAATTGCTGATGGCACGGTTCAAGTTCCACCAAAGCCCAACGTCATTTCCAACTCTTTGCCTCAACACGGGTCTAACCCTCTGGTTGGTCAGGTATCTATCACCTTCACTCAGATCAACCCGAGCTCCACCATATTCAACCCTAGCCACCATATCGTCCCAGCAAATCAACCCAAACCCATCGTATCCATCCCGTCTAAATTGGAGGTTAACATGATGGCTGTAGGTGGGGCAACCGAGGTTTTCACTGCCAACGTCTGGTTTGACAGTGATGAGGGGCTTACAAAGGGGAAGACCGATTGGCTGAGGTCTAGTGATCAAAGGAGCATTTAGTAGGTTTGGTCGAAAAAGCTGAGGAAGCCGAAGTGCTGTTACTTGGGCCTGACACCCGCTGATTCTTACCTCTTTTTGTGGAAGCAACGGGTAGCTTTTTAACAATTGCATTTTCAAAACCGCGTCTAGTTTGCATTGGCGATATGTCTGAGTCTGACACGGAGTCTTTTGCGCTTGTCTAAGTCTAGCTCTGAGTCGGAGGTTGTGCCTCTTGGCCCTCCACGTCGTAGCTTTTGTTTCAAGTTTTGAGTCTGTTGTACTTGGTAAACCCCGAGGGTTTTTATGATATGCATCATCTTGCTTCTACATACTTCGCTGGCTTTTACATAAACTGTGTCGACCCTGACGACGAAGGGATTGATTTCGATGGGATCATTCCCAAGGAAATGTGTTCCCTCGCCGAAAGGGAAGACAAAAGGCATGCTCAGCCTACTAAAATGAAAAAGTAATTTCAAATAAACTTGAAAGACAAGTATAACCTCCCGAAAGGTTCAAATTTGGGTCAAAGCTGCCCCCATAGGAGCATTGCGCCCGGTCAGACAAGCATCGACGTCTTGGCATGGCCTCATCAAATCACGCCTTGAGTTTGATTTTGGGACAAAGAAGTATCAATCCCCTGCTACCGAGTGCCAATCCAGAAAGCAGAAGCACAGAAGGCTCCGGGCCTTGTACCATGTTCAAAGCAATAACAGTGGCGTTCCGCCAAGTACAAATGAGAAAGTGTACAAAGCGGCCCGGAGCAAGACATTTTCAACCGAAGCACTCTTGACTCTTCGTTATCAAAGCCGTATTATTTGGGGCTGCAGCCAAAGGTCTTCGACCTCAATGGCAACAAATTCAATACCATTGTCGATCTGGATCAATTCAAAAGCAACTTTTCCCTGAGAGAAGCTCGTTGGGCTGAAAACCCCAAGGGTGGGCAGTTCCAAGCAAAAGTTAGAGCGTAAAAGGAGAGGTAAATACTCGAGAGTTAACCCTTGACCTGAACTACGTTCTGACCTGATTCCCCCAAAATGGGATACGTAGGCAGTCTCTCTTTGAGACTCGGTCACATTTTATCAATTGGATCCATGATTGACGTTTTGGTACACATCAAAGGTCGAAGAGGGTCGAAGATCAAGTCAAGCTACATTGGAGGAACCAGAAGGGGGAAATCCTTTGTCTTTCAAATTTGATTACAAACTGCTTATTCAATTTATAGGCTGAGCATAAGTCTTAAAAATATTTGAAGCATCAAAAACAGAACGAAATGCTGGCGGTTCCTTAACAGGCTCACAGTTTATTCTAAGTTCAGCGAAGTCTGGTTTAAGCAACCGCAGCGCGTTTGTTCGAGTGATGCGTGTTGGTCTCAAACCTGCGCATGCTTCTTGCAGTAGGCAGTAGCAGTTGGCTACTACCCTCGAATGTCATTCCAGGGGCTTTTGCCAAGTCTTGTCAAACCATGCAAGTCATATGGACTTAATGTGACTGCACGGGGGTGTCGGTTTCAGTCCGAGCCTATACGAGTCATCATCTGCGTCTTATGTCCATCTTTGCGACATTTTTCCAATTTTTCAATCAACTGTCATATCGGGATGCTTTTCTCGGTTTTGTTTGTACGGGTCTTTGTACCCATTCCCGTCTCTCGCAAGTGTCAGTTTCATCTATCTAAGGAATGTTGTGAATTTTGGCACATTAATGCCCGAAATTTCATTGTAATCCATGTGTCTAAGGGTTCGCATTGTACCCTGGTTCTCTTTCTCCATTTTTGTTCAAGCTAGGCGAGTCTATACATATGTGTGCACGTCTGTGTGTCGATTCAAAGCACTTGTCAATGCAAATTAGATATTAGTGGTTAGTTTTCGCATTCTCTTCAACACTTGCAAAAGAGAGTCAATAAACTGGAAAACGCAATTTTTACATTGCTACCCTAGTATTTGTAATCCGCAAGCAGCGGAATCTCTTGAAGCAGCAAGGGCACGTCAGCCCAAGGCCAAGCAAAGCGTCTCTGGGGCACGTCTGCCTAAGCATCGAAGAAAGGGCACGCAGGCCCAATGTCACTACTAAAGCATCAACTGTGGCACGCCGGCCCGCTCAGCGTTTATCTATATGGGTGCACATCTCAGAAGTAACAGACAGTACAGTAATGAGGCTTAGTGGTAGTCCTTAGGTCTCATTGTCCTCCTAGGAGCCGCCCTTAGCTTGCATCTGCATTTTCAATATATTATACATGCCTTTGCATATTGTGTATGTTAAATGTCGAAAGCAGGAACCAAGAATGGTCGCCATCCTCTCGATTTGTTTTCCAAGGGATGCGATGCAATCTTCTGCAAAACAATCTGGCGACGATCCATCCGTCCAATTTCCAATCAACGACGATCCATCCGTCCAATTTCGAATCTGACGACGATTCATCCGTCCAATTTCCAATCTACGACGATCCATCCATCCAATTTCGAGTCAACGACGGTCCATCTGTCCAATTTCGAGTCAACGACGATTCATCCGTCCAATTTCAAGTCAACGACGATCCATCCGTCCAATTTCAAGTCAACGACGATCCATCCGTCCAACTTCCAAATCAACGACGATCCATCCGTCCAATTCCAATCAACGACGGTCTGTCCGTCCAACTTCCAATTCAACCAATAGCGCATTTTCCAGCGGTCTTATTGCTCTGTCTCGGATGGTCCTTGATAAGGAGAATGGCTCTGATTCCCTACAGATGGAATTCAACCTGCCTGACGCGACCTACCCGTGATTGTTGGATTTCTTTGTGCCGAGGATAGTTTGATCCCCAGCAGCGATGGTCTATCGGTCCACGGCCATAATTATTGCCCCAGCAGCAGTCCATCTTGTCAATATCTATGCTATTTTCAAGGGTAATCTCTCCTTGGGATACTTCAAATCAAATCAACGATGATCAGCCATGTCATCGCCGACGATCAGCCATGTCGTCCCTTCAAATTAAATCAACGATGATCAGCCATGTCATCGCCGACGATCAGCCATGTCGTCCCTTCAAATCAAATCAACGATGATCAGCCATGTCATCGCCGACGATCAGCCATGTCGTCCCTTCAAATCAAATCAACGATGATCAGCCATGTCATCGCCGACGATCAGCCATGTCGTCACTTCAAATCAAATCAACGATGATCAGCCATGTCATCGCCGACGATCAGCCATGTCGTCCCTTCAAATCAAATCAACGATGATCAGCCATGTCATCGCCGACGATCAGCCATGTCGTCCCTTCAAATCAAATCAACGATGATCAGCCATGTCATCGCCGACGATCAGCCATGTCGTCCCTTCAAATCAAATCAACGATGATCAGCCATGTCGTCACTTCAAATCAAATCAACGATGATCAGCCATGTCATCACCGACGATCAGCCATATTAGCCATATTAGCCCCCATGGGCTGGAACCCTGTTTTCCTCAGCTGAACAGAGTTCTGGCAGTTTGTAGCCCATACAATCCTCCCAACCAATCACCCACCTTGTTGGCTAGCCTCACAACCAAGTTGTGACTAGCCTTGTTGGCTGGTCCCAAGGCCTTGTTTGGCCCCTAACTAGCCCTTGCACTCCCCCTATAAATACCCCCCTTCATCTTCCATGTTAAGGGTTCCAAGAATTAATTAAGAAGTTCATTGGCTATTTTCCAAGGCAAGCACTAGCTAGCACAAAGTTGTTAACCCCAAACCACTTCCTAATCTTCTGAACTTAGTGTGTTCATACACACTTAGTAGCAAGGCCACACCAATCAATCCAATCTATTCCCAAACCCTTTCCAAGCAAAGGTATAATGTTTAACCTGTTTATGTTTTGATCCCTGAGGGGGGCTGACAGGACCAAGGCTGGTAATCAATACCATGCCCTGGTCCTAAAGCCAGCAAAGTTACAAGAATTCGTGGCTGTTAAACCCTCGCGCGATGGTCTCCTGTGCTCGCGCGACACTCGTGTCAGCAAGAGAATGGACCTTGTGGGGAAGGGAGACTAGCCCTTTTCTATTTTGCAACATGTTCATGCCTGTTGTACTTCACTTTGATTTTTAGATCACTGTTATGCATGCAAGAACAAAATACAGTAGCTAGTTTATTTGCTCTAAATAGTTTGGAATGCCCTGGGGATTCCCTGAATCTGTCTCAGGACTCCAAGCATGCAAAGCAATTCCTGGAAATCCAGTCAGGAATGTCGCGCGAGGCTCAGTCTCTGTCGCGCGACAGTCCTGTGATTTCCATGAATAGCCCTTGCATGGGTAACTAGGCCCTTGGCCTCTGTTTTGATACCCCCACTGTTTAGGGGTTGTGTTTCAATTCATTTGGCTCCTGCTTGGAGTACTGTGTAATAATTAGCATTTTACAGTCTTGCAATAAACTGCTTGGTTTGCTTCCTTGGTGTGCACTGGTCCTTCCAGAGCCCAGAAGGGGATGATTTTGGGACTGTGGTGAGATGACAATACTCGCGCGAGAGTCAGTGTGTCTCGCGCGATGGTTGACTTGCATGCAGATCTGTTCAGGCATGCAAGTTGGTCATCGTGCAGGGCAAATCTGCCCCGAGCCTGGTTTTGGCATATGATCGCTGTTTCAAGTTCATTCCATTTATTGTTCATCATGCTATCCATCCATGCTATCATTCGATCACATCCTGCAAACTATTACAGTTTTTAATCCTCGATTAGCTGTTCCCCCGCCCTAATTGGCTAAAATTAATTAAAAGAGGAAGAATCACAAAGGTTTTCATAAAAATGCCTAAGTAGAGACCGATCTCCGGATTGGGCGAGAGGGGTGCCATAAAACCCTTCCCCTCTCGTAACCTGGCTCCCGAACCCAGATATGGTTGTGACGGACTGGTTTCCTTCAATTTTTCAAAGCAAAGCGCGGCAGGTGCTTCGAAATACGGTTCCTTGAGTGTCGGACCTTCAAAACTCAAGTGGCGACTCTGTATTTTTTGGCGCTTGCCACCGGCGCTCGCGCTCCCTCGATTTTCAAAGAAAAAGGGCCGCAAACGGCAGGGGAAGGAACGAAATCCTTTTCCCTCCGAAGGGCATGCTGCCCACACCTTGCATGTTTAACTTGGTTTTTGGCTGTTATTTTGTCCCCACACTGTTTATGGGGTGTTTTTGTTTATTTATTAGGCTTTTCAGCCTTTAAACTATATATTATGACTGCATAAACTGCTTGGTTTGTCCTGGGTGTACACTGATCCTTCTAGAGCCCAGAGAGTTTAAACTGCTTGGTTTGTCCTGGGTGTGCACTGGTCCTTCCAGAGCCCAGAGGGTTTGAGAATAAGAGCTGAGGGCTTAGGCTTACTGGCGCGCGCAGGTCTTGTAGTAGCGCGCGCAGGTATGATCAGCATGCATTGACTTGGTCAGTGCATACTGGTTACCTCCTGTGCACGACACTCCAAGACTGGAGCTTTCCAGTCTGTTTAAACTCCCACAGAAGTTTGTTCTCATCCTATACTAACTGCTCATCCATGCTATATCAGTCACATCCTGCAAACATGTTATAGTTTTAATCCCCGATTAACTGTTCCCCCGCCCTAATTGGCTAAAATTGATTAATAAAAGAAGAATTGCAATGTTTTCAAAATGCCTAAGTAGAGACCGATCTCCGAATTGGGCGAGAGGGGTGCCATAAAACCCTTCCCCTCTCATAACGTGGCTCCCGAACCCAGATATGGTTATGACGGACTGGTTCCTTAACTTTTTCAAATCAAACAGCGCGGCAGGTGCTTCGAAATACGATTCCTTGGGTGTCGGACCTTCATAACCCGAGTGGCGACTATGTATTTTCGAGCGCTTGCCACCTGCGCTCGCGCTCCCCTCGATCCGAGGAAAGGAACGGAATCCTTTTTCTCAGGGCATGCTGCCCACACAACTCCCAACTGAAAATGACCACCCGGGAACTCGAGTCCACTAAGATGGAAGCAAAGGAGTCTTTTGCTGACTTTGTCAAAAGATGGAGGGCCAAGGCCGCTTTGATGACGGATCGCCCCAGCGAGAAGGACCAGCTCCGTATCATCTCTCGCAACCTCCAACCTGACTATGCTAGGCATCTGGTGCTTGCTCAAGCATCTGCAAACTTGGAAACCTTCTTCGATTCTGGCCTGGCCATCGAGGATGCACTATAGAGTGGGATTCTAGCAAAGGGGGAATCCTCTAATCCTCCTAAAACCAAGACTCGGGCATACTCTGGGAATGC
This sequence comes from Rhododendron griersonianum, assembly GCA_018127125.1. Taxonomy (NCBI): domain Eukaryota; kingdom Viridiplantae; phylum Streptophyta; class Magnoliopsida; order Ericales; family Ericaceae; genus Rhododendron; species Rhododendron griersonianum. Next base: position 8,380,035 of record CM030798.1, on the reverse strand, counting down.
CAACGCGCTGTTTGGAACAGGGACTTACTCCAACACAGCAACCAGCGGTTCCAATGCCACTTCCTCCAACACAACCAATCACATTGCGGATGTCAATCAAGTCCAGACTCCGCAGACTAACCGGCCTCGAAACCAACCCCGCAGCTTCTCCGCTATCGAGGCGCCTCTGTCCTCGGTCTTGGAAAAATTGGTCAAGTCGGGACACCTCAAGCCCCTGGATCCAACTCCTTTGCCCAAAAACCCTTCGCCTAACTTCAAGGCCAACCTCTACTGCGCCTATCATAAAGGAGCGGGTCATCTCACTAACTCTTGCTTTCGCCTCCGTCATGCAATCCAGGATCTCATTGACAATGGCACGCTGGAAACCCCTCCGCCACCTCAAAAGCCTAATGTCATAGCCAATTCCCTTCCCAAGCACAATGCTGCTTCCCACGTCAACCAGATATTCCTCAGCTCCACTCATATCGACCATAGCTCCACCATATTCAACCCCACCGACTATATAGCCTCAGCCGAGCAACCCAGGCCAATCGTACCTTTCCCGATTGAACCTTCTGCCGAGATTTCTTACGTACAAGTGGTCGAGGGCCGGATTGTTGACACTGATGCACCTCCGGAACCTTTGCAAACTGGATCACCTGTCTCCGAAGAGTCTGTCAGTTCTCTCTTCCATCAGTCAATCCCCGCCGTGCAGCTCAATTCTGCATCTCTGCTGGACAGCCCATATGGAAATGTGGCTGACTCGCCTCTCGGTCCAGTAAATCAGTCTCGATCTGTTCGAACTCTACCCCAAGACAACATGCAGGCTGTAGCTTGGGGCATAGCAGACAACATGGACTACGCCCTCCCTATTTTCAACGAATGGTCACGCCTCGAAGCAGAGGGATTTCCTCCACAACCCGAAAACATCCCGTTTGATCAAGCTTGGTATGATGGTTGGATGGCCGGTTATGAAGCAGCTCTGCTCGATCCTTTGGATGGCTTCTCCTTACACATGATGTTTCACCCAGTCGAGCCTTCGGTCCTCGAAGAAGAATACTACGGGGATCTTGAGCCAGCTTGGTATGCTTCTGTGGACATTGACCCTAACCCTCTTCAAGGCTACGCTATACCGGACTACCTACTACATTATCCAGAGGACGAACTTGTCCAGGAAGATCCTCGAGCCCTGGGAGACCATGTTTCCCTCTTCAACTCGGTCTTTGATTCAGTTTGTGATACTGATCCCGACACTGACTTCGACCCTTGCTCTTACATTGTTGACGAGGAATGCCCGCGCCCTGAAGTGCCTTATCTGAACAACAGGGACTGCAGTATCATGGTTACGGACCTTGTCCCGCCTGCCAATCTTTGGGAAGTCGATGACATAGTGGATGTCCAAGTTGGAAATGAAGTCTGGGCAGTCAATCGATCCCTGGCTGACGGTGGTCTTTGGGATGTTCCCTTCATTACAAACTCGGAGCCTGTTGCTGAAGTGGCTGCCGTGAAAGACTTGAACTTCTGGGACTCCCTGCTGATGAAAGATCTGGCTGAGGACCTGGGCTTAGACATGGAAGTGCCCATCTCTGCACCAATTACTGACAGAGGAAAGCGCAAACTGGGAGATGTTCCTGCTAATCTCTGGGATGTGAATGAAGAACCTCAGGTCGTGCCCTCTTTGGGGAACGTTCACAACGTTACAAGGAGCAGACGGATTTTTCAGACTGCTAATCTGCAGGCTGGGAGTTCGTCCAATCCTTCTAATCAAAGGAACGAACCCATTGCTTTCCCAAGGTCTGCACCTTCTGAGGTTTTGACTGGGTCACCAACTGCTGATTTTGTTCAACGATAGCTGGAGCGCATTCCGGCCGCTATTTCGATCTGGGGACTGATCTGTTCGTCCAAGGAGAACCGTCAGAGGCTTTGTCACACTCTTTCTCGGCTTGAGGTTCAAGCAGATATCACTCCTGAAGCAATGATATCTCTTATCCTCTCTCCGACCTCCAAACACACGGTGGTTTTCACAGACAAGGACCTCCCAATCGAAGGAGCCGATCACAACCGCCCTTTGCACATCACCGTCAAGTGTCGAGGACTCTGGGTCCCGACCGTTCTCATTGACAACGGCTCGGCGATCAATGTCTGCCCCCTGAGGATTGCTTATCGTTTGGGACTTACCAAGAAGGATCTGGCCCCTTCCAACCTGGCTGTCAAGGCATATGATGGCACCCGCCATGTAGTTGAGGGTACTTTAATGCTCAAGCTCGATGCAGAGGGCTTTGAGATGGATGTAGAATTCCATGTTGTGGACATTCCCGCGACCTTTAATCTTCTGCTAGGCAGGCCATGGCTCCATCGACCCGACATCATGGCTGTACCATCTACCCTCCATCAAAAGGTTAGCCTGGGTTTGCCTATCGGTACTTTGACCATCTGCGGAGATTCTGGCATTCGCCCGCTCAAGGAGGATGGGACTCCTGTTTTGGGAATTCAGCACGGCGAAGAAGACGTCGACCTTGGGGGTTTCTCTTTTGATACTTCAGGTACTGTGATGGCTATCAACGTAGACAGGAACTTCCTCATAAGCTCTGTCGTGCTGGACATTATGAGGAGGATGTCTTATTTTCCAGGCATAGGCTTAGGGTCTCGCCGGCAAGGGGTGCCGGAGTTCCCTACTTTTCCTTCTAATAAGGGCCGTTTCGGTCTGGGGTACATCGCCTCTGCCGAGAATGCCAAAAGGAGGAAAAATATGGGAAAACCTCAGACCCTCTGCGTTGGTCCTAATTTTGTGCGTGAAATGGGAAACGCTGCTTACACTGGACAGCCTGAGCCATTTGTTCATTCTGAAACCGGGGAGCTACTGCCTGGATTTGAGGTTTTCGCTGATGACACCTGGTCAAGTAGTGATGATGAGCCAGCAAGGGCAGAATTCAAGAGGAAGCTTAATCAGGTGAAGATCAAGACTGACTGGCTGGGATCCGTCGATCAGGGGAATTTGGAGCTGCTGTTCCAGGAATTCTCTCAAGTGGGTTTGGCTGTGGAAGCTGAAGAAGCCGAAGTGCTCATGCTCGGGCCCGATGCCCTCGAGGACCCTACCTCTCTCATTGTTGAAGCTAGGGGTAGCCTTAAAAATTGCATTTTCAAACCGCGCCTAACTTGCAATGATGACACCTCTGAGTCCGAGTCTGAGTCTGAGTCTGAGTCAGATACAGAGTCTATTGAGTCGTCTAAGTCTAGCTCTGAGTCAGAGTTTGTGCCTCTGGGCCCTCCACGTCATAGCTTTTATTTTGAGTTTGATTCTCTTGTACTTGGCGACCCTTCAGGGGCTTGTGAAATGAACGAGGCATCTTCTGACTATTTCAATGATCTATATATAAATTGTGTCGACCCTGATGATGAGGGAATAGATTTCGATGGGGACATTCCCAAGGAAATCCGTGCCTTCATCGAAAGGGAAGATGAAAGGCATGCTCAGCCATTAAAAGAAGAAATAGTTTCTATAAATTTGAAAGATGAAAACGATCCCCGAATGGTTCAAGTGGGCTCCATGCTTTCACCAGAGGAGCATCGTGATTTCAAAGAGTTGCTCACCGAATTCAGCAACGTTTTTGCATGGTCTCATCGAGATATGCCTGGAATTGATCCCGAGATTGTGGAGCATCGCATTCCTTTGCTTCCGGATGCCAAGCCTGTGAAGCAGAAACTCAGACGAATGAGGTCGGATTGGGTTCAGAAGATTAAGGAGGAGGTTACTAAGCAGATTGACGCTGGTTTTCTCAAGGTTTCTCAATATCCCACGTGGGTGGCCAACATTGTCCCTGTTCCAAAGAAAAATGGGCAAATTCGAGTTTGTGTTGATTTTCGGGACTTGAACAAGGCGAGCCCCATAGACGATTTTCCCTTGCCACACATCAATGTGCTTGTGGATAATACTGCGGGGCACGCTTTGCTCTCGTTCATGGATGGCTTTTCTGGCTACAACCAAATTCTCATGGCACCCGAGGACCGTGAGAAAGCCACGTTCATCACTGAGTGGGGGACTTATTGCTATTTGGTCATGCCGTTCGGTTTGAAGAATGTTGGACCAACCTATCATAGGGCTGCTACAACTATCTTGCATGACATGATGCACAAAGAGGTAGAGGTCTATGTCGATGACATGATCGCCAAGTCCAAAACCCGAGAAGGCCATATTCCTATGCTTAGGAAGTTCTTCGAGAGGTTGCGTAAGTTCCGCATGCGCCTTAATCCCCAGAAGTGCACCTTCGGTGTCACGGCGGGCAAAATGCTCGGTTTCATGATCACTTCTCGTGGAATTGAGGTCGACCCATCAAAAATCAAAGCAGTCCTTGATATGAAGCCACCAGATTCTGAAAAGGGGGTGCGAAGCTTTTTGGGGATGGTACAGTTCATCAGGAGATTCATCGCCAAGTTAACTTTAACTTGCAAGCCGATGTTTCGTCTATTGAAGAAGAATACTCCATTTGTTTGGACAGACAAATATCAGGCGGCTTTCACTTCTATTCAAACCTACCTGCAGAACCCTCCGGTTTTAATGCCACCAGTGCCCGGGAAGCCTTTGATACTTTACTTGTCTGTAAATCCTTCATCTATGGGATGTTTGCTAGCTCAAGAGGGAGAAAAGGGAGTTGAAAAGGCCATCTACTACCTAAGTAAGAAGATGGTTGGTGCTGAAGAACGCTGCACCGCTCTTGAAAAGACGTGTTGGGCTCTTGTTTGGGCATCCAAGAAATTAAGACACTACATGCTGGCTTACCCAATGAAGTTGATTTCTCGAATGGATCCTCTCAAGTATCTGTTTGAGAAGCCTGCGCTTAGTGGTAAGTTAGCACGTTGGTTGCTTTTGCTCACTGAGTTTGATCTCGAGTATATTACTAGGAAGTCCGTCAAGGGGCGTGCGGTTGCCGAATTCCTGGCTGATCATCCTGTCAATGGGCCAGAGGACTCGGATTTTGCATTTCCAGACGAAGGGGTAATGGCAGTTGTCGAAGACACCTGGACTCTTTATTTTGATGGAGCAGCCAATCAGAAGGGATATGAGATTGGGGTTCTGCTGATAACCCCGGATGGTGCCCATATTCCGCTTGCGTTTAAACTCAATTTTGATGTCACGAACAACCAAGCTGAGTATGAGGCCTGCATTGTTGGCATGGAAGCTGCTCTTACGCTGGGTGTGGAAAAGCTCGAAGTCATTGGCGATTCCAACCTTGTCGTTTCTCAGGCCAACGGGGACTGGAAAGTTCGGGAAGACAAACTGAAGCCTTATCACCAGGACCTCGAGGATCTCATTCCTCGTTTCAACAAAGTCACGTTCACGCACATCCCTCGGATGAAGAATCAGTTCGCTGATGCTCTAGCAACTCTGGCTTCCATGGTCGAGCTTCCGATTGGTGTCAAGCTTCGCCCTATTCTAATTTAACAGCGGGACTTGCCCGCTTATCAGTACGTCAACGCTGTCGATGATGTCGATGACGGCCTACCCTGGTATCATGACATTTGGAATTTCATTGAAAGTGGTCAATTCCCGGCCGATGCCACTAAGAAGGATCAGACAGCACTGCGAAGGTTGGCTGCTCAATACATTATCTGTGGAGGGAAGCTGTACCGAAGATCTTACTGCGGAATGCAAAAGCTCTATGTCAGTGGCGCTGAGGCCATCAAGATCATGGAGGAAATTCATGAGGGAGTTTGCGGCCCTCACATGAGCGGAGTCATGCTCGCCAGGAAAATCCTGCGGCAAGGTTACTTTTGGTCTACTATGGAGTCCCAGTGCGTGGATTATGTACGCCGCTGCCATAGGTGTCAAATCCATGCCAATCTTATGCACGTCCCTCCTTCTAAGCTGTTCAGCATGACATCGCCATGGCCCTTTTCTGTTTGGGGTATTGACGTCATCGGCATGATCAAGCCATCGGCTTCGAATGGGCATCGGTTCATTTTGGTGGCAATAGATTACTTCACCAAGTGGGTCGAGGCTGAATCTTACAAGACCCTGACGGCGGTTCAGGTTGCTCAGTTCATCCGAAAGAACATCTATCGGTACGGGGTTCCACATGCATTCGTTTCGGACAATGGGGTTCACTTCAAAGGTAGGGTTTTGGAGCTCTTCGATGAGTTCAAAATTCAGATCCACCATTCAACGGTTTATCGCCCTCAGACGAATGGGGCGGTCGAAGCGGCCAACAAAAACATCGAGACTATCATCAAAAAGTCCGCAGAGTCCGCCAGGGACTGGCACGAGTAGCTGCCTCTAGCTCTTTGGGGGTATCGTACATCAATTCGAACATCAACGGGGGCAACCCCCTTTTCTTTAGTCTACGGGATGGAGGCTGTGCTTCCCATTGAACTCGAGGTGCCAACTTTGAGGATCATGGCTGAATGTGAACTCACGGAGTCTGAATGGCTTAGCGGAAGGTTTGTTGAACTCATGCTTTTTGACGAGAGGAGGCTCCGTGCCTTGTATCATGTTCAAGGGTATCAGCGCAGAATTGCTAGAGTATTCAACAAGAAAGTGAAGTCTCGGGATCTGATTGAGGGGGACATGGTCACGAAGGAAATCCGGGCTCCTATTTTCGATCTACGTGGTAAGTTCCGCCCAAAGCGCGCTGGACCTTACATTATGAAGACCATCCTCTCGGGTGGGGCGGCTCAGCTTATTGATCTAGACGGCAACGAGTTCAACACTCTGGTCAACCTGGATCAACTTAAGCGTTACTATCCCTGAGAGAAGCTCGTTGGACCGAAAACCACAAGGGTGGGCGGTTCCAAGCAAAAATTAGAGCAAGCTTGCTAGACTGAAAACCCAAGGGGGCAGTTTAGGCAAAAATAAATAGGCATTCAATCAAAGCTCGCTAGACTGGAAACCTGCAAAGGTAGTCTTAGGCAAAAATTAGAGCGTAAAATGAGAGCTAAAACACACGAGCGAACCGTAGCCTGAACTATGTTTTGACCTGATTCCCTAGCTTGGGATACGTAGGCAGTCTCTCTTTGGGACTCGGTCATACTCTGTCAACGTAGCCTGAACTACGTTTTGACCTGATTCCCTAGCTTGGGATACGTAGGCAGTCTCTCTTTGGAACTCGGTCATATTCTGTCAACGTAGCCTGAACTACGTTTTGACCTGATTCCCTAGCTTGGGATACGTAGGCTATCTCTCTGTGAGATTCGGTCACAATCAATCAACTTGATCCATGGTTTTTATTACAGAGTGAGCTTCAATGTTCAAAACGACGTGGTATTCAACATTTGGACCTAAAAGGGGAAAATTCTTGATCTTTCAATTTTATTCAAAACTATTATTTCTATTACATAGGCTGAGCAAAGTCCTAAAAAAACAGTAAAGCATCAAAAACAGAACAAAATGCTAGAGGCCTTCATGGGCTCACAGTTTATTCTAGTTCGTTGGAAGTCATGTCAGGAGTCAGTCTGTGTTTTGTCTCCTTGCAACCTCCTCCCTTAGCCATGCTACGTAGCGGCGTTTGAGTCTCGTGCTGAAGTCATCTTCCACTCCTCCAAGTTCCCTCAATCCCCAGTTGTGCTCGTACCCAACCAGATGTTGGGCTGTGAATGCTGGAATCTGGAAGTCTTCTATCCCAGCTTGGTGAAGACCTTGGCTCATGCCTAATTGCCGCAGAATACGTCCTGGAATGTAGAATGTGAAACTGGACAGCCCAGCAATCACCATCCTCTCAAAACCTGGAGAGTGCAGAGCCATGTCCGGAATGTTCAGGGCTTCGTGCCGCCAGACGATTTCGCGCGGAGACATCTCCCTCATGAAGGCGTACCACTCCTCCTCAGACATCTCTGGGTACAACAACCCCCTTTGATGCATTCGCCCGGGCAAACGGGGCCAGTTCGCTTCAGGAGCCGTGATCAGCCAGAGTTTGTCGCACAGCCACAACTGTATGAGCGAAAAGACAAGTAAGGAGCCACATAAGACTTGAGCGAAAAAACAAGTAAGCAGCTCTGATTTAGCCTTAGCCGAGAGATGAGGTAAAAACAGACTGTGTGAAAGTCGGAAAAAGGTGAGCTGAGTGAGAATTTACCTGCAACAGGAGTGGGCTGCCACCGAACGTGTTTGTTTGGCAGGCGGCCACCAAATCCAAACCAATGAGTGTTTCAGCAAGCACCATGGGAACTACGTTCTTTCTAACACCCATCTGTGCGGCCACATCCACCAGTGAAAGGTCAGGTCGTCCATACAAAGACACCAGCAGGTATGCGGCTAGTACGCCAATTGACAGGGCAAATCGGCGTCGGGCTTGCAGAACGGTATCCGCTGGATCGCCGTCGGGCCCGTACCATTCCATTAGGCGCACGACGTTTATTTGTCCACCAATCAGCAGACCTTCCGCCGCACCCCTTGAAATATTCAGACAGGTTTTCAGCAGCTTCGACATGCTTTGTGTATAAGGTGGCACGACAATCACGCTCGAAGCAAAGCCTTGGAGATATGCCTGAAATTCTTCTACAGTCGGGCATAGCTCGTTGTCCCCGAATCGGAACACATGGACGTCCCGATCCCAAAACTGGAGAGCTGCTCTCAGGATTTCGGGGCGAAGCCTTATGCTTTTTAGGAAGCGAAAGGCGGCCAGCCCGTGAGAACGGAAGCATAACCAATCGCATGCAACAAATTCTTCGAGCCACGGGCTGATTAATGTGGGGAGATGATTTGCCATTGGGGGAAAAGTGTCTGAAGTTTTCTACGGAGGGCATACGCTTCATTCAGGGAGCTACTCCTCTTTTATAGCCAACGAAGGGTGAAATGTTTTTGCCTTGGATAAAACATCCATGCAAGGTGTCCCCCATGTCCTCCAAGTCAAGGGCACATCTCTGTGACAACCCAGGAGCCCCTGCACGTCCAGAACTGGTTGCAGGCTCTGCCCCACTTTACTTTCTGAATAAGTCAAGGCTGGCAGCTGTAACAGAGATTCTCCATCGCACGACAGTTCAGGAGTGTCGCGCGACTAAATTTTCTCGCGCTATGGTTTCACTTACTAGCGGGAGGGTTCAGTTTATTTCGGCACAGTAAGGCAGGCTACTGTCTTTTGGGAGGCATTTTGTCACATTTTGCCTCGGGCCAGATTTCGGGATTCCGATGCTTCCAGTAGATCATTACGGGCAATTATGACTACGTCGAAGTGTTGTCCGTTCAAATCTCACATTCGATGATAAGTTTGGTCCCTCAGATGGATAATGTCCAGATCGTTCTTATTCAAAGTTTTTATTTAGCCGGTCGAGCCGGGCAACGGGACGTGCAATTTACAAGGCGAGCATACAGATTAAAAGACAACAGCTCAGATAACCTAATGGTTTCCGGGCACACGTTGGTTACAAGTTCGTTTTTCTATGGGATTCAGAAATATCCCCTTAGTCTTGCCTCAACTTCAGCACGAAGCCATCTTACATAGCGATTTTCCAGCCATGTCTTGAAGTCCGGAATCGGTTCTTTCAAAGCCCTATTGCTCCAGTTGTCTTTGTAGCAGCGCAGATGCCACGAGTCAAATGCAGGGATTTCGAAGTCTTCTGGTCCATAGCGTTTGTACCCTTGGCTCCTCCCGAGTTGACGAAGAGTATGCCCTGGGATGTAAAAGGTGAAGCTCGTTAAGCCAGCGATTACCACTCGGCTGAATCCAGCCGAATTAATCGTCATTTCCGGAAGGTTCAGCCAAGGACATCTCCAGACTACGTCTTCAGGTTGCATCTCATTCAGAAATACGAACCATATGTCCACCGTCAGGTCAGGGAATATCATCGGTCTTTCGACCAAAAGCCTGGGAAAGTCTTCAAAGCCAGCCTGTGGCTCTTCTAAAACTCCCACTTTGTCCGACAGCCAGAGCTGCATGAGAACAGGGGACAGGTTAGAAATCAAATACAGCCTGAGTGTCCGGGTAAAAACAAAAATGCGAGAAATGAGTTGGGTAAGGATCTACTTGGAGCAGGATAGGACATCCACTGAATGAATCTGCTTGCTCAAGCTTCACCATATCCAAGCCCAGGAGCGTTTCCGCTAAGATCACAGGCATGATGTTTTTCTGGGCGTCCATTTGTAGGAACATGCTCACCAATTTGGGACTCACTCTTCCTTCGATAAGAACCAGCATATAGGCAGCCAGTGCGCATATGGATAATACGAAGTGCCCGTGAGCTTCCCCCACGTAATCTCCCAGGGCTCCCTCGGGGCCATACATCTCAATCAGTCGAATGATGTTGAGTTCGCCGTTGTGAATAATGCTGACCGTCAGTGCCTCGGGAATGTTGAGTTTTGCCTGTAGAATCTGCTCCATGTCTTCGTGAAGTGGCGAAACTGCAAGGACATCTAAGTTGGCAAAGCCGGGCACATACGCTTGGAATTCTTCCATGGTCGGGCACATCTCGTCTTGATGGAACCGGAAAACATGCACAGTCGGGTCCCAGAAAGGTAGTGCAGCTTGGAGAAGCTCGACGGACGGTTGACAGAATTGGAGGTCGCGAATTGAGGACAAGCACCGAGACCGGGGGCTCGCCCAATCTATGGTTTCTTCCCTCATTAGCCAAGGGTCGAGTATTTCCATTAATGAGTCTTCCATTGTGGGAGAGTGAGAGGGTATACCCTACATGGTGTCCTACACCCTTCCATTTATAGGAAAAACCCCACAAATATCATGCAAGGTGTCCTACCACCTAGCTATGCAAGGACAGCCCCTTCTGCAACTTCAGAATAGCTTCCAAGACGTGGAGAAGTGAATAGGTTGATGGCAATAATTTGGTCAAACAAAGGCAGCTTAGCAGGGTTTGACTGTCGCGCGACAGTTCCAAATCATCGCGCGACAAAGGCTCACTCGCGCGACAGTTTAACACCATCGCGCGACGGTTTGTCTGCAGTTTTGATAGATTCCAACAGCTACTGTCCAATTTTGGTCGTTTCTCATTCCAAAGGTCTTTTCGCACTTTTAATGATTCCAGCAAGTCATTATAAGTATTTATGACTGTATCCAAGCATCGGATTCGAAATGACGTGCTTAGCGAAGATTTTGGACCCTCGGAGGCCCATTTCAAGTCCAAACCAAGGTTTCGGGAGGTCGGAACTCGCTATGGAGGCTCTAGCCCAATTCGGTCATGCCATACAGGTCACTTGGACCTTAAGTGACTGCATGGAGGTGTCGGTTTCAGTCCGGGACATAATTGAGTCGTTCTTAGATGTTTTATGCCATTTTTGCGTTATTTTGAGCATTTTTCGGTATAGGTCTATTTCCGGGACGTTTTTTTCAGTTCCGTTGATAGGTACAGGTCATGTTGACCATGTTTGACCTTTCGGGAGTGTCAGTTTTGTCTTCAACAGGGTGTTGTGAGTTTTGGCGTGCTAATGACCAAAATTTCAAAATTCTCATAGCCTGGTCGTATCCTAGGATACCTTTCTTTTTTCTTTCAGAGCTAGGTCAGTCTATACATTCATATGTGTCTATAAGCAGTCTCGGTGTTGTCAATGCAAGTTTGGTATTAGTGGTGGGTTTTACTTTCTCTTATTCATAATGAGAAACAATAAACTCAGAAAATGCAAACTTTTATAACAAGCGTGATCTATCCATATCAAGAGTAAAAGAACTACTGTATCTACGGCACTTCAGCCAACCAACGTCATCAAGTCAGGGCACATGCGCCTGCTAATCAACAGGCACGCAGGCCTTCAAAATGGCTATCAGCTAAGCTATCTACTTGGGCACGCAGGCCCGAAATCAAAAGCGGAATGCAAAAGGGTGATGGAGGCGTCATGGACGCCCTCCGCGCGCGTCGAGCCAGTCGTCGCTACCTGCTTCGTCCTGTAACTCTTGGGGGTCATCCTTGTACCCCGGGTCATCAACGGAGTCGTCAGAGCCACTGCTAGTGGACGAGTGCTCCTTGTCCTCTTCGTCCTCTCCTTCTTCTTCTTCTCCTTCTTCTTCCTCGTCCTCGGAGGTTGGACCCAAAACAAGCCGCTTCCTGCGGGCCGGCTCCTCTAGTGACGGCTTCTCGCGCATTTTGATTTGGTACCGAAGCTCAGCGCGCTTCTCGGTCTGTCTAGCCCCCTCCTGGCGTGTGCTCCTAGTCTGTCACCGCGTGGTGGTGGCCGGAGGTGTGGGTTCTTTTACCGCCACTTTCTTCTGTGACGGATCTCGCACACTTTTCCTCCTAAGAGCCGTCCTCCCCTGTGTCTGCATTGTCAATTCATTTCAAAACATGAGTATGCATTGTATATATTGTATTTCAAGTATTGAAAGCAGGTACAGTCTACCGAGCTATCAAAGCAGGAATGTATCGAAAGCAAGACGTATCGAAAGCAGGAGTGTATCGTTTTTCATACCTGGGTCCTCTGAACAACGGCTGGCTGAACCGGCTGTGGTGCAGTAGTGCAGCTCTAGTGGCATCCCGCTCGCGCACTCTCCTTACTATGTTCTCTAAAGCCAGCATGCGTCGAACAGCCTCGTTCACCCACTCAGTTGGCACCTGTATGCAGTTTGGACTTATCAAGCTATTCAGCAGATAATTCAAGTATGTGGAATTCAAATACAATAAAGGAAGCTGAGTCTTACCGAAACGGTCACTGGAGTGGGCTCGACTCTCGTAGGCACTAGGTGCAGCTCTACAGGGTTCCCCTGGCTGTCAATCACAGGAATCCTCCAAAGTAGCTCAGGGGTCCGCCAACCATAGGTCAGCCTAGGCCTCGCCTCACACGGCCTTCGCCTCCCCTCTGTCTCTCACCGGCAGCTCTCCTCTCCTCAGCAGCTCCCTCGGCCTGGCCCCGCACCTCTCTAAGGCACGGATCCCCAGTGGACCCGCCAGGTACACTCGCTGGTAGGCGGCATAGTCCCTTTCAGGATGCAAGTAGTGCGCAAGCTCAATGTCCGGCCGCGTGTACCTCTCCAGCTCAGCCCATGTGTACTCTCTTGTGTGTGAAGCTCGGGGTGGGAGTGGCCCTGGCACCTGGAACTCAAAGTGACCAAGCGACTGGCGCGTCACTCGATCCCCCAAGTACCACTGCCAGCCGAAGGCTGACTCCAGTAGCACCCTGCTGGCTGTAACGGCTCTGCTCCTGGCCAAGTACTCTGGCTCTAGCCCCGCTCTCCTCCAGGGATCCCAATTGATCTGCAATTCAAGACAAGCAAGCAATATGAGCAATTGATCAGCAACAGGATTAAATCAAGGAAGCGAATGCATGTCTAATGATTATGATTCGTGTCATACCTGTGGAGCCCTGAGCTCGTCTAGGTACAGTCTGAAGGCGTTGAGGTCACCTCTCCCTTCTTTCTTCCCCATGTTGGACTTGCTCCATTTTAGTGCGCGGGGGAGGGTGCTCAAGTCTGGGTGCTTACATTCCGGCGGATACATCCGCAACACCTCGTAGGCCCAAAGCTGCACGATGTTGGGACAAGTACAAGCATTAGTCACAAGGCATACAGTATTTGAAGTTGAAGCAGTCAAGCAAGCTAAGCAAATAAATGGACAGGCATAATCAAATTGTGCTTATAAAGGGTTAGAATCATACCTCCCAGACCCTCCAGTAGCCAGCCGTGCTCTTGCCCGTCCTCGACGAGTTACCAAAGAAGTGGTAGGCTGTGCCAAGAGCAGCCCCGCCCCAGTCAAAGCGTGAGGCCGTCCTCAGGTCCCTCAGCGCTGGCAAGTAGGAAAGGTGCACTTTGCTTCGTCTGTTCGGGTACAAAGTGGCACCAAACAGGTATAGCAAGAACGCTCGGGCCATCTGCTCCGCCTCCCGGTCATTCGTCACCTCCTTCTTCAGGTACCCCTTGAACTGATCATACCTCGCCATCCCCTCCTCTATCTTGGGCGCCCTGCCCAGGAACCACTTCAGCGCCGCTTCATCCTCCTGGATCCCCGAGTCAAACGGGATGGGCTCGCCTCCGACCCTAAGGCCTGTGATCGCCGCAAAGTCTGCAGGTGTCACTGTCATCTCCCCAGGTGGTAGGTGGAAGGCATTGGTGGTATCCCTCCACCTCTCAGCAAGTGCTACTAGGACAGCGTGGTCGTTCCTCGCCGGGGTCAAAGTCCGCACAAACACCCCGAAGCCAGCCTCATTCACCAACTGCCTCACCCTCTCTGGCAACTCCTCGTAGAACCGTAAGGACATGCACGCTCCTCCGAAGCTGCGGATGTCCCTCTGCCTCTCTCCAGCCTGTTTCAGACACAAGGGCAAGCAATACAACGGAGATTATCAGTATACAGGGATTTCATTTTCAAGTTCTAGGTAATCAATGAAGTCTGCAATGGATGGTTGGTTCAAGTTATGTCATGTTGGGCGTACGTTACAAGAAGTACATGGTGGTGGCATAGTTTGGCTTGCAGGTCATCTATACAATCCTAAGTTCAAGCATGTTCTATCGAAATTGAAGTATGGAAAGCGAAACATCGAAATCAAATTGCAAAGGGTGTTTTCTGAGAATATACCTCCATCCATGTAGCTGCAATGTGAGCCCGGGGATCTCTCAGCACGAGCTCATCGTCGTAGTCCCTCCGCGACGGTATGTATGCCCCAATGCCCGATGGCACGAAAAGGTGTGGTGTAGGAAGCACATACGCTTCTGCTGAAAAACCAGGCCGTCCTATGTTCTTCGCCTCCGCCATGGCCGTAACCCTAGGCCCCTGCGCCTCTACTCTGGCCCTCTCCTCGGCCTCCGCCTCTCTCAAAAGCTCCTCTCTCTCTCGGCTCTTTCCGCCACCTCCGAGGCCTAAATGGCTCGCGCCTGGTCTTCTTTGGCTTGCAGCACGTATAGTCCAATGGCGGGATTATCTTCTAGCAACTTTGCCAACATCTCGTCGCTCAAGTGCTCGGCGGCGTCGTGTTTTGTAATCGGCACATGACTCGACGACGTCACCGCTGGCCGAAACAGTACATCCTCTTCTCGGACCTCAACCGGAACCTCTGCGGTCTCCTCGACAGGCCCTTTACCCTTCGCCAAGTCCCTCGGCGGGGACCCGTTCGGTTCAATATCATCGCCTCTGGCACCACTGCCACCTGCTTCTCCAGGACCCCCTCCGGTCACTACCGAGCCTTCCACGGCTATACTCGAGTCCAACTGCTCGACAACAGCCCCCACGGCCCCGGCATCAACTGTCGCGCGAGCCTCCTGCTCTGTCGCGCGATACTCCTCGCCACCACCAGCCTCTTGCTCACGGCCTTGATCTCCATCTCCGCCGCCTGCGACCACTGCACCGGCCTCTGCGATGGCCTCCGCCGGTGGTCGATTCCCTGGTTCGACGACCATTGGACCTCCTCGGTCCTCCGACCGGTCAACAACTTCTGCCCCGCCTTCTCAATTACCGTGGTCCGCCATGGGTGATTGATCAAGACTGGATTGTTGGTTTTTGGTGTTTGGAAGGGTTGAGAAGGTTTGAGAGGAGAGATGAGAGTTGGGAGGATTTTGAAACGATTGGAAACCGCCCTGGTACTGTTTTCGTAACGTCCCGCGGACGTTTAAACAGATGAAACAGGTTTGGGCCGGGTCTGGGCCTTACCAGATCCAAGCCCTAACCAAGAACCCTCGCGCGAGTATTCTCAAGTGTCGCGCGACATTTCTTTTGGGCCTCAGGCCCAATCCAGATTCTAGGTCTGGCCAGGTCTCACTTACCCATCTTTCGGGTTCGCGAATCATCAATATATTCCTAAAATAAATTTGAGAGTCATTTTGGAAGCTTTTGCCTGCATCCTGAAGAATTTTATATCCCCAGTAGTGGTCCGCCCTCAAATCAGCGATGATCTATCCGTCCAATCTCGAATCAGCGACGATCCATCCGTCCAAGTTCAATTCAGCGAAGATCCATCCGTCCGATCTTCAATTCACGACGATCCATCCGTCCGATATCAAATCAGCGACGATCCATCCATCCGATCATCAATCCACGACGATCCATCCGTCCAAGTTCAATTCAGCGACGATCCATCCGTCCGATCTTCAATCCGCGACGATCCATTCGTCCGATCTTCAATCCGCGACGATCCATCCGTCCGATCATCAAATTAGCGACGATCAATCCGTCTGTTCATCAATCCGCGGCGATCTATCCGTCCGATCATCAACCAGCGACGATCCATCCGTCCGATCTTCAATCCGCGACGATCCATCCGTTCGATCATCAATCAGCGACGATCTATCCGTCCGATCATCAATTCACGACGATCCATCCGTCCGATCATCAATCAGCGACGATCCATCAGTCCGATCTTCAATCCGCGACGATCTATCCGTCCGATCTTCAATCAGCGACGATCCATCCGTCCGATCATCAATTTCCCCCTGGTGCACGGTATTTTTACACACTTGTCTGCATTTTCCATTTAATCGGCTTTTGGGCGGATTTGGTGGGTGTCTAGAAATCTTTGACGTTACCCATACTAGTCAATGGTGCTCCGCGTGCCGTCAAAGAGGGACTACTGTAGACACCCAAATCTGGGTCTCCCAATTGTTTTACTTTATTTTACGGTTTTTCTTGTTTCCCCGATGATGAAATCGGATCAAACGAGCTTGAATTGGAAATGGTGTGGGCAGCATGCCCTGGAAATTCCGGTTTCCAAAATGCAAGGGCCCGGATCGAGGGAGCGCGAGCGCAGGTGGCAAGCGCTAAAAAATACAGAGTCGCCACTCGGGTTTTAAAGGTCCGACACCCAAGGAACCGTATTTCGAAGCACCTGCCGCGCTGTTTGATTTGAAAAAGCGAAGGAAACCAGTCCGTCATAACCATATCTGGGTTCGGGAGCCAGGTTACGAGAGGGGAAGGGTTTTATGGCACCCCTCTCGCCCAATCCAGAGATCGATCTCTACTTAGGCATTTTGAAAACATTGCGATTCTTCTTTTATTAATCAATTTTAGCCAATTAGGGCGGGGGAACAATTAATCGGGGTTTAAAACTGTAACATGTTTGCAGGATGTGATAGATGGCATGGCTGAGCAGTTAGTATAGGATGAGAACAGACTCCTGTGGGAGTTTAAACAGACTGGAAAGCTCCTGTCTTGGAGCGTCGTGCACAGGAAGAAACCAGTATGCACTGATAAAGTCAATGCATGCTGACCAAACCTGCGCACGCTACTACAAGACCTGTGCGCGCCAGTAAGCTTAAGCCCACAGCTCTTATTCTCAAACCCTCTGGGCTCTGGAAGGACCAGTGCACACCCAGGACAAACCAAGCAGTTTAAACTCTCTGGGCTCTGGAAGGACCAGTGCACACCCAGGACAAACCAAACAGTTTATGCAGTCATAATATACAGTTTAAAGGCTGAAAAACCTAATAAATAAACAAAAACACCCCATAAAACAGTGTGGGGACAAAATAACAGCCTAAAACCAAGTTAAACATGCAAGGCCAGCCACTGATCGGGTACAAACAATCGCGCGAGGGTTCCAAACCGTCGCGCGACAATGCGCCCGGGCGCGCGATGGTTTTGCCCTGGCGCGCGACGATTGCGCCCTGGCGCACTGGTCAAATGGAGCATTGACCATCGGGCGATGGTTTGAGTGCAGCGCGCGCGGGTTCGAGCCAACTTTCCAGTGCTTGATTTCGCTCATCTTGGGCTCTGGGACAGGTCCAGAATGATCCCAGGGGTACTCCAACAGAACAGAAATGAATATTGAAATGCAAGCTAGCAATTTAAGCTCTAAGAAAAGCAGTAAACTGGTTTTTTGCATGCATCAACAGTGATCTATATCAAAATAAAACTGTATAACAGCCAGGAGCATGAATAAGACAAGAAAATGCTAGCATCCCTTCCCCACGTGGACCAATCTCATGCAGACAGAAGTGTCGCGCGAGTGTTCGGGTCCATCGCGCGAGGGTTTGCTAGGCCACGGCTTTTGAAACCTTGCTAGCTTTAGGGCTAGGACTGGTATTGATTACCAGCCTTGACCCTGCCAGGCCCCCTCAGGGATCAGAACAGAGAGCAGAACAAAGGTGTTATACCTTTGGCTTTTTTTTTTTTGAGTTTGAACAAGTATTGAGCTTTGAGTTGAGATTGAGATTGAACAAGGTGATAGAACTTGTAAAAAGAGTGTATGGAAATGGTTTGAGTAGTGGAATATCATGTGTTTTTGAAAAGTTGGAACATTTGTAACTTCCTTCTTCTTCTTCTTTTTTTTTGAACCCTTTAATGGAAGAACCAAGGGGGGTATATATAGGAGGAGAGGTGGGAATGGTGTATGGAGGAGAAAGAACCAACTAAGAAGGGTTGGTTTTGCTTTGGTGGCCAAATTGCATCCTTTGGAAAGGTAGGTGAAGCAAACAGAGGAGTTCAGCCAGTCCACGAGGTCTGACTGAGGGTGGCACTCGTGGCCAAGTTTCTGCCACTGGAAAAGTAGGTGGGGGACTGAACCATCGCGCGATGGTTTCAGACTGTCGCGCGAGGGTGCGCCCGGGCGCGCGATGGTTGCGCCCTGGCGCGCAACGGTCAACGGTCAAACTTTGACTTTGCCCTGGCGCGCGATGGTCAACGGTCAAACTTTGTCCACCTGGCAGTTTGACCATCGCGCGAGGGAGTGGGTCTGTCGCGCGATGGTGCGCCCTGGCACACGTCAGTAGGGTTTTTGGCTTTTGGAAGTGGCTTAGGCTAGATTAGGTTCAAGGGTTTTTCAAACACTCAAAGCTCAAACACTCGACATTCCCGTGGTATTCTTGATCCATTTCATCATTGGGGAATCAAAAACCGTAAGTAAACTAATCTGGAAGCCCAGATTGGGGTGTCTACAAATGGATTGAGCTTGAAGTGCTTGGAACCTTTCTTGAACCTCACTTAAACCTTTTGAACCCCTTTGAACCTTCAGTCAAACCCTAGGGTCAGGTTTGACCATCGTGCGACTCTTCCTGTTTCTCGCGCGATATTCAGCTTGCCAGGTGTGGTCAAAGTAAAACTGTTGACTGTTGACCCTCGCGCGATGGTTTTGAACCCTCGCGCGACAGTTCTCCCCTGTCACTATCACACAATCCAGCTGGATTTGTGATGATTGGGTGTCACATGGGTCCCCATGGGCTGGAACCCTGTTTTCCTCAGCTGAGCAGTGTTCTGGCAGGCCACACCCTCACACCCTCACAACCACCCCCACTCACCTTGTTGGCTAGCTTCTCCACCAAGTTGTGACCAGCCTTGTTGGCTAGTTGCAAAGCCAAGTTTGGCCACCACCTAGCCCACTCACTCTCCCTATAAATACCCCCATTGGTCTTCCATGTTAAGGGTTACCAAGTTTCAAAAGAAAAAGTTTAACAAGGTTAATTACCCCTTTTACAAAGCAAGCAAGTTCTTTCTAGCACAAAGTTACTAACCCAAACCACTTCCTAGTCTTTCAAATCTAGTGTTCAATACACACTTAGTTGCAAGGCTACACCAATCAAGCAATCCATTTTCCTAAACCCTTTTCAAGCAAATGTACAACATTTAGCCTGTTTCTGTTTTGATCCCTGAGGGAGGCTAACAGGGCCAAGGCTGGTAATCAATACCAGTCCTGGTCCTAAAGTCAGCAGAGTTACAAGAATCCGTGGCTGGCCAAACCCCCGTGCGATGGACCCATATACTCGCGCGACGCTTCTGTCAGCAAGAGATTGGTCCTCATGGGGAAGGGAGGCTGGTCTTTTATTGTTTTGATTATATGCATGCCTTTTGTAGCTTTGTTTTGATAAATAGATCACGGTGATGCATGTTAAAATAAATACAGTAGCTTAGTTTATTACTTCAGTTAGTTTTGAATGCCCTTGGGATGCTCCTGAATATGTCTCAGAGCCCCAAGCATGCAAAGCAATTCCTGGAAGTCCAGTCAGAAGTATCGCGCGAGTGTTCCACTCTGTCGCGCGATGGTTCTCTGATTTCTAAAGACTGCCCTTGCATGGGCAACTAGGCCCTTGGCCTCTGTTTTGATACCCCCTCTGTTTAGGGGTCGTATTTTCAATTTATTTCATTCTGGCTATTCAATCTGTAATAATTAGTATCTTACAGTTCCTACATAAATTGCCTGGTTTACTCCCTGGGTGTGCACTGGTCCTTCCAGAGCCCAGAAGGAGATAGAAATCAAGCACTGGTGGAGCACAAACTCTCGCGCGATGGTTCGATTGTGTCGCGCGATGGTCAGTTTGCATGTGCGTAGATCCATGCATGCAAGCTGGCCAAGGTGTGGCAAAATCATACCAAAGGGCCCTGTCTTGCGTTCTGACCCAGTGTTGGGTTTTTATCTCACTTTTTGCTTAGTCATGCCATCCGTCCATGCCATTTGATCACATCTTGCAAACGTGCTACAGTTTTAATCCCCGATTAACTGTTCCCCCACTCTAATTGGCTAAAAATAATCAAAAGAAGAAGAATCACAAAAGTTTTCATAAAAATGCCTAAGTACAGACCGATCTCCGGATTGGGCGAGAGGGGTGCCTTAAAACCCTTCCCCTCTCGTAACCTGGCTCCCGAACCCAGATATGGTTATGACGGACTGGTTCCTTAACTTTTTCAAATCAAATAGCGCGGCAGGTGCTTCGAAATACGGTTCCTTGAGTGTCGGACCTTCAAAACTCAAGTGGCGACTCTGTATTTTACGAGTGCTTGCCTCCACACTCGCGCTCCCTCGATTTCCAACAAAACGGCCGCAATTGGCGGAAAGGAACGGAATCCTTTCTCTCTGAAGGGCATGCTGCCCACAGGGTCGTTATGGACGCTTGGCATTCATCCCGAAGAATTTTACATCCCCAGCAGTGGTCCGCCAAATCAGCGACGATCTAACCGTCCAATCTCAATCAGCGACGATCTAACTGTCCAATCTCAATCAGCGACGATCTAAGCGTCCAATCTCAATCAGTGACGATCTAACCGTCCAATTTCAATCAGCAACGATCTAACCGTCCAATCTCAATCAGCGACGATCTAACCGTCTGTAGACACCCCAATCCGGACCTCGAAGGGTCTTTGACCTCCCCGATGATGAAATAAAGGAAACAAAGCCTTTGCGAGCTTGAATGAAGTATTCCTCCAGCATCCATAGCCCAAACCAACCTTCAGCCCAGAAAAACTCAGAAAAGCCCAAAAACCCAAATAAGCCCAGAGAAAGCCCAAAAAGCCTTGGACCGAACCTGAAGTACCGTGCGTGACATTTTTAAATCGCACGGCGTATCGAAATTTAATACGCCGCAAGCAGTCATGAGGTTAATCGCACGGCATTTTGGATAAAGTTCTGACTGGCTCAGAAAGCTGTTGGCCACGCCCATTTGAGCCACAGCTGCAATACGGCTCAGCCGAAAGCACACTTCTAGCCCACCCAGAAAATACCTCCAACTTTTGAAATTCAAAATCCAAGGCTCTTGCCTATAAATACACCGCTCCACTCAAGGGAAAAGGGCCCTTGATCACCATTATACCCTTTCTCTCTCTTCTTGTTTTCACACCTACTTTCCCATTTCCAAGCCTTGAGAATGTTGTTCTTAAAAGACATTCTCTAGGCCATTTACTCCATTTTTCTCTTCACCATTGAAGTTAGTCCCTTACTAACTTTGAGGCCTCACCTACCCAATATACCCATTTAGTACACACATCCATACCTCTACTCTCTTTTTCAACCTTCCGACGTCCATCCGCCTTCATCAAAGCTCATTCAAGCTCCGGATCTAAGGTAAAAACCAAGTTTCCTTGGGCTAGGTGTAAGGGTTCGATTAGTCGGGACCTTGACTGTGGTGTCTGGTTAGGTTCCTTCCTCCGCTGCTCCGCTCGTCCGTCGCCAGACCTGCAACAAGTCACTAGGGCTTTGGTTGCCCAGTGACCCTCCGACGATCAAGTTAGATCTCAGGGAAGGTGTTTAGGTCTAGGGTTAGGATAGTATTGCGTCCTTTTCTCAGGTGTGTATCACTTTGTATTTATAGACCTAGGTTTCCTTGGTCTTCACGCTAGCGCGTGGTGAGTACGCTCGGGTAACCGCCTCGGGTGACGTCATACATGACGAGGGGGGCGAGGTGGTTACGGAGCACATGGAACAGATCTTAATGACTGTGCCAGCTGCATGGGGAGCATGATCTCATAGGTCTCACTCACGGAAACCGCTAGAGCCTGGAAGCTTCTGGAAATGTGGGAGCATGCAATGAACCGAGGCTCCGAAGCACATGACAACCGAAGACCGGGCAACGACCGAGGTGTACCCCGAAGAGAGCTAGTCAGAAGACCTCGGCCCGTACACTATCAACCGGGCAAGGGTTTGTGGCCCGGCTACCGAGCCGATAACCGAGGGCCCTACAATAGCCCCTCAACTTCCGGAATGCCAATCTGGTCTTCGGGGAGTTGATTCTTCTGATAGACTAGCGCAACCGAGCCTTAAACCGATGAAATGCTTTGGAGAAGAACCGAGCGATCTTTGTGAGAACCGAGCCGCCCGCTCCTGCCTTTGGAGCCACGCGTCAGTCATCGCCGAAATGAGTGACATCATGCGTCGCCTCGGCACGTGAAATGTCAGATGATTGGTACGAAACGTTCCTTCAAGACACGTGTCGAGGCGTGAATGGCTCGGTACGCGGCGCGTCTGACCTCGGTTCAGAACTCTGATTGTTGACCGTCTGATGAAGACACGCGTCGAAGATCCAACGGTTCGGTCGGCAACGCTTCGTTTCCCGCGCGACTCCTCGTACGCTCCACTATAAATTCAGAAGATTTGGAGAGAGAAGGTTACTGAAACCTTCTGACGCCGTCGAACCACTGCCGCCGTGTTTTGCAGGCTTTGGATCGCGATTTCGAGCACTTTGGCAGCAGATCTCCTCTCCTGATTTGGGTATGTTGATCTTTGTCAATCAATCCTCAAGCTTTAGTACTTTTCTTCTTGTTTTTTTTAACGTTTTCTGAGCGCATTGGGGCGGGGACGCCACCTGCAACCGTCTGGTGTGCGGCGGCGCTAACGCCCGCCGCTGCTGTTCTTGTTCTTCCCGAGGCCCATATTCTTTCCGAGGCCTATATGCTTCCCGAGGCCTATCTTCAACCTTTAGATTAATAGAAAAAGTTTTAGCCCCCCCGAGGACCATTTCCGAGGAGGGCAGAGTCTTTTAAGAATGACCGAGGACCGTAGACTCCGAAGAATGAGGACCGTCTCGCTCCGAGCGCTAGGACCCTTTGCTCTCCCCTAGGCATATAGCTAACGGGTTTTGCACATTTTCCTTGTTTCTTTTAGGCAGGGGCGAATGGTCATTGAACTCTCTTCGGACAGCTCCAGTGGTTCTGACGATCCCTTGGTAGAAGCCATCTTTCAAGAGCTTTGGAGGGGGAGGTTTTACCGAATCCCGGTCGACCAGATTGAGCCTGCCAACCCTAACCGTGCCCCATGTGAGATTACTTCCCTTGACCCTTGGGAGATGGAAGCCCCAAGTACGTCGGACCACGGGCCGGGGCCGTTCGGAAATGCGCCCGAGGAAATCCAAGGACGCCGAAGACCGATGAGGCCTTGCACGTTCAAGAATAAATACTTCACCGGGGATCCCGCAGCTTACGCCGAGTTCAAGAGACTCTATAGCATCCCTCCTGACGTTGAGGTTCGGTTGCTAGAAGACACCGACCCAAAGGATCTTCCGCATCGGTCTGGGGAGTTGATCTTCCCCCTGATGGCCATATGCGAGGGGGGAATCAGGTTTCCCCTTCACCAGTTCGTACGTCGGGTGCTCCGAACCCTCAACCTTACCTCCTCCCAGCTCACGGTGAATTCTTACCGAATTATTACCAGCATCATCGAGCTGAGGAGGCAATTCAACCTGGTGTTCGGTATTGAGGAGCTCTTCGGTGTCTACCTTCTGGGGGTTAACCGAGGCCACAACCGACACTATCTCTCCTGTAGATCAGGAAACGATACATTCTTGATCGACCACCTACCGGACTCCGAGGAGTGGGCGAGTATCTATGTTTCGGTCACCGGGAACTTCATGTTTGGGCCCGGGGAGACCATAGATATAGTTACCACGGTCCCATTCGAGACTGGGGTTCCGGGTTGGTAACTTACCCTTCGGTAGTGAGCTCATTTCAATAAATGTTTTTTTTCTTGTAAACTTGTACTGATTTCTCCATGTCTTGGCATCTTTTTGCAGTCGAAGGCACCGTTCAGGAGCTTCGGGAGAGAGCCGTCCGTTCTCGGATAACCGCCGCCTACGCAATCCCAGTCACCAACCGTTACGCCCCTAAGCTTCTCGGTTACGTCCCCTCGTACACCAGTTACTTAAAGAAGAAACCGAGGAAGCAAGGGGTGTCGAGGGCAGGACGAGGGGGAAGAGGAGGAGGAGGACGAAGAGGAGGCGGAGGAGCGGGGAGAGGAGGCGCTTCCGGTACTGAGGGCAGCAGCTCCGAGCCCCAAGGCGTCGTAAGGGAGGCTATCGACCGAGAAACGCCTGAGAGGACCGAACTAAGTGACGAGATGTCAGAACATGGAGGTCGGGAGGTGCTAAACCTCAGACGTCGGACGTCAAGAGGCCGAGGCCGAGGCTCAGCCACCAGTACCCCTGGTGCTGGGACCTCGGGAGTGACCCCAGCTTCTCCGCAGGAGCCTCCGGCGAAGAGGACTCGGCATGAGGGTGAAGGTAGCACCCGAGGTAAGGAGAAGGAGACTTCTCGGAATACCGAGGGGGAAGAGAGGGAAGAAGAACTGGGCCGAGGGTCTGCTGAGAGGACCGAGGGGGGGACCTGGGTCCCTGCCACGGAGGTTCCTTGGGCCCCGGAATTCTGTCATTATGCTGGGCGCCAGATCCACCACACGGACAGCGTGTTAAACCTCGGTACAGCGTTCGGGATGCTCCGAGGCTGTATTCTTCCTAGGGATGCCAAGGCTGTCCAAGGGTTGACCGAGGACCTTACCGCGGAGAT
Organism: Rhododendron griersonianum; assembly: GCA_018127125.1. NCBI lineage: Eukaryota > Viridiplantae > Streptophyta > Magnoliopsida > Ericales > Ericaceae > Rhododendron > Rhododendron griersonianum. The sequence goes on along the minus strand of CM030798.1, from coordinate 8,355,228 downwards.
AGCACAGGCCCTTTTCACTGTAAGCGTGTTACTTTCCACTTTTATTGTTGTCAGCTAAGTCCATATTTATGATTCTTCTTCGGTTTTCTGCTCGCAGGCTGGTGCTCGGGCCTTGGCTATAAACGACCGATGCAAAGGTCAAGAGCGAGAGATGAGTGAGCTGAAGAAGGCTCTTGAGCAGAAGGAGGATGACCTGAAGGTGGCTCGGGAAGCCTGTGATCTCTACCTTGCGGACTTCCAAAGGTGCGACAGGGAGAGGGTAGCAGCCGAAGCCCGAGCTGAAAAGGCTGAGGAAAATGCCACCACCTTGAGGGTTACCCGAGCTACCGAGGTTGATGCTGCAAGGAACAGGGGCTATGATGAGGGCTGGACTGCAGCCGGGGTGGAATATAAAAGGCAGGTTCGGGAGATTGAAGCCGAGCTTTACAGGGATCGCTTCGTGGACGGACTTCGGTTTGGTCACGAAGCTCTTTTGAGTAAGCTCGATCTCCCGGCCGACTCTGTACTCCGGGACATTCCCGAGGTGCCGCCCGAGGAGGCTGTAATGCCCGAGGAAGAAGAAGAGGAGGGCGAGCAGGTGCAAGACCCCGAGGCAGGTATTCAGACTGCTGCTGCTGTTGCTTCAACCGGGGAGGGTACCCAGGCTGCTCCTGTTGCCGTTGATTCAACCGAAGATAGTGCCCAGACCCTTCTGCCCCCTAATGCTTAGGATTTGACTTCTTCTGTTGCTTGACATTTGGCTGGACGGTTCCGAACATTTGGATTTTACCGTTCCAGGGTTTGTAAATGTTTTTTTTTTGTTTTTGTTTTGCTAAGTAGGTACCGAACAGATAACCGAAGTCTTGTTGGACTTTAAACTTGCAATCCTGTTTACTGCTTTGAATGAATGGTTTCTTTCATTTTCAATGCCTTGTATATTTTTGAGATGCTCGAATGGTTTTATGCTTGTAACCGAAGGGAGCCTCATGCCCCTGCTTCTGTCGAAGTGCTGTGGAGGATCAGCAGATTTTGGCCGAAGCATTAACCGAGGAGATTTTTCAAAAATATATTCCAAACCTAAGTAAGGCAGGATATAGGATTGAGTAAGTTAAAACGAAGGAAAGTAGTTAGTCAAATTTTTGAATTTTGCATGCCCCTGCTTGTTTTAACTGACGCCGAGCCGCAGGGAGGACACCGAAGCAACTCATTTGGGCGTTACTATTTTGATTAGGGCTAGGGTCCTGAAGTGGGAATGGCGTCGGCCATGACTTCGGGACATAGCGAATCGAAATAGTGCGTGACTTAATGGGGGGGGCCGGCGTAAGGGGCTCGGAATGAACACCGAGTGTCCTTATCGCCGACGTCCGTAAGTCGGAAGCGACCAAAAAAGGCCGTGGTGACTTGGTGAGGGATCTGTCCGAGGAATATCCCGCGGAGGACAGTCCCTGAAGTCAAGATAAAACGGTTCACGCAACGGCAAACCGAGTACAAAGAGTAATTGACAAGAGTAGACTAGTGATAAACAAGAGATTCTCATTAACAAACTGTCGTGGAATCAGGCCATTACAAGAGTAGTTTGGTTCTCAACCCCTTTTCTTTTTTTTGACAAGAGATGAAAATTGTACGAATAAATGAGTCCGAAGAGACCGAAGCCTGGCTACCCATAAAATTTTTTCAGGTTATTGGCGTTCCAGGTCTTGGCGATTGGGGAACCGTCTAGCTTCTCCAGCTTGTAGTTTCCCGAGCCGAGATGTTTTAGGACTCGGAAGGGGCCCTCCCAGTTAGGCATCAACTTCCTCTTTTTGGACTTGTCTACGACCTTTTTCCAGACGAGGTCGTCCGGCTTGAATGACCGAAGGCGGACGCTTCGGTTGTAGCCCTTTGCAACCTCTTGCTGATAAGATGCAAGTTTGATCCGTGCGCTCTCCCGTTCTTCCTCGGCCAGATCGAGGTCCAAAGCAATATTCTCATCGTTAACCGGTTCGTCGAAATCTTCGGTTCGGATCGTTGGGAGACCGATCTGGAGGGGGATTACAGCTTCCATTCCAAATGCCAGGGAGAAGGGGGTTCGGCCGGTTGATCGCCGAGGTGTTGTACGGTAGCCCCAGAGTACCCGAGGGAGCTCTTCGGTCCATTTGCCCCGGTGTGATTCGAGCCGTCGCTTGAGTCCAGACGAGATCGCTTTGTTTGCAGGTTCGGCTTGCCCGTTGCCCTGGGGGTAGTACGGAGTGGAAGTGTCCCATTTGATGCCAAATTCATCCAGGAGTGCTCGGTACTTTTGACCGGTGAACTGGCTGCCGTTGTCGGTTAAGATGGCGAAGGGTACACCAAAGCGAGAAATTATGTTTCGTCATACAAAGCGCATGATGTCCGACTCTTCGACCGTGACCAATGGTTCGGCCTCGACCCACTTTGAGAAATAGTCAGTGGCGGTTAAGAGGAACTTGAATCCTCCAGGAGCGACGGGAAGCTTGCCGACGATGTCCATGCCCCACTGGGAGAAGGGCCATGGGCTGGTGAGAGGGCTGAGATCCCGAGCCGGTTGGTGTATGATGGGGGCAAACATTTGACACTTCGTGCAACGCTTCACAAATTCTTCGGAGTCCTTCTTCATTGTTGGCCACCAGTATCCTTGGGTAATTGCCCGGTGAGCGATGGAACGTCCACCGGAGTGGCAACCGCTGTCGCCGGCGTGTAGTTCCTCGATGATCCCGGGGACCTGGTGGGGGTGTGCAACCAATAAATAGGGGCCGGTGAACGACCGTCGGTAGAGTTTTCCATTTGGATTAAGCCAGAAGAGGGCGGCTTTGTTGCGGAGTCGGTGGGCGTCCTTCTTGTCGGTTGGTAGGGTGTCGTCGCGTAGGTAGCCGATGATCTCATCCATCCAGCTCGGACCAAGCTCCACGTTTAATATCTCATGACTGAGTACTTCAAGCTCGAAGCTCGGTTTGTCGATGGAGCTAAAGGAGATGGAGCGTTGTCCTGAGGCGGCGCAAGCCGTAGCGAGTCCGGCGAGGGCGTCGGCGTGGGTGTTTTGGTCCCTCGGGATGTGTTCGACGCGGATAGCTCGGAAACTTTTGAGGAGCCGCACAGCAGAGCTCAGGTAAGTACGCATCCGGTCGTCCCGAGCCTCATATTCCTCGGAGAGCTGGTTGACAACCAGCTGTGAATCACTGTAGAGATCAAGCTCTTCAATTCCAAGGGCTTCGGCAGTCTTGAGTCCGGAGATGAGCGCTTCATACTCCGCCTCGTTGTTTGAGGCCGGAAAGTTGATGGAGATGGAGCTTTCATGTAATACGCCAGAAGGAGAGAGGAGGACGATCCCAGCCCCGGCGCCTCGGCTGTTTGAGGCGCCATCAACATACATTTTCCACACATCGCCATGGAAGAGTTTCCAGGCGGTACTGGGACGTGCTTGGAGGACGGCTTCGGGGCGGGGGGCTGCATTTGAAGCGAGGACGTCGGTGGGGGTGAGCTCGGCGATGAAGTCGGCGAGTGCCTGGGCTTTGATCGCCGTTCTTGGTTGAAAGTGAATCTCGTAATTGGCAAGTTCGACGGCCCATTGGGAGATTCGGTTCGAGAGGTCGGCTTTTCGGAGGAGAGACTTCAGAGGATACTCGGTCAATACGATAATGCGGTGGGATTGGAAGTACGGTGCGAGCTTTCGAGACGCGGAGATGAGGGCAAGAACAAGCTTTTCTAAGGGAAGATAGCGTGTCTCGGCAGGCGTCATCGTCTTGCTAGAATAATAAATCGGCTGATGGTCGCGTTCTTCCTGCCGGACGAGGACCGAGCTTATGGCGTGTGCCGAGACGGCGAGATAAATGAACAGGTCTTCCTGGTCCCGAGGAGTGGCGAGGAGAGGGGCCTTGGAGAGGTATTCCTTCAATTGCAGTAGAGCCCGGTCGCACTCGTCGGTCCAACTGAAGCTGCGTCGGCTCCCCTTCAGGAGGGCAAAGAATGGTTTGCACTTGTCGGAAGATCGGCTAATAAACCTGTTGAGGGCGGCGGCCATGACGGCTAGACGCTGCACATCTCTCTTGTTGTGGGGGGCCGAGAGTTTTTCGATTGCTGAGATTTGGGCAGGGTCGGCCTCGATACCTCGGCGGGAGACAAGATGCCCGAGGAATTTGCCAGAGCTCACACCGAAGGCGCACTTCTCGGCGTTAAGGCGAAGCTTGTGCGTCTTCAGAATCTCAAATGCTTCGGCGAGGTGGGTGAGATGGTCTCCGGCCATCATGCTTTTAACCACCATGTCGTCGATGTAGGCCATCATAGTATCTCCCAGCAGGCGCTCGAACATCTTGGTTATCATCCTTTGGAAGGTTGCTCCGGCATTTTTAAGGCCGAAGGGCATGACAAGATAACCGAAGATGTCGTGAGGAGTAATGAAGGTCGTGTTCTCGACGTCGCCGTCGCTCATGGCGATCTGATGGTAGCCCCGGTAGGCATCCATGAAGCTCAGTCGAGCGTGGCCAGCCGTGGCATCGACGAGCTGATCTATCTGAGGAAGGGGGAAGAAGTCCTTCGGACAGGCATCGTTGAGATTTGAATAGTCAACACAGACTCGCCATTTCCCGTTTTTCTTCTTGAGCACCACGGTGTTGGCCAACCACTTAGGGTATTGCACTTCTCGTATGGCTCCCGCGTTTAGGAGTCGGTTGACCTCGTCGATAACGGCGTCGGAATGGATTGGGGAGGATCGCCGAGCTTTCTGGATGACCGGACGTTTTGTTCGGTCGATATTGAGCTCGTGGTAGATGAATTTTGGATCGACCCCGGGCATTTCGTAGGGCGTCCACGCAAAGACCTCAACGTTGCTCTTGAGGAAGTTCACCATGTCATTCCGCTCGGTTTCCGAGAGTGAGGAACCGACAAGGAAGAAACGGGAACCATCCTCGGTAAGAGGGACGGTGACAAGATCTTCAACTGCCTTCTCGTCGGCGTGTCTCCCGACGTCTTCGAGGACCGGAGCCTCCGGTACCTCGATGAAGTTTACCCTGGAAGTCTGTTTGCTGCTCCGGACCGCGTTGACATAGCAGCGCTTGGCGGCGGTTTGGTCCCCGTACAGATCTTCCTGTCGTCCGTTGGCACCGATGAACCGGACCACCTGGTGATAGGTAGAGGCAACAGCCTTTAACCTATGGAGCCAGGTGCGACCGACGATGGTGTTATAGGGGCTTGGGACATCGACTACGACGAACTCCATATCGAGCACGACCGAGCCGGAGCGGATGGGAAGGGTGATCAAACCGACGGGCCAGACCGGAGCTCCGTTGAAACCTATGAGGGGGACCTCATAGGGTCAGAGATCGGCGTCTGAGAGCTTCAAATCTTTAAACAAGGAGTAGTACATAACCTCGGCCGAGCTCCCCTGATCCACAAGGACACGTCGGACATTGAAGGTGCCTATGCGCAGTGTGACCACGAGGGCGTCGTTGTGTGGAAGTTGGACGCACGCAAGGTCCTTCTCGGTGAACGTGATAGTCCACTTGGATCCGTCGTCGGTTCAGGGACGTTTTGGCTCGGGACCGACGAGCATGACCTGTTTAGAAGAGGATGCGTCGTTCAACTCGGCGCGGATTATACGGGCGGCTTCGGAGTTGAGAGGGCCGTGGATAACGTTAATCGTCTGGATCTCCTCTTTGGCTCTGGTTTCGGCGTTCTGCGCCCGTGCTCTCGTTTTCTCATGATCAATGAAGTTGTTGAGATGGCCACCGAGGACTAGCTGCTCCAGGTAGGCTTTGAAGGGCCTGCAAGCGGTTGTGAAGTGTCCTTGCTCGTTGTGGTAGCTACATCGGACTATCGGGTTTTTTATTTTCCCGTTCTCGGTACCGAGTTTTTGGTTGGGGAAGGAGAAAAAGGGTTGGTCCTTCACTTGGTCGATAATCCTGTAGATAGGCATAGTAAAGACGGTTTTCTCGGCAATGAAGTCTCCTTGCTTCGGTGCCTTCCTCGGGGACTGTTTTATGTTGTTGACTTGTTTCTTCGGTGTTGAAGCCGAGGCGGGAGTCGGAGCGGACACCGGAGTAAATGGTGCCTTGGAGCTCGTTGACTTCCCCATGCCCCTCTCTGCTTTGGTTTCGATAAGCTGGCACCAACCTTCGATTCGAGTCATGAGATCCTTCATGGAATTTGGCTTATGCCGAGCGAGATCATCGTAAACCTGCTCGTCCTGGGCGGTTAGGCCGAGCTTGAAACCGCGGGCGGAGATGACACCGTCGCATCCTTCGATTTCATTGAACAGTTCCCAGTAGCGACCAGCATATTGGCGGAGCGTCTCGTCGGTCCACTTGCGTAGGGCGAGAAGGGAGTCGATCTCCTTTTCGTGCTTGTTGCTCGTGACAAACCGAGCCATAAAAGCGTCACAGAGAGAATCGAAGGAAGAGATCGATCTGGTAGGGAGTTGGTTGAACCAAGTTAGGCCCAGGTTGCCGAGGCTGGCGGGGAAGACCTTACAGAGGAAGGCGTCATCCGAAGGCTCGTTGCGAAGGAAAAGAGACATGACCATCTTGTACTGAACCAGATGAGTGTATGCCTCGGTTTTGCCGTCGTACTTTGCAAATTTGGGTTTGGTGAAGCCCTTCGGGGGGGTGACCGAGTCGATCTCCCTAACGAAAAGAGAGGTTGAGAGTCTCTCGAGACGGGCGTCCCGGTGGGGTCGGATCGAACGGTCGAGACCGTCTGGACCCCCGGTCGCGGTATGCTTCTTCGGCAGCGGTCGGTCCTGTCTTTCGTACTCCCTCCGCTTCGGTTGGGAGTTCCCTGACCGTTGAGGAGATCTCTCGCACTCCTTTATCTTCGGTTGGGAGTTCCCTGATCGTTGGGGAGACTTCTCGTACCGATGCTTTTTGTAGCTATCTCGAGCGTAGGGCTCGAGGCGCTCAGTGTTTTGGCTTCCACCACCAAGCCTTTTGTAGCCATCTTTGGGGTGGTGGACGAGTGGACTCTTTGAACGGGGGCCCTTGTGTCGCTCACGATACCCTTTTGTTTGGAACTCCAAGAGGGCGTTGTTTTCGTTGGCAAAACTTGGGGTGGTCTCCCGGCGGCGCTCCTTGGATATGATTGGGTGGGTGGAGGAGGCGGAGACGCTTCCGCCACAAGCCTTTCGAAGGCGGATCGCTTCCCACGAGTACCCTTTGGATTAGGGGAGCGGGAGCGTTCCACTTGATCAACGTTCCTTTCGCTACGACCCTCGCCTGGCGGTTCGAGGCGGTCCTTGATTCCTGGTGGTTCGAGGCGGTCTTTGACCGAAGGACGGGATCGGTGTTCGACCATCTGTCCTCCGTCACGGCTGCGGGGAGGGCTGTGGTGGCTTCGTCTTCCGCCACGGCCTCCGGAGGAGTGAGACGGGGACATTTGGAGGAGGTGCTTGATCTCCGCCAACTCGTCTCGGACGCTCCTGTCGCGCTCCACCACTATTGTGAGGTTGTCGAGCTTCCGCTCCAGATGGCGGATGTAGGACTGGAGTTCGGCCGGAGCCCCAGCCTCCTGAGTCGAAGTTCCTGCTGTGAGTCCGACGGACATGCTGGCCTTTCCAGGAGCGCCTGTTCCGCCGGCCGCCGGATCCCCGAGATCTCCGGGGCCGAAGGGGGTCTCAATGCGATGTGTATCATCGATTTCCACCATGGTTGGTTTGAAGACCTTTGAACGGAACCTTGGCGGGAAGAAGGTGACTGAATGAAGAACAGCTAGGTCCCCAGCAGAGTCGCCAATTGTAAGGGTTCGATTAATCGGGACCTTGACTGTGGTGTCTGGTTAGGTTCCTTCCTCCGCTGCTCCGCTCGTCCGTCGCCTGACCTGCAACAAGTCACTAGGGCTTTGGTTGCCCAGTGACCCTCCGACGATCAAGTTAGATCTCAGGGAAGGTGTTTAGGTCTAGGGTTAGGATAGTATTGCGTCCTTTTCTCAGGTGTGTATCACTTTGTATTTATAGACCTAGGTTTCCTTGGTCTTCACGCTAGCGCGTGGTGAGTACACTCGGGTAACCGCCTCGGGTGACGTCATACATGACGAGGGGGGCGAGGTGGTTACGGAGCACATGGAACAGATCTTAATGACTGTGCCAGCTGCATGGGGAGCATGATCTCATAGGTCCCACTCACGGAAACCGCTAGAGCCTGGAAGCTTCTGGAAATGTGGGAGCATGCAATGAACCGAGGCTCCGAAGCACATGACAACCGAAGACCGGGCAACGACCGAGGTGTACCCCGAAGAGAGCTAGTCAGAAGACCTCGGCCCGTACACTATCAACCGGGCAAGGGTTTGTGGCCCGGCTACCGAGCCGATAACCGAGGGCCCTACACTAGGCTATGTCCTGACCCTGAGGAGACCTTTCTGTTTTCAAGCTTAACCCTTTTGGTCGAGATCTAACCCAAAACCTCTTTTACAAAACAAAACCAGTGTTCTGTGCAAAGGCGTGCTACACCGCGCGGCTCTTTAGGGCGTCGCACGGCGTAGCAAGCTCGCACAGCATTTTGAAAGAATACTGTTTTCTTGATCACACTGTCTGGATCGCGATCGTCCGTTGTTGGGTCTTTTCCGTATACCAAAAGCTGTCTCAGAATGAGACCATTTTTACAAGCCATGTTTAAACTCCATAGATCTTTTCAAAACAAGCAAACGTATCAAAAAATGGTTTTCCCTTCATGGTTTGAAAGAATGGTGTAGATCTGAGATGATCTGACGGCTGTGAGTTGTCTGAAGCTTTAAAATAAAACCGTGCGATGTAATGATACACCGTGCGAAGCTTTACAAAACTATAAAAAGTTTGGTATCGGTATCGGAACCACGCACGGCATATTGGTAAGCCGCGCGCTATAAGCCGATACGCCGTCTGATGGAGGGCAGTGATTCAGACAGTCCGTTTGAATATCTTTCTAGTTTATCTCATCGCCATGCCATCCTCATCATCTCTGTACAGTAAGCACCACTAGCACGGCAACGTGTTATGATTTATCTTGTTTCCCTTTCCCTTTATGTGTTTTTAAGGTTTTCCGAGTTGTATTAATCCCCCCATTTAAAATGCTTAGTAGAGACCGGTTTTCATCGGGCAAGCGGGGTGCTTTTCAACAAAACCTTCCCCGTTCGTAACCTGGCTCCCGGATCTAAAATCTCAAACAGTTTCGCTAGATCAAAAGGCCTTTTCTTTTCAAACAAAACACTCGGTTCCTCGGATCATCCATCTCAAAAATCCGGGTGGCGACTCTGTCATAATACAGCACCGTGGGCGCGGGAGCCCACACCGTCCAATCTATCCTTTGGTGCACGGTATTTTTATATACTTGTGTGCATTTTCCATTTAATCGGCTTTCGGGTGGATTTGGTGGGTGCTTAGAAATCTTTGACGTTACCCGTACCAGTCAATGGTGCTCCGCGTGCCGTCAAAGAGGGACTACTGTAGACACCCCAATCTGGGTCTCCCGTTTGTTTTACTTTATTTTCCAGTTTCTTGTTTCCCTGATGATGAGATCGGATCAAACAGGCTTGGATGTGGAATGGATTGGACTTGGAACCCTTTTTGAACCCTTTGAACCCCTAAAACCTTCAGTCAAAACCCTAACTGAGGTTTGACCGTCGCGCGACAATCAGCTTGCCAGGTGTTGGTCAAAGTCAAAGTTTGACTGTTGACCCTCGCGCGATGGTCTCAAACCCTCGCGCGATGGTTTGCACCTGTCACTTTCACCGTAGTCCAGCTGGATTTTTGTGATCATCAGGGCCACATGGGCTAGAACTCCGTTTTCCTTGGCTGAACAGCGTTCTGGCAGGTTTTTGGAGCACCACCCTCACAACCACCCCCACTCACCTTGGTGGCTCACTTCTCCACCAAGCAAGGGTGACTAGCCTTGTTGGCTGGTTGCTAGGCCAAGCCTTGCACCCACCTTCCTCCACTCACTCCTTCTATATAAACCCCCATTGGTCTTCCATGCAAAGGGTTATAAAAGGTTACAAAAAATCTCAAGGTTATCAACTACTAAGTTAGTCAAGCACAAAGTTAACAAACCCTAACCACTTCCTAGTCTTTCAAATCTAGTGCACTCATTTGCAAAGCTACATCACCTAATCCAATCCACTTCACAAGCTATTCAAGCAAAGGTATAAAATTTACCTGTTCCTGTCTTGATCCCTGAGGGGGGCTGGCAGGGCCAAGGCTGGTAATCAATACCAGTCCTGGCCCTAAAGTCAGCAGAGTTACAAGAATCTGTAATCAGTTGAACCCTCGCGCGATGGACTTAAACACTCGAGCGACAGTTCTGTCTGCAAGAGATTGGTCCACGTGGGGAAGGGATGCTAGTCATTTCTTGTTTCATTTATTAGCATGCTTGTTGTTGGATTTATTTTATTGGATAGATCACTGATATGCATGTTAAAACAAGTTCAGTTTCTTAGCTTGTTACTTTAATTAGCTTGGAATGCCCTTGGGATTTCTCTGAACATGTCTCAGAATCCCAAGCATGCAAAGCAACTCCTGGAAATCTAGCCAAAACCCTCGCGCGAGTCTTTCACTCTGTCGCGCGACGGTTCACTGACTTCCAGTGGCTGCCCTTGCATGGGCAACTAAGTTTTAAGTGGTTCAGTTCCTTAGCTTGTTACTTTAGTTAAATTGGAATGCCCTTGGGATTTCTCTGAACATGTCTCAGAGCCCCAAGCATGCAAAGCAATTCCTGGAAGTCCAGTCGGAACCCTCGCGCGAATATTTCACTCTGTCGCGCGATGATCCACTAATTTCCAGTGACTGCCCTTGCATGGGCAACTTGGCCTTTGGCCTCTGTTATTTTCCCCCACTGTCTAGGGGTTGTTTTTCCATTTTATTCAGTTGGCTTGTAATAATTATTTACTTTCTAGTATCCATAAACTGCTTGGTTTGCCTCCTGGGTGTGCACTGGTCCTTCCAGAGCCCAGAAGGGGATAAACTTCAGACTATTGGTGAAACACAAACCCGCGCGCGAGTGTGTGGATTTGTCGCGCGATGGTTCACTTGCATGCAGGTTGATCCATGCATGCAAGTTGGCCACTATACGCGATAAAACCATACCAAGCACTGTTTTTTGTGTTTTAGCAATGTTTTGAACTTTGTTCCATTTATTACTTAATATTTCATCCATCAATGCTATTCATCACATTTTGCAAAACGTGTTACAGTTTTAATCCCCGATTAACTGTTCCCCCGCCCTAATTGGCTAAAATTTAGTTAATAAAAGAAGAATCGAAAACATTTTCAAAATGCTCAAGTAGAGACCAATCTCTGGATTGGGCGAGAGGGGTGCCTTAAAATCCTTCCCCTCTCGTAACCTGGCTCCCGAACCCAGATATGGTTATGACGGACTGGTGCTTTCACTTTTTCAAATCAAATTGCGCGGCAGGTGCTTCGAAATACGGTTCCTTGGGTGTCGGACATTCAAACCCGAGTGGCGACTCTGTATTTTTGAGCGCTTGCCACCTGCGCTCGTGCTCCCTCGATCCGGGCCCATTGCCTTGGGAAAGGAACGGAATCCTTCTCCCATTTTTTGAGGGCATGTGTAGACACCCCAATTTGGCCTAACGATTATTTCAAGTCCCACCTTGGGGACCATCCCGATGATGAAATGGATACAGTGATTGCTGATTGCCTTCTTGAGAACCTTAGGACTTTCGGTAAGAACTTTGAGCCACTTAGAGGACCCAATTCAGAGCCATACAGCCTTTCAGACAGAAAATACATAAGCCTAGGAGAATCCATATGTCGGCCGTAACATCTATCTCACGGCCTTAACATCATTTTCTCACCCGAGCAACCTGTTGCTAGAAAATCTCCCTGAGAGATCAATCCCTCGGCCGCAAGATGTATCCTTCGGCCAAGACATCCATTCCTCGGCCGTGATATCCACTACCTTCTCGATGCGTTCGGGCCACGTTCAGAGATTGCGACGAAGAGTTTGAATTGCATTGCAATTGCAATCGTGCCATTTGATTGGCCGGAGTGAGTCATCAATTGCCTATATAAAGAGGCCCTTAGACCACAAAATTCATAAGTGAAATCATTCACCCAAGCTCCAATATACTGTCAAAATACTCTCTCAAACCCCCTCTTCAAAAGCCCTAACCTCCCGAAGGCCGCCATCAATCCGACGATCAAACCCCGAAGTTCAAACCCTAACCCTAGGGTTTTCAATCAAGCAATCAATCAATCACACCCAATCCGAAGCAATCAAGCAACTGAGGGATCAAGGTGGTGAGGTCCAACGGCCTCCGGTTTTTTTAATTTTCTGTCAATAATCATGATCTTAGCGTTTTGATTATTTACTAACGTTTCTGTCTGGTGTGAGGAAGAACATCGACCGGGGCTTCGATCCCTCGGCCGATACATCAAACCAGGAGGATCCCTCGGCCGTGACATCCATTCACCGGCCGCGGGATCCATTACCCTGGGACAGCTTTGTTTTGTTCCCTGCTTTCTGATGCATGTTTCAATTACAGTCTTGGCTCACCATTAACTGCTTAAAGGCTAAAAACAGATTACATGTTAGAATTAAATAAAGCATCTATATGTCTTATGTTGAATAACTATGGGCCAGTCTCACGGCTGGGCATAGAGGGGTGCCTAACACCTTCCCCTTACTGTACTCTTGGCTCCCGTACCCAGAATCTCATATCTATTTTCCCAGTTTTAATAAACTGGGTGGCGACTCTGTTTTGATGACAACCGTTATCGTGTGGCGATGTTTCTAGCCATGGGAATGTCCACGATCTTGGTTTACGAAGCAAGCTGTAACGCCCCCATTTTTGGGTACGTTAAAAAGACATTTTATTGAATCAAAAGACGAAGAGTCAAGCTCATTATTACATCATGGCTCCTACTAGAGTACTTTTATTACACGAAGGAAGGGAAAATCTAAGGTTATCTACTATTCTGCCTCTTCCTCCATCCTAGCAAGCTCCTCGGCTCCAAAAGCCTCCAATGTGTACTGTTCACCCTGTTCGTCTATGAAGTCTGACTCATTATACCGGCGTCGCCACCAATATAATAAGTCAGGGTCACCAAAGGTAACACCGTGAGCTACAGAAGCTCAGAAGAATAAACCATACCCACTACCCTTATCTTATAGCAAGGAGACAAACATACAATTACACATGCTCATTCAACAACATAGTTAAACAATGACACATCCACATTCGATATCTTTCTAGCATTGGTGTCATGCCTTTCTGTGTTTCTCCTACGCAACATTTCGTAGACCGTGTCACCATTTTCAACTTTATTTACCAAATCATCATTTCCAAGGTTTCATAAACACATTGCTACTAATGAGGCTACCAAGTTCGGCTTCATTAGCAACACTCACGATGGGCTACCAAGTCCGGCCACATCATGGTTTTCAAAAACATCTTCTTCCAAATCTTGCATTGGCTCCTCTCCGCGGATAACCAAGCCATATTGCCACATGAAGCTACCACGTCCGGCCCCATTGGCAATCTTCACAATGGGCTACCAAGTCCGGCCTCATTGCGGTTTTCGAAAACATACTCACATTGGGCTACCACGTCCGGCCACAATGTAGTTTCAAAAATATTTTATCCATATCAACCACACCCTAGGTGTCATGTTTCTACTTTCTCGGTTTTTGTGTCTCGTTTTCATGACATGACTCCGCGGTAGTTCTTTTCACATTTTAAGTAATCTTGAAACTAAATTAGCAAGATCATTCAACTCTATATTAAATAGCATGCTCACTTTATCACATCATCATACTCAACATTTAATCACACAAAGTTAAGCATAGTGCCACATGGACGGACACCTTTGGAGTGATAAATCACTTATGCTTAATCATGCTCATAATCATTCTAAGATCAAAATACAAATTCTTCTATCCAAGTTAACCTTTCATAAAATTCGTTCTATCTTTCTTTAGGGAAGTTCAAAAGAACATATGCCTTTATAGAAGTAAAAGTCTATTATTCATCATGCTCATACTTTCTGTAGACACCCCAATTTGGCCTAACGATTATTTCAAGTCCCACATTGGGACAATCCCGATGATTAAATGGATAGAATGATTGCTGATTGCTTCCTTGAAGACCTTAGGACTTTCGGTAAGAACTTTGAGCTACTTAGAGGACCCAATTCAAAGCCATACAGCCTTTCAGACAGAAATACAGAAGCCTAGGAGAATCCATCTGACGGCCGTAACATCGATCTAACGGCCACATCATCAATCCCTCACCCGAGCAACCTGTTGCCAGCAAAATCTCCCTGAGAGATCAATTCCTCGGCCGCAAGATCTATCCTTCGGCCGAGACATCAATTCCACGGCCGCGACATCCTTTACTCGGCCGCCAGATCGACCTTTTTCCAGACTCTGGAACGTTCTGTCAGACGTTTGGTTTGATCCAACTACACTACCTTCTTGATGCGTTCGGGCTACGCTCAGAGATTACGACGTAGAGTTAGAGATGCATTCCAATTGCAATTGCCATCTCGTGATTTGATTGGCCGGAGTGAGTCATCCCTATGCCTATATAAAGGGCCTTTGGACTCCGAAAATAAACACAGAAATTGATATACCTTCACACTCAATCAAGCCACGAAACTCTGTCAAAATACTCCCTCAATCCCATACTTCAAAAGCCCTAAACTCCCGAAGACAGCCGTCAATCCGGCGATCAAACCTCGAAGTTCAAACCCTATCCCTAGGGTTCTCAATCAAGTGATCAGTCAATCACGCCCAATCCAAAGCAATCAAGCAACTGAGGGATCAAGGTGGTGAGGCCCAACGGCCTCTGGTTTGTCTTAACTTACTGTATTCTTAACTAACCATAGCATTTTGATTATCCATTAAACTTTCTGTCTGGTGTGAGGAAGAACACCGACCGGGGCTTCGATCTCTCGGCCGGTACATCGAACCAGGAGGATCCCTCGGCCGTGACATCCATTCACCGGCCGCAGGATCCATCTCCCTGGGACAGTTTTGTTGCTTCTCTGCTTTCTGAATGCATGCTTCAATTATCGCACTGGCTCACTTTGCTTACTGTTTAAAGGATTAATTAAACAGACTATGTGTTAGAATTAAATAAGGCATCTATATGTCTTATGTTGAATAACTATGGGCCAGTCTCACGGCTGGGCAGAGAGGGGTGCCTAACACCTTCCCCTTACTGTACTTTTGGCTCCCGTATCCAGAATCTCTATCTGTTTTCCCAGTTTTCATAAACTGGGTGGCGACTCTGTTTTGATGATAATCGCTATCATGTGGCGATGTTCCTAGCCATGGGAATGTCCATGATTTTGGTTTACGAAGCAAGCAATCAATCGAGTAAACAAACGTGATCAATCTGTATGGCAATGCCCCGTTTGGGAGGTGTCTACAGTTTTTGGCGACTCTGCTGGGGATATGAGAGCCATAACCAGAAAGTTCAACATAAGACTAATAGATGCCTTATTTAATTCATCTATCATATGCATTGAGCGGGCAACCCGCTGAGTTCACCTGATATCCCGGCATGACACAGGCTATGTTGGGGGTTCCAGCAAACTCCACAGTCACTCGTACCTAGTGGTATATCAAAAAGGGAATCACCCAATCACCGCCTATGATGGGCTGGTGAGAGGATTGGTGCCCTTTGACAACGGAGCACCCTGAGACTACCAAAACCTTGCATGTTTTAGAAAGCCATAGAACTTATCAAACTAAGACAGGAACCTACATGCTAGGAACCTACTTGCATTTTTACTTCCAAGTTCTTCCTCACACCTTGTATATGTTGTTGTAACATCTCTTTCTGTGCAGAAAGGGTTAGGGCTTGAACTAAAAGCCCTAACCTTAAGTCTTTATAGCCAAGCACTAATGGCGTTGCCTGCAAGGTATATTTCTGGTAAAAAGCATCATTGCTTACTTAACACTCTCGCTTTACTTAAAGCACCGCGAAGCATGGATTTCTAGAACGAAATCAAACACTGGTTGCCCCGCCGGCAATTGAACTAGAGGTTGCTCTAGCAATCTTTGCCTTGCAAGGCTAAAGGAAAGAGGGAGTGTAAAGTAGTAGAGCAGGTTATGGATGATTGTATGCAAAGTCAAAGATATTATGGATAGAACTTGCAATACTTATTTCTCCATGGATGATTCAGCATGACAAGTTTAGGACTTTGGTTCCTATTCCCAAATCGGCCTAGCAACCCATCTTTCAAAATTCAAAATTCTGAGCATGCTTACCTCAACGAGCTGGTAAAATTTAGGAGGTTGTCAATGTGCTAGCAAATAATCAAGTGGATTTCAATTACCTCAATCACGTTTTGAGAAAGGATTTTCCCTAACCAAGAATTGAAGGAACTTTCAAAACTTTTTGCAATGACTAATCTAATGACAAGTTTTTCTGAAACATTCAAATAGCCGCTAGCACAGCGATGGACTCCGAGTCTACTTTCTGTTGTGGCCATATGCTCAACCTTTTCGATTTGTCTCATAATATGGATTGGCTTGGAAGTGGGATCTTAAGTGGCAGCAACAAGTCTTAAGAATCATCCATATAAAAAATGGCTGGCTATCTATAGTATCCGATAAACTCATGCATACAAACGGATTGCAATGCATGACTCATCCATAATCTGTGTAAGTAGCTGTGGTGCTATATGTATACATATCGTTTTGCTTGCCTCTTTCTAACTATGCAGGGGCCAAACCAAAAGAGGAGTCCATCCCCCTCATTTCCTTTCTTTGTTCATCGCATGTCATTTGGTTGCACCACCACTAAGGACAGTTTGCATATTAGAAAATGTGACGCATGGACAATTAGTTTTGGATATCTCAACTTAAGCATGATTAGGTTTCTCCTTCTCTTAGATTTGGAGTTTGATCTCAGACATGATGGTAATGGCTACAAAAAAAAATATTGAAGTTTTAATCCAACCAAGTTTTGAGCAATGGCAGCCATGTCCATCACGTCTTGGCTTAGATTTTAAAACAATCTTCTCGTACCTAGCTAACTTTCACCACCATTTTGGCCCATGTTTTGCTTCTCTTGAAAAATTGATATCATTTTGCTCATCATGGTTTCTGGCCAATCGTCACACTCAGCATGAAATGTGGGTCTTAAATTCAAGTCTCCTCAAATATGAACTACGAATGGCCTGATTCTCTGTTGGGATACGTAGGCACCTTTTGGTCGGCCACAAATTTGAAAATGTTCCCTCCTGTGCTAGTTCGCTGCTATAGAATGCTCATGATAACATTGAGTATTGAAAACAATCCTTAGGGATTTCAAAGTAATCTCATGGCATCTTTTGGAACACATCATAATCACTTGAATTGTCAAAAGCGCAAAATGAGTTTTTCAAAGCTATGACCCGCATCATTTCTGTTGAGTTAAGAAGGAGTTGACACATCTCTGCACCCTCACAGAGATCACTTGTAAGCAAAACATGCTATTGAAGATGAAGAAGGAGAAAGAAGAAAAGAGAGGAAAAATACAGAGAAAAGAAAAAAAAATGATGAGCTCGCTAGATTGAAAACCCGTAAGGACGGTCTAGGCAAAAGTTAGAGCATGAACAAAGTGAGAAATTAGCCGTGTCTCCATGCATCTACTATGTGTCTCAAAAGATTGTCCTCAATCTTAGAAAATCCACTTGGTTAAACCTCGAAGCCCCTAATTTCTTGGTTAGGATCCTTTCCACTTTGTCGTGTGTTTCAAGATGAAGAAAGGCATTCATTTCTCTATCCCAAACACTTATCCCTTACTAGCCACATCGAGCCTCTGGATAATTTCTTTGAACAGCTTGCTAGGCAGCCATCCCCTACACTGGGGCAAACACAAAAAAAATACAATGAGAGATGAAAGAAAAATCAATGAAAGAATGAGCACCCCGTCATACAAGGGGCACTTTGAATGAAACATTTCTTCCAATACATACAAAGGACATTTTCGAAGAAACCAACTCTTTCACACAAAGTGAGACAAGAGACAACAAGAGTTGATAAAAATGTTGAAGATGGCTGCTAGCTTTTTAAACCCAAGCGTGAGTAGAAATTAGGTTTGAGCCTTTACATCCGCTTCTTTCTCAACCCAAAACCCCAAGCCTACATTATGGTCCGTAACAAAGTCCTCTCAGATTGGGGAACACGACTTAGTAGCAAGGTCCTAAACACTAGGGGCATCACCAATGTGGGACTTAACACGAAGGGCAAGAATCTTGGAATTTGCATCTTCTTAGCAAATCACACAACGTGGAGAGTAACGTGGGACAAGGGACATGGCTATATTCCCCTTTATGCACTTCTCTCATATGGGTCTCAATAGGCGCCTATCAATCCAACTTAAGTCAGTCAGATCAAGCTCGAAGCAACAAACTCACCTAATTGGCTAAGGACATGGGTTTGCAAAATAATTCTGCGTCCTTTGATGATTGAATGACGTGAGTGTGGAAAATATAGATGAAATGATATGATTTTGAAATCCTTAAGGAAAAACTTTCAAAATTGATCTTATCTCAAACAATCTTGACACAGCAAATACAAGCACATTCACTTTTTGCAGATCTCTGAGGAAATAATATGGGTCTCTCATTTCATGAGGAGTGTAGCAATATGGTCCCTTGACCAAACAATGTTTTCAGTAGTGCCGCTAAGGCATTGCGGTCTTTCAAACACCTGGCTAGTAAATAGTCACTATTGGTCTCCCTAAATCAAGGGGAAGAATTTGATCAAATACGCAAAAGTTGAGATGTCCAGAATACATTGCGAATTTACATGCATATCGCTATCACCCTGTCTTTTGCACTAACCTCTTGTCATGATTGCACAAGCTAACTCCAAATATGAGGTGTTTCTTATGATCAAACAAGGCAGAATCATCAAGGCATCATGGTCATCATCTCTATGCGAGGAGTAAAAGAGCAACAAAGGGACGCACTGTAAAATCTACCTCCCTGCCAACACACTCGGCCTTCAAGAAGCTCAGCCTAAGAAGCGTCATATCCTGGGAGAACACCTCAACTCTTTTGTGGAAATGCTGTCACACAGCATTATCAGGGGCATGCCAAGATCTCTGCCAAACAGAAAGAGAAACATTGCACTCACATTCATTGCTGTTTACATCGCATGTTTCTATGCTAGGGGCAATTAGATCATTGTCATCATGCACATTTGAGCTAGGATCAAGCATTCATAGCCTAAACAGGGGGCTTGCGTTTCTTTTTAAATACTCAAATGCATATATGTCGCGTTGCAAACCATGTTAACCGCAATCGTTCAAGCTCTTGAACTAGGGTTCATTAAGTGTGGTGGTCCTGCCCCTAGCAGTCAGCATAAAAGGACTTTGGCCCATGGTCGACTCCAAGCCTGTTGCATGTTGTTTTCTTATCCATTGCTGTTTTCTAAACCATTCAAATGTGGATTGCAGGATTCTCCTGGATTTCGGTCCTTGAACCGACCATACCGAGCTTGGTATCTATGACCGACAGAGCCAAGTCAAAGAAGCTGAAAGACAGCCCCAGCAAACTCTACAAATGGCACCATGCCAATAGCATTAAAGTGGCTTCGCACTTCACATCTCCATAGCTCCTTGCTTCGCGCTTTCATCTCCATCTTAGCAGCTCTGCCTTCATAAAATCAGAAGCCTCACACTTGCTCTTCAGTAGCACCATACACGTGCCTTGTCGTATTCGCGGCCTTATCTGGCTTTTCAAGAACTCCGAGCAACTCTACACTTAGGCCTCGCTATATAGCAGGTTCCTTCTTAACAGTGCAGTGCTTACTTTAGCTGCCCCGAGCTCACATCTTGAGGTTAAGTAGTCTCACCACTTCCAGGCCAGCGAAACAATCCTGCGGCTTCCACTTAATACATTGAGTGAACAACCAACAAGAAAAAGCACCTGTATAAAGCTTGCACACACTCCAGCCCTTCAGAAGGCATCTATCCTCCAAAAAGGGCATCCGTGTTGATAAAGCCCTCCAGAAGGTGTTTATGTTGCTAGCTTCCAGAAAGCATTTGTATAGCCAGCTTCTAGAAAGCATTCAGCCTCCAAAAGGCACCCCGTTAATGGAGGCAATGGAAATCTCTGAAGTCATTAATGGCCGAAGCATTTAACAAACCTTATGGCACTTTGGGTCAACAAGTCAACAAAGTCAAAGGGGAATATGGTCAAGAACTAGCCTTAGGGGCAATCCCAAGCATACTCAGAACCAGCCTTGGGAGGCATCCCAAGCATGTGGAAACTAGCCTTAAGGGCACCCCAAGCACGTGGAATCAATCCTCTGACTCCTGGCGTTCCCACGCCCGATACAGCTGTCTCAGAGCGTCGAATCGCCGAGCCACTAGCGAGACGACACGTGTCCTCGAAAAGACGTTTCATACCATTCAACTAACACGGCACGTTCCGAGACAGCTCCCAACACCAAACACTCCGGCGATGATCGACACATGGCTCCTAGGGCTGGGGCTAGTAATTTGTCAATTATCGAAGCTGCTTTTCACCTCGGTTATTAAGGATTGCCGACTCAAGCATGACGGGTCACGGGTAGGATCAACTCCCTAGAGCCGAGAGGTAGCGCTCCAGCAAGTTGAGGGGCTATTGTGGTGGCTTCGGTTATTGGGCTCGGTAGCCTTGCCGAGCCACTGTGAATCGAGCTCCCGTGAGGAGCCGGTCTGCGACTTGGTACAACCTATGGAGGGCCCCAGCGTGCTGTTCGGTTGAACAATCGGTGGGAAGACCTCGGTGGCGGCTCTGTTAGGATCCAACAGCATGGAGCATATCCAGTCCGGAGCTCCTGAAGATGCCTATGAGAAGTAGTTACGTCAGATAGGGCCCATGAGGATTGCGCAGCAAGTGTAATCATTGGGGTCTGACCTAGCCATGTGTTTCGTTACCACTTTATCCCTTTCTTCATATATGTCGTCACCCGAGGCAGTTACCCGAGCGTATCCTCCATGCGCAAGCTTGGAGGTCAAGCAAACCTAGGTCTATAAATACAAAGGGAGAGATGTATGCAATTCGACCTTAATCCTAGACCTATATACTTTTCCCTAGATCTAACTTGATCGTCGGAGGGTCACTGGGCAATCACAGCCCTAGTGACTTGTTGTAGGTATGGTGGAGGGGACGTGGAGCTACGGAGGAAGGAACCTAGCTTGAACCACGGTCAAGATCCCGTCAAATCGAACCCCTACAAGCACCAGACCCACAAAAATTTACAGCTGTCTAGAACTACTGATCCCTCCATCTTGGACTTGAAACAAGGAAAAAGCCCGAAGGAGATTGCGGAAATACAATGCTCGGGGAAAGTGGAGGTTGAGGTGCGGGGCCAAAAATCCCTGCCTGACCCATGGGAGAAAATGCAAAATTTGGTGTCAGCGGTGGAGGAAACTGATATCCAGAGGAAAGCATGGGATAAGGCGACTGCAGAGACAACAAATTCAAGAAACCAGTAGACGATGGCAAAAGGAACTGAGAAGTAGGAGATGTAGACACCTCCCAAATGAGGCATCGCCATACAGATTGGTTGTTGATTGCTCGATTGGTTACTTGCTTCATAAACCAAGATCGTGGACATTCCCATGGCTAGGAACATCACCACACGATAGCGGTTATCATCAAAACAGAGTCGCCACCCATTTTATTAAAACTAGGAAAACAGATAGAGATTCTGGGTACGAGAGCCAAGGGTACAGTAAGGGGGAAGGTGTTAGGCACCCCTCTCTGCCCAGCCGTGAGACTGACCCATAGTTATTCAACATAAGACATGTAGATGCTTTGTTTAATTCCAACACATAGTCTGTTTAATTATGCCTTTAAATAGTAAATAAAGTTAGTCGAGACGATAAGTATATCATGCATCAGAAAGAAGAGAAGCAAAACAAGCTATCCCAGGGAGATGGATCCCGCGGCCGGTGAATGGATGTCATGGCCGAGGGATCCTCCTGGTTTTATGTACTGGCCGAGGGATCGAAGCCTCGGTCGGTGTTCTTCCTCACACCAGACAGAAAAGTTAGGAGATGATCAAAATGCTACGATTAGTTATGAATAGAGTAAATAAAACAAACCAGAGGCCGTTGGGCCTCACCACCTTGATCCCTCAGTTGCTTGATTGCTTCGGATTTGATTGTGATTGACTGATTGCTTCTTTGAGAACCCTAGGGTTAGGGTTTGAACTTCGGGGTTTGATCATTGGATTGATGGCTGCTTTCGGGAGGTTAGGGCTTCTGAAGAGGGGGTTTGAGAGAGTATTTGTGCAGAGTTTCGTGGCTTGAGAGAGTATGGAAGTACATGAATTTTTGTGATTTTGTTCTTGTTATTTTCGAAACCCAAAGGCCCTTTATATAGGCAATTGGTGACTCACTCCGGCCAATCAAAATGCACGATTGCAATTGCAATTGCAATGCAATGCAAACTCTTTGTGGTAATCTCTGAGCGTGGCCCGAACGCATCGGGAAGGTAGTGTAGTTGGATCAAACGTCTGATAGAACGTTCCAGAGTCTGGAAAACAAAGGATCTGGCGGCCGAGCAAATGATCTGGCGGCCGAGAAATGGATGTTGCGGCCGAAGGATAGATCTTGCGGCCGAGGGATTGATCTCTCAGGGAGATTTTCAAGCAACAGGTTGCTCAGGTGAAGAAATGATATTAAGGCCATGAGATCAATGTAACGGCCGACAGATGGATTCTCCTAGGATTCTGTATTTCTGTCTGAAAGGCTGTATGGCTCTGGATTGGGTCCTCTAAGTGGTTCAAAGTTCTTACCGAAAGTCCTAAGGTTCTCGAGAAGTCAATCAGCAATCACTGTATCCATTTTATCATCGGGATGGTCCCCAAGGTGGGACTTGAAATAATCGTTAGGCCAAATTGGGGTGTCTACAGATGCCCCTCTTTGACTGAGCTCAGACGGATCGCGATACATGTTTGAGTAAAAGTCAAAGCTGTAAAAAAGCAACTCAATTTGGTCCAACCACTATTCCAAGGGGTTTTCGAAAAAGGTTTTTGTTATGGTCGGGCCGAGAGGCTGCCTACGTATTCCACAAGGGAAATTCAGACCAATCGTAGTTCGGGCAATAAAGAAAAATAAAAAGTTTGGAGGGTTAGAGACAGAAGACGTACCTTTGGGCTTAAAAAGCCGTAATGTGACGTACCTAGACTGAGCCAAGGTTTTAGCGGAAGAAAGTTGAGGGAGCGCGGGGCTGCCGGGGGAATTTTTGGCGGAAAGCTTCCTTAGTATTTTGGGGTAGATCAGTACACGGCAGGTGCGTTTTCTTTTCTTGATCATCCTTACTTTGACTGAGGGGAGCTCGGTAGAGTAGCCTATCCTTGCGAATGAGCTAGAAGGAATTGATGTAAGGGGTGGAATCCAAGCCATCTGCTGGGGATGAATTGGATGCCGTTTTTGAGATATGGGGGGCGCGCGGCCAGTAACTAGAGCACGGAGCTTTGGGGATGAGGGAACCAAGGCATGGAGCCGATTGTAGTCATGAGGCAAGAGCCTGGAGAGCGATGGTTTCTGACGCAATGGAACCGAGGTGCGGAGCCGGTTGTAGTCACAAGGCGAGAGCCTAAGGTGATAGAATTGAGGCGTGGAGCCTGTTGTGGTCATGAGGCGAGGGCCTGAGGAGATTGGAGCTTTGAGCTTGATAGAACCGAAGCGCGGAGCTGGTATTGATCATAAGGCGAGAGCCTGAGGTGTCGGAGCTTAGAGCTTGACGTGATTTGAACCGAAGCGTAGAGCTGGTTGCATTCTGATGGTCTTTGCACGGAGCTTTCTCATCATAAGTTTCGGCGTAGAGCCAAAAGATCGAGGCGCTGGACCGATCAAATAAAACCGAGGCGTAGAGCCGGTTGATTGCAGGGTTGACCTGTTTCATGAGAGATATGCAAAGTGTATATATGTGATGATGGTTGTTAGATGTGAACAGATATAATGATGCAGACTCGATGTGAAAATGGTGATGCAAATGTGTGCACGGGCCCGTGCGTGTGTGTTTGATATAAGCATAGAGTTTCTTTCAAGTTCCGGACTTGAGCATTCAGAGCATAGAGCTCGAGCATCCGGACGGCAGAATCCAAGCATTCAAAGTACAGGCTTTGAGCATCCAGTACGCGGTGGTTGGGCATCCAAGCGTAGGACTTGAGCATTCAAGTGTAGAACTTGAGCATCCAGTACACTGTGGTTGGGCATTCGAAGAGCTTCGAGCATTCAAAATGTTAGATTTTGAGCATTCAAGCGTAGAGCTTGAGAATTGATGATGTCTTGATTGTTGGGGCAGCGTAGAGCCTGTTGAGATAGTTGTTACGGCTTCGAGCCAGTTGAGATAATGGGCTTGGAGCCGCTGAGTTGATAGGTGAGGGCGAAGAGCCACTGAGATGGTTGTTACGGCTTAGAGCCAGTTGAGATAGTGGGCTTGGAGCCGCTGAGTGATAGAAATGGTGAACACGGGCGTAGAGCCGCTATGATAATGGGCGTTGAGCCACTAAGATGGTTGTTACGGCTTCGAGCCAGTTGAGATAGTGGGCTTGGAGCCGCTGAGTTGATAGGTGAGGGCGTAGAGCCGCTGAGATGATAGAGATGGAGTTGCTGGGGTGGCAAGCGTAGAGTTGCTGATAGAGAGCGTAGAGCTCCTGGGATGAAAGATGCGGGCGTAGAGCCACTGAGACGGTAAGCATGGGCGTAGAGCCGGCGAGATGGTTAGCTTGGAGCTGCTAAGAAGATGAAGCCTTTGAGTTTCTTGAAGGCTATGAGCATGAACATAGCGAGCGTAGCAGTTAGCTCGAGGCTTTGCTGAATGGCTGAGATAGTGAGCATGAGGTGCTATTGAGTGCGAAGCTGTTGAATAATAAGCTTGGGGCTGCGGGGAGCGTGGAGTTATTAAGATGATGAGCACATGGTGCTATTTGAGCTTGTTGAGCTTAGAGATGCTGAATGGGCCTAGAGCTGTTGAATGTACTTCAGGAGCACTGTTATTCGGGCATAGAGCCTGAGCTGGGTCTTTTGATCTTGTGAGCGAGAACTCGGGTTTTGATAATCCTTAGTGGTCAAGCGACCAGTTGTTATGAGCTTGTTGTTGCGGAGAGAGAGATCCTTTATGCTTGGATATGCCCCCAAGGCTAGTTCTGATAATGTTACTTTTGCTCGGGAATGCCCCTAAGGCTGATTTGTCGGCTGAGGACCCAGAAGTCCATAATAGCTTGAGTTTTGGGTGCACTGAGCATGATCTGATGTTGCTGAAGGAAATTGCTTGGAGGGCCAGGAGATCGATCTCTCGGCCGAGTAAACGATGTCTCAGCCGAGGAATCGAAGTCTCGGTCGTGAGAACTCCAAAAGTCAGAAAATCGATTTAAGTTTCGATTTAATCGATTTCACGGCCCATTTAATCTTTTCCCCTCCTCCTCTCCTCTCTCATCCGAAACCTCTCCACCTTTGTTCCTCCGACCACCGTCGTCCGGCCGCCGTCGTTCCTCCGACCACTACCGTTCACCATTGTTCTCGGTTGTTGCAACCGTTTGGTTGTCGCTCTTGCTTCAAACGGGATGGACACGCCACCCTCCGTCGACTTGCCGCCATCCTCTTCTACGGACGTTGCGGGTTCTTCCTCGCACCCTCCGTGTAGGTGTGAGTATCCTTCGTCTGACGAAGAGGCGATTGAAGAGCCCGGCCCGTTTGACATCGATACCTACGTTCTTTCTTCCCGTAGGTTGGGTTTTGGCGGATTCTTGCAGTACCACCCTCCTGTGGGTGGCCCAAAGGCCGAGGTGGTTCACCGGGAACCTGAGCTGCACCTGAGCTTTCTCAATGTACCGATAAGTTTCCTGAAAAGTAAAAAGTTTACTTTAGTTCGGAATTTTAATTTTTCATGGTTTAAGGGTGAACTTTTTATTCTCGGGATGAAATCCCTTTTAGCCAGGGGCGTGAGTGAGAAGGACCCGTGGTTGGGTCAGAATTATTTTGTTTAAAAAGACTAAAATAACCGTGCCCCCTCTTTAGGCAATGCATGCTTTTTAAACATTAATTTGATGCCCCTAGCTTTTGTTTGTTCATGCAATCATGAGATTAACTCCCTTTTGCTAAGTTTTGCAGAGAAATAAAAGATTGGAGGCTCGTGGCGGTGGCAAAGAAGTGCACAGGTGGTTCTTGGTATTGCCAGAGCCAGCTCAAGAGCTAGTGCGAGCTACAGGTTTTGAGGCGTTCATTCTGGGTCTCAATCTTTCGAAGATTGATTGGTCATTGATGACTTCTGTAGACACCCCAATCTGGGTCTCCCAATTGTTTTACTTTGTTTTACTTTGTTTTACGGTTTTCTTGTTTCCCCGATGCTGAAATCGGATCAAACGGGCTTGGATTGGGAATGGATTGAGTTTGGAGTGCTTAGAACCCCGCTTAAACCTTTTGAACCCTTCTGAACCTTCAGTCAAACCCTAGGGTCAGATTTGACCGTAGCGCGATTCTTCATGTTCCTCGCGCGATACTCAGCTTGCCAGGTGTGGTCAAAGTCAAACTGTTGACTGTTGACCCTCGCGCAATGGTTCCGAACCCTCGCGCGATAGTTCTCTCCTGTCACTATCACACAATCCAGCTGGATTTGTGATGATTGGGTGTCACATGGGTCCCCATGGGCTAGAACCCCGTTTTCCTCAACTGAACAGAGTTCTGGCAGGTTCTTGGCACATGCCCCCTCCCAACCACTTCACCACCTTGTTGGCTAGCTTATCCACCAAGTTGTGACCAGCCTTGTTGGCTGGTTGCAAAGCCATGTTTTGCCACCACCTAGCCCACTCACTTCCCCGATAAATAACCCCATTGGTCTTCCATGTTAAGGGTTCCAAGAAAAAGGTTAAGAATGTTAATTACCATTCACAAGGCAATTAAGTCTCTAGCACAAAGTTACTAACCCAAACCATTTCCTAGTCTTCCAATCAAGTGTTCAACATACACACTTGGTCAAAAGGCTCCTCCAATCAATCCAATCCATTTCCAAACCCTTTCCAAGCAAAGGTATAACATTTAGCCTGTTTCTGTTTTGATCCCTGAGGGGGGCTGATAGGGCCAAGGCTGGTAATTAATACCATGTCCTGGTCCTAAAGCCAGCAGAGTTACAAGAATCTGTGGCAGCTAAACCCTCGCGCGATGGTCTACAATACTCGCGCGACACTTGTGTCAGCAAGAGAATGGTCTTCGTGGGGAAGGGAGGCTAGCCATTTACTATTTTTGCAATATTAGTACGCCTGTTGAGCTTCATTTTCAAATATTGATCACTGTTATGCATGCAAAACAAAATACAGTAGCTTAGTTATTCGTCTCAGATAGTTTGGAATGCCTTTGGGTGATCCTTGAACCTGTCTCAGGACCCCAAACATGCAAAGCAATTCCTGGAAGTCCAGTCAGGACTGTCGTGCGAGACTCACTCTCTGTCGCGCGATGGTTCTGTGAACCCCAGGAATGGCCCTTGCATGGGCAACCAGGCCCTTGGCCTCCTTTTATCCCCCCATTGTTTAGGGGCTGTGTTTCCTTTTTATTCAGCTCCATTTTCAAGCTGTATGTAATAATTAGTATTTTACAGTTCCTTGATAAACTGCTTGGTTTGCCTCCTGGGTGTGCACTGGTCCTTCCAGAGCCCAGAAGGGGATGAAATTGGAACTATGGTGAGATGACAACACTCGCACGAGGGTTTGAGTGTCTCGCGCGATGGTTCTCTTGCATGCAGATTTGTTCATGCATGCAAGTTGGCCATCGTGCAGGGCAAATCCATCCCGAGCCTGGTCTTGGTACTGATCGCCGTTTTAGGTTTCATCCCATTTATTACTCGTCATGCCATCAATCCATGCTATTATTTGATCACATCCTGCAAATTGTTACAGTTTTAATCCCCGATTAACTGTTCCCTCGCCTTAATTGGCTAAGATTAATTAAAAGAAGAAGAATCACAAAAGTTTTCATAAAAATGCCTAAGTAGAGACCGATCTCCGGATTGGGTGAGAGGGGTGCCTTAAAACCCTTCCCCTCTCGTAACCTGGCTCCCGAACCCAGATATGGTTATGACGGACTGGTTTCCTTAACTTTTTCAAACAAACAGCGCGGCAGGTGCTTTGAAATACGGTTCCTTGAGTGTTGGACCCTCAAAAACTCAAGTGGCGACTCTATATTTTTACGAGCGCTTGCCTCTCCGCTCGCGCTCCCTCGATTTCCAAAAAAAAAGGGCCGCAACGGCGAAAAGGAATGAAATCCTTTTTTCGAGGGCATGCTGCCCACAACTTCATTGGTGGAGAGATGGTGGGACACCACCAATACATTTCATCTTCCTTCTGCCGGCGAGATGACGATTACACCAGGTGACTTCTCTTTGCTGACTGGCCTGCGGGTAGGCAAAGCTTCTCTTCGGGTTGACCCCAGGCTTTGGGAGCGAGTAGGTGCTTTGGAGTGGTTTTTGGGCAAGGTGCCCCCTGTTCGCTCTCGAGGTCACATTGATCTTGCTTGGCTGAGCAAGACATATATGAACGCCGATATTCTGACCTAGGTAAGCATGGAGCAGCTGACGCGGGCTTTCCTTCTCTACCTCCTTGGGCAAACGTTGTTTGCCAACAAGGATGGTTCGGTGCATACACAATTTCTGGCCCCTTTGCAGCACTTGGAGGCTATTAGGGAGTTTGACTGGGGATCACCCGCTTTGGCCACCCTGTATGGCAACCTTGGAGCTTGTTCTCGGGACAAGAGTCCTATCCTTGGTGGTCACTATCAGGTACTTGAGGTATACATCCTTTTCTTTTATCTCCTTTCCTATTTCGGCTTTTCCTAGTTTTGAACTTGCTTTGGTTAATCCACTTTTCAGCTTTGGGCCTTTGAGAACCTTCTTCAGTTTCCCACTGATACTAGGCATGGAGATGCGAACTATATACCTCACTACGAGCAATGGTTGATGGGGCAACGGAAGCCACGGTCGCCAGTCTTGAGTCTTCCTGAGTGGCGACGAGTCTTGGACCGACTGACGGTCGATCAGGTACTTTTCTCTTTGTATTTCTTGTCCTTAGACTTCCATATTCTTGTGTTGGGGCTGATTTGATCTTGCTTTGCAGGTACGGTTTGACCCCTGGGGTGGTGTACCAGAGGATGCTCCCCTTGCGCGTTCCAGGGTTCTGGATCGTACTCATAGCTTGCTCGAGGGTCCATTTTGCCGAGCCTGGTACTTAGGCGATCGGGTGGCTAGTAAGTGGCGTCCGCGCGCTGAGGCGCTTCAGTTTGTTCCTCCTCCTCCTCCAACATCGATGAGGTCCACTTTTTCGATGTCTAAGGAGGACTTGAGGAATGCTCGGATCAGGGATTGGGCAGGTTTGCTTCTTCAGGCAGGAGACTACACGGAGTACTACAGTGTTTTCTTAGCTTCAGCTACTGTTGTTCCTCCTGTTGCTCCTGTTTGGCCGTGGGCCCCTTCTTTTGTTTCCTTCCATTCTGACGATGGGGAGGAGGAGCACCTGGCCCTTACTCCTTGCGCGACCCAGCTTTATATGCTGCCAACTGGGGTTTCACAGGTATTACCCTATTTCTGAATTTTGTTTTTCCTGCTTTATCATTATATCTGTCGCTCCTGTATTTGAAATGCCTGGTTTGTTTCCGTAGGTGCCTGCTGAGATAGTGCAGGAATGGCTTCATGCCTATCAGAGTGCGGAGGCTTTGGTTCAGAGACAGCGCCGTAGGATCCTCGAGGTATGACTCTCTTCATGCGTTTTATTTGCTTTGTATCATTCCTTGAATCTGAATGTTCGTATCCTCTTTGGCTACAGCTTGAGGCTGAGCGAGCACCAGCTGCTGGTGAGGAGGATGTGGGAACCAACGAGCAGTCCCCATCTCAGAGAACGTCTCAAAGACGCCGCCATGACTAGCTTTTAGGATTTTCTCTTTTCCTGTCCATAGTTAGTGAAAGAGGCAAGCAGAAATTGTATAGTGAAAGCAACCACAGCGAGAATTTTGTAACTAAACTTTTGTTCATGAAATGAAAAGAGCTTTTCGTATCCCTAAATGCTTTAAGATATGCATGTGATAGTCAGAACATGGCTTTTTGAACAAGCGTTTGCTGATAGACAGTAATCTGTGTGAAATGGAGTACTGGCCGAAGAATCGATTGCTCGATATTGTGGCCGATGTATCAATTCTTCGGCTGTTACTTTGATTTTCCAAGGGTAAACTTTGCTTTGGCCAAGTGGCATCCCCTTTTCTCTTCCTTCTTATGCTTGGTTTTGATTTTTGCCTTTTGCTTTTACCATATTCCATAGTCTGATTGCCAAATTCGAGAGCTTTTGAGGTATCCTATTTATTGTGTCAATGACCTTTAGGTTAAAAAGGGATGAACTATAATTCTTGTGTCTATTGTTGTTGTCAATTCCTCAAGAAAAGTATAATCCTCTTTTGCGAGATCAATACGCAGGGTTAGCTATGCTTATCATTGAGCACAAATCTTTTGATGTTTTTTCCTCTCTCCAAATGTTTGGGCCGCATCTCGATGTGAGATTGCCTACATATCCCAATCAGGGAATCAGGCCTTTTACGTAGTTCCAATATCACCACCTTTGGGGTTGGGTTTTCACTCTTGGTTTTTCTTTTCACATGCTCTAAGTTTTGCCTAGGTTACCTGATGGAGGTTGAGTCCCTAGCGAGCTTTTGAATGCCTTATCTTTTGCCTAGGCTGCGTTTTTACTTGTCCTAGCAGGCTTTGCTCTTACTTTTGCTTGGGTACTTAGGTTACCCAACGAGCGTTTCTTTTTAAGAGGGTTTTGGAGAGGAATTTGATGAAGATATCTTTTTCTAAATCTCCTATTGCGTTTGTACTTTCACAATGGGCAAGCTAATCCTAAGTGTTCTCACGGAGATAGCGTCTTCTTTCTAAGTTTTGACAAAAACCTAGTTCTTCAAGCGACTAAAGTTCACCCTCTCCTTTCTTCTTGTCTGGGACATAAAGAACTTGATTCCTTGAATTTTCTTTTGTTTGGCAAAGAGATTATAGTGCATGGCAATTGCAATTTAGGAATTTAGATTGTTAAAATAAGCATAATCTGGAAGATAAAAAAAGGAATTCTCTTAGCAGAAATAAAATGCCCAAACAGGGGCCCAAAACACATTCTAGTTTGATTTTAGGAAACCAAAGCAATGTTTAATGTTCTTTGCCATGTTGTGACTTCTCAGCTATTGCGGTATTTTGGGGTTGTCTTCTTTTCCTTTGTCTTTCGCAACTTTATACTCTTTCCCACCCTTTCCTTTGCCAAACAGAGCTCTTGAACTGGATCCGTCTTCATAGCTTGCATGAGAGCCACTTCTTTGAGACATGAGTAGTTCCCAAATGGAAACGTCAGCCTGGGTTTTCATCACTTTTTCCTCCTCCTTATTGATTGCGCAGTCGCAAGAGAGACCAGTCACTTCTACTTGGCTGAATAGTGATGTTAGGGAGATTCCATCGAGGGGATCATCGCATTCTCCTTGCATTTCATCGAAATCACTTTCCCCTGTTTGATACGGGTCTGCATATGTGAAATCGAGATCCTCTCCTTCTTCTATCCACTGGCTATAGTCACATTCTTCGTATGGATTGACCCATGGTTGCATTTGGAACTCCTCCACCTTCTCTATGAGATTGATTGTCTCCCAAACAATGGGTGGTGTTGGAATTTTGGGACGGTTGATAGGTACCACTATTTGGGCAGGCTCGAAGCGAGCGTGCCTTCTCAACATGATGACCCTTTCCTTTTCCTTCTTCCTATTCTCACATCAAATACGGAGCCACTCATCGTCTTCTACAAATGGAATGTATGGATCTTCCAAATTGTGCTTTGCCCAGGAATGTTCTCTCCATTTCCTTAGTTTTTCCTCCTTTGTTTGATCTCTGCTACTTATGTCGGACATGTCAGGATCGATCACTTCCGACTGATCGGACTCATTGTTCTCTCCCTCCTCCATCATAAAACACTTGTCCTCCTTGGGAAAGGTTAAGGTTGGTTTGGTTTAGTTGTTTTGGACAATGTATTGACTAGGATTGTATGTGGGGTTGTGAGATAGATTTATGAGATTGATATTTTGAGGTGGCGGTTCAGCATTATGAGTAGGGAGTGGGTTGGTTTGTCCATCAGGTTTTGGAGGTTTTATAGTTCGGCTATCAATGAGGCCTTGAATGTCATGGCGGAGACGCATGCAGTTGTTTGTTTCATGCCCAGGGTGTTGGTGGTAGGCGCATTGTTTGTTAGGATCATGGTTTGGGCCATAGGGTGGCTGAGGAAGCGGTTTGTTTAAAGGTTTGAGATGCCTTTGACGGCTAAGAATGGTCAAAGCTTGGGACAAGGTCATGTAAAGAGGGTCAAAATTGTGGGGGGGGCGATTTGAATTTCGGGATGAGCTAGCTTGGAAAGGGTCCTGAGGCAAGGATGTGCCAAGGGTATTAACGGAGGCGTGAGATGTACGGCTGGAAAAGGTTTTCTTAGGTGGAGGGGGAGCTTCTTCTTTCCCAATGAGCCCTAACTTGATTATATCTTCGATTTGCAACCCAGTGGCATGCAGGCGTTTGAAATCGGTGATAGCCTGTGTATAGATATGCCTAAGGTATTTGGGTTGCAGATTTTTGACAACTATCCTCACTTGGTCTTCCTCGGAGGGTCGGTTCTTCATTTTGGCAGCCTTTTCCCTCCATCTTGCCACAAAGGTAGCAAAGTCCTCATTGGATTCTTGTTTGGTCATCTCCAAGTCTCGAGTAGTTAACTCAATTTAGACATTGTATGCGTACTGCTTGACAAAAGCGTTGGCAATTTCTGACCAAGTTTGATAGTGCACAAATTTCAAAGTGAGGAACCAGTCGAGAGCGCTTCCAGTGAGAGTTCGCTGGAACAATTGGGTGATGAGCTCATCATTTAAGCCCATTGGCTTCAGGGTGTTGATGACGTGTCGAACATGACTGGTAGGGTTGCTAGTTCCATTGAACTTTTCGATGTTTGGCATTTTGAAATTCTCAAGTAGTTTAGATTCTGGAAAGAGACAAAGTCCTTCGAAATCCAAAATTTGATCTCCTTGTGAACGGGCTAAAGCTTGTTTGATCTCCTTGACTTGCTTGGTTAGTTCAGGACTTTCTGCCAACACTACTTTGTGAGGATTCTCGTCTTCCATTGATCTTTCTTCGTCCTCAGCATCTCTGGCTGCTTTCTCGGCTAGCAAGGTGGCGATTTGAGCTCGGAAATCGGCAATAGCGGCGTCGTTGTTTGCCATGAGGGTAGGAGGATTGCTTGATGAAGCTTGGGATTTGGTAGATAGAGGAGTTTGTTGAGAGGATGATCGTGAAGTCCCTGGGAGTGATTGGGACCGTTGTGGTGAAGGTGTTTTGGTAGACGAGGATGACAGACGGGATGGCTGCAGAGACCTCTGTTTGGCGCAGCTTCGGGTGCTGTAAGAGTATAAAATTGCCTGTGGTTGTTTCTTTGATTTACCTATTGTGCCTGCTTGAGAAAGTAGAGTACCTGAAGGTCAGTACTTGGCTCATACAGGGTTAGGATTTGGGCTAAAAATCCCAACCCTTCTGCACAGAAAGAAATGTTACAACAATAGATGATACAAGGTGTGAGGAAGAACTTTTGCAAGCAAATGCCTGTAGGTTCCTGTCTTAGTTTGATAAGTTCTATGGTTTTCTAGTACATGCAAGGTTTAGGTGGTCTCAGGGTGCTCTGTTGTCAAAGGGCACTAGCCCTTTCACCAGCCCATCATAGGCGGTGATTGTGTGATTTCCTTTTTGATATACCACTAGGTACGAGTGACTGTGGAGTTTGCTGGAACCCCTAACATAGCCCGTGTCATGCCGGGGTATCAGGTGAACTCAACGAGGTTGCCCGCTCGATGCATATGATAAATGAATTAAACAAGGCATGTATTAGTCTTATGTTGAACTTTCTGGTTATGGCTCTCATGTTCCCCAGCAGAGTCGCCAAAAACTGTAGACACCTCCCAAACGGGGCATCGCCATACAGATTGGTTGTTGATTGCTCGATTGGTTGCTTGCTTCATAAACCAAGATCGTGGACATTCCCATGGCTAGGAACATCGCCACACGATAGCGGTTATCATCAAAACAGAGTCACCACCCAGTTTATTAAAACTAGGAAAACAGATAGAGATTCTGGGTATGGGAGCCAAGGGTACAGTAAGGGGAAGGTGTTAGGCACCCCTCTCTGCCCAGCCGTGAGACTGGCCCATAGTTATTCAACATAAGACATGTAGATGCTTTGTTTAATTCCAACACATAGTCTGTTTAATTATGCCTTTAAACAGTGAATAAAGTGAGCCGAGACGATAAGTAAATCATGCATCAGAAAGCAGAGAAGCAAAACAAGCTATCCCAAGGAGATGGATCCCGCGGCCGGTGAATGGATGTCACGGCCGAGGGATCCTCCTGGTTTTATGTACCGGCCAAGGGATCGAAGCCCCGGTCGGTGTTCTTCCTCACACCAGACAGAAAAATTAGGAGATGATCAAAATGCTACGATTAGTTATGAATACAGTAAATAAAACAAACCAAAGGCCGTTGGGCCTCACCACCTTGATCCCTCAGTTGCTTGATTGCTTCGAATTTGATTGTGATTGACTGATTGCTTCTTTGAGAACCCTAGGGTTAGGGTTTGAACTTCGGGGTTTAATCGTCGGATTGATGGCTGCCTTCGGGAGGTTAGGGCTTTTGAAGAGGGGGTTTGAGAGAGTATTTGTGCAGAGTTTCGTGGCTTGAGAGAGTATGGAAGTACACGAATTTTTGTGATTTTGTTCTTGTTATTTTCGGAACCCAAAGGCCCTTTATATAGGCAATTGGTGACTCACTCCGGCCAATCAAAATGCACGATTGCAATTGCAATGTAATGCAAACTCTTTGTGGTAATCTCTGAGCGTGGCCCGAACGCATCGGGAAGGTAGTGTAGTTGGATCAAACGTCTGACAGAACGTTCCAAAGTCTGGGAAACAAAGGATCTGGCGGCCGAGCAAATGATCTGGCGGCCGAGGAATGGATGTTGCGGCCGAGGGATTGATCTCTCAGGGAGATTTTCAAAAAACAGGTTGCTCAGGTGAAGAAATGATATTAAGGCCGTGAGATCAATGTAATGGCCAACAGATGGATTCTCCTAGGATTCTGTATTTCTGTCTGAAAGGCTGTATGGCTCTGGATTGGGTCCTCTAAGTGGTTCAAAGTTCTTACCGAAAGTCCTAAGGTTCTCGAGAAGTCGATCAGCAATCACTATATCCATTTCATCATCGGGATGGTCCCCAAGGTGGGACTTGAAATAATCGTTATGCCAAATTGGGATGTCTACAGGCGAGGGTAAAAGAGGAGGTGGGCCACCCATATGTAGGGAGGATAGAGGAGGCCCAGTTGGGTTTGGCAGTAAACCAGACGAAGGATTCTTGGCTTTAATTTGACTAGGAATTTGAGGCTGAGATTGAGGTACCGGGTCTATAATTGAGTTTTGAAGGTACTGCATGTATGTTGAGATAGGAGACTCGCCTATATTTGCCCAAACTGAATCGTGGGGACTAAAAGGCGGCATCATTCTAGGTGACGGTTAACCAAATTGAGAAGGTGGCCTACCAAAGGCATTACGAGAGGGCATCGAAGCCCCCAGCATAGGCGGGCCATGGGCTGGAGTTAGAGGGGGAATCGGAATTTGGGGCCGATTATTGGGTGTTAACAACGGGCCATGGGCTGGAGTTAGAGGGGGAATGGGAATTTGGGGCCGATTATTGGGTGTTAACAAGGGAAGGCGGATCTTCTGCAACCTCATGCCAGAAAAGGCTTGTAATTATCCTTTTTAGATTTAAATTATAAAAGCCAAACTTTATTAGGCGATTGTGATGTCGGTTCAATTACCTCAACGAAGAGGATTTTTCTTTCTAGAAGTATTGAAACGGCACAACGATTCACTAGAAATTCAACAACCAAAGAAGAACAAGATACCTTGATCAATTCAAAACAACTTGATTTCCAATTGATTCTCCAACTTCAAAATAATACGAACAGAACAAATTACAGAACGATTACTACTACTACTACGAACTACTTCAAACTAAGTCTAAGTTCCTAATTTACTGCCTAATGGATAAACCAAGCATAGCATAGCTATTTGTTTGATAATTTGTCTGGGGCTTTTCCTTCTTTCATTTCTTCTATTTATAAGCAAACTCTTGGGGTCTTCTCAACGACTTCCATTCTCCCGCTTAGCTACCTTCGAAGTCACTCCTTGTGTTTGAATTCAAACTTTCCCTCCATGGTTTTGCTTGTAACCATCTATAGTGGCTTAATTAATCCATTATCCCAGTTCCCTCAACTAGATCGTGCCTGTAGTGGGCAGTTTAAGTCTAGAATTCAACTTCTTTGACCTTGTCAAACCTGCATAACCGTTCTTGTTTGAATGAAACAGTTCGCGCCTATGGGCTTCGAATTGTATGATCGTTCTAATTCTTTATCTGAGTGACACCTGGCAATGTTCATTCTTTTTTATAAAACGACATTGAATTAGTTAGAACATCATAGTTCTTTTAACTGTGTGATTCTATACGTTTCAACCCATGTGTGTTCCGTTTTGTTCAATGCAAGTGGCCACATGTCATCTTTTGATTGGACCAATAAATTCTCATGCAAACATACCCCCTGCATTAACACTGTTTTAAAAGAATTTAAACAAGTGCTAATGTTCCCGCCTCTTTGACTTCTTCCTATTTCCAAGGAAAAGAAGGGAAGTGGGAGTGGCTCATACATAACCGTTTCACATATTTGTGTTTGTACTATGAACAGTTTGATTCCTTTGTCTATAAATTACCCTCTCAAGGTGTAATTAATTCAAACTCCAAACATCCTTGAAAATCAAACTCACACTTCTTAATGGCTCAATCCTCTAATCTTGACCAAGCTTTCGAAGGCATGACTGTTCAAGAGGTTTCAATCTCTCCAACTTCAAAGAAAATATCCACTGACCACATCCTTGGCAAAATTGTCCATGAACGTTCTTACCCTTCTTCCTCATCCTTGTAACGACCCTGATTTTTGGTAAATAAAAATTTCGTTAAATATTTGAATTTTATTTTAATTACTAGGATTGCTTTTAAAATTCCTTTTTAATTTCTAATAATCCGTCATAATTAGATTTGAGACTTTTAAAATTATATTCTTTTCGCACCGGACAATCTAGTCATTTTCTAAAGACAAGTATGCTTATAAAAGCACTTGAATATTTTTCCAATTTATGGATTTCGGCCTTAAAATCATTTTTTACTAGAAATCCTATTTAGCAAGCCTAGTTAGCTTCCAACCGAGTAATTGGAGAAACCTAACTACCAATTCCCTTGGTTACTTTTCCCTAACCCTAGATGGACCTTCTTGACCACCTTTGAGCCTTATGAACCCTCCTAAGGCCTAATTAAACCAATAGACCATTAGAAATAATCAATTAGCCTTATGTGGCATTTTTCTCCCTTACCCTTTGGTTAATAATTGTTAGCGAAAATATTACCCCTTGGTCAAATAAGAATTAGCCTTTCTAATAAAAGATTTAAATTAACAAGGCTAGTAAATTAGGTACTTACAAAATAGGAAGCCATCATAATGTTTCAAAAAGAAGTAAACTAGTCTTGCCACATGCAAGTCTAAAACACATAGCCTTAACCCTAAATTGGCCAACCTAATTACATTTCTAATTTTTCTTAAAGCTTATATTGGTATGCCCCTTGGATAAAAGTTTCCTAGGGAAATTTTAACCTTTGGTCAATAAGTTCACACTTGAAAACCCTAGCTTTTGCCATGCCACCTTCATTATTTTTTTATCCTTTGGTCAATATTTGCTAGGGAAAATTTTATCCCTTGAGTAATAGAAAACCTAGCCTTGCCATGCATGCAACCCTAAAAATTATAGTCTTAAGCCTAAGTATGCTTAGTTGTATTTATCATAGCCTATTTTTTAAAGCATTGCCTAAATGCCTAGGTTTACTTTCTAGGAAAAATCTTACCCATTTGATAATATTTGCTAGGGAAATTTTTATCCCTTGAGTAATAGTTATTAGGCATGCCAATGAATACTTGTACAAGCTACCATTAGTCTTAAGCCTATTGTCAACCTAATACTAACCAACTTTAAACATAATCATGGTGTTTCTTCTTGCAAGCTAGCTAACCAAGGACAAATTAGACTAGGAACCTTCCATGCAAACCTAGATTTTGGCTTGAAAAAGAAGGGACAAAAGAAGGAAGGCTTGGCATGCTTTCAAAGATTGTCCCTTGGACAATAATTGTTAGGGAAAAATTTATCTATTGGATAATAAGCCAAGTTTTGCTATAAATAGCACCATTCACTTGCCATTCAACTCACACCTCACTCCTTTGCTCTCACTTCTCTCTAGAAACCATTTCTGTTTTTTCAGGCAGCTTACTGCCCTTCACAAATCCTCATTTTACTCCTGCTTAAAGTAGTCCTTAGGACCAACTTCCTTCGGGAAAGTTGTAGAGCACTTCGAGCTCTTCAAATTAGACCCAAGAACCACCCTAATCGGTCAAGAAACGACAAAGATATCGACATCCGAAGTTCAGCAAAAATTCGGATTTTCCAGATTCCAGACAGCAAGCTGTCCCTTCCTTTATCACCATATTTCTCCTACCTAAAGTAGTTTCTAGGATCAACTTCCTTCACAAAAGTTGTAGAGCACTTCTAGAGCTTCGATTTCGACTCAAGAAAGATCTCATTCGGCCAAATATTGACCAAGTTACTGCCATCCAAAGTTTGGTCCAGATTCGTGAGTTTCACCGCCCGTAGGATTTTTCAACTAGCTTATTCGGCCCCGACTAGTTTCGGATGAAGGTAGATTAATCTCTACTCCTTTTCCCTAGTATATCTTTAGTTATGTTTGCGTATGATAAGGCTAGTTAAAGTATTAGAAATTACTCGCAAGCTCGCTTTACTAAATTTTTTTGAAATGAAGATACAATCTTGTAAACTTTCCTATACTTTCTATCTCGAAGCATATCGTATGATTCTTGTATGTAGTGTTAGTAATTTATATTAATCAACGGGTATCTATAATCTTAACGTGGGGAGATTAATAAGTATTTAATATCATGGAGCTCGTAATATAATTGAGATAAGGACGGGAGTGCAATTATAATTCTGTAGTGGGGTGAATTATAATTAGTGAAATAAGAATTAGAATCCTGGTGGGATTAGGTTTTCTTATTTACACTGGGAGCCCAGACTTATTACTCCTTAGGTCCCTATCGTAGCCCTATATATACACGTTATGCTCTCTAGGTCAGATGGACGTTTTTCACGTTTTCTATTATTCACTAAATAGAGGCAGATCTAGTGAGAGCAAACAGATCACGAAAGAGTCCACACTCGGTTCGTGTTCTAGGCGTGCAGGGAATACGATAGAAGATCGTAAGGTGCAATCGAGCAGCATACGTGGCATATAGCAAGACGTGCTATAACAAGTTCAACCAGCGTTCGTGTTCGCGGGGAGTTGAGGTAAAACCCTAATTCCGCCTTGTAGGATTTTGCGGTTTTCTTGTTGTTTAATCTGTACGCGTCATTACTGGTTTCTGGGAATCGTTTCCCAACAGTGGTATCAGAGCCGGCTGTAATCGCGCGTATGAATTAAACAGGCCATGTTGTCCGTAGATCGCATAGTATGAAACTGTGGCAACCGCTGTTTTGCAGGGTTCAGTTTTTACTAACGTCTGTTTTGCAGATAATCTTATCCCGCTATTATGGTCATGCATGTATGTTTGTGTGATTGGATCCCACGTTTTTGTATACGTGGTTACTGCTTTTATATTCGGGTACCACGATTATTTTTCGTGGTTGTAATATTAAAAGTAGTATGTGAACTCCGGCATGTGGGAGGCGTAAGGTTTTTGTGTAATCTTTGTTTCTCCAGTTATATCATTATTTGATATGTAGAACTGTTGTAAGATTACAAGTCATGCAGTATGTGTTTTAGATCCAGAATATGTGAACTCTGTAAAGGAGACATAGGATTGTTGTATAAAATCATGGTTTCTGTATGGTAGCATCAACCTCTGACTTGGTGGGCAAGACGCGGCTGCAATCTTGGCTGTTTTTGGAAACAAAGATATTGACCATAATAGTTGGGATGCATATTTTAATATGTTTCCTTATTTATGTTTATGCATGTTTCCATGGGTGTTTGCATGTGTGATAGTTTTACCATATTGGACAACATGGTAATTTTTTGGCTTTGACCTAGATCACGGTTTTTGCAAACTCAAAAATTTTGATAACCCTCACAAATTTTTTTTTAAATAACTAAGTGGGAGAGGGAGTTTATTTTTATAAATCCCACGGTCTCCATTACTAGTATGTAGATGATGTAATTAATTTTGTGTGATGGTTTTAGAACCTTCCCCCCCCCATCGGGCAAAATTAATTATGGCCTCATCGGTACAAACTTCCTTAAATGGATAGGTCTATGATAATTGTTGTGTGAATTACTTCTCCATCTGAGGTAATTCATAACGGAACAATGGGTCATGGAGCTAGGTAATGGTATACACTTAGCTGTAAATAATAGTATCCTCACCATCTGAGTCACTATTATTATTTATAGGACCGAAGCTATATTGGCTATTTAAGTTTGCTTGGCACGGTATAGTGTCTGGATAGTAAAATTAAAAGGTTGTGCCTATCTACACGAATGATGAAGAGTAGACGACCTTCCCATCGAGGCATGCTCTTCACGGTGTGTAGGGTTGCCAATGTTTTTCTTTTAACATGTGGTTGAGGGAACCAATATTAAAATGAAATTCAAGTTTTTATTGCCCTTCATAATTGTTGTTATGTTATTTGATTCTCAGATTCAAAAATGGGCTCTTTCAATCCACTTGCCATTATTCTCAAAGATAATAAACTTACTGGACCAAACTATGTTGATTGGAAAAGAAACTTGGATATTGTGTTAACTGCTGAGGGCCACAAATATGTGCTATCTACGGCGTGCCCTCCTATACCTGAAGAGAATGCCACAGAACAGGTAGCAAAGCCTTATAAAGATTGGGTTAAGGCTGATGAGATGGCGCGGTGTTATATTCTGGCTTCTATGTCGAATATATTGCAACATCAGCATCAAGCTATGGAAACTGCTTCCGATATGATGCTGAACCTCAGAGAAATGTTTGGGGATCAGAATCGGGCAGCAAGGCTAGTTGCTATGAAAGAATTGGTGAGCATCACCCATGTTGAAGGGACCCCGATTAGGGATCATGTTCTAAAGATGATAGCTCTTCTTAATGAACTAGAGATCCTTGGAGCTGAAATTGATGGGGAAACCCAGATCGATTTCGTTCTTAACTCACTGCAGTCTGAGAGTTTTAAGCAATTTCGCCTGACTTATTCTATGAACAAAATGCATTTATCTTTGGCGAAACTTCTTAAGGAACTCCAAGCAGCTGAGGGTCTTTTGGTTGTGAAGAAACCACCATCAGTGTTAGTGGCAGAGAAGGCTTCTACTTCTAAGTCGAAAGGCAAGAAGAAGCAGAACAAGTCTCAGAAAAAGGTTGTGGAGGCAGTTCATGCGCCTCAGGGTGGAGTGAAAAAGCCTGCGGGTAAGTGTTTTCACTGCAAGCAGAAAGGACACTGGAAGAAGGATTGTCCAGTCTTTCTCAATAAAGTGAACAAACAAGGTAAATCTCATTCACTAGTTGTTGAGTCATGTTTAGCGGTGTTATCTACCAACTGGTGTGTAGATACGGGAGCCACTAATCATGTTTGCAATTCATTGCAGGGGTTCCAGGAAACCAGAAGACTCAGTGATGGGGAGATTTATTTACATATGGGAAATGCTACGAGAGTGGCAGCAGTTGCAGTAGGAAATATCTTTTTAAGTTTTAATAGAAATAGGAATTTAATTTTGAGAGATTGTCTTTATGTTCCTACTATTAGAAGAAACTTGGTTTCAGTTTCTAAGTTAATTAAGGATGGATATTTGGTTTATTTTAGTGACTCTGTGGTTATTAAGTTAAATAAACGTTTTATCTGTTCTGGTTCATTGATGGATGATCTCTACATTATTAATTCTATGTTTCCTACAGTGCAACTGCATGAATTGAATAACACTAATAAATTACCATGTAAGAGAAAAGACCCTTCTAAATTGAATCAAACGTATCTTTGGCACTTACGTCTTGGTCATATTAATCTGAATAAGATTTCTAGACTGGTTAGAGATGGACCTTTAGGTTCATTAGAAGTTAAGGAACTTCCAGTCTGTGAATCTTGTTTGGAAGGTAAGATGACCAAAAGACCTTTTTCAGCAAAAGGATATAGAGCCAAAGAGCTATTGGAATTGGTTCACTCTGATTTGTGTGGGCCTATGAATATCCAAGCTAGAGGTGGTTTTGAGTACTTTGTCACTTTTATTGATGATTACTCAAGGTATGGATACATTTATTTGATGCACCGTAAGTCCGAATGCTTTGAGAAATTCAAGGAGTATAGGGCAGAAACGGAAAAGCGTCTAGGTAAATGTCTCAAGACACTGCGATCTGATCGTGGTGGCGAATACCTCTTGGGAGAGTTTAGGGACTACTTGTTAGCTGAAGGGATTACATCCCAGTTGTCAGCTCCAGGTATGCCACAACAAAATGGTGTAGCAGAGAGAAGGAATAGGACTCTTATGGATATGGTGAGATCAATGATGAGTTATTCAGATTTACCAATTTCGTTTTTGGGACATGCATTAGAAACAGCAGCGTACATTCTTAACTTGGTACCATTTAAGTCAGTACCATCTACACCCACAGAACTATGGACTGGGCGCAAACCTAGTCTGCAGCATGTTCGGATTTGGGGTAGTCCAGCACATGTGCTGAATGGGAACGCAGATAAATTGGAATCGAGGACAGAAGTTTGCTTGTTTGTGGGGTACCCTAGAGGAACGAAAGGTGGACTGTTTTTTAGTCCTACAGATAATAAGGTCATTGTTAGCACTAATGCCCGGTTCTTAGAAGAGGACTATGTGATAGACCACAAACCCAGAAGTAAAATTGTTCTAGAGGAATTGAGAGGAGAGAGACCAGCACAAACTTCTTTACCACTAATAGTGCAGAAGGAAACGCCACAAGAGACATCTGTAGAGGCACCTATTGATACACTGGTACCTCGACGTAGTGGGAGGGTTATTGTTCCACCCAGTCGGTATACGTTGTTGGGAGAGTCTTTTGAAATGATCCCTGATGATCAACATGCCGAACCCTGTAACTACAATCAGGCATTTCAAGATAAAGATGTGGAACTTTGGCAAAAGGCTATGAAATCAGAGATGGAGTCTATGTACTCTAATGAGGTCTGGGATCTTGTAGAACCACCTAAAGGGATTAAACCCATTGGATGCAAGTGGATCTACAAGAGGAAGAGAGGGGCGGACGGGAAGGTGCATACCTTCAAAGCTAGGCTTGTTGCGAAAGGGTATACTCAGAAAGAAGGGATCGACTATGAGGAAACTTTTTCGCCAGTAGCCATGCTTAAGTCCATCAGGATTCTCTTATCCATTGCGGCTCATCTCGATTACGAGATTTGGCAAATGGATGTCAAGACTGCGTTCCTTAATGGAAATCTGGATGATTGTATCTATATGGTGCAACCAGAAGGATTCATAGCAAAAGGTCAAGAGCACATGTTGTGCAAGCTCAAGAAGTCCATTTATGGGCTTAAGCAAGCATCTAGATCTTGGAACATCCGTTTTGATCAAGCAATCAAGTCTTTTGGTTTTGATCAATGTCCGGATGAGTCATGTGTGTACAAGAAGCGCAACGGAAAAGCTGTGGTGTTTCTAGTGCTATATGTCGATGATATCCTGCTCATCGGAAACGATGTGGGAGTGTTGTCTTCAGTGAAAGTGTGGTTATCCGGCCAATTCGAAATGAAGGACTTGGGAGAAGCCGGTCACATCCTAGGGATTAAGATTATACGAGATCGCAAGAATAGGATGTTGGGCTTATCACAAGCTACTTATATCGATGCCATTCTTGCCCGTTTTAGCATGCAAGATTCCAAGAAAGGGTTCCTCCCTTTTAGACATGGAATCTACCTTTCCAAGGATCAGTGTCCTAAAACACCTGAGGAGATGGAGAAAATGAAGGCAGTTCCTTATGCCTCGGCAGTAGGAAGCCTTATGTATGCTATGTTGTGTACTAGACCTGATATTTGCTTTGCCGTTGGCATGGTTAGCAGATTTCAGTCTAATCCAGGGCAAGAACATTGGACTGCAGTAAAACATATACTCAAGTATTTGAAAAGAACTAGAGATCATATGTTGGTGTTCCAGTCAGATAGTCTGGTACCTCATGGGTACACAGACTCAGACTTTATGTCAGATAGGGATTCCAGAAAGTCTACCTCGGGATATGTGTTTACCTTGGGAGGTGGAGCCATAAGTTGGAGGAGTATCAAACAATCTT
This sequence comes from Rhododendron griersonianum, assembly GCA_018127125.1. Taxonomy (NCBI): domain Eukaryota; kingdom Viridiplantae; phylum Streptophyta; class Magnoliopsida; order Ericales; family Ericaceae; genus Rhododendron; species Rhododendron griersonianum. The sequence continues at coordinate 8,310,845 of CM030798.1, read as the reverse complement.
GCATTGCTGATTCTACCATGGAGGCAGAGTATGTGGCAGCTTCTGAAGCAGCCAAGGAGGCCGTTTGGCTCCGAAACTTTTTGTTGGATCTGGAAGTTGTCCCTTCAGTGCAATCAGCCATTACACTCTATTGTGACAATAGTGGTGCAGTTGCTAATTCGAAGGAGCCAAGGACTCACAAGAAGGGCAAACACATCGAGCGTAAGTATCATCTGATTCGAGAGATCGTACAGAGAGGTGATGTTACTGTGACCAAGATTGCATCAGCAAACAACCTGGCAGATCCTTTTACGAAAAGCTTACCGGCTAAGACTTTTGATAGTCACGTAGAAGGAATGGGAGTGAGATGCGTGGCAGTATGACTTTGAGTCTTAGTGGGAGTTTGTTAGGAGGTTATGTAAAAGCTATGTTTTTATATGATGGATTAATATTGTTATGTATTAATCAGTTTTATCCCTTTTTTGATGAGAATCTTTTATGGGCAATGTTTGCATGATATTTTTGTATGTTGTGTATGTGTGTCTTTTATTCTGCATAGTAGATAATCCAGTGTGTAGAGTACGGCTTACACACAGAAGATTGGATCATCGGTTCTTGTGGAATATAAGAGATAGTTCACAGTCTTAGATGGAATTTGACACACCATCGGTAGGACTGTAGTACAATGTTTAGTAGGTCTATCTTGACTACAGGGAACGGTCTAGTTCTAACTCATTGTGCTAGTACACTTTGTGTGTATTGAACGGGACCGCATTGAGGTAATTGTCTGTGTACTAACTTTATAAGACAATTGGAACCTCATGGTTATTATGAATACTTATGCTCTTAATCCAAAGATAATTATTAGATGTATATATTTAATGTTGTTGATTTTGATTCATTAAAGGGTGAGATCTTTATACGGTCAATAGTCTCGGTGAGTTGGGTCGCGACATTATGTATATGACAACTATTAATTATTAATGGAATCCACGTCCCAATAGGGATTGATGATACCCCTTGAGTAAGCTTATAAGTTTCGATTATGTCAAACCCTGCAGGTGGATATTTGTATCCGACATATCGAATAAGTTAAGTGGATAGTCTCAAGTTAAGATGTTGATTAAGTGGGAGATTGTTAGTAATTTATATTAATCAACGGGTATCTATAATCTTAACGTGGGGAGATTAATAAGTATTTAATATCATGGAGCTCGTAATATAATTGAGATAAGGACGGGAGTGCAATTATAATTCTGTAGTGGGGTGAATTATAATTAGTGAAATAAGAATTAGAATCCTGGTGGGATTAGGTTTTCTTATTTACACTGGGAGCCCAGACTTATTACTCCTTAGGTCCCTATCGTAGCCCTATATATACACGTTATGCTCTCTAGGTCAGATGGACGTTTTTCACGTTTTCTATTATTCACTAAATAGAGGCAGATCTAGTGAGAGCAAACAGATCACGAAAGAGTCCACACTCGGTTCGTGTTCTAGGCGTGCAGGGAATACGATAGAAGATCGTAAGGTGCAATCGAGCAGCATACGTGGCATATAGCAAGACGTGCTATAACAAGTTCAACTAGCGTTCGTGTTCGCGGGGAGTTGAGGTAAAACCCTAATTCCGCCTTGTAGGGTTTTGCGGTTTTCTTGTTGTTTAATCTATACGCGTCATTACTGGTTTCTGGGAATCGTTTCCCAACATGTAGTTTGTACGTTGATACGATTGAGGAAATTGAAAAGTATTTTACTAAAAGAAATGAAAAGGAAGGGGAGTATGTTGAAAATATCAACCTTATTTTTCGAGTAAACATGTGTTGTTTTAAACTTCCTTAAAAGGAGGAAAGAACGGATTTTCAAAATATTAACTTGATTAGAAGTATTCGCATTTCGATCCTTAAAATGATTATAAGCTTGTATACATGTTGCTTGTCTTACTTGTTACTGATAAAGCATAAGTGGTTTACCACTCCAAAGGTGTCCGTCCATGTGGCACTATGCTTTACCTTGTATGTTAATTGCTTGAGCATGATTATGTGAAATCAAGGATAAAATGAGCATGCTAAAGAAAATAGAGTTGGATGATCTTGCTAGTTTAATTTCAAGATTTCAAATTAAATGATTTATGTGAAAAAGTCTCACCGCGGAGTCGAAGCATGAATACGAGACACGAAGATCGAGAAAATTGGAAACATGACACCTAGGGTGATTAAAAGCATGACTTGGTAAAATATTTTTGAAACTACATAATGACCAGTTGTGGAAATCATTATGCGAGTTTTGTGAATCAAGGAAAATAGGAACATGACACCTAGGGTGTGTTAAAAACAATGTGTGTTTTTGAAACCACAACGTGGCCGGACTTGCCCGTTGGGTGGTGTTGTGTGTGTGTGCCAATGGGAAACCGGTGCGGCGGAACCATTGTGAGGATACTCGAGAACCCGGAACGGCGGAACCGAGGTTGGGTGTGTTCCCATGGAAAACCGGACCGGCGGAACCATGGTGAGGTATGGCTTGGTTATCCGCAGAGAGGAGCCAATGCAAATGCGTGCCAATGGCCGGTGCGGCGGAACCATTGTGAGGATACTCGGGAACCCGGAACGGCGGAACCGAGGTTGGGTGTGTTTTAAACCCTCATTTGGCCAAACGTGGCAGCTCATTGTGTGAATAGATTTTGAAAGCAGCAAAGTGGCCGGACTTGCCCATTGTGTGGTGTTCGGTAGCCATTGTGTGTGTGTCACCAATGAAGCCGGACGTGGTAGCTTCATTGGTAACATGATTTATCTATACACACAATAGGGACCTGGCGTGAAAGCTCTTGTGTGGATTTTGAAAATCACGATGTGGCCGGACATGGTAGTCCATCGTGTGTGGTATTTGAAAACCACAATGTGGCCGGACTTGCCCATTGTGTGGGGTGTGTGTGTAAAAGAATCGATTTTCGAAATATTGATTTGGAAATGAAAAGTGAAATGGTGACACGGCCTACGACAAGTCGCGTAGGAGAAACTCAGAAAAGTCACAGACACCAACGATAGATGAATAGTGAAATGTGTCATTACAAATTTCTTATTGTTTATGCATGTGTTGTTTTACATGAGATAGTATGCTACTTCTATGTCCTGTTGCTTTAAATTATGGGTTAACAAGTAGGGGACATGTTCAAATTGAGAATCGTTACCTATATGATCTATTGTTGTAAGTTATGGGTTAGCGGGTATGGGATTATCCTGCTGAGCTTTTGTAGCTCACGGTGTTACCTTTGGTGACCCTGACATATTATATCGGTGGCGACACTGGTATAATGTGTCAGACCTAATAGATGAACAGGGATAACTGTATACTTTGGAGGCTTTTGGAACCGAGGAGCTGGCTAGGATGGAGGAACAAGCGGAGCCGTAGATAGGAACCCTAGATTTTCCTTCCCTTATGTAATGAAAGCACTCTGATGGGAATTATGATGTAATAACGAGCCAGATTCCATTTGGTTTTATCAATAAAGTCTTTATTTAACGTACCCAAAATTGGGGGCGTTACAATCCTCATCCCCTAAATTTCTTGTAGGTATTGATGAAGACAATGTTGTTGTTTTTTTTTTTTGGGGTAAGTTGAAACTTTTATAAAGCAAACCAACCAAAACCAATTAGAGGTCAAAAAGCCCGTACAATCAGACCAAACCTAACAAGCTAGGAAAAGTAAAAAACACATGAAAAGAGCAATTACATAGGACCGAATATCCTAGAGCTAAGGCTCCAGGATGCAACAAGAGACTAATTTGCATTGCTACACTAAACATTCTTCCACGAGCATAAGCGGCCTCAAACTTCCTCGATAATCTGGGACCCCAAAGTTTGGCAGGCACACTAACCCCTTGAAATTGCCGTCGAGTACGTTCCCTCCAAATCCAATAAATTGAGGCAACGATGGAGAGTTTATAGACACGATTTGAACAGGAATTAGAAGATCTGTGAGTGTACATCCAGTTCAGTTCACTAGTCAAACCAAAACAAGGGCGTTGAATGTTGTTCTTGCGAAGCAACATTTGCCAAACCATCTGCGAATATGAGCACTCAAAAAACAGATGTTCATGAGACTCCTCCACGTCTTGACAGAGCAGGCACACCCCATCAACTTGTAATTCCCAACTGTTAAGTCTATTCTTAGTAGACAACCTCCCTAGAATTGCAAGCCACTCGATAAAAGACCAACGAGGAACATGACTTGGAAACCAAACACACTTAGACCAAGGAACCACTAGAAATTTGGTACGTAGAGCATTCCAAGCTGACTTAGTCATATACACCCCAGATTTATGAAGTAACCATCTCACAGAATCAGGAACACGAGGGTTGGGCATTAGAGAAAGTTCAGTACTAGCAACAATCTGCCTAGTTATAGCAGATCTTGGGTTAGGCCAAACCCAGACTCCATTTTGAATGATAGAAGCTACCATGGCATTTTGAGCTCTACCTATATTATAACCCACATACTCCTCAAAATTTTTGTAAAGCGGCCCCAACGTATGCCAATTGTCAGCCCATAGATAGGTAGACAAACCATCACCTACAATATACTTAATCCAAGGCCGAACAGTGTCTCTCAGATTAAGAAGTTTCGTAATGGTCCAGGAAGCATCATTAGGAACCTTAACCCTCCAGAAACTATGACCTTTTAAGATACAAGTATGTACCCATTTAATCCAAAGGGTATCTGTTTTAAGACAAATTGACCATAAATGCCTTATCATGGATGCTTTGTTCCAATCTTTAAGCAATCTAAGACCCAAACCTCCTTCATTTTTAGTAGCACAGATGGATTGCCATGCAACTTTAGCCCCTGAATGACGAAGCTCAGAACCAATCCATAAAAAACGATCTAAGCAAACATTCAATATCATGCAATACTCTCTGGGGGAGAATAAAAATAGAAGACCAGTAAATTTGAATGCTGAAAAGGATAGAATTGATAAGTTGTAACCTGCCACCATAAGTAAGAGTTTTGTTGGACCATGACTGGATTCTACCAAGAATTTTTTCCTTTAGCTGGGCACAGTCCACAGCTCGTAACCTCGTAGATAATAAGGGCACTCCCAAATATCTGACTGGAAGAGAGCCCTCTGGAATAGGAAGGATAGCTGTCAAACCCTCCTTAGATTTAATACTAGTATCAGCAAAGAAAACAGAGCTTTTTTGCATGTTAGGTTGGAGACCAGAGAAATGATAAAAATCAGATAGTGTATCAGCAATCACTTGGAAAGAGATCTCCCCAGCTCCACAAAGCACAAAAAGATCGGACAGTGTTGTTGCCAATGATTGGGATCAATAGGTTTCTACTCACTCTACCTCTCCCACCTCCAATTGGGAGATTGAGCATCTGAGTCCTCCATCCGAGAGGGTTCTGGTGGTGATGGATTATCCTCCAATTCGAACATTCTTCCACCATCAGCGCTCATTAACCATGAGTCATTATTACTCCGCTTATATCTTGGAGTCCCCTCATTTGGGTCTTCTGGACTCCCTTCTACCTTTTTACAGGGTTGAAGAAAAGGAAGCTTCTGGCTTTGCTAGTTATTGTGACCTTCGCGAAAGAGCCAAGACTCAATATTACCATTGGATGAATGAGGTTCGAAGGCCTCGCTACTCAGGCCACTTTGTCGAAGATCCTCCTACTCTCTGCCCTCTTCCAGAAGAACCAAATTGGTTCGAAGAGCTAGCTAGCTTGAGGTTTGATCCTCCTCTCTCCCAAACCAAACTTGCTTAGTCTCTTCACCCTTCCTCTGATTCCAAGAAAGCCAAGGAATTATTGGCTGCTTTTGCTTTTCATGATGTCAACATTCTGGAAGAGCATGTGCCTTACCTAAATTTTGTATGGGCTTGTGAAATCCTCCAGTACTCTTCTGACCCACTTCCATTAGCTCACATTCATGCCTTCCTAGCCCATCTGCCCACTAATAGAATGTGGGTTCAATCAAGATCTGCATGACTACGAACTCATGCATTATAAACTATCCAAACTTCATGACAGGATGTTGGCACTTGAAGATAATTCCTTCGAACTCCCTGCCACGGCTGCCAAACACCTTCGAAAGAAACATAACGGGCTTTCAAAGAAGTTCCCCACCAAAGAGGCTAAATTCAAGAGGAAGGCCCAACAAATGGTCCTTAAATTCAAGCCGCTTCTTGCAAAGAAGATTCAATTGGAGATAGAGGCTAGTATAAGGAAGAGGGAGCATGAATTCCTTTCCTACACTTAGGAAAGGTTCCATGACTTGGTGACTTGGGGCTTCCCCCATTATTTCCAAATTGTATCAACTTTGCCAGAAGACACCGATGCTTCTACTGCTTAGTTTTGCTTTTATTTTTATTTTTATTTTGTAGGATTCTGTTTATTTCCAAACATAGGATTTCCCTTTCAATAATTTCCTTTGTAATGTAGGATTTCCCTTTTATGTAAGAATATTATGAAAGTACTTCTCCTTTGTTGTATTTATTCTGTCTTTCAACATTTCAATCACAAAAGGCTTTCGAAGTACAAATACTTAAACAAGAAAGAAAAAGAACAAAAATATGTGTCTAATTCATTTTTTCATATATTAATTTGAAGCCCATAATAATAAAATTGTAAATACTTTAGTATTTGGGCCCAAATGATTTTCACAAATCATCCAGGCCCAACTCAAACTTCAAAACCCAAGGAAAGAAATACCCCCAACACGTGTCATAATTGAGAATTCAAATTCCACTCACTTCTGGACCCTGACGTATTTAAACTTGGGGAACTTCAAATCCCTCTTTTACTTTCTCAGAATTCCACCAACGCTCTGCAAACCCTCGATACCTAATCATGGAGGAACTTGCCAAAGCACAAGACCATTCGGGCGGTCTTTCTGACGCTATTTTTATCCCCAATCCTCAAAAATCAAGGAGCCCTATCTTAGGGCCCACGTTCGAAGAACTTCCTTTGGCATTTACAGTTCATTACCCTGTCTTTGAAGCGTGTATAATCCTTCAATGCTGATGTGGACTGGGTTCACAGGCCAAAAAAGAACTTTATTTGCTGGCCTGTATTTGATGCCAATTGGAGTCAATGGACAGTGCGCATGTTTGCTCAGAAGAGTGAGCACTTAGAGAAAGTTGGTCTCAAAAACCTTCTACGCCTACTTCGAACTGGTATCACTCCAAACCCTAGCCTCATTCAAGCGACCTTAGCTTTTTGGGATCCTTATTACAATTGTTTTTGTTTTAACTATGGGATGATAGCTCCCATTGTGTTTGTGGTCTCCCATCTTTTAGGGTTTATTCCTCATGGCCCTTTGTTTGATATTTCTGCTTCATCTTCTATTTCTTTCACATTTCCAAACCTAATTCCAGAAAACTCCTCTTACACCAGATTTCTTACCACTGAAATGAGAAAAATTGGTGATGTTTCTGATAGGAAATTCTTTTCGTACCTTCTTTACACTCTGTGTAAGTACATTCTTTGCCATGGAAGCAAGAAAGTAATGTCTGAAATGATCCCTTTAGCCTTACGCTTCCTTGAAGGCAAACCATTTGACTTTGCTTCCTATTTCTTAGGCAATGTGTATAAGGTTGGTTCAGATTGCCAAGGAAAACCTCTTACGAATCAATCTTTTGTGGGACCAATTTGGTTTTTTCAATTATGGCTTCTGGCTTATTTTCCAGAATGTCCAACTTCTACTCCCCAACATGTTTATGTTCAAGGTGAAAAAATTTGTTAACCTTGTCTTAGAACCACTTTAATTCCTTGGTTGAATAGCTTCGTTTCTTTTCAATTATTCCTGAAGACAGGGATGCCAACAAATTTTATCCCTTTTCTGATGTGAGGATTGGCCCTATTTGGTTAAGGAATATTATGACAAACAAAGGACATCTTTCTATTTCTGATGCTTGGGGAAGTTTTCTGGTAAGCAGGGAAATTCATGTTGGAGTACATTATAAGACTGTTAACAAATACCATGTTGAGACCTACTGCCCTGCCCAATTTGCTAGGCAATTTGGTATGGTACAAGCAATTCCTCTCCTTTATCTGGGTGCCTCCAATATCCCCATCCATAAACGCCTTAAGCTTTCTATAGAGAACACCAGGAATTACAATCTTGTAATTGGAAATGCCAAAAGGAGGTTTATTCCTCAAGATTTTAGTGTTAACCCTTCAACCACTTCCAAGTTTAATTAGTGGTGGCACAATTCGATGAATCTTTATGCTGGAACTTCTCATGCCAAGAAGTTTCTCAAGCACATAAATACTCTTCCCTCCATCTCCAAAAATATAGCCTCTGAAGGCTCTCAAACTATTTCTGATGATGGCTTTGGGGAGTGTAGACACCCCAATTTGGCCTAACAATTATTTCAAATCCCACCTTGGGGACCATCCCGATGATAAATGGATATAGTGATTATTGATTGACTTATCGTAAACCTAAAGACTTTGGTGAGTACTTTTAGCCACTTAGAGGACCCAATTCAGAGCCAAATAGCCTTTCAGACAAAAATACAGAATCCTAGGAAAATACATCTATCGGCCACAAGATCGATCTCACGGCCCCCACTTCTTTTCTTCACCCGTGGAATGTGGTGTTTGAAATTCTCCCTGAGAGATTGATTCCTCACCCACTAGATGCATTCCTCGGCCGCCAGATGTTTCTGGCGGCCGCCAGATGTTTCTGGCGGCTGCTAGATCATCCTTTTTCTAGAATTAGTGGTGGCACAATTCGATGAATCTTTATGCTAGAACTTCTCATGCCAAGAAGTTTCTCAAGTGTAGACACCTCCCAAACGGGGCATCGCCATACAGATTGATCACACTTGTTTGCTCGATTGGTTACTTGCTTCGTAAACCAAAATCATGGACATTCCCATGGCTAGGAACATCGCCACATGATAGCGGTTATCATCAAAACAGAGTCGCCACCCAGTTTATTAAAACTAGGAAAACAAATAGAGATTCTGGGTACGGGAGCCAAAAGTACAGTAAGGGGAAGGTGTTAGGCACCCCTCTCTGCCCAGCCGTGAGACTGGCCCATAGTTATTCAACATAAGACATGTAGATGCTTTGTTTAATTCTAACACATAGTCTATTTAATTAAGCCTTTAAATAGTAAGTAAAGTGAGCCAGTGCGATAAGTAAAGCATGCATCAGAAAGCAGAACAAAGCAAGCTGTCCCAGGGAGATGGATCCCGCGGCCGGTGAATAGATGTCATGGCCGAGGGATCCTCCTGGTTTTATGTACCGGCCGAGGGATCGAAGCCCCGGTCGGTGTTCTTCCTCACACCAGACAGAAACGTTAATAAATAATCAAAACGCTAAGATTATGATTATTGACAGAAAATAAAACAAACCAGAGGCTGTTGGGCCTCACCACCTTGATCCCTCAGTTGCTTGTTGCTTCGGATTGGGTGTGATTGACTAATTGCTTCTCAGGAAACCCTAGGGTTAGGGTTTGGAACTTCGGGGTTTGATCGTCGGATTGATGGCGGCCTTCGGGAGGTTAGGGCTTTTGAAGAGTGGGTTTGAGAGAGTATTTTGACAGAGTATCGGAGCTTGGGTGAATGATTTCACTTCTCAATTTCGGAGCCCAAAGGCTCCTTTATATAGGCATAGGGATGACTCACTCCGGCCAATCAAATGGCACGATTGCAATTGCAATGCAATTCGAACTCTTCGTTGCAATCTCTGAACGTGGCCCGAACGCATCGGGAAGGTAGTGTAGTTGGATCAAACAATCGACAGAATGTTCCAGAGTCTGGAAAACAAAGGATCTGGCGGCCGAGAAAAGGATATCACGGCCGAGGAATGGATGTCTCGGCCGAAGGATAGATCTTGCGGCCGAGGGATTGATCTCAGGGAGATTTTCTAGCAACAGGTTGCTCGGGTGAGGAAATGATGTTAAGGCCGTGAGATCGATGTTACGGCCGACAGATGGATTCTCCTAGGCTTCTGTATTTTCTGTCTGAAAGGCTATATGGCTCTGGATTGAGTCCTCTAAGTGGCTCAAAGTTCTTACCGAAAGTCCTAAGGTTCTCGAGAAGGCAATCAGCAATCACTGTATCCATTTCATCATCGGGATGGTCCCAAGGTGGGACTTGAAATAATCGTTAGGCCAAATTTGGGTGTCTACAGATGCCCCTCTTTGACTGAGCTCAGACGGATCCCGAGACATGTTTGAGTAATAGTCAAAGCTGTAAAAAGCAACTCAATTTGGTCCAACCACTATTCCAAGGTGTTTTCGAAAAAGGTTTTTGTTATGGTCGGGCCGGGAGGCTGCCTACGTATTACACAAGGGAAATTTAGACCAACCGTAGTTCGGGCAATAAAGAAAAATAAAAAGTTTGGAGGGTTAGAGACAGAAGACGTACCTTAGGGCTTAAAAAGTCGTAGTGTGACGTACCTAGACTAAGCCATGGTTTTGGCGGAAGATAGTTGAAGGAGCGCTGGGCTGCCGGGGAGTTTTTTTTGCGGAGAGCTTCCTTAGTATTTTGGGTAAGATCAGTACACGGCAGGTGCGTTTGCTTTTCTTGATCATCCTTACTTTGACTGAGGGGAGATTGGTAGAGTAGCCTATTCTTGCGAATGAGCTGGAAGGAATTGATGTAATTGGGGTGGAATCCAAGCCATCTACTGGGGATAAATCGGATGCCGGTTTGTTTTTGAGATATGAGGGGCGCAGGGCCGGTAAGTGATGGAGCACGGAGCGTTGAGATGAGGGAACCGAGGCGCGGAGCTAGTTTGGTAATTATGAGGCGAGAGCCTGGAGAATGGTGATTTCTGTCGTGATGGAACCGAGGCGCGGGACCGGTTGTAGTCACAAGGCGAGAGCCTAAAGTAATAGGATTGAGGTGTGGAGCCTGCTGTGGTCATGAGGCGAGGGTCTGAGGAGATCGGAGCTTAGAGCTTGATAGGACCGAAGCGCGGGGCTGGTATTGATCATAAGGCGAGAGCCTGAGGTGTCGGAGCTTTAGAGCTTGACGTGTTTTGAACCGAAGCGTAGAGCTGGTTGCATTCTGATGGTCTATGCACGGAGCTTTCTCATCATAAGTTTTTTGGCGTGGAGCCAAAGGATCGAGGCGCTGGACCGATCAATAAAACCGAGGCGTAGAGCCGGTTGATTGCAAGGTTGTCCTGTTTCATGAGAGATATGCAGAGTGTATATATGTGATGGTGGTTGTTAGATGTGAACAGATATGATGATGCCGACTCGATGTGATAATGTTGATGCAATTGATGCAAATGTGCACGGGCTCGTGCGTGTGTGTTTGATTTAAGCTTAGAGCTTCTATCAAGTTCCGGACTTGAAAATTCAGAGCGTAGAGCTCGAGCATTCGGACGGCAGAATCCGAGCATTCAAAGTACAGGCTTTGAGCATCCAGCACGCAGTGGTTGGGCATCCAAGCGTAGAGCTTGAGCATTCAAGTGTAGAACTTGAGCATCCAGTACACAGTGGTTGGGCATTCGAAGAGCTTCGAGCATTCAAAATGTCAGATTTTGAGCATTCAGGCATAGAGCCTGAGAATGATGTCTTGATTGTTGGGGTGGCGTAGAGCCTGTTGAGATAATTGTTACGGCTTCGAGCCAGTTGGGATAATGGGCTTGGAGCCGCTAGATTGATAGGTAAGGGCGTAGAGCCGCTGAGATGGTTGTTACGGCTTCGAGCCAGTTGAGATAGTGGGCTTGGAGCCGCTGAGTTGATAGATAAGAGCGTAGAGCCGCTGAGATGGTTGTTACAGCCTCGAGCCGGTTGAGATTGCTTGAGTATAATTTGCAGGCGTAGAGCCTGCTGTTGGGATGGCGGGCATAGAGCTACTGAGTCGAGGGCTTGGAGCCGCTGAGTGAGTGAATACGGGCGTAAAGCCTACCGATAACGGGCTTCGAGCCGCTGGGATGATAGGCATAGGCTTCGAGCCTGTTGAGGTGATGGGCTTCGAGCCGCTGAGATTGTTGTTACGGCTTCGAGCCTGTTGAGTGATAGTGAGCATAGGCATAGAACCGCTAAGTGAGTTGATATGGGTGAACATGGGCACGGAGCTGCTGAGTTATTTGATAGTGGTGATTAGCAGAGCTGCTGAATATTCTGATTTGCTTCGGCCAGCAGTTTGTAGAGAGAGAGAGGGATCTTCGATGCTCGGGCATGCCCCCAAGGCTAGTTCTGATCACGTTGTATTGGCATCAGGGATGCCCCCAAGGCTGACTTGATTTTGCTCTTGTTGGTCATGGACCCAAAATTCCATAATGGCTTGAGTTAGTGCACTAAGCAAGATAGATTAGGGGGCCTGGAGATAGATCTCTCGGCCGAAGGATTGATGTTTCGGCCGAGGAATTGAAGTCTCGGCCGCGCAATCGCTTGGTTTCCAGAGTTCTATAAAAGCCGACCTTTCAGCGTTTTATTTCCATTTCTCTTTTCTCTCTTCTTCTTCCGTTCTATTCTGTTGCTGACGACTCTACCGAGGATCTCTCTCCCCTTTTGCTTCATTCTCATCAGGTCCGGATGATGGGCGGTGTGTGCCGGCGTTCGCGGAGGGAGACCGCTCTGTTCTCGGTCCTATCTTGATGCTTGATTAGGGACCCTCGCATGGGTGGCTTGCTTCCGTGACGCGAAGCTCCTGGGGTGGCGGTGGTACGCGGTGTGGTGATTTTTCTGGGCCATGTGGTGATTCTTTTGAGCCACGTGGTGTCCCTTCTGCACCGTAGTACTCCTTTGGTATACACCGCCCCAGGGGTGTCTTTTTCTTTTTTGCAACTGGTCTCTGGTGTTCAGACCACCAGAGGGTTCGGCATCCTCCTCTCCTCCCTCTTTTTTTGTTTGTTTTTCTGTTTCTCTTCCTGCATAGGTTAGTTCGACAGGAAATCGATGTATAGTTTGTTTAGGAAATATGGGATGATCCACCTTGTGATGTAAAAAGCTTTCGTTATATGAAACAAAAATCTTTTGCTCTGCTATGTGATTGTGTATGCTATATGTAGACACCCCAATTTGGACTTGTCAAATTTCCTTGATTTGTGGCCCGAAGGCTCCCCGATGATGACTTTGGATTGAAACAAGCCTCACACCGATCGAGACTTTGCTCCTTGGAAGATTTGAAAAGGGAATAAAAATGGTCAAAAGCATTTCCAAGCGCTTAGGAGCAGTCCCGAGCGCTCAAAACCATTTTCCAAAACCTGTGGCCTGGCTCACTCTCGAGCGCTCGAGAGTGAAGTCCCAAGCGCTCGAGACTGATGTGTTGCCCAATGGATGGCAGTTTCACCCACTATCCATGCAACTCATCATTACCACCATCTTGAGCCAGCTGATGATTCAGTCAACACTCAACCTCTGGTGGCAGAGATCTTCAGGCCAAGGATTTTCCCATTTTAAAAATGTTTTATTCAAATCCATTTGATTTTGAAAACCATGGGTTATTTTGCCTATAAATACAACTAGTCTTCAGCTGGGTTTAGGGGCTACGAAATTTTCTCTCTCTAAGAGAACCACTCTCCTCTCTCTCTTGTTGAAAGCAAAGGTTTTCAAAACTAAAACTCACTTTCCAAACTCCAAAGGTTTTAGAAATCACCAAGGAAAAGGGCAAGAAATCCAGAATACTCTTCTGATCTCTTGCACTCTTCTCTCTTCATCTACATTTCAAAGCTATTCCAAGGAGCAAAGTTCAAGTAAAAGGTAGAAATCTTTACCTTTGATCACAAACAAAGAGCCTGTTCTTCCCTTCTGAGGAGGGTCTCTCAGCCTGACCCAGTCTTCAATACTGGGTGCATGGTTGGGAGACCTTAGTGTAAAAACAAGAGCAATGGAGCACAAAAAAAACGTTTTCACAAAACCCTTACTGGAAACACTCTCGAGCGCTCGAGTGTGCTCCTGAGCACTCGGGACTGTTCCCAGTTTGATGCATGGTTCTTTGTCACACAGTAGGTTGGGAATGAGGGGCACTCTTAAGGGAAGTGGTTCCATTTTGGCATGCATGCATGACCAGAAAATCATTTTCCCTAAAACAGAAACATTTTCTCACAAGTTCTCATGTGTGAACAAGGCTCCTTTCTTTTAAAGTTAAAAGAATCATTCACTTCAGGGAAAAATCAAAACAAGGGCTTTTGCATGTCAAGATAGTACTATTTTCCATCTGAGAGCAAGTTAGCATGCAGCCCACTCCCAAGCGCTCGGGAGTGCATGCATGCTATTGCATTCCATTTTCCCAGTCTGTTGTGCTCTCTGATTTCTGCATGCATAAGTGTAGTATGTTGCTCTTTAAAGTTGTAGATCTAATCTTGTCAAGGCAGGGATGCATGATCTGAAAGATTGAAGGCTTAGCTCAGTCTTTCAAGTCCTCTGCTAAGCCAGTAGTGTATTCAATAACATTTCAGTTTCCAGTTTTACATTACATTCTGTCTGTGCTAACAAAGTTTTGCAGGTTGAGAGTGTCAGAACTCCCAAGCGCTCGAGAGTGAATACAGTGACAGGGCTGCATTTTCAGTCATTTTGTATTTTGCATGGCTATTTCATCCCCCTCTGTACACATGCACATGCATGCACTTCCTACATGGTATTACTGTGGATACTTGCTAGCTGATTAAAATGAAACAAAATCCCTTTTAAAAATCCCACAAACGTTTAGTAGAGACCGATTTTCGAATCGGGTGAGGGGGGGTGCCGTAAAACCCTTCCCCCCTCGTAACATGGCTTCCAGACCCTCAAAACGATCTCTGGTTTTCAATTCAAATCAATGGTTTTCCAGACAAAACGGTTTCTCGGGTGATATACCACAAATCCGGGTGGCGACTCTTCAAATCAAACCAAAACGATTTTTCGAAACTATTTTATACCAAAACGGCACGAGGCGCGCGATTTTTCCAAAATTGGGCCGCCCCGATATCTCAAAAACCCGGGGCTGTGGTAGCCCACAGTGGCGACTCTGCTGGGGACGTTTAATTAATACTTGAGAAAAAGTTGGTTGTTGATAAAATGGCCCGCTTTCCTTGAATATCAATTAAATTTGTGAGCCAAGCTTGAAAAACGTTTGTGGGATTTTCAAAAGGGATTTTGTTTCATTGTCTATTTCTTGTATATATCCTGTTCAACCCCGCTGTTGTGTTTCGGCAATCCTACCCGGCTTGCCGGTGATGGGGAATCCCGGAATGCTCAGCAACCCTCGACCGTGATGAGTCATCCCTACCGTTTGTACCATTATTGGGTGTACGCTCAATAGTGGGAGGTATACTTTGACTCTAGTCCGGGGAACCCTTTTCAAGCCAAAACCTGCCGTTGTACATGCTTAGCAAGCCATAGAACCTTCCAAATTAGGACAGGAACCTACAGGGTAGGGTTACGTGCTATATCCTGTTTACGTGCTGCATTGCATTTTGTACCCTCATACCATCAGCCACGGTTCTCCAGACTCGCTCGCGCAGTCTTTGCGAGGTTGCCAAGACCCGATGAAGAGTCACGCATTCTATGTGCGTGTTGTTTAACTACATGAGTCCTTAGAACAAGGAGACTTTGGGAAATCAGAATATACTAAGTCCTTGACTAATGCCTAATCGAAATTTCAACGGAGAATAAGGAATAACAAGGAAAACGACGCCGTGATGCCACTTTACTTACACCACTCTAGCTAATGGCACCATGTCACTGACACCACGATGGTTGGGGTATCACGTCGTCTATACTAAGTTATTCCAAGTTCAAAATTGAAATTTCGAACGAGGACTAGTTGAATACTTAGTTCATTTTGACATCTCTTAGAATTTGTCATTCTGAACAAAGGATACACCCTAAAAGAAATCCGAGGATCAAGGCAACCTCGCGTGAAGGATACTCGATCATTCTTGGAAAATCAGAGTCGATGGCGGTGACGATGATGCACTCATTTTCTTAAAAAAATGTACATATTTCATGAAAAAAATAAACAGGAATCGCGTCTGAGCACGGTTTTTGCTTTGCTGTCAGTACTGAGCAATTGGGCCGAAGAAGAAGGACACAATACCCTCCTGGACCAGACCCTTGGGACAGAGATTGGAACGGCTTCAACTTCAAGCAGTTTCTGTCAGTGCATCAGATTTGAGGGAGGAAATGGATCTACTGATCGGGAACCTAAACCCAAGCCTCAATCCAAACCCAAACCCTAACGGAGGCAATCCAAACGCCAACCCAAACGTCAACCCAAACGGAGGCAACCCAAACCCGAACCCAAACGGAGGCGAGCCAAATCCGAATCCTAACCCCATTCCTAATCCAAATCCAAACCCTAATCCGAGCCTGGAAAACTTGTACGGAGAAATGGGACAAATAAGGGAAGGTATCCAACGTCTGGGCGAGCGCACTGATAACCAAATCGCCCAACTTATGATGATGATTACCGGGGTTGCACGACGTCTGCCACCACCAAACCTGAATCCAAATCCTAACCCAAACCCAAATTCGATTCCAAACCCAAATCCGATTCCGATCCCAAATCCCAATCCGATTCCAAATCCGAATCCTAACCTCAACCTGAACCTCAATCCAAACCCTAATCCGAATCCGAATCCGAACCCGGAGCAGCTGGCCTTTGAATTGGAAACCCCGCCAAACTCCGAGATGGCTGCAGTATTGGCGAAGATCACCTTGTTAGAGGAGTCTGTGGCGAGAAATGAGAAGATAGCATCAACTGGCTTTGACATCAATAAGCTTTGCCTATTTCCTAACGCAAAGCTTCCAGAAAAATTCAGGCCAATTGACTTTGCTAAGTTTGATGGGACAGGTGACCCGAAGGCACACTTGACCGGATACATCGGAGCACTTTCCATGTGGGGAGTGGAGAAGGATGCTATGGCACAGATGTTCTCGCAGACTCTAGTGGGGCATGCTTTGCACTAGTTTACTACCCTGGATGAAAGGAAGAAGCGCTCGTGGGAGGACATATGCGCGGCTTTTGTGGCGCAATATGATTACAACATTCAGTTGGAGGTGACCACTCGCGAATTAGAATCAACAAAGATGGAAGCAAAGGAGGCCTTCGCCGAGTTCGTGAAAAGGTGGAGGGCTAAGGCCGCACAGATGAAAGACAGACCAAGCGATAGGGACCAGATTCGGATGATTGTCCGGAACCTTCAACCAACTCTCGCACGGCACATGGTTATGGCTCAAGCGTGCTCAGACTTTAAAACATTCTTCGACACAGGCTTAGCCGTCGAAGAAGCAGTTCAATTGGGGATCCTTGATAAACCCGAGCCCGCTCCCAAGCCCAGGAAGGTTTACTCCGGAAACAGCAACGCCCTGTTTGGCAACTCGAACTACACCAACCTCCCAAACACTTCCTCAAACACAACTCAAGCCGAGCCTGTCAATCAAATTGTGACCCAAGCTAGTCAACCTCGTACCCAACCCCGCGCTTTTGCTCAATTCTCGGCACCCCTCTCTGCCGTGCTCGAGAAGTTGGTCAAAAGTGGCATGCTCAAACCACTTACCCCTACTCCCCTACCTCAAAAACTCCCTGCATCCCACAACCCTAACGCATACTGTGCCTTTCACCAGAGCCCAGGCCATTTAACCGACAACTGCTTCCGTCTCCGCCACGCTATCCAGGATCTCATAGACAACAAAACTCTCCCCATGCCACCACAAAAACCAAACACCGTCTCAAACCCGCTCCCAAAGCACTCTAACACCCGCACCAACCATATCTCCATAGACCATCCCTTTAACCCGAGCATCTACATCCTCCCTACCACCCAACCCAAACCAATTGTCGAGTTGCCGACCGAGGATATCATCTGTGCCCTTGAATCTGTGGATTGGGATTTCCAAAGAAGATGGGAAGAGTTGGCGAGTGATTTCCTTGCAGTGGAAAACCGGGCTATCATAACTGGAGTATGGCCCGTGGCACTCGATGCTCTCCAAGTTGAGGAATTGGAACATGGCAATTGGAGGCAGGAATTCGAAGAAGTGATGACCGACCCGTTGGATGGGTACTCCCTGTTTGCTCTGTTCTTGGAGCCAGAACCGATTGAAGAAGAGGATGAATGGGCATGGGAGCCCGAACCCAACGGGTGGCATTGGATTGATGATTCCGACCCGTTAGATGAGACGTCATTGGCGTACCTCTTCCTAGAGGAGGAAGTTCGTGAAGAAATGGACCTCATGAACCCCCGCATGTTCTCGGGGCTCACTGTCAGCGCCATTATCAATATCACTAGAGGATCCGACGCTCTGGACCATATTATGGATCAGGCCTTCATCCCGCAGGATTACATTATTGGGGAGCACCTTCCACAACCCGTAGTCGAAATCCTCAATGAGCCCGCTATCTGTGTTCTGGACCCTGAAGATCTGTGGGGAAAATCTGAATTGGTGAATGTGTGGATTGATGGCGAGGAACTGACCGTCAATAAGGCCATGATAGATGAAGGCTCTCTACAGATTAGCAACAGCAGCAACAACAGCAACAACAACGTCAACTTCTGGAGCTCCCTAGAGGAAGGAAATATGTGGCACGCTCAGGAGATGGAAGCCCTCAACGAAACCTTGGAGAAAACGGCACTTGACAAAGGAAAACGTAAGGCTCACCCTTGCGACACTAACTTCTCCAACTTTTGGGAGGGTACTTGGTGGGAGCCCATTCCCAAAACAATCAGCAATCTTACCAGGAGTGGAAGAGTCTACCAACCTACCAACCTCCAACAGGGAAGCTCATCCCGAGCCCCTCCGCCGCGGCAGAACAACCCCGTCAACTCGGCGAGCCCGAACACCCCTCAAGCTCCACAAAACAACCCTCCTAACTCCACAAACCCGCCACCTCAATCTAACCCACCTGTCCATCTCAACCCTTTCGTGAGTTCAAACCTTGATGCCTCCCAACAACAAAACCCAGCTGCCACCACTGACCCTATTATCCGACAACTCCAAGAAACCCCTGCTCGTATGTCTATGTGGGGAGTGTTAGCTGCATCCCGCGAGCACCGCCGCAGGCTCGTAAACACCCTCTCCAGACTCGAGGTCCCCTCTGATATAGCCCCGGAAGCTCTCATTGCCCTCATAACCCCAATGAACCTCACCCAGCACACCCTGTCGTTCACAGAAAAGGACCTCCCGCCGGAGGGAGCTGACCATAACAAGCCACTGCACGTGACGATGAAATGTCTAAAAAAATGGGTCCCTGCAATTCTCATTGACAATGGTTCAGCCATCAACGTGTGCCCGCTTCGCACCGCTTATTGCCTGGGCCTCAAGAACAAGGACTTTGAACCGTCGAATCTGGGTGTCCGCGCCTATGATAATACGCGTCGCGATGTTTTAGGGACTGTCAACTTGGAACTTGCAACTGAGAAGTTCAAGACCACTGTCGGATTCTGCGTACTCGACATACCCGCTTCGTTCAACCTCCTGCTGGGGAGGCCATGGCTGCACAGGTCGGACGTCATGGGCGTGCCCTCAACGTTGCATCAGAAACTCATCCTGGGTTTAGATTCTGGAACCCTCATCGTCCATGGAGACTCAGGCATCCGTCCACACTCTGAGGACAACTCCCCACTGCTAGAGATTATGCATGGAGAGGAGGATATTGCCATGGGGGGACTTTGCGGTTATGACTTCGAAAGTGTGCACCATCCGGGCCGAGGACGGTTTCTTGGTGAGCTCTGCGGCGCTGGAAATTATGAAAAGAATGAAATATCTACCAGGCATGGGTTTGGGACTTTATGGTCAAGGAGTCCCGGAGTTCCCTGATTTCCCTGGAAGTAACGAGCGCTTTGGTCTAGGATATGAGGCCAAGAAGAGCGATCCAGCAAAGAAGTGGCGCAACCGCGCCCGGGCTCATGCAGCCGGGGTTAAGCTGAAAGTGAAGGAGGCGCTGTACCAAAGAGAACCCGAGCCCTTTGTGGATCTTGACACGAAAATGAAGTATCCGGGGTTTGAAATCTTTGCCAACGACACTTGGGAAGAGGATGAAGTAGTGACCAAGGTGGAAGAGGTATCTGAGGCACTCGACTGGCTGGAGGCTTTTGGTTTGGGCAGTCTCCAACTCCTGTTTGAGGGCAAGGATCTGGAGGGTATGGTCGAAGACGCTACTGTGCTCGTGCTTGGAAAGGAAGACGAGGTTGAAGATCCTTCCAAACTCATCGTGGAGGCTGTAGGCGTTTATGATAATTGCACTTTCATACCACATGTAACTCGCACTCACAGCACCTACACTGAGTCTGAGTCCGGGTACGACACTAGCTCGTCGTCTAGCACAGAGTCGGAGTTTGTGCCTATGGGCCCTCCACAGCGTAGCTTTTACTTTGAGTTTGAGTCAACCGATGTATTTCCCCCTTCTGAGGAGGCTACAAATGAAATGAATGACGCTTTCGCTTACTTGCCGATTTTTGAAATAAATTGTTTAGATCCCGACGATGAAGGAATAGATCTCAATGGGGACGTCCCCAAGGAAATCCGTTCCCTCATCGATCGCGAAAATGAAAGGCATGCTCAGCCTTTAAAAGAAGAAATAATCTCTATAAATTTGGGTGATGAGGAGAACCCTCGATTGGTTCAGGTCGGTTCCGGGCTGTCCCCCGATGAGCTCCAAGAGCTCACAGATTTACTAAAAGAATTCAAAGAAGTTTTCGCTTGGTCTCACGCGGACATGCCCGGAATCGACCCGGAGATCGTCGAGCACAGGATCCCTCTCTTCCCCGATGCAAAACCCGTTAAGCAGAAACTCAGAAAAATGCGGCCCGATTGGGTGCTTAAGATAAAAGAGGAGCTCACAAAGCAAATCGATGCCGGTTTTCTAATCGTAACGGAGTACCCCACTTGGGTAGCCAACATCGTTCCTGTCCCCAAAAAGGATGGAAACATCAGGGTGTGTGTCGATTTCAGAGATCTGAACAAAGCAAGCCCTAAGGACGATTTCCCATTGCCGCATATAGACATACTTGTTGATAACACTGCAGGGCATGCTCTACTATCCTTCATGGATGGTTTCTCAGGGTACAATCAGATTCTCCTAGCTCCGGAAGACAGGGAAAAGACAACATTCATCACCGAGTGGGGGACATACTGTTATCGGGTTATGCCATTTGGGTTGAAAAACGCGAGTCCTACATATCAAAGGGGTGCCACAACACTGCTCCACGACATGATTCATAAGGAGGTCGAAGTATACGTCGATGACATGATAGTGAAGGGAAAGGAGCAGAAAGACCATCTCCCGGCATTGAAGAAGTTCTTGGAAAGGATTCAGAAATACAGGATGCGTCTCAACCCGCAGAAATGTAGGTTCGGAGTCACGGCCGGAAAGATGCTTGGATTCATGATCACAACCAGGGGGATTGAGGTGGATCCTTCCAAGATCAAAGCCATTCTTGAGATGGAGCCGTCTCGATCCGAGACGGAAGTCCGGTGCTTCTTGGGGAAAATTCAGTTCATCAGTCGATTCATCGCCAAGTTGACCTTGACCTGTGAACCACTCTTTCGACTACTCAAGAAAGACGTGAAATTTGAATGGAATGACAAGTGTCAGAAAGCTTTCGAAGCAGTGCGGACTTATCTCCAGAATCCTCCAATCTTGATGCCGCCCATCCCGGGAAAACCTTTGATCCTATACTTGTCCGTCACGCCCTCGTCAATGGGGTGCATGTTGGCACAAGAAGGAGAAGATGGGGTTGAAAGGGCGATCTACTACTTGAGCAAGAAGATGGTGGGAAGCGAAGAGCGGTACACTTCATTGGAAAAGACGTGCTGGGCACTGATATGGGCCACAAAGAAATTGAGACACTACATGCTGGCTTACTCGGTGATACTGATTTCTCGGATGGATCCTCTCAAATATCTATTCGAGAAGCCAGCGCTTACCGGTAAGTTAGCACGTTGTTTGCTCTTATTGGCCGAGTTCGAAATCAAGCACGTCACTCGCAAGTCAGTAAAAGGAAGAGCGGTGGCAGAGTTCTTGGCGGATCGTCCGATTGAGGGCCCGGAACACACTGAATTTCAATTTCCCGACGAAGATGTAATGTCAGCAGTTGACGAAACGTGGATGTTGTACTTCGATGGAGCCGCTAATCAGAAAGGCTTTGGGATTGGCATACTACTAGTCTCGCCTGAGGGGTCGCACATTCCCCTCGCATTCAAGCTAAACTTCGAAGTCACAAACAACGAGGCAGAATATGAAGCATGTATTGTGGGAATGGAAGCTGCATTGGAGATTGGAGTCAAGGTACTGGAAGTTGTCGGAGATTCCAACTTGGTCGTATCGCAAGCAAATGGAGAATGGAAAGTTAGGGATGAGAAGATGAAGCCGTATCATCAGCGACTCGACGAGCTTATCCCGAACTTTCAAAAAGTGACCTTCACGCACGTACCAAGGATGAAGAATCGCTTCGCGGACGCATTGGCCACTTTAGCATCCATGCTGGAACTTCCAATCGGGGTAAAGCTAAGACCTGTCATGATTGAGCAGAGGGGGAAGCACGTGTACGACTATGTCATGAACATCGACGAACCAGATGATGGCCTCCCTTGGTTCCATGATATTTGGAATCTCGTCGAAAAGGGGGAATTTCCTGCGGATTCAACTAAGAAGGATCGGATCGCCTTGCAGCGGCTCGCATCTCAATACATCATCTGCGGTGGGAAATTGTACCGGCGATCTCCGTGCGGGGTTCATAAGTTGTGTGTTCACCACGGCGAGTCGAGAGCAGTAATGGAAGAGGTGCATGAAGGTGTTTGTGGACCCCACATGAACGGAATGATGCTAGCAAAGAAGGTTCTCAGGTTGGGATACTATTGGTCAACCATGGAAACAGATTGCATCGAGTATGTGCGCCGATGTCATAAGTGCCAGACTCATGCTAATCTTATCCATGTCCCGCCCTCGGAATTACACTCAATGGCGACACCGTGGCCATTCTCCGCCTGGGGCATCGATGTTATTGGAAAGATCACTCCCGCGGCTTCCAATGGTCACAGGTTCATTCTGGTAGCAATGGAATACTTCACCAAGTGGGTCGAAGCAGCTTCGTATAAGACTTTGACGGCAGTTCAAGTGGCTCATTTTATCAGGCAAAACATCATTTATCGGTATGGGGTCCCTCAAGCCTTCGTGTCTGATAATGGTGTTCACTTCAAGGGGAAGGTTTTGGAACTCTTCGACGAGTTCAAAATTCAAGTGCATCATTCGACCACTTATCGGCCACAAACAAATGGGGCAGTCGAGGCGGCGAACAAGACGATCAAGACGATCCTCAAAAGGACTACTCAGTCAGCTAGGAATTGGCACGAACAATTACCACTAGCTCTGTGGGGATACCGGACGTCTATTCGTACACCGACGGGGGCAACACCCTATTCTTTGGTGTACGGTATGGAGGCCGTTCTCCCTATCGAGCTAGAAGTTCCATCGCTGAGAGTCATGGCTGAGAGCGGAGTGAACGAGGCTGAATGGATCAGTGGGAGATTTAAAGAACTCATGTTATTCGACGAAAGAAGGCTACGGGCGTTGTACCACATTCAGGGTTACCAGCGAAGGATCGCCCGGGCGTTCAACAAGAAAGTGAAGTCGAGGGACCTGCAAGAAGGGGACATGGTAGTCAAGGAAATTGGTGCGCCGGTGTTTGATCTACGAGGAAAGTTCCGACCTAAATGGGCAGGGCCGTACATCATCAAGACTATTCTCTCCGGAGGAGCAGCCGCAATCATCGACCTCGACGGCAACGAGTTCTCGAATCTTGTCAATTTGGATCAGCTTAAACGGTATTACCCCTGAGAGAGCTCACTGGGCCGAAAACCGCGAGGGCGGGCGGTCCCAGGCAGAATTTAGAGCAAGCCTGCTAAGTCAAAAACCCAAAAGGGCGGCTTAGGCAAAAGTTAAGGCAAAAGTCGAAAGAGAGCTCACTAGGCCGAAAACCCAAAAGGGCGGCTCTAGGCAAAATTTAGAGCGCAGAAAGGAGAGCGTTAATACCCAAGCGAACCCTAGCCCGAACTACGTATGGGCCTGATTCCCTTTTCGTGAGGGATACGTAGGCAATCTCACACTGAGGTTCGGTCCTATATCTCTAAAATCAAAATCCAAATTGACGAATCAGAATGTTTTCTCAAGAGGTGCATGCGATTAACCAACCAAAAGGGGGAAACCCTTAATCAGCCAATTTTATTCAGATTATCTCTTTATTACAAGATGAGCATGAAAACGAAAAAACACACATTTTAGCATGCTCCTTTTATTTCAAAAAACGGCAAAGTAAGCGGTCAACCCATCCTTGCTTCCACATCTCTCCTCAGCCATTTGCGATACCTTCCGGTTGTAGCGATAGAGAAAAGTGGATCACTACGCTCAGTCCTGCGAGCCTCCCACGATCGAACATAACTCCGAAGGCCTGGAATGGTGAAGGGAGGGAGACGAAGCACTTCAGAACCCGGCAGCGGCACTTCTTGATTGAGTCCAAACTGACGGAGGATGCGGAACGGTGAGTAGAAGGAGAAGCCGGTCAAGCCAGCCACAAGCACATGCGTCGAACCCATGTTACCAGCAGTCATGGCAGGGAGCCTCAGCCAATGGCACCGCCAAACGATGTCATCTTCCTCGGCAGAAGCAAAGAAATCAGCCCAGTCATCCTCGTTGCTGTACATCGCTAGAAAAGGACGGTTCCATCCACTTGCACGATACCACCAGTCATTCGCCGGAGGTGTCAGCAGGCTCAACTTGTCACAAAGCCACATCTACCCAAAGAGAGAGAAAACAAGTAAGGAGCCAGATAAAGCCTAAGCCGAGTGTTGAGGTAAAATGAATGAGAGAAATAGAAAAATGAGAGCCGAGTGAGGTCCCTAACTTGCAGCAACAGCGGGCTACCACCGAAAACCCTTGTGCGACCAGCATGGACAGCGTCTAACCCCATCAAGGTCTCGGCAAGGACCATGGGTGCAACATCCTTGCGAGCCTCAATCTGGGAAGCAACACCCATCAGTAAGGAACTGGGCTGACCGACGGGCAGAACCAACAGAAAAGCCGCCAAGAGACAAATGCAACAGGCTGTCATTCGTCGACCTTGGTATTCGAAGTCTGTCAACTCCCCGGGTGGACTAAATCTCTCGTACAGTTGCACGATGTTGATGGCATTGCCCCGAGTGAGAAACTCAGCGACATTTCCACTAACACCTAGCTTAGCTTTCAGAATATTCTTCATATTCTCCCTAAGCATTGGGATAATGGGCTCCATGGAGTCGTGACTTCCAAGATAAGCATGGAATTCCTCAACGGTGGGGCATAGCTCTTGAGAACCAAAGCGAAAGACGTGCACTTCGGAATCCCAAAAGTGCACCGCCGCATGTAGCAAGACAGGACGGATTGCGATCTCCCGGAGATGCCTAAGAGCGTAAAGTCGGTGTCCTCGGAAGTTTAGCCAGTCAATGCCTTCAAGACTGTCCAACCAGGGACGGAGCAAGGCTTGGTTTAGCAAGGCCATGAGGGGAATGGGTTTTTGGAAGGAAAAAGGGTTTTTGGGAGGAGAAGAATGGAATGAGGTGTGAATGGATGGCCAAGACAGGAGCTCTCTATTTATAGAGGTCTGGAGAATGCAGTACCAACTCTCACTAGCCTTGGAACTTTTCCAGCTCAACATTTTCAAGACAATTTCAAAATTTCAAACTTTGGAAATTTGAAAAAAGGTTGGAAAAGCCCAAGTCTTGCTTTGGGAAGTTGTTTCTGCTGGGAAACAGATGATGCAAGGTTACAAGACGTCTTGGGAGAGTGCACGCAGAGCAAAAGGACATGGGAACAGCAGATGAGTGGCATTGGGAAGCAACACAGGCCTGCCAATGACAGCAGTCCCGAGCGCTCGGGAGGGATGTCCCAAGCGCTCGAGACCTCTCCTAAGCGCTCAAGAGTGCTGCTGTTTTCTGCAATTTTTGATTCACAACATTCCAGCCCCAGTTCAGCGCCACGAATACGTCCAACTCAAATCAGAAGGTTCTCAACATGTTCCCAGGGGATACAGCGGTTTCCGTTACGTGTTTTCCTGCATATTTGTTCTTGTTCTTTGAAAAATACTAAAATTCCCAAGACTTTCGTCCCTCGAGTACGTCAAATTCCACGTTAAGCGTGTTTTATTGAACCCAACGATATGTATAAGTCGCAATGCGCATTACTGACTGTGTGTCGATGTCAGACTTTTGTTCCTACTTTGAGAGTATCGGTTGAAAGTCGCGTGCTCTTTACTTTTCTTTCAAGCTGGACGAGCATATTTCATAAAATACAATTCTTAAAGGGAGTGCGAAACGAATACCAAAGAGCAAAATGCAAGCTTTCATAAACAAGTACGGTATTTACAATGAGTAAGGAAGGAAGTACAAAAGCTGGGGCAAACACGCGCCCAATCCTAACTACCGGGGCACGTAGACCCAAACAAAATCAAGGCACGCAGGCCTAGAAGCTACGACTACCGCGGCACGCAAGCCCATGTACGAGTAAGCTAGCAAAGCAAAAACCTAAGACTCAGACACGACGAGTCCCCCCTCCGCTGGTGGCCCTCGGGCTCTCTGCTGTCACTCTCGTCACCGTCATCACCGTCATCATCTCTTGGAGAGCCAGGAGCAGTCTCTGAATCCGTCGTCCATAAAACACGAGACTCCGGAAACTCCTCTGACCCCTCCTCCTCCTCTGTCTCCTCCACACGAACGAGTCTCTGCTGGAACACCGCCCTAGGGACTACCTCGAACTGTCCAGCCTCTGCAGCGGGCCGCGACACTCTCTGTGTCCCTCGTCCCCGTGTGCTAGCAGAAGCTGGAGAGCTCGCGATAGCCTGAGGTCGTGCCCTGGCTGAACATCGTGGCTGCACCTGCATATCACAAGCATGCAATCATTTTTATATACATGTTTAAAATTCAATTGATTCATTGAGGTACTATACGTGTAAACACTCTCCACCCTCTCCAGGTTCTCCGCCGCCATAAATTTGGCACCGTCCTAAGGGACATCTCCCCGGTTTCTCTAGGTTCTCCGCCGCCATAAATTTGGCACCGTCCTAAGGGACATCTCCCCGGTTTCTCCAGGTTCTCCGCCGCCATAAATTTGGCACTCTTCTTCCCCGCCATAGATTTGGCACTCTTCTTCCCCGCCATAAATTTGGCACTCTTC
This sequence comes from Rhododendron griersonianum, assembly GCA_018127125.1. Lineage (NCBI taxonomy): Eukaryota > Viridiplantae > Streptophyta > Magnoliopsida > Ericales > Ericaceae > Rhododendron > Rhododendron griersonianum. Next base: position 8,283,774 of record CM030798.1, on the reverse strand, counting down.
TTCCCCGCCATAGATTTGGCACCCTTCTTTTCCCGCCATAGATTTGGCACCCTTCCTCCCTGCCATAGATTTGGCACCCTTCTTTTCCGCCATAAATTTGGCACTCTTCTTCCCCGCCATAGATTTGGCACCCTTTTTTTCCCGCCATAGATTTGGCACCCTTCCTCCCCGCCATAGATTTGGCACCCTTCTTTTCCCGCCATAGATTTGGCACCCTTCTTTTCCCGCCATAGATTTGGCACTCTTCTTCCCCGCCATGGATTTGGCACCCTTCTTTTCTGCCATAGATTTGGCACCACCTTTCCACCCGCCATAGATTTGGCACCGTCCTGAGGGACACCTTCATACCCCGCCATAGATTTGGCACCGTCCTGAGGGACACCTTTCCATCATTTACTTGCATGTCTGCATTTGCCCCAAAGAACTACGCTGGTTTGATCCCTGCAGAAAAGGGTACGTAGGCAGTCTGAAAAGACGCGACCGCATGCATCAAATGTTTGTGTCTTCGCTTGCATTTGTGTTTTGAATTGAGGATTTGATCTGGCTTGAATTGGGCTGTCTCAATCTTTGGATGGCACTCGTATCCAAACGTGATGCTGAGCGACGCCCAAAGAGGGGCAACTGTAGACACCCCAATTTGGACTTGTCAAATTTCCTTGATTTGTGGCCCGGAGGCTCCCGATGATGACTTTGGATTGAAACAAGCCTCACACCGATCAAGACTTTGCTCCTTGGAAGATTTGAAAAGGGAATAAAAATGGTCAAAAGCATTTCCAAGCGCTTGGGAGCAGTCCCGAGCGCTCAAAACCATTTTCCAAAACCTCTGGCCTGGCTCACTCTCGAGCGCTCGAGAGTGAAGTCCCAAGCGCTCGAGACTGATCCCGAGCGCTCGAGACTGATGTGTTGCCCAATGGATGGCAGTTTCACCCACTATCCATGCAACTCATCATTACCACCATCTTGAGCCGGCTGATGATTCAGTCAACACTCAACCTCTGGTGGCAGAGATCTTCAGGCCAAGGATTTTCCCATTTTAAAAATGTTTTATTCAAATCCATTTGATTTTGAAAACCATGGGTTATTTGGCCTATAAATACAACTAGTCTTCAGCTGGGTTTAGGGGCTACGAAATTTTCTCTCTCTAAGAGAACCACTCTCCTCTCTCTCTTGCTGAAAGCAAAGGTTTTCAAAACTAAAACTCATTTTCCAAACTCCGAAGGTTTTAGAAATCACCAAGGAAAAGCGCAAGAAATCCAGAATACTCTTCTGATCTCTTGCACTCTTCTCTCTTCATCTACATTTCAAAGCTATTCCAAGGAGCAAAGTTCAAGTAAAAGGTAGAAATCTTTACCTTTGATCACAAACAAAGAGCCTGTTCTTCCCTTCTGAGGGGGGGGGGGGTCTCTCAGCCTGACCCAGTCTTCAATACTGGGTGCATGGTTGGGAGACCTTAGTGTAAAAACAAGAGCAATGGGGCACAAAAAAAACGTTTTCACAAAACCCTTACTGGAAACACTCTCGAGCGCTCGAGTGTGCTCCTGAGCTCTCGGGACTGTTCCCAGTTTCATGCATGGTTCTTTGTCACACAGTAGGTTGGGAATGAGGGGCACTCTTAAGGGAAGTGGTTCCATTTTGGCATGCATGCATGCACAGAAAATCATTTTCCCTAAAATAGAAACATTTTCTCACAAGTTCTCATGTGTGAACAAGGCTCCTTTCTTTTAAAGTTAAAAGAATCATTCACTTCAGGGAAAAATCAAAACAAGGGCCTTTGCATGTCAAGATAGTACTATTTTCCATCTGAGAGCAAGTTAGCATGCAGCCCACTCCCAAGCGCTCTGAACCGTTCCCGAGCGCTCGGGAGTGCATGCATGCTATTGCATTCCATTTTCCCAGTCTGCTGTGCTCTCTGATTTCTGCATGCATAAGTGTAGTCTGTTGCTCTTTAAAGTTGTAGATCTAATCTTGTCAAGGCAGGGATGCATGATCTGAAAGATTGAAGGCTTAGCTCAGTCTTTCAAGTCCTCTGCTGAGCCAGTAGTGTATTCAATAACATTTCAGTTTCCAGTTTTACATTACATTCTGTCTGTGCTAACAAAGTTTTGCAGGTTGAGAGTGTCAGAACTCCCAAGTGCTCGAGAGTGAATACAGTGACAGGGCTGCATTTTCAGTCATTTTGTATATTTTGCATGGCTATTTCATCCCCCTCTGTACACATGCACATGCATGCACTTCCTACATGGTATTACTGTGGATACTTGCTAGCTGATTAAAATGAAACAAAATCCCTTTTAAAAATCCCACAAACGTTTAGTAGAGACCGATTTCGAATCTGGTGAGGGGGGTGCCGTAAAACCCTTTGCCCCTCGTAACATGGCTTCCGGACCCTCAAAACGATCTCTGGTTTTCAATTCAAATTGATGGTTTTCCAAACAAAACGGTTTCTCGGGTGATATACCACAAATCCGGGTGGCGACTCTTCAAATCAAACCAAAACGATTTTTCGAAACTATTTTATACCAAAACGGCACGAGGCGCGCAATTTTTCCAAAATTGGGCCGCCCCGATATCTCAAAAACCCGGGGCTGTGGTAGCCCACACTATATCTGCGCTGTTTACGTGTGATAACTTGCTAATCTAGCGAAACGAACTGAATCGTGGAAACAATCTGTAAAACAGCTGTTCTGGCGGCCGACCTAATGATTACGCGGCCGAGGCTTTAATCTGGCGGTCGAGGGATCGTTTTGTCTGCCTGGGTTTGACTTGTAGGTCAACCCTGATTTTCACGGACCCATGGATTGATCCCATGGCCGTCATATTGAAGTGCCGGCCGAGAGACCGACCAAATTACCGAGGATTAAGAATCCGATTCCGATTCGATCTAGGACTTGACTTAGTTCTATAAATACACGTTCTACGAACCCGATAGCACTGTCAGTAGCAATTCCTTGCATATGGCACAACCAGTCCTTGATCAGTGGTTGAATTCCTTTAATGGCCTCGACCGTTTACACTTTAAGTCTTTTGGCATGGACTTTCTCGTTTCCCTCCGTCAAATACCTGTGAACTTTGCTTTCCTTAGGGCAGCCACTAGCTTGTGGGATCCTGTTTTTCATGTCTTTTGATTTAGGAGAGAGGAATTGTGTCCTACTATCGAGGAGTTTGCGGCCATCATGGGTCACTCGGATAGAGAAGGCTTCGTTGTCCCTAATCCTTTGTTCAACCGAGGTGATCTCTTGAAAGATTTGCTCCAAGTTCAGAAACATGAAGCTAGGTTCTTCATAGTGAAGGGAAGGTTAGAGATTCTACAGTTTATCAAGCGCTTCGGTACAGCTGAGGCTCATCGTCAAGTCTCCCAACAGAAAGCGTGCTTTCATGCGTTGTGCATTTGTCTCCTTCATTATTACTTGTTTGGCCCTTCCTCTGGCCATGCTGATCCCGTACTGCTTAACCTTGCTCAACAAATTGGAAACCGTGTGAGTTTCGCCGGCTTAGTGTTGGCAGAGACCTTGATGGGTTTAGATGTGATGAAGGGTAATCCTACAGCTCAGTTCTCAGGCAGTCCTTTGCTACTGCAGGTTCGCTCAGTGTTTGTTTATTTTGTCAAGTTATTTTTTCATTCATCACTCTTTTGTTTTGACTCACGTGTTCTCTCAACTCACAATTTTCCCTTGTTCTCTAGGTATGGTTATTTGAGAAGCTAAAGGTGTGGGATGGGCCAGAGCGACTTCTTTATAATCCAGACCAATGCATGGAGCGTTGCATGATTAAACAGCTCCTAACTGAGCCTGCTTGGGAAGCATGGATGAAAACTTGTAGAGGTGATTGGATTCAATGGGTTTGCCCCTGGTATGGTGTTGAGAGCATGACTGTGAGTACCATGAACCATTTCGGCATAGCAGTGATTGGTATCACTCGAGTCGTCTTCTATTTTCCTGCTCGCTTTCAAAGGCAGTTTGGGGCTGAACAAACCGCAATCCTGGGTGACCCTGAGTATGCTGTTTCCAAGATCCATGATGCCAACTTTCGTCACAACATGCTGCGTCTTTGGCCGAACAGAGTGATGCAGGAGGTTGCTGAAAACTTTGCTGTCAAGCTATCAGGTTCTTACAAACGCTGGTTGAAGAAAAACCTTTTGGAGGACAGTAGTGCAAAGAGAAGGAAGACCTAGAGATTAACACTTTGCTTATGTTTTTTTCTTTTTTCAAAATATGTTGTTTGATTCTAGCTTTCATGGATTGAGAAGTGTTTAGGTTTGCTTTGTCCTTTTCCTTTGGAAATAATAAAACATTTGGTCGTTTTATTTGAAGATGTTATTGCCATGGTTTGATAGTGAACATGCTTTAGGATAGACCTAGAAATTTTGGAAGTGATGATGATAGCAGTGGCCGGATCTCAAACTTAGAGATTGCCTACGTATCCCATGGAGGGAATCAGGCCATAAACGTAGTTCCTACAAACGGGATTCGTTTTGTTTTTAGTTAGGGTCCACTCGGGTATTTTCCTCTCCATAGTGAGTAGCCCCAGTCGAAGTTCTTTCAGTTGTTCGATAACCCCATAGTGCCAAAGGTAGCATTTCTGGCCAGTCTGTGTAGGTGTCGGTAGTTTTTCGCAGAATCCTCTTGATATTCTTGTTTGCAGCCTCAACTGCTCCATTAGTTTGAGGTCGATAAGTAGATGACCAATGATTCTGTATCCCAAATTTGGCAAAAAGCTTCTTTGTCGCTCCCTTGAACTGCGATCCATTGTCACAGACGAACTCGTGAGGCACACCATATCGGTAGATGATATTAGTGCGAATAAATTTGGCCACATGAGTGGCTTTGAGGGTAGCATAAGAAGCTGCTTCTACCCACTTGGTGAAGTAGTCGATGGCCACTAGAATGAATTGATGCTTGTATTTTCCCTTTGGATTTATACTTCCAATGACGTCTATCCCCCAGGTGGAGAATGGCCAAGGGGATGTCATGCTATATAATTCCGTAGGGGGAATACGCATACGATCAGCGTGAGTTTGGCATTTGTAGCATCGGCGGACATAGTCAGCGCAGTCGACCTCCATTGTGGTCTAGTAATATCCCTGATGCAGGATCTTCTTTGCCATTGTTGCCCCATTCATATGTGGCCCACAAATTCCTTCGTGTACTTCCTCCATTACCTTGCGGCTGTCCTCCGTTGTGACGCAAAGTTGACTTGGACCCAAGTGTGCCCTTCGATATAATGCTCCTCCACAGATTACAAATCGGGCAGCAAACTTCCGCAGAGCCGTTTTGTCCTTTGAGGTGGCCTCGGATGGGTATTCTCCTTTTTCTAGGAATTTCTTCACGTCTTCATACCATGGCTTGCCATCGTCCTCACCTTCCTCGGTGAAGGTGCATTTGCATGCTAGTTTGACTTTTTGTTCGATCATGAGAGGCCGCATTGTGAATCCCAGGGGTATTTCGACCATAGATGCCAATGTTGCCAGTGCATCTACAAATCTATTGCTCACTCGGGGAGTGTGCGTGAAGATAACGGAATCGAATTGTGGAATTAGATCTTCCAGCACAGAGTGATACAGTTTCAGTGTGTCTTCCTTGACCTTCCAGTCTCCTCTTGCTTGAGATACCACCAGGCTTGAATCCCCAATGACTTCTACCCTTTTTGCCCCTAGTTCCAGGGCTGCCTCCATTCCAGCAATACAGGCTTCGTACTCAGCTTGGTTGTTGGTGACTTCAAACCTTAGTTTATATGACAAAGGGATATGAGAGTCGTTTGGGGAAACTAGAAATACCCCTATGCCATACCCACGTTGGTTTGATGCTCCATCAAAGTAAAGCTGTCAGGTGTCGTCTAAGAGACATAAGATGTCCTCATCGGGGAACATGAAGTCTTCTGCCTCAGCTTTTGTCACAGGATGATCTGCCAAGAATTCTGCCATAGCTCTTCGCTTTACTGATTTCCTTGTCACGTATTTAAGGTCGAATTCTGCTAGCAGCAACAACCACCTAGCTAGCTTTTCGATAAGTGCTGGCTTTTCGAAAAGGTATTTGATTGGGTCTAAACGAGAAACCAGCACCACCGGATGTGCTAACAGGTAGTGCCTTAGTTTCTTTGTGGCCCATACTAGCCCCCAACAGGTTTTCTCGAGGGGAGTATACCTTGTTTCATAGTCCATCATTTTTTTGCTGAGGTAGTATATGGCGCACTCTACTTTGGCGTCGTTTTCCTGCGCTAGCATCCATCCCATGGATGTGTCTGTTACTAAGAGATACAGAATCAATGGCTTCCCAGGGATGGGTGGTGACAGCACAGGTGGATTCTGAAGATATTCTTTGATTGCCTCAAACGCCTGCTGACAGTCTTGGCTCCATTCAAAATCAGTACCTTTCTTTAGTAGCTTGAAAAGGGGTTCGCAAGTAGCTGTGAGCTTGGAAATGAACCTGCTGATGAATTGCACCTTCCCCAAGAAACTCCTTACCTCCTTTTCTGTCCTAGGCGGTGATATTTCCATGATAGCCTGTATCTTGGAAGGGTCTACCTCGATTCCTCTTTGAGTGATGAGAAACCCCAACATTTTTCCAGCTGTTACCCTAAAAGTGCATTTTTGAGGGTTAAGGCATAGTTTATATTGCCTAATCCTCTCAAAGAACTTTTAAAGCGCTTCATGGTGTCTTTCCCTCTCCTTTGATTTGACTATCATATCGTCGACATATACCTCGACCTCCTTGTGCATCATGTCGTGCAGTAGTGTTGTTGCCATCCTCTGGTAAGTGGCTCTAGCATTCTTCAACCCAAATGGCATCACTCGGTAGTAGTAGGTTCCCCAAGGCGTAGTGAAGGTGGTTTTCTCTCTATCTTCAGGAGACATAAGAATTTGATTATACCCAGAAAATCCATCCATGAAGGATAGCAATGCATGGCCTGCGGTGTTGTCTACTAGCTCGTCTATGTGAGGTAATGGGAAGTCATCCTTTGGACTGGCTTTGTTGAGATCTCGAAAATCTACACAGACCCTGATTCCTCCAGTTTTCTTTGGTACGGGAACGATGTTGGCTACCCATTGTGGATATTCGGTGACTATGAGAAAACCGGCGTTGATTTGTTTAGTGACTTCTTCTTTTATCTTTAAGACCCAATCAGGGCACATACGTCTCAGTTTTTGTTTAACTGGTTTTGCACCAGGATGAAGGGGAATTTTATGCTGAACAATTTCAGGGTCTATTCCAGGCATGTCCTCGTAAGACCAAGCAAAAACATCTTTGTATTCTTTTAGCAAAAGGATTAGTTTTTCACTTTCTTGAGGGGATAGTGTTGCACCAATTTTAACCATTTTGGGCTTGTTTTCAGAGCCTATGTTTGCTGCGATTATTTCCTCAGAAAAAGGTTTAGCGTGCCTTTCTTCTTCTCTCTCGATGAATTCTAGAATTTCTTTTGGAATTTCTTCCTCAAAATTCGGTTTGTCGGAATCCATGCAATTGATTATAGGCAAAGTGTAATACTCTAAATCTTCCTTCTCATTGCTAAGATTGTCAAAAGATATTTCAGAGTCAAACTCAAAGTAAATGTTATGCCTTGGTGTTTTGACCAGGTTTTCCTTACTAGACTTAGTAGTTTCAAAAGATGAAAAGCTTGACTCGGACTGAGTCGACTCGGAGTCGGAATCGGAATCGGAACTAAGATCAGAATTAGCGCTTTTCATTTTGTATTTCAGAGTGTGTTCCACGGTCCAGTTAGGGTAAGCCCCTTTTTCAGCATCCACAATCAGTTCGAAGCAGTCTTTTTCATCACCAAGGTTGATCATCAGCACTTCACTGTCACCTTGATTCGCACTTTCATCATTGTCACCCTGCAAGTCTTGGAGGGCCATTTGATTTGCTATTGTTGTTATCTCTTCCAATTGAGCTTCAATCTCTGCTTCTTCGCTATTGTCGACTCTTCGTGTGCCAACAAAGCCCCACCAATTACCAAAGCTATCTGTGATGGGGTGGATCACCCTTATTTCATCATTGGTGACCCCCTCATCAAAGAGTAGGTTCAGTGATATTTCATCTAGTGGGTCGTTGTCGACAGACTCTTCTTCCTTTGCCTCTTCAGTTTCAAGGTTATCGACCTCGTCTATCGGCCAATAGTCGTCGGTAGGTGCATAGGGGTCATAAAAATAAATTGGGACCCTGCGAAGCCCTTCTTCTTCAATCATGTCTTCTATTTCTTCCTCATAGACTGTTCTAGCGAATATGACATGGTTGTCTTCAATGATAGTTACCATAGGCTTTGGTTGTTCCACCGGGGTGATGTATTTGGAGGGGTCGAAATCCTCGACAGCGGAGTGGAGCGGGCCAGACAGCTTGGTGACAACTTGAGAGTGCGAATCAGACGTGAACAGTGATGCAGTCATTTTTTCCTGAAAAGGTTTTTGTTTTAATTAGATTGATTAATCTTACCTACTGTTCATTTGACTTAGAGAGATTCCTAAGGTTTAACCTGCAAAAGAAAACCTTTACAACATACATATATACAATGGGTGTGAGGAAGAACTTGGAAGTAAAAAATGCAAGCAGGTTCCTAACCTGTAGGTTCCTGTCTTAGTTTGATAAGTTCTATGGCTTTCTAATACATGCAAGGTTTTGGTAGTCTCAGGGTGCTCCATTGTCAAAGGGCACCAATCCTCTCACCAGCCCATCATAGGCGGTGATTGGGTGATTCCCTTTTTGATATACCACTAGGTACGAGTGATTGTGGAGTTTGCTGGAACCCCCAACATAACCCGTGTCATGCCGGGATATCAGGTGAACTCAATGGGTTGCTCGCTCGATGCATATGATAGATGAATTAAATAAGGCATGTACTAGTCTTATGTTGAACTTTTTGGTTATGGCTCTCATGTCCCCAGCAGAGTCGCCAAAAACTGTAGACACCTCCCAAACGGGGCATCGCCATACAGATTGATCACACTTGTTTGCTTGATTGGTTGCTTGCTTCGTAAACCAAAATCATGGACATTCCCATGGCTAGGAACATCGCCACATGATAGCGGTTATCATCAAAACAGAGTCGCCACCCAGTTTATTAAAACTAGGAAAACAGATAGAGATTCTGGGTACGGGAGCCAAAAGTACAGTAATGGGAAGGTGTTAGGCACCCCTCTCTACCCAGCCGTGAGACTGGCCCATAGTTATTCAACATAAGACATGTAGATGCTTTGTTTAATTCTAACACATAGTCTGTTTAATTAAGCCTTTAAACAGTAAGTAAAGTGAGCCAGTGCGATAAGTAAAGCATGCATCAGAAAGCAGAACAAAGCAAGCTGTCCCAGGGAGATGGATCCCGCGGCCGGTGAATAGATGTCACGGCCGAGGGATCCTCCTGGTTTTATGTACCGGCCGAGGGATCGAAGCCCCGGTCGGTGTTCTTCCTCACACCAGACAGAAACGTTAATAAATAATCAAAACGCTAAGATTATGATTATTGACAGAAAATAAAACAAACCAGAGGCTGTTGGGCCTCACCACCTTGATCCCTCAGTTGCTTGATTGCTTCGGATTGGGTGTGATTGAATGATTGCTTCTCGGGAAACCCTAGGGTTAGGGTTTGGAACTTAGGGGTTTGATCGTCGGATTGATGGCAACCTTCGGGAGGTTAGGGCTTTTGAAGAGTGGGTTTGAAAGAGTATTTTGACAGAGTATCGGAGCTTGGGTGAATGATTTCACTTCTCAATTTCGGAGCCCAAAGGCTCCTTTATGTAGGCATAGGGATGACTCACTCCGGCCAATCAAATGGCACGATTGCAATTGCAATTGCAATGCAATTCGAACTCTTCGTTGCAATCTCTGAACGTGGCCTAAACGCATCGGGAAGGTAGTGTAGTTGGATCAAACAATCGACAGAACGTTCCAGAGTCTGGAAAACAAAGGATCTGGCGGCCGAGGAATGGATGTCTCGGTCGAAGGATAGATCTTGCGGCCGAGGGATTGATCTCTCAGGGAGATTTTCTAGCAACAGGTTGCTCGGGTGAGGAAATGATGTTAAGGCCGTGAGATCGATGTTACGGCCGACAGATGGATTCTCCTAGGCTTCTGTATTTTCTGTCTGAAAGGCTATATGGCTTTGGATTGGGTCCTCTAAGTGGCTCAAAGTTCTTACCAAAAGTCCTAAGGTTCTCAAGAAGGCAATCAGCAATCACTGTATCCATTTCATCATCGGGATGTTCCCAAGATGGGACTTGAAATAATCGTTAGGCCAAATTGGGGTGTCTACATCAAGCACATAAATGCTCTTCCCTCCATCTCCAAAAATATAGCCTCTGAAGGCTCTCAAACTATTTCTAATGATGGCTTTGGGGAGTGTAGACACCCCAATTTGGCCTAACAATTATTTCAAGTCCCACCTTGGGGACCATCCCGATGATGAATGGATATAGTGATTATTGATTTACTTATCGTAAACCTAAAGACTTTGGTGAGTACTTTTAGCCACTTAGAGGACCCAATTCAGAGCCAAATAGCCTTTCAGACAAAAATACAGAATCCTAGGAAAATACATCTATCGGCCGCAAGATTGATCTCACGGCCCCAACTTCTTTTCTTCACCCGTGGAATGTGGTGTTTGAAATTCTCCCTGAGAGATTGATTCCTCACCCACGAGATGCATTCCTCGGCCCCCAGATCTTTCTAGCGGCCGCTAGATCATCCTTTTTTCTAGAATTAGTGGTGGCACAATTCGATGAATCTTTATGCTGGAACTTCTCATGCCAAGAAGTTTCTCAAGCACATAAATGCTCTTCCCTCCATCTCCAAAAATATAGCCTCTGAAGGCTCTCAAACTATTTCTGATGATGGCTTTGGGGAGTGTAGACACCCCAATTTGGCCTAACTATTATTTCAAGTCCCACCTTGGGGACCATCCCGATGATGAATGGATACAGTGATTATTGATTGACTTCTCGTAAACCTAAAGACTTTGGTGAGTACTTTTAGCCACATAGAGGACCCAATTCAGAGCCAAATAGCTTTCAGACAAAAATACAGAATCCTAGGAAAACACATCTATCGGCCCCAAGATCGATCTCACGGCCCCCACTTCTTTTCTTCACCTGTGGAATGTGGTGTTTGAAATTCTCCCTGAGAGATTGATTCCTCACCCACGAGATGCATTCCTCGGCCGCCAGATCTTTCTGGCGACCGTTAGATCATCCTTTTTCTAGAATTCTGGAATGTTCTATCATTGTTTGATCCATGCTCAAAATCCTAGCAGTCATTCTCTGATTCTTTAGGGCTACGAAAGAGATTTGGAATAGAGATCTTGTTAGCCTATAATTCCATTTCGATTCACGCCATTTGATTGGCCGGAGTGAGTCACCAATTGCCTATATAAAGAGGCACTTAGGGTCCAAAATTATATATACAATTCATCCTCTCTAGTCACGATACTCTGCAGAAATACTCTCTCATACCTCCCTTACAAAAGCCTTAAAGACCTGAATGCAGCCGCATCTCGAGTAATCAAACCCCAAAGTACAAACCCTAACCTTAGGATTTTGAGAAGCAAATCGGTCAATCACCCTCAATCCGAAGCAATTTTGCACTGAGGAATCAAGGTGGTGAGGCCCAGGGGCCTATGGTTTGATTCATTTTCTGTCTTTATACTTTATTTGTAGTGCTTTGATTTCTTGTTAAACTGTTCGTATTCTGGTGTGAGGAAGAACATCGGCTGGGACATCGTTCCCGCAACTGATACATTGAACCAGTGGGATCCCACGGCTGTGAGATCCATTCACCGGCCGTGGAATCCATTTCCTGGAACAGCCTGTCTTTCCTGCTTATTTTGATGCATGTATTACTTATTGCTCTGGCTCACCATATTAACTGCTTAAAGGTTAAAAATAAATTACGCATTTAGAATTAAATAAAGCAAGCATTAGTTGTATGTTGAATGATTATGGGCCGGCCTCACGACTGGGTGAAGAGGGGTGCCTAACACCTTCCCCTTATCATACTTTTGGCTCCCATACCCAGAATCTCTACCTGTTTTTCCTAGTTTTTATAAACTAGGTGGCGACTCTATTTTGATGATAACCGCTATCGTGTGGAGATGTTCCTAGCCATGGGAATGTCCACAATTCTGGTTTATGAAGTGGAATTGAGGAGAGTGGATATCTGTATGGCGACGCCCCGTTTGGGTGGTGTCTACAGTTTTTGGTGACTGTGCTAGGGATCTTGAGAGCCATAACCAGAAAATTCGACATAGAACTAATGCTTGCTTTATTTAATTCTTGTATCATATGCATCGAGCGAGTAACCTTGTTGAGTTCACCGAATATCCCGGCATGTCACGGGCAATGTTAGGGGTTCTAGAAAACTCCACAGTCACTTATAGCTAATGGTATATCAAAGAGGGGATCACCCAATTGCCGCCTATAATGGGCTGGTAAGAGGACTGATGCCCTTTGACAACAGAACACCCTTGACACTACCCAAACCTTACATGTGTTAGAAAGCCATAGAACTTATCAAAATAAGACAGGAACCTGCAAGCTAAATCCACTTGCATTTGTTTGTAAAGTTCTTCCTCACACCCATTGTATATATGTGTTGTAAAGTTCTTTTTTGCAGGAGCCTTAAAACCAAGAAAAGGGGTAAAATGACCAATCTAACCAAAGGAAAAAATTTCAGGGAAAAATGGTTGCAGCACTGTCCATGTTCAATTCGCACTTTCAAATTGTCCCCAAGCTGTCTGGCCCGCTCAATCTCACCGTCAAGGATCTTGACCCTTCCAAGTATATCACCTTGACGGATCAACCAAAGCTTGGGGTGGTTATCTCTAAAGATAATCACATTATGTTCACAAGAATGGTTGACAATGAAGAGGTAGAAGAAATAATTGAAGAAGAAGAACATCGCAGGGTCCCAATCTACTTTTATGACCCTTATGCACCTGCCGATGACTACTGGCCAATAGATGAAGTGGACAACCTAGAAGCAGAAGAGGAAGAAGCAAAGGAAGAGGAATCTGCTGACAATGATCCACTAGACGAAGTATCGCTAAACCTACTCTTTGATGAGGGGGTCACCAATGATGAAATAAGGGTGATCCACCCCATCGCAGATAGGTTTGGCAATTGGTGGGGATTTGTTGGCACACGGAAAGTTAACAATAGTGATGAAGCATAGATTGAAGCTCAACTAGAAGAAGCAACGACGATGGCAAACCAAATGGCCCTTCAAGATTTGCATGGTGACAATAATGACAGTGCGAATCAAGATGACAGTGAAGTGCTGATGATCAACCTTGGTGAGGAAAAGGATTGCTCTGAACTGATTGTGGATGCTGCAGAAGGGGCTCACCCAAACTGGACAGTGGAATACACTCTAAAATACAAAATAAAAAATGCTGACTCTAATCTTAGTTTCGATTCTGAGTCAACCTAGTCTGAGTCTAGCTTTTCATCTTTTCAAACTACTGTGAGTCTAGCGAGGAAGGACCAATCAAAACGCCGGGATATAATATCTATTTTGAATTTGACTCTGAAATGTCTTTTGACAATTTTAGCAATGAGAATGAGGATTTAGAGTATTTCACTTTGCCTATGATTAATTGTGTGGATTCTGATAACCCAATTTTTGAGGAAGAAATTCCAAAAGAAATTCTAGAGTTTATCGAGAGAGAAGAAGAGAGGCACACCAAAACTTTTTCTGAGGAAATAATAACAGAAAACATAGGCTCTGAAAACGAGCCCAAAATGGTTAAAATTGGAGCGACACTATCTTCTCAAGAAAGTGAAAAATTAATCCTTTTGCTGAAAGAATACAAAGATGTTTTTGCCTGGTCATACAAGGACATGCCTGAAATAGACCCCGAAATTGTTCAGCATAAAATTCCTCTTTATCCTGATGCAAAACCTGTTAAACAAAAGCTAAGACGTATGCGCCCCGATTGGGTCTTAAAGATAAAAGAAGAGGTCACTAAACAAATCAACGTCGGTTTTCTCATAGTCACTGAATATCCACAGTGGGTAGCCAACGTCATTCCGGTACCAAAGAAGACTGGGGAATTAGGGTCTGCGTGGATTTCCAAAATCTCAACAAGGCCAGTCCAAAGGATGACTTTCCGTTACTACATATAGATGAACTGGTGGACAATACAACAGGGCATGCATTGTTATCTTTTATGGATGGGTTTTCTAGGTATAATCAAATTCTGATGTCTCCTGAGGATAGGGAGAAAACCACCTTCACCACACCGTGGGGAACCTATTGCTATCGGGTAATGCTGTTTGGGTTAAAGAACGCTGGAGCTACTTACCAAAGGATGGCTACGACACTTCTGCACGACATGATGCACAAAGAGGTAGAGGTATATGTTGATGATACGATAGTTAAGTCAAAAGAAAGGGAAGGGCATTATGAAGCACTCTGAAAGTTCTTTGAGAGGATTAGGCAATTTAAGTTATGACTTAATCCGCAAAAAATGTACTTTTGGAGTGACTGCTGGAAAAATGCTAGGATTCCTTATCACTTAGAGAGGAATCGAAGTGGACCCTTCTAAGATACAAGCTATCATGGAGATACCGCCGCCAAAGACGGAAAAGGAGGTGAGGAGTTTTCTAGGAAAGGTGCAGTTTATCAGCAGGTTCATTTCCAAACTCACAGCTATTTGCAAACCTCTTTTCAAGCTTTTGAAGAAAGGGACAGATTTCGAATGGAATTAAGACTGTCAACGAGCATTCGAGGCAGTCAAGGAATATCTTCAAAACCCGCATGTATTGTCACCACCCATCCCTGGAAAACCATTAATTATGTACCTCTCAGTAATGGAAACATCCATAGGGTGCATGCTGGCACAAGAAAATGATGCTAAAGTAGAGTGCGCCATATACTACCTCAGCAAGAAGATGATGGATTATGAGACGAGATATACTCCTTTGGAGAAGACCTGCTGGGGGCTAGTATGGGCCACGAAGAAACTTAAGCATTACCTATTGGCACATTAGGTAGTTCTGGTTTCTCAATTAGACCCAATCAAATATCTTTTTGAGAAGCCAGCACTTATTGGAAAACTGGCTAGATGGTTATTGCCATTAGCAAAGTTTGACCTCAAATACATGATGAGGAAATCAGTAAAAGGAAGGGCAGTGGCCGAGTTCTTGGCAGATCATCCTGTGATAGGGGTTGAGGCAAAAGACTTCAAGTTCCCAGATGAGGACATCTTGTTTCTCCTGGACGACACTTGGTAGCTGTATTTTGATGGAGCATCAAATCAATTTGGGTATGGCATAGGGGTATTGTTAGTTTCCCTCAATGACTCCCATATCCCTCTGTCATACAAATTAAGGTTTGAAGTTACCAACAACAAAGCTGAGTACGAAGCCTACATCGCTGGAATGGAAGCCGCATTGAAGCGAGGGGCAAAAAGCATAGAGGTCATTGGAGATTCAAACTTAGTGGTGTCCCAAGCAAGGGGAGATTGGAAGGTTAAAGAGGATACGTTAAAGTTGTACCACTCCGTGTTGGAAACTTTAATTCCACAATTTGACTTCGTTATCTTCACGTACACTCCACGAGTAAGAAATAGGTTCGCGGATGCACTGGCAACATTGGCCTCAATGGTTGAAATCCCCCTAGAATTCGCAATGAGGCCGCTAATGATCGAACAAAAGGTCTAACCGGCATGTGAGTGTACCTTCATTAAGGAAGGTGAGGACAATGGAAAGCCATGGTATGAGGACATAAAAAAGTTCCTGGAAAAAGGAGAGTATCCCTCAGAAGCCACCTCAAAGGATAAGATGGCTCTGTGAAAGTTTGTTGCCCGATTCATGGTTTGTGGCGGAGCATTGTATCGGAAAGCACATCTGGGCCCCAATCAACTCTGCATGACGATAAAGGAAAGTCAAAAGGTAATGGAGGAAATACATGAGGGGATATGTGGGCTGCACATGAGTGGGGCAACAATGGCAAAGAAGATCCTACGTCAAGAATATTATTGGACTACAATGGAGGCCGACTATGCTAGCTATGTCCGCCAGTGCCACAAATGCCAAACTCACTCTGATCGTTTGCGTATTCCCCCCACGGAATTGTACAGCATGACATCCCCTTGGCCATTCTCCACTTTGGGAATAAATGTCATTGGGAGTATAAATCCAAAAGGTAAATACAAGCATCAATTTATCCTTGTGGCCATTGACTACTTCACTAAGTGGGTAGAGGCGGCTTCCTATGCTACCCTCAAAGCCACTCATGTAGCCAAGTTTATCCGCACCAATATCATCTATCGGTATGGTGTACCTCATGAGTTCATTTGTGACAATGGATTGCACTTTAAAGGGGCAACAAAGAAACTTTTTGTTGAGTTTGGAATACAGAATCATCGATCATCTACTTATCATCCTCAAACCAACGGAGCGGTTGAAGCTACAAACAAGAACATCAAAAGGATTCTATGGAAGACTACTGACACCTATACGGATTGGCCAAAAATGCTACCTTTAGCACTATGGGGATATCGAACGACCGAAAAGACTTCAACTGGAGCCACTCCCTATTCTTTGGTCTATGGGATGGAAGCTGTTTCGCTTGTCGAATTGGAACTACCATCATTAAGGGTATTGGCTGCGACCGAGATGATTGAAGAAGATTGGGTTCAAAACCGCTACGACGAGTTGGCATTACTGGATGAAAGAAGGTTAAGGGCGTGTGGGCTACCACAGCCCCGGGTGGATCGGGGCGGCCCGAAAATCGCTCGCCTTTTTGGATCGAATTGAAAAACGTTTGAAGAGTCGCCACCCGGATTTGTGGTTCGTCACCCGAAAAACCGTTTTGTTATGAAAATGATTGATTTGAAGTTGAAAACCAGAGATCGTTTGAGGGTTCGAAAGCCACGTTACGAGGGGGGAAGGGTTTTATGGCACCCCCCTCGCCCAATACGAGATCGGTCTCTACTAAACGTTTATGGGATTTTTCAAAACGATTTTGTTTCATTAAGCATGTAGCATTTATTCACAAGTATATCACATAAGAGGTGTATGCCAGTGCATGTGTACAAGAGATGATGAAAAATGGTTAAGGAATGCAAAATGACAGAAAAATGAAACCCTGCCACTAACTTCACTCTCGAGCGCTCAGGAGTGGTCCCAAGCACTTGGGAGTGCTGATGCTCAACCTGCAAGCTTTGTTAGTACAAACGGGACATAATGCTAAAAACTGTTAACTGAAATGATTTTAAGCATATTACAGGCTCACCAGAGGGTTTGATAAACTGAGATAGGACCTCAATCTTTCAAATCATGCATCCTTGCCTCAGCAAAGTTAGATCTGCTTCTTTTAAGAGCAAATGGGCACATCCCTGCATGCAGAAAGTCAGAAGCATGGCAAAATGGGGAAAATAATGGACTGCAGTAGCATGCAGGCACTCCCGAGCGCTCGGGAATGGTTTCGAGCGCTTGGGAGTGAGCTGCATGTCAGCTTACTCTTAAGTAGGAAATGACATTATCCTTGCATGCAGACACTCTTGTTTTGATCTTTCCTAGGAGAAGATCTTCTTTTTGACCTTGAAAAATCTTGTTCTTACTTAAAACTTGGTGAGAGACATTTCTGTTTTGAGAAAACGAATTTTCCATGTCTACATGTCACAATAAAACTATTTCATTTAAGAGTGCATTTCGCCCCAGCTTGCTGCCCTACCAAAAATGCCATGCATGGAACTGAAACAGTCCCAAGCGCTTGAAAGTGTTTCCAGTAGGTTTTTGAGAAAAACATTTTGTGATCCCTTTTGCTCTTGTTTTTACACTAAGGTCTCCCAACCATGCACCCAGTATTAAAGACTGGGACAGGCTGAGAGACCTCCCTCAGAAGGGAAGAACAGCCTCTTGTTTGAGATCAAAGTAGAAAAGTTTCTACCTTTGGTGGGAACCTTGCTTCTTGAATGACTTTGAAAATTGAAAGAAGGTGGAGAAATGCAAGAAATCAGAGAGCAAGGATGTTCTCAACCTCCTGCACTTCCTGGTGTTTTTGACCTTTGTACCTTTGCCTTTGAAAATATTTGAAGTTGAAAAACAGGTTTGAGCTTGAGAGTTTTCTTGAACAAGAGAGAGGGGGCGGGGTTTAGAGAGAGGATTTTCCGTGCCCCTGTCTCAACTGAAAACAGGTTTTATATATATAGGCAATATAACCTATGGTTTCCAAAATGAAATGAATTTGAATAAAATCTTTTTTAAGGAGGAAAATCTCCATCATCTGATCCTCTGCCACCTGAGGTTGAGTGTTGACTCAAATCTCAGCCGGCTCAAGATGGCTGTAATGATGGGTTGCATGGATAGTGGGAGATCTTATCATCCATTGGGCAGCACAGAAGTCTCGAGCGTTCGGGAGTGGTCTCGAGCGCTTGGGACTTCACTTCGAGCGCTCGGGAGTGAGCCAGGCCAATGGTTTTGGAAAATGGTTTTGAGCGCTTGGGACTGCTTCCAAGCGCTTGGGATTGATTTTGACCATTTTATTTCCTTTTTCAAATCCTTCAAGAAGCAAAGTTTCAATTGGTACGAGGCTTGTTTTAATCCGAAGTCATCATTGGGGAGTCTTAGGGCCACAAATTAAGGAAATTTGAAGAGTTCAAATTGGGGTGTCTACAGGGCGTTATACCACGTGCAAGGGTATCAATGCCGCATTGTGCGGGCATTCAACAAAAAGGTAAAGCCAAGGGATATCAAGGTGGGAGATATGGTGCTCAAAGCAATTCGTCGCCACATTTAAGACCCAAGAGGTAAGTTTAGGCCAAACTGGGGAGGACCCTACTTTGTCAAGCGCATACTATCTGGAGGAGCGACATACATTGCAGATTTGGAAGGGATGAAATTTGCAACACCGGTCAACATCGACAAACTGAGGAAGTATTACCCCTGAGAGATGCTCATTGGGCCAAAAACCACTAGGGTGGGCAGACCCAAGCAAAAATTAGAGCAGCTTGCTAGGTCACAAACCCGCAAGGGCGGCTTAGGCAAAAACTAAGGCACGAATAAAGAGCTTGCTAGACTGAGGGACCGCAAGGGCAGTTTAGGCAAAAGTTAAGAGCATAAAGGAGAGGAAAATACCCGAGTGAACCCTAACTAAAAAAAACACAAAACAAACAAATCTTTTTGGAACTACGTTTATTGCCTGATTCCCTCCATGGGATACGTAGGCAGTCTCTAGATTGAGATTCAGCCTCTTTCACTTCCAAATTTATGGTCTATCCTAAGCATGTTCACTATCAAACCATGGCAAAGGCATTTTTAGTAAAGCAAATTAACATTTTATTATTTCTAAGGGAAAAGGAAAGGCAAGCCTAAACAACTCTTGATCTATGAAAGCTAGAATCAAACATGGAAAAGAACATCTTTTAAAGCATAAGCAAGGTATCGATCTCTAGGTCTTCCTCCTCTTTGCACTTTTGTTTTCCAAAAGGTCTTTCTCTAACCAACGTTTGTACGAAACAGATAGCTTGTCAACAAAGTCCTCAGCAATATCTTGCATCACTCGATTCGGCCATAGACGGAGAACATTGCGACAGAGGTTGGAATCATGAGTCTTGGAAGAAGCATACTCAAGGTCGCCCATCACCTTAGCTTGATTGGCCCCAAATTGTCTTTGAAAGCGAGCGGGAAAGTATAAGGTGACTTGAGTAATACCAATCACCGCGACACCAAAATGGTTCATGGTACTCACAGTCATGTTCTCAATACTATACCAAGGGCAAACCCATTGAATCCGATCGCCTTTGCGAGTCTCCATCCATGCTTTCCAAGCAACCTTAGTGGGAAATTGTCTAATCATACGTCGCTCCATGCAGTGGTCTGAGCTATAGGGGAGCTGCTCTGGTGCATCCCATACCCTCAGTTTTTCAAATAACCATACCTATAAGTATGGGAAAATTGCGAGTTGTGAGAACATGTGAGTCAAAACAAAAGAGCGATCAATGGAAAGATAATTTGGAAAATAAATAAACAAATAAAGAGAGAACCTGTAGTAACAAAGGGCTGCCCGAAAACTGAGCTGTTGGATTAGCCCTCACTGCATCGAGACCCATCAAGGTCTCTGCCAGCACCAAACCAGCAAAGCCCATGCATTTACCAATTTGTTGAGCAAAGTCAAGCAACATGGAATCGGCATGGCCGGAGGAAGGGCCCAGTAGATAGTAGTGGAGAAGACAAACGCACAAGGCATGGAAGCACGATTTCTGTTGAGAAATTTGGCGATGAGCTTCAGTCACACCAAAGCTCTGAATGAGCTGTAAGGTTTCTAACCTTCCATTCACCATAAAGAATCGAGTTTCCTATTTCTGAACATGAAGCAAGGCCTCCAAGAGGTCACCACGATTGAACAAAGGATTAGGGATGATAAGGCCTTCCCTGTCCGAGTGACCCATGATAGCTGCAAATTCCTCAAAGGTGGGGCACAACTTTTCTCTTCTGAATCGAAAAACATGAAGCATAGGATCCCACAAACTAGTGGCTGCACGAAGGAAAGCAAAGTTGATAGGGATTTGGCGGAAGGAGAAAAGAAAGTCCATACCAAAGGACTTGAAGTGTAGACAGTCTAGGCCATTGAAGGAATTCATCCATTGATCAAGGACCGGTTTCGCCATGAAGGAGTATTTTGGGGACAGTTGCTAATGAGTTATCGAGTTCGTAGAACGTAATTATAGGCTAGGTTGAGTCCTAGTTTGAATCAGAATTGGATTCTAAATTCACGTCAGTCGGTCTGTCGGTCGGTACATCGATATGGCGGCCGAGGGATCGATTCCCTGGGTCGTGAAAATCAGGGTTAACTCAAGTCAGCCCTCAGAAAGGGGAATTGATTTCCCAGCCGCCTAATTGATTACACGACTGCCAAAACGACTCAAGTCAGCCCTCAGAATGGGGAATTGATTTCCCAGCCGCCTAATTGATTACACGACTGCCAAAACGACTCATCTGCAGGAAAATTCTACGATTTTGTTCAGTTTGTCAGGTTATGAAGTTCGTGCTAAAACAGTAAACAAAACGGCATTAGAGCAAAAGATTTGGTTTCATATATAATCAAAAGCTTTTTACATCACAAGGTGGATCATCCCATATTTCCTAAGCAAACTATACATACTTTCCTGTTGGACTAACCCATGCAGGAAGAGAAAAACGAAAAGAAACAGGAGAAGAATGGAGGAGCATGCCGAAACTTCTGGTGGTCCGAACACCAGAGCCCAGCTGCAAAAAAGAGGAGAACGCCCCTGGGTGGCGTATACCAGAGAAGCACCATGGTGCAAAAGAATCATCATATGGCTCAAAAGGATCACCACATGGCCCAGAAAAATCATCACACCGTGTGCAAGCACCACCCCAGGAGCTCCAAGTCACGGAAACAAGCCCCCCATGGAGAAGTCTCTAATCAAACTTCAAGACAGGACCGAAAGCATCGCGGTCTCCCTCTGCGATCACCGGCCATACCCGCGCACTGCCCATTGACCGGACCCGACGAAAATGAGGGACGGAGAGGAATACGACTATTTTGGAAGTAACGAAGAGGAGAAGGAAACGAAATAAAACGCTGGTTTGGACCTTTAAATAGGGCTCTGGAATAAAGAGATCCCATGGCTGGTTCTTCAATCCTTCGACCAGTTCTTCGATTATTCGACTGTTGAATCAATTTGCTAGCCCTCCAATCTATTTCCCATAGCAACAATATCAGATTTTGCCCAGTGCACCAATTCAAGCAAATAAGAAGTTCTGGGTCCACGACCAACAGAACCGATGACGGAGGATAATTGAAATAAGCCTTGGGGGAATCCCCGAGCATATGCACTAGCGTTGAACCATATTTGGAATTTTCCGAGGCTCTCTCCGTAGCAGCAAGTTCACAATTAACCGGTCACTCAACCTTTGAGGATTATGAACTCCGAGCTCTTGCTCTCGAAACCCAAGGATCCTTGGTACCTCAAAATCAGGCCCCGTGTCCCAATTACTGTACTCTGGAAGTACGACTGAGCTCCGTGCCCACATTATCCCAATAGCCCAGCAGCCCTGTGCTCACTTATCCAATAGCTTCATGCTCAGCAACTCCGTGCTCATTATCCCAGTCACAATCATCAGCAGCTCCGCACTCATGATCTCAGCAGCTCCGTGCTCATCACCTAAGTCATTCAGCAGCTCCGTGCTCACTATCTTAGCAACTCCGCGCTCACACTCACCCTAAATCTCCATGCTATTATTCTCAAACTGGCTCTGTGCCGTAATATACAACAAGATGTCATATGTTCTCAATCTCCATGCTTGAATGCTCAAAGTTCTACACTTTGAATGCTCAAAGCTCTCCGAATGCCCAACCACTGTGTACTGGATGCTCAAGTTCTGTACTTGAATGCTCAAGCTCCGCGCTTGAATGCCCAACCACTGCGTACTGGATGCTTGAATTCCATGTTCGAATGGCTTAAATTTCACGCTTTAAATGCTCAGGCTTCACGCCCTGAATGCCCAACCACTGTGTACTAGATGCTCAAAGCCTGTACTTTGAATGCTCGAACTCTACCCTTCGAATGCTCGAGCTCCGCGCTCCGAATGCTCGAACTCTACCATTCGAATGCTCCGCGCTCCGAATGCACAAAATCCTGGTTCTCCTATAATCACAGGGGGTCCTGTCAATTCTCCTCTTGCCAACCCTGAGATTCCAATCTTAGAGTCTTTGGAAACCCATATTTCACAGGTACATGTCATTCTCATATTCTCTTTTAGAATTTTTGCTCTTGCAGTTTTAATGTTTCACTTATTCCTTTCAGAGTCTTAGCACAGATGTGCTCACCTCTACTTAGATTCCTCCCCCCGTGGTGGAATCTCAAACACTTAAAGTTTTTGCACAATCTGTCCCAGAAGAAACCAATTCACTGGAATCTCAACCACTTAAAGCCACTGTGCAATCTTCCCTTAAGGAATCTACTCCACCAGAGGTATTTCTTTTCCTCTTTTATCTTCTAGAATTCCTGACAACATTTAAAAAACTTACTGGGGCTCTTCTTGAAATAGGATGTTGCCTTGAACTTAAACCTTAACAGTTCTAGTCCCTCTCCAGTAGCATCCTCCTCTACTACCCCTGAAATTCCAATCTCAGAATCTTTGGAATTCCCTACGTTATAGGTAAATTTATCATTAATCTTTCTCTTTTAGAGTCTTTGATTTTAACAGCTAAAGACTTTTACCTGTGTTTTAGAGATTTGACCAAAATGTGCATCCTTCTGCCAAGACTCCTTCTCCAACAGTGGACACTTCATTATCTGAAGTCATTGTACAGCCTTCCTTAGAAGAATCCATTCCACTGGAAACTCAATCTCTTGAAGCCACTGCTCAACCTACTCTGGAGGAAAACAATCTACTGGAGGTATTTTCTTTTCTCTCTTTATCTTTAGAGCCTTCAAATCATTGAACTTACTGGGGTTTGTATGAAACAGGATACCACTTTGAGCCTAAACCTTAATAGTTCTACCCTTTCCCTTGTGGCATCTTCTTCTACTGTGCCTTGTTTTGATGCAAGTGCATTTAGCATAAAGGTTAAAGCTTTCTGCAGCAAGATTTCTTTGCCTGTTCAAACCCCAACAGCATTAACTCCTGTGGATGAGTTGAAAGCTCTAATAAGTTTTTATTCGACACATATCCAACCTGTTTCCTCCCAAGAAGAAGTTCAAGAACTACATGCGATTTGCCAAGGGTTTGCTGCACTAGACTTCTCACTCCATGTTGAGCATCAGCTGAGAGATCAGCTTGAAATCTACTGTCAAGCTTTGGCTTATTTGAAGCCAAACAATTCAGAAATCACCCAAACAGCTTCAACGCATTGTACTCGAAGTGACCTTCCTTACATTCAAGACCTGTTTCAAGAACGAGAGGCACTGCAAATGGTGGAAAAAGACATGGATGATCTCCAATCTCAAGCCAATTCTATTCAGAACTCTTATGAAGACAAAGCCTTGAAACTGCAAGCACATCGATCTCATGAGGAAGAACTAATGAAATCATTAGCTGATGTTTGAATGAAAATTTCAAAGTCAACCTCTGAGTTGGAAACCATTGAGCAGCAAGCCAAAGACAAATGTGGAGCCGTCAAAGTGGCCTCTCCTCAATTTGCTCGATCTTTTGGCCAAAAACGTGTCTTTACAGTTACATGTGATAAGTACAATCACACTCTGAACAAATGTAAAACTCTTATGGTCCAGCTCCTTAGCTCTTCTTAATGTAATGCATGGATAGACTTTATCATCATCAATTTTGTATGATTTGATTGCTACTCAATGTAGTCCTTTGTGTGATTCTAAATTATCTTGATAAATTTAACCAAATTCAAATGACCCTGTTTGGTTGGTACAACGCTTTAGTTACTAGTAACTAAACAACACAACTATGCCCGTTTGACCGTAATTACCAATGCCAGTTTCATCGAGATCTATGGAACCATACACTATTTTCTTCATTGTTAAAGACAGACAATCTCCGGGCGAATATAAAGGGCCTGGGTACAGGTGGAATGAAAGAGAATTTCGAATCCACTTTATATGCGAACTAGAAAGCTGGCTTGGTGTTCTAGAAGCCTGACAGATGAGGAAAGAAGACCGAGACTCAATATCTTTTATTCCCCTTTCGAACGAGAACGAGATCCGGCCGGAGAGATTATCTATCTTCTTCATGAACCCGAACGAGGTCCGTCCGCAGGTTTCTTTCTTTCGTCAACAATTCCATTGGGCCCGGCATTTAGATAATTCTTTTGCTTCCTTCTTGTAATCAGGTGGTAGCTTATTTGCTGTTGCTGGTGGTGCTGGAGGATCTGGGACTAGTCGCATCAAAGGCATTCATTCCGGAGTGGTTTGCCGAGAGGGGAGATTCGCACGGAGGCAGGATTCGATCCTGCCGGAAGTCCGAGGGAGCGTCAGTTATAGCTAATATATGCTTTCATTCTCGGAGGGAATGAAGAGCATAGATCGCGGAACGAGTGAACGTAGAGAATGAGCGAAGCTTCCTCGGGCACACACGCACACGGAGAGAGAATCCCAGAGTCCGAGTCAGAGTCCGAGTCCCAGAGAGAGTCCCCGAGTCCCAGAGTAGCTCCTTCTCCTAAGGCGAAAGCTATCCCAGAAAGCTCACTAACCGAAGGTCTCCTAGCCAGCCACAAGGAAGCCTCCCTATGAAACAGGCCAGAAGAAGGAGAAGGAAAAATAACAATTAGCAAACAACCGTAACTAACCGAAGGTCTCCTAGCTAGCCCGAAGCTTCAAGGAACCCTCGCAATGCCCGAGCTCGGCGCCAGAAGAAGGAGAAGGAACCCCCGGAATAACAATTAGAAAACAACCGTAACTAGAAACAAACCGAAGGTCCGAGAAGTCCCCCCATAGCCAGGGGGATTTAGGGGGGCTTCCTTATTGTAGAAAGGATGGCATTGGCTGTAACGTCCTCTGTTTTAGATACGGATCTTGCTGGGGGAGGAGAAGAGCGTCCTGTAAGCCAATTCTCCGATCTGGAGATCTATCACCAAACCCAAGGATGTTTGCTGCAAAGAGGAAACGGCCCTTTTACCTTGACGTAACTCCACTTTCTATAAGTAGGCAACGGAATAATCAGAGAGCAGAGTTGGAAATCAAGATCAAAGGAGATTTGACTGAATAGAGCGCTCTCCCGATTTACTAGCTAGCATACTGATCTCAAGTTACGTACCAACAAGTGTAGCACTACTGCTTTGAAGCCGGAGTTTGCTTGGCCTTAGCTTGATCCTGTGAATTCATTAGGTGGGTCATCCCAACATACGTCCCTCCGATGAAAGAAAGTGGTCCGCTCACTTACGCAGTGGCGAGGGCTTGACTTGATTGACGTTGATCCTCACCCTCGGGGAGGAGATGAAGAATCAACTGAATCAACAACAGAATCCCCATACGCTGATTCAACTCGATCTTCTGATTCAACCTCGGGTTTAGTGGCTTACTTATCTTGCTTGGCCGAAGAGAAGTAGTGTAGTCAGGGGGGCCTTAGTTAGCGCGTAGCCAAACTACGGCTTAACTTGACATTGCCGACTTTTCTATCAGGTTCAGTGCTTTCCGGTCAGTAGGTGAGGATAGCTCAGTTCAATAGCCAGGGGACGAAGGGTCCTCCATTGATCCGATATGTCTAACTTAGCCCCGCCGCCATCTCTATTCCTTTGCTAGTCATCATTTCTACTGCTAGAAAAGCTACTATGAAGAAAACTGCGCTCTTCGAACCTCGGTTTGAACCATACGATATCTCGATCCTACTCTGGAGCCCAATCTCTATCGAAAGCATGAGTGGTTGTACTCCACTAATGAGCTACGCGTATCTGCAGTACGATCCATTTGGTCCAAGTCTTCCCATCGTGTAATGACAGTGTGCCTTCACCCCATGGTTCTCCCATTTTGGGCACAGGGTCCCTCGGGTATTTTCACCCTCTTCGACTTGCAACTTGAACACTTTCTTTAAGCGGTACTGCCACTGAGACTTCAATCTTTTGACAATGACGTACCAGACATGATAGTACGAGAAGTCGAACTCGTATGCCTCTCCCTCTTGCTTGTTTGTTTGTTAATGTTGTAGGGAAAGGCAGAGACCATTCCTATCAGTAAGATCGATTCCTTTGTGTGACCATAAACCAATTACTGGATCTGATTGACTATTAAAAGATCTCTTTTGTTTATCCGTTCGCGTACACGAGAAAGCGATCCATTTCATTCGGGATGCTTTGATGCTTCTTTCATTCCTTGCCTTTAGATTAGAGGTGCAGTGGTTGCGGTTGATCCCATTTCAGTAGTTGGAAAGCAGCCTGGTAGTAGATTCATCCTGTTCCATCATGAAGCCTGGAGGGCAATCGACTGAGAAACTACACCCCTTGATCTACCGCTGCTGGTGTTAGGTTGGAGATTCTTCGAATGCCCCTTTTAGAGTAGAGGGCAATGAGATCAACATCTGGCTTTCATTTCATTTTACAGTCCCAACTATTACTAGTCTTTTCACCTTCATTGTGTATGTATCCATCCATTGATGGATTTAATAAGGCTGAAAAAATCAGGCCTCTTAACTGTTGGCCTATAAATACCAACAAGTCTTTACTCATCTTTACACTTTTTCATTTGCTTCGATCTCCCCCTCTCTAAAACTATGGCTAGCAAGCTCCCAAACACTGAGTTGGGTTTGAAAACCAAAATGGAGGAAGTTCGACAGCATGATGGTCCAGCAACATTCCATAAAGAAGGTGACCTCTATGAGCATGCAGAAAAAATACATTTAACTCTCATGGAGCTCTCATCTTTGGCCGTGACTTCGAACTGTAGCCATACCAGTTCTCGTGATGCTCTTCTGTTGGGCTACGGCTTCTAGCTGTGGCCATGTCAGTTCTCGTGACGCCCTCATGTTGGGCTGAGACTTCGAAGACCAAGGCACCCAACGGGGTGAGCTCCGGTCCTTCTCAGCCTGCCACTAAAGAGGCTTGATATCTTTGTATCTTTGTTTGATCATAAAAATGATATCTGTTAGAGATTCAAACCAATTTAGGTCTGTTTTCTTTTGTAATATACCCTAATTGAGTGTTCTGGATGTTTCTTCTTCTATAAATATAATGAATGGGACAACTTCCCTTTCCAGTGTTCTTCTTATCATTATCTTCATATTATTTCATGGTTTGATTAATAAACCAATAATCAACTAATGGATAATCTTCTCTTGATGGTTCGAAGGCCATATGAACTTCGAAGACTAGTTAAACGTCTGAGAGATGAATTTCTCATAAAAGGAAAAAAACAATCCAAAATTTGGTTCTTAAAACCACTTCGAAATTCTTTTCTTAAACACTTGGCCCTAAATATTCTTGGCTAAAGTAATGTCTTAAATATTTGGACCTGCCCAACCGTACCGATTAGCTGTAAATTACTCATACTTATGACGCATGCCTTTAGCCGTCACTTGTCTTTTCAACTTCAAAGTAGGGATTGATAAAAAAAATTAATATTTCTAGGCCTTTTAACTTTTGGCCTATAAATATCAATTTCATTTATCATTTATTTATCCCTCCGAATCCTTGAAATCTGGTTCCATGGCTGATGAACAACCAATACCCGAAGTGGCACGACAAACTGAAGATTCCAGAGACCTTACTCCAGAACATGTTATGCAAGCCATGGCCATCATAAGCCAATTCCTGTACAAGGTTGAGAATGAACCCAGACATGAGGTTCATCCTTATTCCTACTTTCAAGGGAGACCACTATCCTTTGACTTGTCCCCTTTTGACATTGCTGAGTTCTTCGAAGAACAAGAAGACCTAGAGAACAAATTTGAAGAAGCTAAAGGCACTGGCCCTTCAACAAGCTCTTCGGAAGCTACTCCAAAGAAGGCTCAAGATTAAGTTACTAGTTGCCCTTTCTAGTTTTTCTTTTGTGATGATCAATAGTGATCATCTTCTATTCAGGTCCCCTTGGATTTTTTGTTTGCTACACCCCGTTGGTGTTTTGTTTCTCTTTGGTATATGAATATAAGGCCATCCACAGTGGTATAATCAAAATAGGATAATCAAAAGTTTACACATCAGCTTTTGATTATTCATTTAAGAGGTTGCTAAGCTTAACAATGTTGAGGTTCACAATAGTCACTTTTAGTCCATAACCAAAATAAGGGGTCCACTACAATTTCACTCTCTCCCCCTCTGTTTTCCGCCATTCACTCCCCTCCATTTAAGTTTTTTTTGGGCAAAAATATATTGATTTTCTCCCTTAATTTTGGAGAAAAAATCGGTGACTTTCTTCCCTCCTATTATGATTTTTTTTTCTTTTGTGGGTGGGAATAGAAACAGGAAAGAATAGTTAAATACCTAAATCTGGCGACAATGGGTTGAATTATAGATGATTGAGAGATATGAGCTTTACTTTTTGAGGAAAAAAAAGAGAAATAGTTTGTGGGTGAAGTAAAGAAGATATAGAGTAGGCAAAGAAGAGAAGAAAAAAATACCAGTTGAAACACGCGTATATACAAATTTTGGAACTAGTTAATTTATGTGTTGTGGAGTCCACAAATTTTGATTATTGAAAAAGGTTGTTAGTTCTGGTTATCCAAAGCCCAAAATTTGATTATTTCTAAGGATATTGCTAAGTTTGATTATGCCACTATGAGTCATCTTTTGCACCAATATTGTTAACTTTAAAAACAACTGGCTTTTAATTATACCACTGTGGATGACCTAAGAATGGAACTTTCCCTTAACGGTGCTCCCCTTACCATTATACTCATATTTATATGCGATTTTAACAAGAACACTAGTCAAAATCAGAATATACTACAGATAAAAAACTCCTTATGAGTAGTTCGAAGGCCTCCATGAACTTC
This sequence comes from Rhododendron griersonianum, assembly GCA_018127125.1. Taxonomy (NCBI): domain Eukaryota; kingdom Viridiplantae; phylum Streptophyta; class Magnoliopsida; order Ericales; family Ericaceae; genus Rhododendron; species Rhododendron griersonianum. The sequence goes on along the minus strand of CM030798.1, from coordinate 8,254,436 downwards.
GAAATCTGTTTAAGCATCTTTAATGATGAACAACATATAATAAACGAAATAACAAATCATTTGTTGTAAGGTCAAGTTTTTATTTGGCAAATCCCATGACAAAAAATACATTGATTTGTATCTTTTATTATTGAGTTGAAATTTATTTTTTATTTATTTCTAGAGTGTCTGTTTAGGAAGTGGAAGGAAATCAAATCGTTTGTAATTGTGAGGATGCGTTTTTAGGAACTAAATCAATTATATTGTTATTGAGAGATAGAGAAGAAAAAGGATGGGAAGGAATCAAGGAGATTCGTGATCATGGCAGATGAATAAGGAAAGAGGATCTCAAAATCTGTGGGTTGAAAATAAGGCAACGTGCATCAGTTGTGATTGCTCGAGCAACTCCGAACAAGCCTATACAGGTGCTTGAGCAACTTGACAGATTTCATCCTTCTATATATATGCGGCTCACTTGGGATTTCGAGGCTACCGAATATATGAGTGCAGCCCCTCTCTTGCTCTAAAACAGAGAAATATCTAAGGGAGATTTTTAGTTTGTCTCTTGGAAAAAGATATGATCGTTTGATCATCAAACTTCCGGATTAATTCCAAGAGCCTTCTTGAAACTTTGTGATTGCTAATTGAAGTGTTCTTCCGGTGGATTTCCGGTGGGTACCGACAGTGGATTCTGTAGGTTATTGGAAGGCTTGAGTAATTTGAGGCAGCGGCGGTCAAGCACTGGGTGCGGTGAGCGAGTGATTCGGCAATCAACCTTGGTCAACCGAGAGCGATTCTAGGTTGTAAGTATAGGTTTGTTTGTAACCGTACAATGAGTTATAGTGCATGATTTCCTTCCCGTGGTTTTTACCCGTTTAAGGGGTTTTCCACGTATATCTTGTGTTCGGTACTGTTCATCGTTTATTGTTTTTCAATTCCTTTTATTTTGCTTGATTAAGTTTTTAGATAGCAAAAAAGGATTTTTCATTTGTTAATCTTTAAAACTGCTTCGAAAAGTTTTAAGTCTCTTAATATTCTTGGCCCTAATTTCTTTGACCAATGTAATATACTGTATTAATTACTGAAGACTACTCAACCAGCTATAAATCTCCTTGTTTATGACGTAATAGCTTTCAACCAGCGCTTGTCTTTTCATCTTCAAGGCATGTATACCTATCCATTAAACACGCTGATCAAATCTGGCCTCTTAAACGCTGGCTTATAAATACTGGGCTGCTCAAAAAATCCGGTGAACCGTGAAACTGGTCCGGACCAAACCGATCCATACCTTTTGGATTTTGTCCATGGATTAATGGTCCGGACACGGATTGAAAAATTAGAAAACCGTGACTCGCGGTTCGGTCCACGGATTTTCATTATGAAACCGTAGATTAACCGAACCGGACCGTGAGATATTTACTTTATATAAATAATAAATAAATATATATGTGTATTTATATAATTAATTGTTAGTAATGTTAAAAAAATTTCTACCAATTTTAGTATTTTATCTTAATAATGGGATATAGTATAGATGTACATAAAATATAGAGGGTAAATCGTAGTTTTTTTTATATAAGTTATGGGTAACCCTAGTTTAGTTTCACTAGTTCGTTTCTTTTCCAGTTTTCCTAATTTTCATTCCTTGTTCAAGTCGCCGCCGCACCATTTTTACTTCTTCGCCTCTTCCTCCTCCTCCTCCTCCTCTCTCTCTCTGTTTCTTCAAAGTAATAAGTACTTTCTAGTGGCCGGTGTTAAACTTAATTATGAATGTAACCTTATTCCCTTTTAGTGTGGGAATAAGCTTGAGCTTTATTTTTGCTAAAATCTGTGGACAAACCGTAACCGATCCACGAGTCACGGATTGGATTGGAACCGAACCGTAGGACTTTTGGTCCGGACACGGAATTCATTTTGTAAAAATCGTGACTAGCGGTTCGGTCCTCAGATTCGTAGGAATCTGAACCGAACCGGACTACGAGCACCCCTAATAAATACTCAACAGAGATCACCAGTTGCCATTACGTCCCTTCAACTTTCTTTTCTTTCTCTCATTTTCTTTCAAACCTATCCACAAATGGCCAACAACCAACAAAACCCTCTTCCTGCAGATTTGATGAATGAGTTTGCCAACAAGGTGGCAAACCTCATTGCTGAGCTCAAGCAGGAGAATAAGGTTGAGCTCCAGGCCTTACAAAGTTAAATCCAAGAGCTTCGTGCTCAGCTGGTGGACGTGGAGACTGCTTCTTGTCTCAATTTGGCCAAGACCTGGGATAGGCTCACGGCCACCCTCCTGTCTCATGAAGCCAAAAGTCCCCCAGAGGATGGGCCTCAGTAGAGGCTCATCTTTGGGACCGTGAGGATCACTATATGATCTTCGATCATTTTGGTTTCTTGGCCAAGGTATGGCCCTTTTGTTTTTCTTTTGTGAAGATCATAATAGATCTTCATTCTCTTTTTTGGTTCAGACCTACTTGGGTCTGTTTCTGTTCAACTCACTTGGGTTTATTTTCTTTTTCTTTTGTTACACCCAATAGGGTGTTTTGTTTATTTAAATATAACCCTATAAATGAAATCCTCCTTTTGCATGTCTTTCCTCTGTATTATTTGATAACCATGGAAATCATTCAAGCAACTCAAATGAACAAATGCATTTTGCAGTGACAGATCGCAAACTCTTTGATCCCAACTCAAATGAACAAATGCATTTTGCAGTGACAGATCGCAAACTCTTTGATCCCAAATGTTGGTTCAAATGCACTTATCTGTAGACACCCCAATTTGGCCTAACGATTATTTCAAGTCCCACCTTGGGGACCATCCCGATGATGAATGGATACAGTGATTGCTGACTGACTTCTAGTAAATCCGTGGAGTTTTGGTGAGTAGTTTTAGCCACTTAGAGGACCCAATTCAGAGCCAAATAGCCTTTCAGACAGAAATACATAATCCTAGGAGAATCCATCTGTTGATCTCACGGCCTAAACTTCATTCTTTCACCCGTGAAACATGTTGTTTGAAAATCTTCCTGAGCGATTGATTCCTTGGCAGCCAGATCCATTCTTCGGCCACCAGATCTATTACTCGGCCGCCAGATCGTCTTATTTCCAAATTCTAGAATGTTCTGTCAATCGTTTGATCCGATGCTCAAAACCCTAGCAGCCAAATTCCGATGCGGTCGGGCTACGAAATAGATTTCGAGCAGAGATCTTGTTACCCTACAATTACTTATTGATTCACGCCATTTGATTAGCTGGAGTGAGTCACCAATTGCCTATATAAATAGGCACTTAGGGTTCAAAAATAAGAACAAAACACACCCTCTCTAGCCACGAAATTCTGCAGAAACACTCTCTCATATCTCCTCTACAAAAGCCCTAACCTTCTGAAGGCAGCCGCAATCTAACGATCAAACCCCTGAAGTACAAACCCTAACCCTAGGGTTTCAAGAAGCAAAATTAGTCAATCACCCTCAATCCGAAGCAATCAAGCAACTGAGGAATCAAGGTGGTGAGGCCTAGGGGCCTATGGTTTGATCTTTCTTATGTTTTTATACTGTAATCATAGCATCTTGATTTTCTGTTAATTATTTGTTCTGGTGTGAGGAAGAACATCGGCTAGGACATCAATCCTTCGGTCGATAGATCAATCCAGAAGGATCCCTCGGCCGTGACATCCATTCACCGGCCGTGACATCCATTCACCGGCCGCGGGATCCATTCTCTGGGATAGCCTATCTTTTATTTTGATGCATGCTTTCATTACTGTTCTGGCTCACCATATCAACTGTTTTAGGCTAAAATCAGTTTACGTGTTTAGAATTAAATAAAGCAAATCTTAATCATATGTCGAACAATTATGGGCCAGTCTCGTGACTAGGCAAAGAGGGGTGCCTAACACCTTCCCCTTATTGTACTCTTGGCTCCCGTACCCGGAATCTCTGTCTGTTTTTCTTAGTTTTCATAAACTAGGTGGCGACTCTACTTTGATGATGATCGCTATCGTGTGGTGATGTTCCTAGCCATGGGAACGTCCATGATCTTGGTCTAACAAAGTGGAAACAAACAAATAACGATCAATCTGTATGGCGATGCCCCATTTGGGAGGTGTCTACAGTTTTTGGGGACTCTGCTGGGGAATTGAGAGCCATAACCAGAAAGTTCGACATAGGATTAATACTTTTTTGTATCTAATTCTTTTATCATATGCATCGAGCGGGCAACCTCATTGAGTTCACCTAATATCCCGACATGTCACTGGCTATGTTATAGGTTCCAGCAAACTCCATAGTCACTTGTATCCAGTGGTATATCAAAGAGGGAATCACTCGATTGCCGCCTGTAATGGTCTGGTAAAACGACTGGTGCCCTTTAACAACGGAGCACCCTTGAGACTACCCAAACCATACATGTGTTAGAGAGCCATAGAACTTATCAAAATAAGACAGGAACCTGCAAGTTAGGAATCTACTAGCATTTGTTTGTAAAAGTTCTTCCTCACACCCATTGTATATGTGTATGTTGTAAAGTTCTCTTTTGCAGGATAACCTTAGGGACCTTTGAAAACAAGAAAAAGGTAGTAAGCTAACCAATCTAACTAAAGGAAAAATTTTTAGGTAAAAATGGCTGCATCACTGTTGATGTTCGATTCGCACTTTCAAATTGTCATCAAGCTGTCTGTGTAATGCCCCGATTTTCGGAATAAAAATCGAAGGCATTAAATATTAATTTCTGAAAAATTTACTAATTTAAAGTTCAAAATCCAAAACAGATAATTCAACATAAAGATTCATTTATTACAAACCAATGTGGAAATACTAAAAATAATTTTTGTGGTAGACAAAACACAGAGCCGACTTCTAGGCTTGATACGGATCCCAAGCATACTTTGGCTCGGCTCCCCCCTCTGGAATCTCCTCTGCATAGTACTGCTCGCCTTCAGGATTCTGTGCCTCTTCTTGGTTTTCTGCAAAATCTGGCACAGATGCCAGGCAATCCGTACCTGAGTGATAGAGTTCACCCCGTAGTATAATCCAACCCAACTACCCCTCTTACTTTACAACTAACAAGTAACAGGATAATAATGATGCGAAGAAGTAAAACAGAGATTTTTTACATAAACCGATTTATTACTATCCATTAACCCTATGTGAAATCTAAGATCTCATCCACGAGATCTTTTCCTCCCATATCCACTAACTATGACCGTGTCATGGGAAAATCCCCCATTGCTTGTCCTGCACACGGGGTCCTAAATGAGTTCACCTAAGTTATGTACTTAGCATGAATTCATTTAAGACCATAGCAAGGGGCACGATTACCCTTTGGAACTTCCCATGGTGTACCATAAGTTAGGGTCGCCACCATACCTAAGACACTAACTATGACCGTGTCATGGGACAATCCCCCCTTGCTTGTTCTGCAAGGGCACGATTACCCTTTGGAACTTCCCATGGCATACCATAAGTTTGAGTCACCACAATAACATCACCGGGCCCCGCAGGTAACCCATTTCAATACAGGGCCCAATTTGTAATGCCCCAATTTTCGGACACGTTAATTAAATCATTTTTAATTGATTTAATAATCCGTAAAACTAATTTAAGAAATGAAATTTTATTAAACAGAGTTTAGCAGCGGAAATCTCAAATACCAAATTCAAAACTACTTAACTGTCTTACAACCCAACGAAATAAAACAGAGTTTGACAAATGTGTTAACACTTTTGGAAATTTAAATAACAATATTTTAAATTAATAGAGCTTCTAAGGGTCAGGCATCCAAGGCTCGACAAACTCCTTTTCCTCAGCTGGGAGGTCCTCACCCTAGTACTGATCATCCTGTAGAGGATCTGTTCTTCAGTCTCCTGATTACCTGGCATGAAATGCCAGCTCAACGGCACTATAATGATTTTTGAAACTCAGTAGATAAATCTTACCCATTAACCCTTACTCTACAAGTAATCACATTTATAATAAAAGGAGGGAATAATCGAAGAGCACAAAACTTATTTCATTATATAACCATCAACTTAAGTAAATTCCAGAATCTCAACTTCTATAATCATTCCAATACCGCAGTATTCACCACGTTCCAAACTCAGAATTTCACTAGACATACTTTACAGGTCCTGTTAGGCTACCCTCAACATCTCGAGGTCCTAGTAGGCTACTCTCATAATTCTAGGTCCATCAGGCTGCCCTCAAGGTCCTGCTAGGCTACCCTCAATACCAGAGGTCCCGCCAGGCTACCCCTGAGGTCCTGCTTGGTCACCCCTATAATTCTAGGTCCATCAGGCTGCCCTCAATACTTGAGGTCCTGCCAGGCTACCCTTGATGTAACAACTCCGATTTTCATTAAATAAAAATCTCGTTGTTTATTCGAAAATTCTCGTAAGAATTTAAAATTTTCTTTTAGCTACTTATAATCTGTCATAATTAGATTCGAGTCTTGTAAATCGACGTCGTCTCGCCTGGCGATATAGTCATTTTCTAAAGACAAGTGAGATAGTAAACTCTAAGGTTACATTTCTTGGCTGGGAATCCTATTCAGCAAGCCTAGTTAACTTCTAACTAATCGTTAGGGAAACCTAATCGAACCTTTGATCTTCGTGAACCCTTTGAACCCTAAGTGAGACCTTGACCAAAGTCAACCTTTGATCTTTAACCAATGGACGATAAATGCTAGGGTAATCTTTATCCATTGGTCCGTAGTACAAACCTATTAGTTTAATAGATACACCATGTGTCAAAATCATTTATACATATTATATTAGCCTAGTACCTTCTATCTTTAACCTTTGGATAATAAAAGTTAGGAGGACTATGACCCATTGGTTAATAACTACTAGGGGAATTATTATTCATTGGATAATAGGACTAGTACTAATATATGTTGGTTAGTAGCATTACCCAATTTTCCCATGGGATTCTCTAGTGAAAGAATAAGACTTATACTTATATATATATTTCCCTAGGATTCTATATGTACCTAAATATTATAATAAGGCAAGTGTATACCTACCCTTTATTAAAATATAGGAAGTACACATGTGCCAAATCCAATTGTTTATTAGGAAAATCTTACTCTTTCTAAACCCCATTTGTTTATTCTTCTTTTGTCCTTCCATATCTAGTAAGTATACATATATTATACATAGGAGTACAAGAGGGAGAGAGAGAGAGAGAGAGAGAGAGAGATTGCCGAGAGAGAGAGGAGAGAGATGGCCGAGAGAGAGAGATCAAGATTTTGATGTATCTCTTAGTCTTTCTCCTACCAAACTCAATTGTTTATCCATCTCAAGTACATGTACTTGTATAAGAGTGAGATATGGATAAATGGGAGAGATTGGAAGTACATGAAATCTCTTACAAGTCTTGCAAACCCAATTCTTTACTCTTCCATAGGCAACCAACCAACCCTTGTTTTTTTTTCACATAGATTAGTATATATACATATGTACTTGTATCAAGGGAGAAAGAGAGAGAGAGGAGAAGAGAGAGAGCCGAGAGAGATGGGAGAGATAGGAGAGAGAGAAAGGAAGATATGGAGTACCATCTTAGTCTTTCTTCTACCCAACTCAATTGTATATTCACCTTATGTACATGTACTTGTGTAAGAATGAGATATGATGATATAGGAGAGATTGGAAGTACATGAGATCTCTTACAAAACCTTACAACCCAATCCTTACTCTTTCTCAAGTCAAACACCAACCCTTGTCCATTCTTACATAGATTAGTAAACATACATTGTACTACCAAGAGAGAGAGAGAGAGACAGAGAGAGAGAAAGAGAAAGAGGCCGAGAGAGAGATGAGGGGGAGAGAGAGAGAGATGGCCGGATGGGAGAGGGAGAGAGAGAGTGTGATGTGTGTGCACTTGTACTCTTTCAAGCCTAGTCATAACCCTTGACCAATCTTCACACCTCATCATGTACCACCAAATCTAGGGTTTTCTTACTCTTTCAACACTAAGGACAACCAACCCTAGATTTCTTACTCTTTCAAAGTACTAGACAAGACTAGGAAACCCTTAGAATTGCCTACACTTGTCCTAAATTGGAAGAAAGCACAAGGAAAATCTTGTAGTCTTTCAACCTTTGTACTTTAGTACATTGTACCATGGAGGAGAGAGAGAGAGAGAGAGAGAGAGGGGGGGAGAGAGTGGCCGAGAGAGAGAGGAGGGAGAGAGAGAGAGGGAGGCCGGTTGAGAGAGGGAGAGAGAGTGTGATGTGTGTGACTAGTGTACTTCCATATCTAGCATTAGATCATCCTATTGCATCACCATTGTACCACCAAATCTAGGGTTTCTTGTTCTTTCTTGACCAAGGACAACAATATCTTATTTTCTACTCTTTCCAAGTACTAGATTAGACCTAAATCTCTATAGAAGAACATTGACCGTGTACTAGTTGAAAGAAGAAGATCTAGGTTGATGACATAAGCTTGACATGGCTTGATCTTGGAACAAAATCCATTGGACAAAGGGAGAGAGAGGGGCCGGCCAAGAGAGGAGGGGGGAGACCTTACTTGCCTAAAATAGGACTTCAAACTCTTCATTCAACTCACACCTCTTCCAACCTCCAACTTCTCTCTAGAAAGTTTAGTGTTCTTAGTTGTTTTTTGCTTAGTTCTTAGCTTGTTCTTGAATTTCTTCTCTAGTCTTCAAGAAATTCTTCTAGTGCCGCCACTAAACCACCATATCGATCCAAAAGTTTTAGTAGCTTTAGTCAAGATCAAGTTTCGAGAGAAACCTTTCTCTTTCGAAGCTATCGAAGCCATTCTTAAGCCGTTACTCCGTCCGTCCAAATCTGTAGCCGCCTACCGCCAAGAAGAATGGTAGAATACTCCTTACGCCCTAACTCTAAGTATAGTAGGATTTTCCTATACCTCCTAAACTCTAGGTATAGATCATGGTATACGAATGTTGAAATGAATGTAGACTATTCTATACCTTCGAATCCTAAGTATACGTAGAATCTCCATCGACACTATTCTGATATATGCATTGCAAACCAATAAACATATGCTCTTTTGAACTTATGAAAGAAAGAATGAATATTGAAAGATAATGTTCGTAGCTTAGCTTTAAGTATTCGTATTATGATTATGAGCATGATTATGTGATTATCTGACTACTTGTTGTTGATAAAGCATAAGTGGTTTACCACTCCAAAGGTGTCAGTCCATGTGACACTATGCTTTACCTTATATGATTAAATGTTGGGTATGATGTTGTGATAAAGTAAGCATGCTATTAAATATAGAGTTGGACGATCTTGCTAGTTTAGTTTCAAGATTTCTATGATTACATGAAAGTCTTACCGCGGAGTCTATGCATGAGAACGAGACACGTAAACCGAGAAAGTTAGAAACATGACACCTAGGGTGTGGTTGATATGGATAAAATATTTTTGAAACTACATTGTGGCCGGACGTGGTAGCCCAATGTGAGTATGTTTTTCAAAACCGCAATGAGGCCGAACTTGGTAGCCCATTGTGAAGATTCCAATGGGGCCGGACGTGGTAGCCTCATGTGGCAATATGGCTTGGTTATCCACGGAGAGGAGCCAATGCAAGATTTGGAAGAAGATGTTTTTGAAAACCATGATGTGGCCGGACTTGGTAGCCCATCGTGAGTGTTGCTAATGAAGCCGGACTTGGTAGCCTCATTAGTAGCAATGTGTTTATGAAACCTTGGAAATGATGATTTGGTAAATAAAGTTGAAAATGGTAACACGGTCTACGAAATGTTGCGTAGGAGAAACACAGAAAGGCATGACACCAACGCTAGAATGATATCGAATGTGTATGTGTCATTGTTTAACTATGTTGTTGAATGAGCATGTGTAATTGTATATTTGTCTCCTTGCTATAAGATAAGGGTAGTGGGTATGGTTTATTCTTCTGAGCTTCTGTAGCTCACGGTGTTACCTTTGGTGACCCTGACTTATTATATTGGTGGTGACGCCGATATAATGAGTCAGACTTCATAGACGAACAGGGTGAAAAGTACACATTGGAGGCTTTCGGAGCCGAGGAGCTTGCTAGGATGGAGGAAGAGGCAGAGTAGTAGATAACCTTAGATTTTCCCTTCCTTCGTGTAATAAAAGTACTCTAGTAGGAGCCATGATGTAATAATGAGCTTGACTCTTCGTCTTTTGATTCAATAAAATGTCTTTTTAACGTACCCGAAAATGGGGGCGTTACACTTGAGGTCCTGCTTGGCCACCCTAGCTACACCGGGTCTTTCAGGCTACCCTCAAGGTCCTACCAGGCTACCCCCGATCACACGAGGTCCTGTCAGGCTACCCCCGAGGTCCTGCTAAGCCCACAACCTTTCATCTGTTTCCTTTTCCCACTAACCAGAACAACGTCTACATAAGTTCTCTAAGTCCCCAACTCCTCCAATGTCCTTTATGTCCTTTCTACATTCTTAGTTCAATCGACAAAGCAATAATTTCATATGACGAGTAAACAGATCATGATATCACTCACCACACATAGAGAATATTTGAACCACTGTACATCCATCTCCAGCTAATTTAAGTACAAACCAACCTCACAACAATCTTGATACGTTTTCATAACAGAGTAATTGCAAGTGGATCGATAATAACAACAGTTCATAAGAGTCAATGAAACATAACATTATTGATAGTTCAAAAGACAAAAGAATTTCACAAAAAGTATTCAGATTTGTCCTTATGACTTTTGGATTTCTTTATGATTTAGCACATAGGTTCATTTTAGTAACCTTTAATAGTTGAGGATTGAAAAGTTATTTCGTAAACCTTTGGGGTACTTAGTAATTTTGAATCGTAGTGTTAGGAGCAAAGTAATAATTTTACTAGTTCTGATATTGTGCTAGTTGATGAAATACCTATCTTTTACCAAGTTAACTTGTTAAAACTAGTTATTTAACCCTATGTATTTTTATGTCGAACTTCTAGTTGTTTACCTCATTTTATCATTCTCGAACCCTTTCATTTTATATTATACATCTCTTAGGCATTGTCAAACATCACCTCCTCTCTTTTATTCATATAATAGGATAAATTTTATATTCTTATTATTCTCCAAAAAGAAATGGATGTTACTAACAGTACTTAGACTAATTAAATTATACATTGTTAGTAATTGGATACTTTGTTCTACCAACCTTTTCTTTTAACAGTAACTTTTTCTTCTTAATAACCAAATCTTAATCTAGTTTATTTATAGCTAGTTATACACTTATGTCTTTCTCCCATATGTAATCTCAAACTAAAATACTGTAAGCTCATTCTTATAAAATTATACAAATCAATTTCTCTATACCTGTGTCAACTTAACATAACAATTTTTTAGGTTATTATTTTTTTATACATACTAATCTAGTACCCGTAATAGGAAATAGTAAATAAATGTTAACAGTAACAATGCAATTATGCAAGTCATTAAAGATCACTAATCAAATCCAAGTTAAAAACGTGTTATGTCCCAGAGAGGAGGCTCGCGGCCGTGAGGTCCCATATGTGGCGGGCGCGAGTTTTGATTTGCCAGCCCGGACATCGAGTATGCATATGGGTTTCAACTTTCGTTCCTAAAATCTACGTTCCGTCGATTGGGCTCGTATAAAGCCACTCTAACACATAATAATCACATAATATACTTAGAGTTAAAGGATAATGAGATATCTACCTTGATCCTTGGAGTTTCAAGCTAAGAATGAATTTAACCAAAAAAAATAGTATAACGGAGCGTGGCGGCGGCACTCCTTTCTTTCTTCTCGGCAAAATGCTAGTAAGGTTGGAAAGATTTGTTCCTTTCTTGGTTAGGGCAGAAAAAAAAAAGAAGAGAAAAATAAAACAAGGAAAGGAAGAACAAAACAAAAGGTTAAAGGCTTGGAATCTCTCCCTCCCTTTGCCGTCTCTCTCTCTCGGAAATAAAAAGGATGGGGTGATTGTGTTTCTTTCTCCTCTCTCAGCCGAATAAATGGGGATTGGAAGGAGGGTTTGGTTTTTTGCACAAAAAGAGGGGATGAGATAGAGGGGTGATGGAGAGGTGGTGGAGTGTGGGAACGTGGGAAGTAAGTATGGGTTTTGTTTGGATAGAACTTTAATTTAGTTAGAGTTTTTAGGGTGTAGTTAGGAAGGATAAGGGATGGGTATGGATCCATGTATATCAAAAGTATAATATATATATATCTCCTATACAAGTTTGTTAATAATATCAATTATACACATGATAATGTATTTTAATTAATTAATCTAACTAATTATTGAATTAGTATTTAATATTTCAAATTCGTATTTTAAAAAAATAGGGCAAAAATCCGGGTCGTTACATCCTATCCCCCTTAAAACAATTTCGTCCTCCATTAAAGCGTTGCTTCCATTCTATGCAGTTGACGCCTGTTGACTTTCGGTTGGTTCTTCTTCTCATGATTTTGAGATGAGACTTGGTAGTTATCCTAACTAACTTGTCGTGCTACGTCGAAGACCGAGTCGCTGTTGATGATGGATTCGTCTATCCCCCTTAAATTTAGGACACGTAATGTCTAAAGAGTAAGCCATCATTATCTTTCGATAGCATCCTATGATAGCAGAGTGAGCAGGTAGTCAATTCTTTCCCAAATTGACATTCGTAGTTGACCCTTTCTTTGACTCGAAGGTCGCAAGTCAAACATAGATTGGAGACTTCTATTACTCACATTTGTCATATAAGACTTACGGAGATTCTGTCCCGTTCCTAGGGTTTCCATTTCTTGTCCCACTGATTCAACACATGTAGTAGATACAAAAGCTTGCGATGCTCCAAATTTGAATAATGCTTAAATATACGCGCTGAACAGTCATAAGATTACCTCGAATCACCATAGGATCATATTTTTCGTAATCTTCTTGAAGTGCAAAAATCCTGCCTCCAAATGACTGATTTGGCTTTGTTGGACCATTTCTTGTCCCAAAATTTTGATTTTGGCGGGGTGGTTGTAGCTGCTGATTCCATTCAGTTTGTGGCTGATTTCGACCTCCTTGTTGATTTCCAAAACTGATTGGTTTTGCAAGTGCCTATTGTTCCCCATTTCTGAAACTTCCAGATCCATTCAGTTGAGGACAGGCGAACTTGAAATGGCCCTCCTCAGTGCAATGGTAGCATTTGCCTCCCTAGTCACGATTCTTGCTTTGCTCTTGATTCGGGTTCTTCCAGGGTTGGTGAGATTGTTGTGGGTGAGCGTAGGGTTTGTGTAGACACCTCCCAAACGGGGCATCACCATACAGATTGATCACGTTTGTTTGCTCGATTGTTTGCTTGCTTCATAAACCAAAATCATGGACATCCCCATGGCTAGGAACATCGCCACATGATAGCGGTTATCATCAAAATAGAGTCGCCACCCAGTTTATTAAAACTGGGAAAACAAATAGAGATTCTGGATACGGGAGCCAAAAGTACAGTAAGGGGAAGGTGTTAGGCACCCCTCTCTGCCCAGCCGTGAGACTGGCCCATAATCGTTCAACATAAGACATATAGATGCTTTGTTTAATTCTAACACATAGTCTGTTTATTTATTCCTTTAAACAGTAAACAAAGTGAGCCAGTGCGATAATTGAAAGCATGCATCAGAAACCAAAGCAAAACAAGCTGTCCCAGGGAGATGGATCCCGCGGCCGGTGAATGGATGTCACGGTCGAGGGATCCTCCTGGTTTGATGTACCGGCCGAGGGATCGAAGCCCCGGTCGGTGTTCTTCCTCACACCAGACTATACGATTAACAGATAATCAGAAAGCTATGATTAAGTGTAGGAGCGATAAATAAAACAAACCAGAGGCCGTTGGGCCTCACCACCTTAATCCCTCAGTTGCTTGATTGCTTCGGATTGGATGTGATTGATTGATTGATTGATCGAGAACCCTAGAGTTAGGGTTTGATCGCCGGATTGACAGCTACCTTCGGAAGGTTAGGGCTTTTGGAGTATGGGATTGAGATAGTATTTTGGCAGAGTTTCGTGGCTTGATTGAGTGTGAAGGTATATCAATTTCGGAGCCCAAAGGCTCCTTTATATAGGCATAGGGATGACTCACTCCGGCCAATCAAATCATGAGATGGCAATTGCAATTGCAATGCATCTCTAACTCTACGTCGTAATCTCTAAGCGTAGCCCGAACGCATCGGGAAGGTAGTGTAGTTGGATCAAACCAAACGTCTGACAGAACGTTCCAGAGTCTGGAAAAAGGTCGATCTGGCAGCCGAGTAAAGGATGTCGCGGCCGTGGAATTGATGTCTCGGCCGAAGGATAGATCTTGCGGCCGAGGAATTGATCTCTCAGGGAGATTTTGCTGGCAACAGGTTGCTCGGGTGAGGGATTGATGTTGTGGCTGTTAGATCGATGTTACGGCCGTCAGATGGATTCTCCTAGACTTCTGTATTTCTGTCTGAAAGGCTGTATGGCTTTGAATTGGGTCCTCTAAGTGGTTCAAAGTTCTCACCGAAAGTCCTAAGGTCCTCAAGGAAGCAATCAGCAATCACTGTGTCCATTTCATCATCGGGATTGTCCCAAGGTGGGACTTGAAATAATCGTTAGGCCAAATTGGGGTGTCTACAGATGCCCCTCTTTGACTGAACTCAGACGGATCGCGAGACATGTTTGAGTAAGAGTCAAAGCTGTAAAAAGCAACTCAATTTGGTCCAACCACTATTCCAAGGGGTTTTCGAAAAAGGTTTTGTTATGGTCGGGCCGGGAGGCTGCCTACGTATTCCACAAGGGAAATTCAGACCAATCGTAGTTCGGGCAATAGAGAAAAGCAAAAAGTTTGGAGGGTTAGAAACAGAAGACGTACCTTAGGGCTTAAAAAGCCGTAGTGTGACGTACCTAGACTGAGCCAGGGTTTTTTGGCAGAAGATAGTTGAAGGAGCGCGGGGCTGCCGGGGGAGTTTTTGCGGAGAGCTTCCTTAGTTATTTTAGGGTAGATCAGTACACTGCAGGTGCGTTTGCTTTTCTTGATCATCCTTACTTTGACTGAAAGGAGCTCGGTAGAGTAGCCTATCCTTGCGAATGAGCTGGAAGGGTTTGATGTAATGGGGTGGAATCCAAACCATCTGCTGGGGATGAGTTGGATGCCGGTTTGTTTTTGAGATGGGGGGCGCAGGGCCAGTAACTGGAGCACGGAGCTTTGCGTAATGAGGGAACCGAGGCACGGAGCCGGTTGTAGTCATGAGGCGAGAGCCTGAAGAGTGATGGAATCGAGGCATGGAGCCTGTTGCAATCTTGAGGCGAAGGCCTGAGGGGATTGGATTGATAAGACCGAAGCGCGGAGCTGGTGTTGATTATAAGGCGAGAGCCTGAGGTATCGGAGCTTTTGAGCTTGATAGGACCGAAGCGCGGAGCTGGTGTTGATCATAAGACGAGAGCCTGAGGTGACTAGATTGAGGCGTGGAGCCTACTGTTATTATGAGATGAAGGCCTGAGGTGAGCTTAGAGCTTGATGGGACCGAAGCGCGGAGCTGGTATTGATCGTGAGGCGAGATCATGAGGTGTCAGAGCTTTGAGCTTGACGCGATGAACCGAAGCGCGGAGCTGGTATAAGGCAAGAGCCTGAGGTGAAGGAACTGAGGCGTGGAGCCTGAAGTGATTGAGGCGTTTGAGGCGAGGGCCTGAGTTGTCGGAGCTTAGAGCTTGACGTGATATAAACCGAAGCGTAGAGCTAGTTGCATTCTGATGGTCTGTGCACGGAGCTTTCTCATCATAAGTGTTTGCGTGGAGCCAAAGGATCGAGGCGTTGGACCGATCAATAAAACCGAGGCATAGAGCCAGTTGATTGCAGGGTTGACCTGTTTCATGAGAGATATGCAGAGTGTATATGTGCAATGCTTGTTCGTTAGATGTGAACAGATATGATGATGCAGACTCGATGTGATAATGCAATATGTGCACGGGCCCGTGCCTGTGTGTTTGTTTTAAGCTTAGAGCTTCTATCAAGTTCCGGACTTGAGCATTCAGAGCGTAGAGCTCGAGCATTCGGACGGCAGAATCCGAGCATTCAAAGTACAGGCTTTGAGCGTCCAGTACGCAGTGGTTGGGCATACAAGCGTAGAGCTTGAGCATTCAAGTGTATAACTTGAGCATCCAGTACACAGTGGTTGGGCATCCAAGCGTAGAGCTTGAGCATTCAAAAATATTAAATTTTTGAGCATTCAGGCGTAGAGCCTGAGAATAGATGTCTTGATTGTTGGGGCGGCTTAGAGCCTGTTGCTTGTTTACGGCTTCGAGCCAGTTGAGATAATGGGCTTGGAGCCGCTGAGATTTGTTTGTTACGGCTTTGAGCCATTTCAGATGATAGATATAGGCTTCGAGCCTGTTGAAGTAATGGGCTTCGAGCCGCTGAGATTGTGATAACAGGCGTAGAGTCTGTTGCTGTGATGGTGAGCATAGAGCTGCTGAGATAGTAAACATAGGCTTCGAGCCTGTTGAGGTGATGGCTTGGAGCCATTTGAGATAATGGGCTTTGAGCCGCTGAGATTGCTTATTTACGGCTTTGAGCCAGTGGAGATAGTGGGCTTGGAGCCGCTGAGTTGATTGTTATGGCTTTGAGCCAGCTGAGACGATAGATACAGGCTTCGAGCCTGTTGGAGTAATGGGCTTCGAGCCGCTGAGATTGTGGTAACGAGCATAGAGCTGCTGTATGAGTTGATGTGAGTGACCATAGGCACGGAGCCGTTGAGATAGTTGGGTGCGAGCGTTGAACCACTGAGTAGCGAGCTTGGAGCTGCTGAGATGATTGGTACGGGCGTAGAGCCGTCGAGAAGGTAGGCGAGGAGCTTGTGTGGAGCTGCTGGGATGATAGGCGAGGGGCCTGTTTGATAGATGGGCGTGGAGCCGCCGATTTGACAGGTGCAGAGCCATTGAGGTAAGCGTTGGATTGCTTTGATAGTGATGAGCTCGGAGCTTGTTGTAGCAGATGGAGCTACAGAGCTATAGGGTTGTTGGTAACAGCTGAGTGATAGCGAGCTTGGAGCTGCTGAGCTTACGATATTAGGTGATGCGCTGAGATGATGGGCGTGGCGCCAATTGAATAGCTTGATAGCGAGCTTAGAGCTGCTGAAGTGGTGATGGTGCAAGAAGCACGGTATTGTTGAGATGATAAGCTTGGAGCCGTTGAAATGATGGGCTTGGAGCCGTTGAATAGAGCTGCTAAGATGATTACAGGCGTAGAACCTGTGTTGAGCGATGGCAAACTTGAAGCTGCGGAGTTTGAAGCAAGGAGCATGGTGTTGCTGATAGTAAGCATAGGGCTGTTGAGATAATGAGCTCGGGGCTTGGTTGCAGAGTTGTTGAATGGACACGGAGCCGCTAAGTGATCATGATGGTGAGCAGAGGGCCACTGAGTGAGCTTCAGAGCTGCTGATAGTGAGCCTAAAGCTGTTGGGCGCTAGCGAGTATGGGCATAGAGCCGCTGAAGCTGTTGGATATGGAGATGTTGGGATAGCTTGCTGAGTGACTTAAGTATGGAGCTATTGAGCACGGGGTACTGCTGAGGTGGGGGAGCCATTGACTGGCTTTGATAGTAGCGAGCATGTAGCTGTTGAGTGACTTGATGGGGATGAATAGCAGAGTCGTCGAGTGTCTTGATTGCTGTAGGCGTGAACATGGAGTTGCTGGGTGACGATGAGCATAGAGCTTGGTGATTGCTGTCGTACTTTCGGAGTACAATAACTGGGGTGTAGAGTCTGAAGGATCTTTTGGGTTTTGCGAGCAAGGGTTCACAGTCTATAATCCTCAAAGGTCAAGTGACCAGTAGTTGCGAACTTGCTGCTTCAGAGAGAGCTCCGAAAAAGTCCCGAAGCGGGTCCAACATTGGTGCTTAAGATTCCTCATGTTCGTGATTGCCTCCAAGGCTATATTTCACTTGCTCGGGATTGCCCCCAAGGCTAGATTGCGTGCATTTGGTAACCCCTGCAAGGCTTTTGTCATTGCTTGATTCTTCTTAAGCTTGGGAATGCTCCCAAGGCTAATTTCCTCATGCTCGGAATGATCTTGAGTATTAGACTGAGTGCTTCTGGCAGACATTTGACAGCCTATGCAAGGCTTTTGATTTATTCTGACGCTGGTACTTGATATCATGCACGCTCAGGAATGCTCCCAAGGCTGGATTTGATTATAAGTTCTATTGGCCACGGGCCCAGAATACCACGAATGCTTTGTTTTTGCCTGGATTCAAATCGATTGCCTTTGAAAGAGGAGATTTTGAAGAAGGATGCAGCAGCTGCGAGGTTGATTTATCGGGCGTGGGAACGCCAGGAGTCAGAGGATTGATTCCACGTGCTTGGGGTGCCCTTAAGGCTAGTTTCCACATGCTTGGGATGCCTCCCAAGGCTGGTTCTGAGTATGCTCGGGATTGCCCCTAAGGCTAGTTCTTGACCATATTCCCCTTTGACTTTGTTGACTTGTTGACCCAAAGTGCCATAAGGTTTGTTAAATGCTTCGGCCATTAATGACTTCAGAGATTTCCATCGCCTCCATTAACGGGGTGCCTTCTGGAGGCTAAATGCTTTCTAGAAGCTGGCTATACAAACGCTTTCTGGAAGCTAGCAACATAAACGCCTTCTGGAGGGCTTTATCAACACGGATGCCCTTTTTGGAGGATAGATGCCTTCTGAAGGGCTGGAGTGTGCAAGCTTTATACAGGTGCTTTTTCTTGTTGGCTATTCACTCAATGTTTTAAGTGGAAGCCGCAGGATTGTTTCGCTGGCCTGCTATACGGCGAGGCCTGAGTGTAAAGTTGCTCGGAATTCTTGAAAAGCCAGATAAGGCCGCGAATACGATAAGGCACGTGTATGGTGCTACTGAAGAGCAAGTGTGAGGCTTCTGATTTTATGAAGGCAGAGCTGCTAAGATGGAGATGAAAGCACGAAGCAAGGAGCTATGGAGATGTGAAGTGTGAAGCCACTTTAATGCTATTGGCATGGTGCCATTTGTAGAGTTTGCTGGGGCTGTCTTTCAGCTTCTTTGACTTGGCTCTGTCGGTCATAGATACCAAGCTCGGTATGGTCGGTTCAAGGACCGAAATCCAGGAGAATCCTGCAATCCACATTTGAATGGTTTAGAAAACAGCAATGGATAAGAAAACAACATGCAACAGGCTTGGAGTCGACCACGGGCCAAAGTCCTTTTATGCTGACTGCTAGGGGCAGGACCACCACACTTAAAGAACCCTAGTTCAAGAGCTTGAACGATTGCGGGTAACATGGTTTGCAACGCGACATATATGCATTTGAGTATTTAAAAAGAAACGCAAGCCCCCCTGTTTAGGCTATGAATGCTTGGTCCTAACTCAAATGTGCATGATGACAATGATCTAATTGCCCCTAGCATAGAAACATGCGATGTAAACAGCAATGAATGTGAGTGCAATGTTTCTCTTTCTGTTTGGCAGAGATCTTGGCATGCCCCTGATAATGCTGTGTGACAGCATTTCCACAAAAGAGTTAAGGTGTTCTCCCAGGATATGACGCTTCTTAGGCTGAGCTTTTTGAAGGCCGAGTGTGTTGGCAGGGAGGTAGATTTTACAGTGCGTCCCTCTGTTGCTCTTTTACTCCTCGCATAGAGATGATGGCCATGATGCCTTGATGATTCTGCCTTGTTTGATCATAAGAAACACCTCATATTTGGAGTTAGCTTGTGCAATCACGACAAGAGGTTAGTGCAAAAGACAGGGTGATAGCGATATGCATGTAAATTCGCAATGTATTCTGGACATCTCAACTTTTGCGTATTTGATCAAATGCTTCCCCTTGATTTGGGGAGACCAATAATGACTTATTTACTAGCCAGGTGTTTGAAAGACCGCAATGCCTTAGCAGCACTACTGAAAACATTGTTTGGTCAAGGGACCATATTGCTACACTCCTCATGAAATGAGAGACCCATATTATTTCCTCAGAGATTTGCAAAAAGTGACTGTGCTTGTATTTGCTGTGTCAAGATTGTTTGAGATAAGATCAATTTTGAAAGTTTTTCCTTAAGGATTTCAAAATCATATCATTTCATCTATATGTTCCACACTCACGTCATTCAATCATCAAAAGACGCAGAATTATTTTGCAAACCCATGTCCTTAGCCAATTAGGTGAGTTTGTTGCTTCGAGCTTGATCTGACTGACTTAAGTTGGATTGATAAGCGCCTATTGAGACCCATATGAGAGAAGTGCATAAAGGGGAACATAGCCATGTCCCTTGTCCCACGTTACTCTCCACGTTGTGTGATTTGCTAAGAAGATGCAAATTCCAAGATTCTTGCCCCTTGTGTTAAGTCCCACATTGGTGATGCCCCTAGTGTTTAGGACCTTGCTACTAAGTCGTGTTCCCCAATCTGAAAGGACTTTGTTACGGACCATAATGTAGGCTTGGGGTTTTGGGTTGAGAAAGAAGCGGATGTAAAGGCTCAAACCTAATTTCTACTCACGCTTGGGTTTAAAAAGCTAGCAGCCATCTTCAACATTTTTATCAACTCTTGTTGTCTCTTATCTCACTTTGTGTGAAAGAGTTGGTTTCTTCGAAAATGTCCTTTGTATGTATTGGAAGAAATGTTTCCTTCAAAGTGTCCCTTGTATGACGGGGTGCTCATTCTTTCATTGATTTTTCTTTCATCTCTCCTTGTATTTTTTTGTGTTTGCCCCAGTGTAGGGGATGGCTGCCTAGCAGGCTGTTCAAAGAAATTATCCAAAGGCTCGATGTGGCTAGCAAGGGATAAGTGTTTGGGATAGAGAAATGAATGCCTTTCTTCATCTTGAAACACACGACAAAATGGAAAGGATCCTAACCAAGAAATTAGGGGCTTCGAGGTTTAACCAAGTGGATTTTCTAAGATTGAGGACAATCTTTTGAGACACATAGTAGATGCATGGAGACACGGCTAATTTCTCACTTTGTTCGTGCTCTAACTTTTGCCTAGACCGCCCTTACGGGTTTTCAATCTAGCGAGCTCATCATTTTTTTTTCTTTTCTCTGTATTTTTCCTCTCTTTTCTTCTTTCTCCTTCTTCATCTTCAATAGCATGTTTTGCTTACAAGTGTGCAGAGATGTGTCAACTCCTTCTTAACTCAACAGAAATGATGCGGGTCATAGCTTTGAAAAACTCGTTTTGCGCTTTTGACAATTCAAGTGATTATGATGTGTTCCAAAAGATGCCATGAGATTACTTTGAAATCCCTAAGGATTGTTTTCAATACTCAATGTTATCATGAGCATTCTATAGCAGTGAACTAGCACAGGAGGGAACATTTTCAAATTTGTGGCCGACCAAAAGGTGCCTACGTATCCCAACAGAGAATCAGGCCATTCGTAGTTTATATTTGAGGAGACTTGAATTTAAGACCCACATTTCATGCTGAGTGTGACGATTGGCCAGAAACCATGATGAGCAAAATGATATCAATTTTTCAAGAGAAGCAAAACATGGGCCAAAATGGCGGTGAAAGTTAGCTAGGTACGAGAAGATTGTTTTAAAATCTAAGCCAAGACGTGATGGACATGGCTGCCATTGCTCAAAACTTGGTTGGATTAAAACTTCAATTTTTTTTCGTAGCCATTACCATCATGTCTGAGATCAAACTCCAAATCTAAGAGAAGGAGAAACCTAATCATGCTTAAGTTGAGATATCCAAAACTAATTGTCCATGCGTCATATTTTCTAATATGCAAACTGCCCTTAGTGGTGGTGCAACCAAATGACATGCGATGAACAAAGAAAGGAAATGAGGGGGATGGACTCCTCTTCTGGTTTGGCCCCTGCATAGTTAGAAAGAGGCAAGCAAAACGATATATATACATATAGCACCACAGCTACTTACACAGATTATGGATGAGTCATGCATTGCAATCTGTTTGTATGCATGAGTTTAACGGATACTATAGATAGCCAGCCATTTTTTATATGGATGATTCTTAAGACTCGTTGCTGCCACTTAAGATCCCACTTCCAAGCCAATCCATATTATGAGACAAATCGAAAAGGTTGAGCATATGGCTACAACAGAAAGTAGACTCGGAGTCCATCGCTGTGCTAGCGGCTATTTGAATGTTTCAGAAAAACTTGTCATTAGATTAGTCATTGCAAAAGGTTTTGAAAGTTCCTTCAATTCTTGGTTAGGGAAAATCCTTTCTCAAAACGTGATTGAGGTAATTGAAATCCACTTGATTATTTGCTAGTACATTGACAACCTCCTAAATTTTACCAGCTCGTTGAGGTAAGCATTGCTCAGAATTTTGAATTTTGAAAGATGGGTTGCTAGGCCGATTTGGAAATAGGAACCAAAGTCCTAAACTTGTCATGCTGAATCATCCATGGAGAAATAAGTATTGCAAGTTCTATCCATAATATCTTTGACTTTGCATGCAATCATCCATAACCTACTCTACTACTTTACACTCCCTCTTTCCTTTAGCCTTGCAAGGCAAAGATTGCTAGAGCAACCTCTAGTTCAATTACCGGCGGGGCAGCCAGTGTTTGATTTCGTTCTAGAAATCCATGCTTCGCAGTGCTTTAAGTAAAGCGAGAGTGTTAAGTAAGCAATGATGCTTTTTACCAAAAATATACCTTGCAGGCAACGCCATTAGTGCTTGGCTATAAAGACTTAGGGTTAGGGCTTTTAGTTCAAGCCCTAACCCTTCTGCACAGAAAGAGATGTTACAACAACATATACAAGGTGTGAGGAAGAACTTGGAAAAAATGCAAGTAGGTTCCTAGCCTATAGGTTCCTATCTTAGTTTGATAAGTTCTATGGCTTTCTAAAACATGCAAGGTTTTGGTAGTCTCAGGGTGCTCCGTTGTCAAAGGGCACCAATCCTCTCACCAGCCCATCATAGGCGGTGATTGGGTGATTCCCTTTTTGATATACCACTAGGTACGAGTGACTGTGGAGTTTGCTGGAACCCCCAACATAGCCCGTGTCATGCCGGGATATCAGGTGAACTCAACGGGTTGCCCGCTCGATGCATATGATAGATGAATTAAACAAGGTATGTATTAGTCTTATGTTGAACTTTCTGGTTATGGCTCTCATATTCCCCAGCAGAGTCGCCAAAAACTGTAGACACCTCCCAAACGGGGCATCGCCATACAGATTGATCACGTTTGTTTGCTCGATTGGTTGCTTGCTTCATAAACCAAAATCATTGACATCCCCATGTCTAGGAACATCGCCACATGATAGTGGTTATCATCAAAACAGAGTCGCCACCCAATTTATTAAAACTGGGAAAACAAATAGAGATTTTGGATACGGGAGCCAAAAGTACAGTAAGGGGAAGGTGTTAGGCACCCCTCTCTGCCCAGCCGTGAGACTGGCCCATAATCGTTCAACATAAGACATATAGATGCTTTGTTTAATTCTAACACATAGTCTGTTTATTTATTCCTTTAAACAGTAAACAAAGTGAGCCAGTGCGATAATTGAAAGCATGCATCAGAAACCAAAGCAAAACAAGTTGTCCCAGGGAGATGGATCCCGCGGCCGGTGAATGGATGTCACAGCCGAGGGATCCTCCTGGTTTGATGTACCGGCCGAGGGATCGAAGCCCCGGTCGGTGTTCTTCCTCACACCAGACTATACGATTAACAGATAATCAGAAAGCAATGATTAAGTGTAGGAGCGATAAATAAAACAAACCAGAGGCCGTTGGGCCTCACCACCTTAATCCCTCAGTTGCTTGATTGCTTCGGATTGGATGTGATTGATTGATTGCTTGATCGAGAACCCTAGAGTTAGGGTTTGAACTTCGGGGTTTGATCGCCGGATTGACGGCTACCTTCGGAAGGTTAGGGCTTTTGGAGTATGGGATTGAGATAGTATTTTGGCAGAGTTTCGTGGCTTGAGTAATTTCACTTGTTAATTTCGGAGCCCAAAGGCTCCTTTATATAGGCATAGGGATGACTCACTCCGGCCAATCAAATCATGAGATGGCAATTGCAATTGCAATGCATCTCTAACTCTATATCGTAATCTCTGAGCATAGCCCGAACGCATCGGGAAGGTAGTGTAGTTGGATCAAACTAAACGTCTGACAGAACGTTCCAGAGTCTGGAAAAAGGTCGATCTGGCGGCCGAGTAAAGGATGTCGCGGCCGTGGAATTGATGTCTCGGCCGAAGGATAGATCTTGCGGCCGAGGAATTGATCTCTCAGGGAGATTTTGCTGGCAACAGGTTGCTCGGGTGAGGGATTGATGTTGTGGCCGTTAGATCGATGTTACGGCCGTCAGATGGATTCTCCTAGGCTTCTGTATTTCTGTCTGAAAGGCTGTATGGCTTTGAATTGGGTCCTCTAAGTGGTTCAAAGTTCTCACCGAAAGTCCTAAGGTCCTCAAGGAAGCAATCAGCAATCACTGTGTCCATTTCATCATCGGGATTGTCCCAAGGTGGGACTTGAAATAATCGTTAGGCCAAATTGGGGTGTCTACAGTTTGGATGTGTCGAACCCCTTATTATTGTTGCGAATTGGTCCTCCAAATGAGAGGTCATTCTTCTTTTGAGCCTCCCATATTGAATTTGAATCAGATTTTTCGCGCTCCATCATAAGTGCACATCTCACCACCTGTGCATAGGTGGGGTACTCATGAGAAACCACACTAGTACGAATAGAGTGGGACAGACCCCATTCGAACTTCCTAGCTTTTGCAACATCAGTGGATACCACGGTAGTAGCATGACATGCTAGTTCTTCAAAACGGGCAGTATACTGGGTTACTGTCAAGTTACGCTGCTTGAAGTCCATAAATTCTTGGGCCATGGCTTGTTTCATAGGTGCTGGGAAGTATTTTTCTAGGAAAAGGTTTTCAAACATCTGCCAAGTCATAGTTGTCAAATTGTGAGTGGTCTTGATCATGTCCCACCAATGATCTGCTTCCCCTTGCATCTGAAATGTTGCTAAGGCAATGCGATCCCCCGCATTGGTCACATTAAGTACTTCCAGGTACTTAGAGATTTGTTTGATCCATGCTTCTGCAGCACTAGGGTTCGCTTCCCCATAAAAGATCGGAGGGCGACGTTTGCAAAACGCATCCAGAAGTTGATCTCTACTTCTAACTAGAGGTCCACGTGGTGGTTGTTCGCCGTTTGGCTGTCTTGGTTGTTGAGGGTTGGCAGCGGCGATAAAGGCCTGCATAAGTTGAAACAGGTCTTGCGCTCCGATCTGTCTGTTAGGTTGTGGACCTCCGTTCTGTCCATTGTTTTCACCGTTGTTCTGACCATTGGCGTCATTGTTGTTTCCATTAGCGTTGGTGTTCGTTCCATTACGTGTGTTCACCATCTACAACGATTGAGTTCTTAAGTTAGGAAGGGGTTTCTACTTTTCATATTTTCAAATCATTTTCTTTTACTTATAGTACAAGTAGTTAATCACCTATGTTCCTTCCAACACTTAACCATACAAGTAATGCCACATAAGAAGGTAACATGCCACATACAAGTCAAACATGTAGGACCTATGTTTTCTCACGGTACGGTTTCGCCTCTAAGTCTAATGACAACTATTAAGTACTCATAAACTAGACTTAAAAGTATCATATATAATAGGTACGATTAGCCACTCAGATATACACTCTCGGAAAGTGATCTACCCCAATCTACCCAAGGTCGAGTGTTTGAACCTAAAGCTCTGATACCATGTTGCATGTAACGCCCCGATTTTCGGACACGTTAATTAAATCATTTTTAATTGATTTAATAATCCGTAAAACTAATTTAAGAAATGAAATTTTATTAAACAGAGTTTAGCAGTGAAAATCTCAAATACCAAATTCAAAACTACTTAACTGTCTTACAACCCAATGAAATAAAACAGAGTTTGACAAATGTGATAACACTTTTGGAAATTTAAATAACAATATTTTAAATTAATAGAGCTTCTAAGGGTCAGGCATCCAAGGCTCGACAAACTCCTTTTCCTCAGCTGGGAGGTCCTCACCTTGGTACTGATCATCCTGTAGAGGATTCTGTTCTTCAGTCTCCTGATTACCTGGCATGAAACGCCAGCCCAACGCCACTATAATGAGTTTTGAAACTCAGTAGATAAATCTTACCCATTAACCCTTACTCTACAAGTAATCACATTTATAATAAAAGGAGGGAATAATCGAAGAGCACAAAACTTATTTCATTATATAACCATCAACTTAAGTAAATTCCAGAATCTCAATTTCTATAATCATTCCAATACCGCAGTATTCACCACGTTCCAAACTCAGAATTTCACTAGACATACTTTACAGGTCCTGTTAGGCTACCATCAACATCTCGAGGTCCTAATAGGCTACTCTCATAATTCTAGGTCCATTAGGCTGCCCTCAAGGTCCTGCTAGGCAACCCTCAATACCTGAGGTCCCGCCAGGCTACCCCTGAGGTCTTGCTTGGTCACCCCCACAATTCTAGGTCCATCAGGCTGCCCTCAAGGTCCTGCTAGGCTACCCTCAATACTTGAGGTCCTGCCAGGCTACCCCTGAGGTCATGCTTGGCCACCCTAGCTACACTGGGTCTTTCAGGCTACCCTCAAGGTCCTACCAGGCTACCCCCGATCACACGAGGTCCTGTCAGGCTACCCCCAAGGTCCTGCTAAGCCCACAACCTTTCATCTGTTTCCTTTTTCCACTAACCAGAACAACGTCTACATAAGTTCTCTAAGTCCCCAACTCCTCCAATGTCCTTTATGTCCTTTCTACATTCTTAGTTCAATCGACAAAGCAATAATTTCATATGACGAGTAAACAGATCATGATATCACCACACATAGAGAATATTTGAACCACTGTACATCCATCTCCAGCTAATTTAAGTACAAACCAACCTCACAACAATCTTGATACGTTTTCATAACAGAGTAATTGCCAGTGGATCGATAATAACAATAGTTCATAAGAGTCAATGAAACATAACATTATTGATAGTTCAAAAGACAAAAGAATTTCACAAAAAGTATTCAGATTTGTCCTTATGACTTTTGGATTTCTTTATGATTTAGCACATAGGTTCATTTTAGTAACCTTTAATATTTGAGGATTGAAAAGTTATTTCGTAAACCTTTGGGGTACTTAGTAATTTTGAATCGTAGTGTTAGGAGCAAAGTAATAATTTTACTAGTTCTGATATTGTGCTAGTTGATGAAATACCTATCTTTTACCAAGTTAACTTGTTAAAACTAGTTATTTAACCCTATGTATTTTTATGTCGAACTTCTAGTTGTTTACCTCATTTTATCATTCTCGAACCCTTTCATTTTATATTATACATCTCTTAGGCATTGTCAAACATCACCTCCTCTCTTTTATTCATATAATAGGATAAATTTTATATTCTTATTATTCTCCAAAAAGAAATGGATGTTACTAACAGTACTTAGACTAATTAAATTATACATTGTTAGTAATTGGATACTTTGTTCTACCAACCTTTTCTTTTAACAGTAACTTTTTCTTCTTAATAACCAAATCTTAATCTAGTTTATTTATAGCTAGTTATACACTTATGTCTTTCTCCCATATGTAATCTCAAACTAAAATACTGTAAGCTCATTCTTATAAAATTATACAAATCAATTTCTCTATACCTGTGTCAACTTAACATAACAATTTTTTTGGGTTATTATTTTTTTATACATACTAATCTAGTACCCGTAATAGGAAATAGTAAATAAATGTTAACAGTAACAATGCAATTATGCAAGTCATTAAAGATCACTAATCAAATCCAAGTTAAAAACGTGTTGTGTCCCAGGGAGGAGGCTCGCGGCCGTGAGGTCCCATATGTGGCGGGCGCGAGTTTTGATTTGCCAGCCCAGTCATCGAGTATGCATATGGGTTTCAACTTTCGTTCCTAAAATCTACATTCCGTCGATTGGGCTCGTATAAAGCCACTCTAACACATAATAATCACATAATATACTTAGAGTTAAAGGGTAATGAGATATCTACCTTGATCCTTGGAGTTTCAAGCTAAGAATGAATTTAACCAAAAAAAATAGTATAACGGAGCGTGGTGGCGGCACTCCTTTCTTTCTTCTCGGCAAAATGCTAGTAAGGTTGGAAAGATTTGTTCCTTTCTTGGTTAGGGATTACAAACAGAAAAAAAAAGAAGAGAAAAATAAAACAAGGAAAGGAAGAACAAAACAAAAGGTTAAAGGCTTGGAATCTCTCCCTCCCTTTGCCGTCTCTCTCTCTCTCGGAAATAAAAAGGATGGGGGTAATTGTGTTTCTTTCCCCTCTCTCAGCCGAATAAATGGGGATTGGAAGGTGGGTTTGGTTTTTTGCACAAAAAGAGGGGATGAGATAGAGGGGTGATGGAGAGGTGGTGGAGTGTGGGAACGTGGGAAGTAAGTATGGGTTTTGTTTGGATAGAACTTTAATTTAGTTAGAGTTTTTAGGGTGTAGTTAGGAAGGATAAGGGATGGGTATGGATCCATGTATATCGAAAGTATAATATATATATATCTCCTATACAAATTTGTTAGTATTATCAATTATACACATGATAATGTATTTTAATTAATTAATCTAACTAATTATTGAATTAGTATTTAATATTTCAAATTCGTATTTAAAAAAAAATAGGGCCTAAATACGGGTCTTTACACAACTGGTAACCCTTACCATTGCAATGGTCCAAATCAAATCCACAATCTCACAACTCCAAAACTTTACCATTTTTCCATTAACTTAGCATCGTCTATGTGAATTCTATTCGCATACCACCCCATGTCTCTAGGGTCCATTCTAGCGTTTAAATCAAGCATTGGTGCAATATACAATTAATAAAAATAATAATTAAAAACAATAACAAGCCAAGAAATCATAAACTTTTTATGAATGGGCTGTTGCCCCTAGTCTTGTATGGCAATGAAGCAAGAAACTTTTATCTTAATAAAAGTTTTAATAAAGTAAAAAAAAAATTAGGCTCGCATTAATTATTTTTAAGAACTTAAATTGATTAACAACTAATTTTGTACAATAAAAAGGTAAAAATATTAGAATAATTGTCATAACCTTAATAGGAGTCCTAAAGGTCCTACGCAATATGATCGAGTATCAAAAGTTGGGTCCGGAGGGTTGCGGGATTATTTTAAATAAAGATATTAATAAAAGTAGCCGAAAGTAAAATAAATAGATAATAAATAATCTAATAAATAAAATATGTTGAGGTCAACAAAGTTTCATCTTAGGGATGTAAAGAGTCTAAAAAAAATACTTGGGCATTAATAACATGGTTTATGAGGTCGTAAAGTTATTTTGATTTAAAACTTTGAAAGATAAGTAATAAATAATTAATAAATAGATAATTAAGTAAAAAATATATGATGTTAACAAGGTATGATCGTTGAGGTGTGAGGAGTCTAGAAAAAAATAGGTCGGGTGTCAAAAACGTTGTTCGGAAGGTCGCAAAGATTTTTCGTTTGCAAAATCTTAAAAGATAATGAATAAATAATCCATAAATAAATAATTAATAAAAAAATTATGGTCTTAACAAGATATGATCTTTGAAGAATGAGGAGCCTAGGAAAAATAGTTCGGGTGTCAAAAATCGGGTTCAGAAGGTCGCAAAATGGTTTTGAACGTATTTAATAAAAATTGAACGGAGATGGCGTCTGGGGGTCCTGGCCGCAAGGTCGAACCAGGTCAACCTTGCGGTGAAGCTGTCCACCGTAAACTCGGACTGGTTCTTGCGGCCCGCACCTTGCGATCGCAAGGTCACGTCCAGATTTTGTTTTTTTCGTTCTTTTGCTTCGGTTTTGATGCATGGGTCCATTTGGGCTATGGGTTAGGCCTAAAAATACATAAATATACTTAGAGAGGAGGTTGGAATGGATTATAATACCTTGGTTTGGATCGAATTGATTCAAATACCGAACTTTGGATTTTTGAGAAGGTAACTTTGGTTTTGGCGATCGGGGGACCTTGGGTTCGAATTGGATGATGTTTGGGGATGCTTGAGGTTGAGGGAAGTGATTGGAACGGTTGAATTGGTTTTCAGTTGGGTCTAGGCATGAAACCCACTTTTCTCTCTCTTTCTTTCTCTCTCTAAAACTCCATGGATTGGAGGTTCAATTGGCCATGGTTTTCTCTCGATTTCTGCTCAGTGGAATGTGTAGGGTGTAGGGGTGAGCTCGTGGCCGAAATGGTGGGGTAAATATAGGTGAATTTTGGCGGAGGTGATAAGATGGCATTTTTGGGCATTGAATTGGACGAGATAGGATTGAGTTTAAGGCCAGGGGGAGAGTATGAGGAGGATAGGGACGAATTAACTCGGATTGTTCTTGGTGGTGAAGGAAATTTTGGTTTGGGGTAATGGGGAATGAACTTGGCTTTCTTGGAGGGAAAGAAATGGAGAGAGAGTGAGCTAGGGGAATTTGTGGGCTGTGGGAGAGGAGAAAGGCTGCAGGAGAGTGAGGTGAGGGAGGTGGAGGGAGTGCATGCATGTGTGTGGGAAGAAAAGATGCATGCATGTATATAATTGCATGCAAAATAAAAAATATATATGTATATATAATAAGAAAAGGATTCTATTATTAGCAATAATATTATTTGTAAAATTTATTATTATTATTATTTTTAAAAAATATACGGTTGTTACAACCTATCCCCCATCACGAAATTTCGTCCTCGAAATTAGGGTGTACCTTCAGGTGGAAACAGATTCGGATAGTTGGCGCGCATAGTATCTGCTCATTCCCAAGTTGATTCCTCAATTCCTCTATGTCGCCAAAGGATTCGAACGAGTTGAATGGTCTTGCCTCGTATGCACTTCTCACTATAGTCTTGGATTTCTACGGGCTTTTCCTCGAGGGTGACGTCCTCGTTTAGTTCGACGTTTTCCTAATTGATGATGTGGGAAGGATGCGATATGTACTTTCGGAGCATAGACACATGGAATACATTGTGAATTCGGTCCAGTTGTGGCAGCAGTGCCAGGCGATATGCCACTTCTCCAATCTTTTCAAGGATTTCAAAAGGTCCAATGTAGCGTGGTGACAGTTTCCCTTTCTTTCCAAATCGGATAACTCCTTTCCGCGGTCTGATCTTTAAGAACACATGTTCTCCAACCTGAAAGGTCAACGGTCTGGTTCTTTTGTCAGCATAGCTCTTTTGTCGTCTTTGCGCGGCCAGGACCCGTTGGCGAATGGTTTTGATCTTTTCTGTTGTCTCTCGGACTAACTCTGGTCCTAGTAAGCTTGCTTCTCCCAATTCAATCCAACACATTGGTGACCGACAGGGTCGTCCATACAAGGCTTCTTATGGTTCCATTTCTATGCTGGATTGATAGCTGTTGTTGTAGGCAAACTCGACTAGAGGTAGATGTTGTTCCCAACTTCCCTTAAAGTCCAGTACAAGCACAGAGCATGTCTTCTAAGATTTGGATCATTCTTTCGGATTGTCCATCCGTTTGTGGGTGGAATGCGGTGCTGAGACGAAGGTCGGTTCCCAATGCTTTCTGTAGGCTATTCCAAAAGTTCGACGTGAATTGTGAATCACAATCACATACAATGGATACGGGTACACTGTGTAACCGCACGATTTCTCGAATGTAGAGTCTGCTGAGAGTGTCCATTGAGTCCGTCATCCGCATTGGTAAAAAGTGGGCGGATTTAGTCAAACGGTCGACTATCACCCAAATGGCGGTGTTTGATTGCGAAGACCTAGGCAGTCCTGTCACCAAATCCATGGTGATATGTTCCCATTTTCATCCAGGTATAGGCAAGGGTTGTAGGGTCCCATCGGGCTTTTGATGTTCCGCTTTTACTTGTTGGCAGGTGAGGCATGCTGAAACGTATTTGGCCACGTCCTTTTTGATTCCTGCCCACCAGTATTGTCGGTGGAGGTCTTGGTACATCTTGGTGCTCCCTGGGTGGACGGCGAAGTTGAAATGGTGAAACTCCTTAAGTACTACTTCCCGAAGGGTACCGATGTCTGGTACAAAAATTCTTCCTTGGAAGCAAAGGCTCTTATCAGCGTGGACTGCCCACCCGGCTGCTGCTTTTCCAATTGAGAGTTGATGTCTGATGAAATCACATTCCTATTCAAAGGTTTGGGCCAAAAAGATTTCTCGGTGCAAGGCTGGGGTTGCAATCACAGCGAAAAGACAAGCGTCGGTGCCTTCTGCGGTTGGCTGCAGCTTGAATCCATTAAGGTCTTCCATCATCTTCCATTCTCTCATTGCTAAACCAGCCACTTGTCCTCGGTTCTTGCAACTCAATGCATCAGCGACCACGTTGGCCTTTCTAGGATGGTAGGACATCGTGAAGTTGTAATCCTCCAAGTATTCCATCCATCTCCTTTGCCTCATGTTTAGCTCCTTTTGAGTAAACAAATATTTCAAACTTTTGTGGTTTGTGAACACCTCAACTGCTCTCCGTATAGATAATGTCACCAAGACTTTAGGGCGAATACTACTGCTTCCAGTTCCAAATCGTGAGTCGGATAGTTCCTTTCATGCGGCCTCAATTGTTGGGATCTGTAGGCAACGACCTTTCCATTTTGCATGAGTACAGCTCCCAATCCATCTTTGGATGCGTCGCAGTACACTGTATATGTAATAACTCTGATTTTCAGTGAATAAAAATCTCGTTGCTTATTTTAATGACTATAAATTTCTTGATTTCTAATAATCCGTCATGATTAGATTTATTCGATTCAAAATCTAGTTTCATCATGCCATGCAATATAGTCATTTTCTAAAGGCAAGTGAGATAGTAAACCCTAAGGTTACATTTCTTGGCTGGGAATCCTATTTAGCAAGCCTAGTTAGCTTCTAACTAATCGTTAGGGAAACCTAATCGAACCGTTGATCTTCGTGAACCATCTGAACCCTAAACAAACCCTCTGAACCGAGATCATCTTTGACTATTACCCATTGGACGATAAATGCTAGGAAAATCTTTATCCATTGGACAATAGGTCTTTCTTCTAAATTATTCTATTAAGGTACATCTATAAAGTATCATATAGGAAGATGTATATATAATAATCCAATATTATGCGTTGCCCTTTTATCCATTGGTCCATAGAAGTTAGGGAAAACATCGCCCATTGGTCCATAACCTAGTTTTGCCACCTAGCACAAGATCTATTAGTTTAATGAACTCAGCATGAGTCATTGTACTTATATACATACATTAAGCAAGTATAGTACTTACCATCTTTACCCTTTGGCTAATAAAAGTTAGGAGAATTATTAACCATTGGACAATAGGTTAGTCTTTCTACCTAGTACAAGATCTATTAGTTTAAGTAGATTCACCATGAGTCATTGTACTAATATAGATAGATTATATAAGCATAGTACTTCCATCCATTAACCATTGGATAATAAAAGTTAGGGGAATTTTGGTCCATTGGTCAATAAGGCCAAGTCAAGCCCTAGTACTAGCTTTTATTTAGTTAATTACTTACTAGATATGGTATGTACTTATTTAATTAAAGTATGTAATAAGTATATGTCATCCTAAGATTCTATGTATTAGAATATAGTTTATAAGTACATAGGTGGCATTTAGGCTTATTCTAATAGGAATTTTGACCTAAAAATCTAGGAGAAGATCACATAGTACCCTTGTCCTTTGTAGTTAGTCACCCTTTTATATTCTTAAACTAATCAAGGGAGGGAGGGAGAGAGAGAGAGAGAGAGAGAGAGAGAATGCGGGAGAGGAGAGAGAGGGGAGAGCCGAGAGAGATGGGAGAGAGAGAGAGAGATAGGAGAGAGAAGGAGGATATGGTGTACTCTTGGATTGTTTTCTTTCAAATCCTAGTATATATATACTTAAGTACTTGTACTAATGAAAGAAGAAGATATGAAGTCTTTGAAATAGATTTTTAGGGTACCAAAAATCACTTACAAACCTTACAACCCAATCCTTACTCTTTCTCAAGTCAAACACCAACCCTTGGTCCTTTCAAGCTTAGGTGTCCATTGTTCCAATGAGAGAGAGAGAGAGAGAGAGAGATGGCCGGATGGGAAAGGGAGAGAGAGAGTGTGATGTGTGTGCACTTGTACTCTTTCAAGCCTAGTCATAGTCCTTGGCCAATCTTCATACCTCACCATTGTACTACCAAATCTAGGGTTTTCTACTCTTTCAATCCAAATCCAATCTTCTAAGTACTAGACTAGACCAAAACCCCAATAGAATAACCTAGATTTGTCCTAGATTGGGAGAAAGAACAAGAAAGATCTTTGTAGTCTTTCAACCTTTGTACTTATGCATTGTACCAAAGAGAGAGAGAGAGAGAGAGAGAAATAGCCGAGAGAGAGAGGGAGAGAGAGAGGCCGAGAGAGAAAGAGAGAGGGAGAGAGAGATTGTGTGATGTGTGAAAAGTGTACAAATGAGCCTAGTCATGTCCTTTGGCCAAACACCTCACCCAATCCAAGTACCATCAAATCTAGTCATTCTATTAACCATTGGATAACAAATGTTAGGGGAAATTTTACCCATTGGATAATAGGTCACCCTTTGGCTATATATAGCACCCATTCCTTCCCATTTCAACTCACACCTTTCATTGCTCCAACTTCTCTCTAGAAAGCTTAGTGTTCTTGTTGTTCTTGCTTAGTTCTTAATTGTTCTTGAGGTTCTTTCCTAGTTCTTCAAGAAACTCTTCTAGTGCCGCCACTAAACCACCATACGACCACCATATTGATCCAAAAGTTTTAGTAGCTTTAGTCAAGATCAAGTTTCGAGAGAAACCTTTCTCTTTCGAAGCTACCGGAAGCCATCCTTACGACGTTACTCCGTCCGACTATCGACGTACCACCTTTCCTCCGTAGTCATCACTACCGCCAAGAAGAACGGTAGATTAATCTCTACTCATTTCCCTAAGTATTGATAGTAGATTAATCTCTACTCATTTCCCTAAGTATAGATAATAGTATGATCATGTAGAATTCTCCGTCCCCGCTATTCCTAAGTATACGTAGGATATTTTTCCTATACTTCCTAAACACTAGGTGTAGATCATGGTATACGAATGTTGAAATGAATGTGGAATACTCTTATACGCCTTATTCTAAGTATATGTAGAATATCTTGTCTTACTTACTCTAAACTTATTGTATAATACTTGAACGTTGGAATGCATGTTAGTTATGCTAATGAAAGTATGAGCATGATGAATAATAGACTTTTACTTCTATAAAAACATATGTTCTTTTGAACTTCCCCTAAAGAAAGAAAGAAAGAATTTTATGAAAGGTTAATTTAGATAGAAGAATTTGTATTTTGATCTTAGAATGATTATGAGCAGGTTTACGTGTTTACTTGTCTTAATGTCGATATGTGTTAAGCATAAGTGATTTATCACTCCAAAGGTGTCCGTCCATGTGGCACTATGCTTAACTTTGTATGATTAAATGTTGAGTATGATGATGTGATAAAGTGAGCATGCTATTCAATATAGAGTTGAATGATCTTGTTAGTTTAGTTTCAAGATTCCTTAAAATGTGAAAAGAACTACCGCGGAGTCATGACATGCAAACGAGACACAAAAACCGAGAAAGTAGAAACATGACACCTAGAGTGTGGTTGATATGGATAAAATATTTTTGAAACTACATTGTGGCCGGACGTGGTAGCTCAATGTGAGTATGTTTTGAAAACCGTAATGAGGTCGGACTTGGTAGCCCATTGTGAAGATTACCAATGGGGTCGGACGTGGTAGTTTCATTGGTAGTATGGCTTGGTTGTCCGCGGAGAGGAGCCAATGCAAGATTTGAAAGAGTATGTTTTGAAAACCATGACATGGCCGGACTTGGTAGCCATCGTGTGTGTTACTAATGAAGCCGGACTTGGTAGCCTCGTTAGTAGCAATTTGTTAATGAAACTTTGGAAATGTGGATTTGGTAAAGGTGAAAAGGTTGACACGGTCTACGACGAGTCTCGTAGGAGAAACTCAAGAAAAGGCATGACACCAACGCTAGTAAGATATCGAATGTGGATGTGTCATTGTTTAACTATGTTGTTGAATGAGAATGTGTAATTGCTTATGTTTCCTTTCTGTTATAAGTTAAGGGTTAGTGGGTATGGTTTATTCTATTGAGCCTTTGTAGCTCACGGTGTTACCTTTTGGTGACCCTGGCATATTATACTGGGGGCGACGCTGGTATAATGTGTCAGAGTTGATTGATGAGCAAGGTGAACAGTACACATTGGAGGCTTTTGGAGCCGAGGAGCTTGCTAGGATGGAGGAAGAAGCGGAGTAATAGAATGCCTTAGAATTTCCATCCTTTGTGTAATAAAAAGTACTCTAGTAGGATCTATGTTGTAATAATGAGCTTGACTCTTAGTCTTTTAATTCAATAAAATGTTTAATTAACGTACCCGAAAATGGGGGCGTTACAATATACCCTACGTCTCATTCGGGAATGATCAATATAGGAGCGCTAGTCAACCTTTTCTTAAGTTCTTGGAAAGATTTCTCACATGCTTCGTTACACTCAAACTTAACCCCTTTTTGGGTTAGTCGCGTCAATGGTTTTCCTAAGATGGAGAAATCTTGAATGCATCTTCTGTAGTAACCTGCTAATCCCAATAAACTTATTATCTCGAACACCGTAGAAGGTCTTTTCCAGTCCATGACCGCTTCTACCTTGCTGTCATTGACTGAGATTCCTTTCTCTAACGCCACATGTCCTAGGAATTTGACTTCTTTCATCCAAAATTTGCACTTACTGGCCTTTGCATACAAATGATTGTCTCGAAGTACTTGTAGGACAATTCTCAAGTGGTATTCGTGTTCCTTCTCCGTTGGAGAGTAAACGAGGATATCATCAATGAACACTACCACGAACTTGTCCAAGTACGGCATGAAGATCTGGTTCATTAGACACATGAAAATAGCAGGAGCATTAGTTAGACCAAATGGCATGACTACGAACTCATAGTGCCCATAACGTGTGCGGAATGCCGTCTTAGGTATGTCACAATCCCTAATTCGTAATTGGTGGTATCCGGACCTTAGATCGATCTTCGAGAAACAAGTCGACCCTCTCAATTGGTCGAACAAGTCGTCTGTTCTCGGTAGAGGGTATCAGTTTTTGATGGTGACTTTGTTGAGTTGGCGGTAGTCAATGCAAAGTCGGAGTGTTCCCTCTTTCTTCTTGACAAATAGAGCAGGAGCTCCCCATGGTGAAGTACTGGGTCAGATAAAACCCTTTTCTAAGAGTTCTTGAAGCTGCGTTTTCAACTCTCGTAGCTCTGCTAGAGCCATACGATATGGGGCCATAGAAATTGGGGCCATACCGGGCTATAGCTCGATGGTGAAATCCATTTCCCTTGGTGGCGGTAATCCTGGTAACTCTTCAGGGGACACGTCTTCGTATTCGCAGACAATGTGAGGAAGGCCCAACTCCATTCGATCCGTTTCCTCCAACATGAGGCTCACTAACCATCCAGAAAGCTTTCATTGCCACTTCATTTTGTGCGTGTTGGGTGCAGAAGGGTCTTGTATATCCCCCTTAAACTTGAAACACGTCCCATCTGGTGAATAAGCTGTCACCATCTTTTGATGGCAGTCTATGACAGCTCGGTGTGCAGTCAACCAGTCCATCCCGAGTATGACGTCAAAGTCCGTCATTTCGATTACTCGTAGGTCGCATGTTATCCGCAAATTTGATACTTCTAGTTTGCACCCTTTACAAATTTGTACTACCGAAATCTTACACCCTAGTGGTGAGGTTACATGCATAGTCATCTTTAGGGATTCAGTTTCTAATCCAAGTGCAGATACACATGC
This sequence comes from Rhododendron griersonianum, assembly GCA_018127125.1. Classification (NCBI taxonomy): domain Eukaryota; kingdom Viridiplantae; phylum Streptophyta; class Magnoliopsida; order Ericales; family Ericaceae; genus Rhododendron; species Rhododendron griersonianum. The sequence goes on along the minus strand of CM030798.1, from coordinate 8,216,714 downwards.
GGCAGATATGAATGAGTGCGAAGCTCCGGAATCAAATAATGGTTGTATGCATGTTGTATAAAGAATGAGGGTACCTTGAATTATTGAAGGGTCCAACTCTTCTTCGGTTCCCTGCAGTGTAAACTGTAGACACCTCCCAAACGGGGCATCGCCTTACAGATTGATCATTTGTTGCTCGATTGGTTGCTTGCTTCGTAAACCAAGATCGTGGACATTCCCATGGCTAGGAACATCGCCACACGGTAGTGGTTATCATCAAAACAGAGTCGCCACCCAGTTTATTAAAACTAGGAAAATAGATAGAGATTTTTGGTACGGGAGCCAAAAGTACAGTAAGGGGAAGGTGTTAGGCACCCCTCTCTGCCCAGCCGTGAGGCTGGCCCATAGTTGTTCAACATAAGACATGTACTTGCTTTATTTAATTCTAACACATAGTCTGTTTAAGTAAGCCTTTAAACAGTTGATATGGTGAGCCAGTGCGATAATTAAAGCATGCATCAGAAAGCAGAATAGAACAAGGCTGTCCCAGGAAATCGATTACTCGGCCGGTGAATGGATGTCACGGCCGAGTAATCATACTGGTTTTATGTACCAGCCGAGGGATCGAAGCCCCGGTTGGTGTTCTTCCTCACACCAGACAGAAAAGTTAGCAGAGAATCAAAATGCTACGATTAAAGTATATGGACAGAAAATAAATCAAACCAGAGGCCGTTGGGCCTCACCACCTTGATCCCTCAGTAGCTTGATTGCTTCGGATTGATGGTGATTGACTGATTGCTTCTTTGAAAACCCTAGGGTTAGGGTTTGAACTTCGGGGTTTGATCGTCGGATTGGTGGCTGCCTTCGTGAGGTTAGGGCTTTTGAAGAGAGGGTTTGAGAGAGTATTTTTGCAGAGTTTCGTGGCTTGAAAGGGTGCTAAAGTATATGAATGTAATGATATTTTTGTTTTATTTTCGGAACCCAAAAGCCCTTTATATAGGCAATTGGTGACTCACTCCGGCCAATCAAAACGCACGATTGCAACTGCAATTGCAATGCAATGCAAACTCTTCGTGGTGATCTCTGGGCGTAGCTCGAACGCATCGGGGAGGTAGCGTAGTTGGATCAAACAATTGACAGAACGTTCTAGAGTCTGGAAAATAGAAGATTTGGCGGTCGTAGAAAGGATCTGGCGGCCGAGGAAATGATGTTGCGGCCGAAGGATAGATCTTGCGGCCGTGGCATTGATCTCTCAGGGAGATTTTCAAGCAACAGGTTGCTCGGGTGAAGAAATGATGTTAAGCCCGTGAGATCAATGTTACGGCTGACAGATGGATTCTCCTAGGATTCTGTATTTTCTGTTTGAAAGGCTATATAGCTTTGGATTGGGTCCTCTAAGTGGCTCAAAGCTCTTACCATAAGTCCATGGGTTCACGAGAAGTCAATTAGCAATCACTGTATCCATTTCATCATCGAGATGGTCCCCAAGGTGGGACTTGAAATAATCGTTAGGCCAAATTGGGGTGTCTACAGATGCCCCTCTTTGACTGAGCTCAGACCGATCGCGAGACATGTTTGAATAAGAGTCAAAGCTGTAAAAGCAACTCAATTTGGTCCAACCACTATTCCAAGGGGTTTTCGAAAAAGGTTTTTGTTATGGTCGGGCCGGGAGGCTGCCTACGTATTCCACAGGGGAAATTCAGACCAACCGTAGTTCAGGTGGGCAATAAAGAAAAGAAAAAGTTTGGAGGGTTAGAAACAGAAGATGTACCTTCGGGCTTCAAAAGCCGTAGTGTGACGTACCTAGACTGAGCCAGGGTTTTGGCAGAAGAGTAGTTGAAGGAGCGCGGGGCTGCCGGGGGAATTTTTGCGGAGAGCTTCCTTAGTATTTTGGGGTAGATCAGTACACGGCAGGTGCGTTTGCTTTTCTTGATCATCCTTACTTTGACTGAGGGGAGCTCGGTAGAGTAGCCTATCCTTGCGAATGAGCTGGAAGGAATTGATGTAATTGGGGTGGAATCCAAGCCATCTGCTGGGGATGAATCGGATGCCATTTTGAGATATGGGGGGCATGAGGCCAGTAACTAGAGCACGGAGCGTTGGGATGAGGAAACCGAGGCGCAAAACCGGTTGTGATTATGAGGCGAGAGCCTGGAGAGTGATAGTTTCTGACGTGATGGAACCGAGGCACGGAGTCGATTGTAGTCACAAGGCGAGAGCCTAAGGTGATAGAATCGAGGCGTGGAGCCTGCTGTGGTCACGAGGCGAGGGCCTAAAGAGATTGGAGCTTTTAGCTTGATAGAACCGAAGCGCGGAGCTGGTGTTGATCATAATGCGAAAGCCTGAGGTGTCGGAGCTTAGAGCTTGAGGTGATTTTGAACCGAGGCGTAGGGCCGGTTGCATTCTAATGGTCTGTGCAGGGAGCTTTCTCATCATAAATTTTGGCGTAGAGCCGAAGGATCGAGGCGCTAGGCCGATCAATAAAACCGAGGCGTAGAGCCGGTTGACTACAGGGTTGACCTGTTTCATGAGAGATAGATATGCAGAATATGTGTATGTTGATGATGATATTGGTTAGACGTGAGCAGATATGATGATGCAGACTCGATGTGATAATGGTGATGCAATTGATGCAATATGTGCACGGGCCTCTGTGTGTGTGTGTTTGATTTAAGCATAGAGCTTCTTTCAAGTTCCGGACTTGAGCATTCAGAGCGTAGAGCTCGAGCATTCGGACGACAGAATCTGAGCATTCAAAGTACAGGCTTTGAGCATCCAGTACACAGTGGCTGGGCATTCAAGCGTAGAGCTTGAGCATTCAAGTGTAGAACTTGAGCATCCAGTACACAATGGTTGGGCATTCGAAGAGCTTCGAGCATTCAAAATGTTAGATTTTGAGCATTCAAGTGTAGAGCTTGAGAATTGATGATGTTTTGTTGATTGGGATGGCGTGGAGCCTGCTGAGATAGTTGTTACGGCGTAGAGCCAGTTGAGATAGTGGGCTTGGAGCCGCTGAGTTGATGAGATGGTGGGCGTAGAACCGCTGAGTTGATAGAGATGGTGAATGCGGGCATAGAGCCATTATGATAATGGGCTTGGAGCCACTGAGATGGTGGGCTTGGAGCCGCTGAGATGGGGAATACGGGCGTAGAGCCAATTGAAGTAGCAAGCGTAGAGCTGTTGAGTGATAGCGAGCTTGGAGCTGCTAAGTGATCGTGAGCATGGGCGTAGAGCCATGATAGTGAGCTTGGAGCTGCAGAGATCGCTTGAGTGGAGCTGTTGAGATGATAGATGCAGGCATACAGCTGCTGGGTGAGCTTATGAGATGGTTATAGGCATAGAGCCTGCAGGTTGGGATAGCGAGCATAGAGCTGCTAATAGTGATAACGGAGTTGCTGAGATAGCGATCGTTGAGCTGCTGATGTGGTGTTGAGCCGTTGAAATGGTTGATAATGATTAGCTCGGAGTTGCTTGGATGACTTTAGAGCTGTCGGGCGAGTTTAAAGCTGCTGATAGCGAGCGTAGATCTGCTGGGATGAAAGGTGCGGGCGTAGAGCCACTAAGACTGTGAGCACGGGCGTAGAGCCGGCGAGATGGTTAGCTTGGAGCTGCTGAGAAGATGGAGCCTTTGAGTTTCTTGAAGGCTATGAGCATGATCATAGCGAGCGTAGCAGTTAGCTCGTGGCTTTGCTGAATGGCTGGGATAGTGAGCATGGGGTGCTGTTGAATGCGAAGCTTGTTGAGTAATAAGCTTGGAGCTGCGAGGAGCGTGGAGTTATCAAGATGATGAGCACGTGGTGCTATTTGAGCTCCTTGAGCATAGAGCTGCTAAATGTACTTCAGGAGCACAGTTATTCGGGCATAGAGCCTGAGTTGGATGTATCAAGGGTCTTTTGATCTTGTGAGCTCGAGCTCGAGTTTGATAATCCTTAGTGGTCAAGCGACCAGTTGTTGGTGAGCTTTGTTACTCTAGAGAGAGTTTAGAAAAGGTCCCGAAGTGGGTTCAACACTTCTGCTTGAGATTCCATATGCTTGGGGATGCCCCCAAGGCTATTTTGACCGTCCTCCATCATTGGTTTTATCGGTTACGGACCCAGACCATCATAATCGAGCGAAACCTATCACTGCTTTTGGGAATGGATTTGCTGACCAGCTAATAGAAGTACCAGCCTGAAACCAAGGGTTTCGATTCTCCAGGTTTCGACTCTCTTTCTTAGAGACTTCATTCCTCCTTTTTTGATAAGTTGTTCCACTTGCCTCTATTGGTAGCTATTGATCTTGCTTCATTGGTATGGGTTTGAGCCTTCTGGGGCTTGGATTCTCAGAGCGCTTCTAAACTTGAGGTGAAGCTTCAAATGACCTACTCAAAGTTTGTTGGACAGGGGCACGGAGCTGCCAGAGTATGGCTATACTCAGATGTAAGAACAACATTGCTGAAGAGCGGTAGTTTGGTGTGAATAGGTCAAGAGACCTAGCACATCAAGAGATGTAACGCCAAGAAGTATAGTGGTCGAAAGTCCCAACACATCGAGAGATGCAATGCCAAGAGGCATAGTGGTCGAGAGACCCAATACATCGAGAGTTGCAATGCCAAGAGGCATAGTGGTCGAGAGACTCAATGTATCAAGAGATAGCATATGATGGTGAAAGCATCGGGCTATGAACACCGCAAGGCTTGAGCGTGGCATAGAGCTGCAGAGGATGCAAGCTTTATGAGTGTAGAGGCATTTGAGCTTGAGCGCAAGGCTGCTGAATTTATGCAAGAAGGCCCACCGGATGGCTTTTGGGCTTGTTTCTGTTGGCAGCCCTTACAAGGTTTTGATTGATACTTGATCCTTCTTAAGTTTGGGAATGCTCCCAAGGCTAGTTTCCTCATGCTTGGAGTGCTTCTGACAGGCATTTGACAATCTATGCGAGGCTTTTGATTTATTCCGATGCTAGTGCTCGATATCATGCATGCTTGGGAATGCTCCCAAAACTATATTTGATTACACTCCATCAGAAACTCTATTGGCCGCGGGCCCAAAATACCATGAATGTTTTGCTGGTGCCTGGATTCAAATCGATTGCCTTTGAAAGGGGAGATTTTGCAGAAGGATGCGGCGGCCGAGAGGAACACCAAGAGTCAGAGGATCGATTTCTTAAGGCTAAATTCCACGTGTTTGGGGTGTCCCCAAGGCTGAATGCTTTCTAGTGACACAAACATCTTCTAGTGGCTGAATGCTTTCTGCAAGCTGGCACCCTAAACACTTTCTGGAAGCTAGCAACATAAACGCCTTCTGGAGGGCTTTAGTAACACGGATGCCTTTTGAAGGGCTGAAGTGTGCACTGGGTTATTGTAAGCTTCATGCAGGTGCTTTTTCTTGTTGGTTGTTGACTGCGTTAAGTGGGAGCCATAGGATTGTTTCACCGGCCTGGAAGTGGTGAGGCTGCTTATCTTCAAGATGTGAGCTTGGAGTAGCTAAAGTAGGTGCTGTACTGTTGAGATTGGACCTGCTGAGAGTGAGGCTGTTTGAGTGTAGAGTTGCTCGGATTTCATGAAACCCGACATGGTTATGAATATAACAAGGCATGTGCATGGTGCTACTAAGGAGCAAGTGCGAGGTTTCTAAGTTATGAAGGCAGGACATGGAGATGAAAGCGCAAAGCAAGGAGCTTTGGAGATGCGAAGTGTGAAGCCACTTTAATGTTGCCGACATGGTGCCAATTGCTCAGGAATAGTTACGAGGCTTATTTTCCAGCTTCTTTGCCTTGGCTCTGTCGGTTATGGACACAAAGCCTGATGTGGTTGGTCCTGATAACTTCAAGGACCGAAATACAAGAGAATCCTGCAATCCATATTTGAATAGTTTTAGAAAACAACAATGGATAGGAAAACAACATGCAACAGGCTTGGAGTCGACCACGTGCCGAAGTCCTTTAATGCTGACTGCCAGGGGCATGACCTCCATACTTTGAGAACCCTAGTCCAAGTGTTGAACCATTTTGGGTGATATGGTTTGCAACCATGACACATATGCATATTGAATTGAACTTTTGGAAAGAAATAGACGCCCCCTGTTTATGCAATGGATGCTTGATCCTAGCTCAACTGTGTGTGATAATGACAACCTAATTGCCCCTAGCATAGAAACATGCGATGTAAATAGCAATGAATGTGAGTGCAATGTTTCTCTTTCTGTTCGGCAGAGATCTTGGCATGCCCTTGACAGCATTCCACAAAAGAGTTGAGGCCGGTGTTCTCCTAGGATATGACGTTCCTCAAGCTGGGCTTTCTTCTTTCTGAAGGCCAAGTGTGTTGGCAGGGTGGTAGACTTTATAGTGCATCCTTTTGTTGCCCTTTATTCCTTGCATAGAGACGATGGCATGATGCCTTGATGAACCTACCTTGCTTGAGCATAAGAACACCTCATACTTGGGGTTAGCTGATGCAACCAAGACAACTACTTCCATTAAGCAGCCATAATGAAATACTAGGATCAAGAGATCAATGCAAAAGACAGGGTGATACTGATATGCATGTAAATCCACAATGTATTATGGACATCTCAACTTTCACGTATTTGATCAAATGCTTCTCCTTGCCCTAAGGAGACTGACAATGACTTATTGCTTACACTAGGCAGGTGATTTGAAAGACCACGATACTCTAGCGGCAGCACTAAAAATATTGTTTGGCCAAGAGACCATATTGCTGCATTCCTCATGAAATGAGAGATCCATGTTATTTCCTCAGAGGTTTGCAAAAAGTGACTGCGCTTGTATTTGTTGTGTTAAGAATGCTTAAGATAAAATCAACTTTGAAAACTTTTCCTCAAAGATTTCAAAATCATATCATTTCATCTATATGTTCCACACTCACGTCATTCAATCATCAAAGGACACAGAACTATTTTGCAAACCCATGCCTTTGGTCAATTTGTTGCTTCAAGTTTGATTTGGCTGACTTGAGTTGGATCGATAAGCGCCTACTGAGACCCTTAGAGGTTGGATACCATCAAGAAAAATGCAAAAAGGGGACATAGTCGTGCCCGTCACTCTCCATGTTGTGTGATTTGCCAAGATGAGGTAAACTCCAGGATTCTTGCCCTTCGTGTTAAGTCCCCTATTGGTGATGCCCCTAGTGTCTAGGACTTTGCTACTAAGTCGTGTTTTTCAATCCAAGAGGACTTTATTACGGACCATATTATAGGCTAGGGTTGCTGCTTTTAAGAAAGAAAGGATATAATGGCTCAAACTGTGGGCAGCATGCCCTCGGAGAAGGATTCTGTTCCCTTCCGACAAATTTTTGGGCAAGGCCCTCTCGGAATCCAGGGAGCGCGAGCGGAGAAGCAGGCGCTCATAAAATACAGAGTTGCCACTCGGGTTTGAAGGTCCGACACCCAAGGAACCATATTTCGAAGCACCTGCCGCGCTATTTGATTTGAAAAGTGAAAGCACCAGTCCGTCATAACCATATCTGGGTTCGGGAGCCAGGTTACGAGAGGGGAAGGGTTTTAAGGCACCCCTCTCGCCCAATCCGGAGATCGGTCTCTACTTAGGCATTTTTGAAAACATTTACGATTCTTCTTTTATTAACCAATTTTAGCCAATTAGGGCGGGGGAACAGTTAATCGGGGATTTAAAACTGTAACACGATTTGCAAGATGTGATAGGTAGCATGGATGGATGAAATGACAAATAATAAATGGAATAAAGTTCAAAACATTGATCAAGCATCAAAACAGTGCCAGGTATGGACACATCACAAACAATGGCCAACTTGCATGCATGGATCAAACTGCATGCAAGTGAACCATCGCGCGATACTTCCATACACTCACGTGAGGATTGATGCCTCATCAACAGATTAAACTTTATCCCCTTCTGGGCTCTGGAAGGACCAGTGCACACCCAGGGGCAAACCAAGCAGTTTATACGTGCTGTATGTAAATAATTATTACAAACAGATTGAATAAAATTGAAAGACAACCCCTAAACAGTGGGGGAGAAATAAGCAGAGGCCAAAGGCCTAGTTGCCCATGCAAGAGCAGTTTCTAGAAATCAGAGAATCATCGCGCGACAGAGTGAAACACCGGCGCGATGCTCCTGACTGGACTTCCAGGAATTGCTTTGCATGCTTGGAGCTCTGAGACATGTTCAGAAGCATTCTAAGGGCATTCCAAACCAACTAAAGTTAAAACCTAGGTACTGTACTTATTTTAACATGCATCTCAATGATTTAAATGCCCTAAAGGCTACACAAGAGATATAAACACAAATAAAACAAGAAATGATCAACACCCTTTCCCCACGTGGAACAATCTCATGCAGACACAAGTGTCGCGCGAGTATTCGGTTCCATCGCGCGAGGGTTCTGTTGATCACAGCTTCTTGTAACCCTGCTGACTTTAGGGCCAGGACTGGTATTGATTACCAGCCTTGGCCCTGCCAGCCCCCCTCAGGGATCAAAACTGGAAACAGGTAAAAGTTTATACCTTTGCTTGAATGATTTTTGAAATGGATTGGACAAGGTTGTGTAGCTTGCCAAATAAGTGTATGGAAAACACAAGAGTGAAAGATTAGGAAGTGTGGTTAGGGTTTGTGACTTTGTGCTAGATTTTCTTGATAACTCTTTTTTTGTAACCCTTGACATGGAAGACCAATGGGGGTTTTATAGGAGGATAGAAGGGTGCAAGGTGGGTGGAAGGCTTGGCTTTGCAACCAGCCAACAAGGCTGGTTAGCCTTACTTGGTGGAGAAACAAGCCACCAAGGTGAGTGGGAGTGGTTGTGTGGGTGGTGCACCCCAAGCCTGCACAACACTGTACAGTCGACGAAAACGGGGTTCCAGCCCCACATGGCCGCTGATGATTGTAAAAATCCAGCTGGAAAAAGGTGAAAGTGACAGGCCAGAACCATCGCGCGACAGAGTGGGAGTGTCGCGCGAGTGTACGTACCAACGCGCGATGGTTAAAGACCATTTTGACCACCACCTAGCAACTCAACACTCGCGCGAGTAAACCAAAGGATCGCGCGATAGTCAAACCTTGGCTAGGGTTTTGACTTAGGGTTTTGAGTTTCAAAAGGTTCAAGAAGGGTTCCAAACACTCCAAGCTCAATCCATTCCAAACTCAAGTCAGTTTGATCCGATCTCATCATCGGGGAAACAAGAAATCGAAAAATAAAGTAAAACAAATGGGAGACCTAGATTGGGGTGTCTACAGTAGTCCCTCTTTGACGGCACGCGGAGCACCATTGACTGGTACGGGTAACATCAAAGATTTCTAGACACCCACCAAATCCGCCCAAAAGCCGATTAATTGGAAAAATGCAAACAAGTATATAAAAATACCGTGCACCAATTGAGAGAGTTTGATAATCGGACGGTTAGACCGTCGCTGATTGAAATTGGACGGTTAGATCGTCACTGATTGAAATTGGACGGTTAGATCGTCGCTGATTGAAGTTGGACGGTTAGATCGTCGCTGATTGAATTTGGACGGTTAGATTGTCGCTGATTTGAATTTGGATGGTTAGATCGTCGCTGATTGAATTTGGACGGTTAGATCGTCGCTGATTTCAATTGGACGGTTAGATCGTCGCTGATTGAATTTGGACGGTTAGATCATCGTTGATTGTGGGCTGACCACTGCTGGGGATGCAAAAATGCTCCGGGACAAGGGCAATACTTCCATAATGACCCCCAAACTTGTTATGAGAACATATCAAGAATTCATAGACCCAAAAGAGGGGTAAATGAGATCGGGCCAAGCCTAGAACCTGGATTGGGCCTGAGGCCCAAAGAAACTGTCGCGCGACAGAGAAGAACCCTCGCGCGAGGGTCTCTGGTTGGGGCTTGGATTTGGAAAGGCCCAAACCCGGCCCAACACTGCTCCACTCTTTTAAACTTCCGCGGGACGTTACAGAAAACAGTTCCAATCGGTTCAAATATCCCAAATCCCTCCCAACTCTCAAACCCTCTCTCAAATCTTTCCCAAACTTTGATTCAACCACGAAATCATCAAACCCACACGTGATTACTCATCCATGGCAGACCACGGGGATGGAGAAGGCAGAGGTGAGGTCGTTGATCAGTTGGAGGATCGAGGAGGTCCAATGGGTGTTGAAACAGAGGATCAGATGCCGGCGGAGACCATCGCGGAGGTTGGTGCAGCAGCGAGAGGCGGCGGAGATGGCGTACACGGCCGCGAGCAGGAGGTCGATGGTGGCGAGGACAGTCGCGCGATAGAGCCAGAGGCTCACGCGACAGTGGAAACTAGGGCCGTTGGTCACAGTGTTGAGCCAGTGGACCCACACACGGCCGTGGAAAGGTCAGTGGTGGCTGGGAGCAGTTCAGACGGTGCAAGAGGCAGTGGTGCCCGGGGTGACGATGTTGAGCCTATCGGGTCAGAGGCTGTTGCTGAGGAGGAAAGCACAGAGGTTCCGTTCCGGGAAGAGGATATAATGTTTCGGCCCGCGGCGACGTCGTCGAGCCACAGACCGATCACAAAACACGACGTCGCCGAGTTTTTGAGTGACGATGCTCTGGCGAGGCTTCTTGAAGATAACCCCGCAATCGGGGAGTTGGTATTGAAAGCCAAGGAGGATCGAGCTAGGGCCATTGAGGCATCGGAGGCGGCAAAGAGGGCTGAGAGGGAGAGAAAGGAGAGAGAGAGGAGCCTTTGAGGGATGCAGAGGCCGAGGAGAGGGTCGGAGTGGAGGCACAGGGGCCTAGAGTTATAGCCGTGGCAGAGGCGAGGGCCATGACACGCCCTGGCTTTTCAGTAGAGGCATACGTACCTCCCACACCACACCTTTTGGTACCGTCGGGCTTCGCGGCCTACGTGCCATTACAAAAGGACTACGACGACGAGCTCGTGCTGAGAGATCCCCGGGCCCATATTGCAAGCACTTGGATGGAGGTTCGTTCTCAGAAAATCCCCTTTGTGGTTCAATTTCGATATTTGCCCTCCGTAGTTCAATTTCGACATTTGCTTAGAAATACTTGAATTTAGAACTGCATAGGACACTTCAGAGCCGAATCATGCCCCATCAATATACTCTTTGTAACATATACCCTGCATGAAATAACTTGAACCAACCATCTGTTGTAGGCTTCATTGATTACCTAGAACTTGAAAATGAAATCCCTATATACTGATACTTTCTCTTGCTATTTGTCTTCGTGTTTGAAACAGGCGGGAGCGAGTAAGAGGGACATCCGCGGCTTTGGGGGCGCGTGTAGGTCCTTAGAGTTGTATAAGGCCTTGCCAAAGAAGGTGAGGCGGTTAGTAGACGAGCCAGGCTTCGGAGAGTTTGTACAGACGCTGACACGAGCGAGGAATGACCATGCGGTCCTGGTTGCACTTGCAGAGAGGTGGAGGGATACCACCAATACCTTCCACCTACCTCCCGGGGAGATGACGGTGACGCCCGCTGACTTTGCAGCAATCACTGGGCTGAGAGTTGGAGGAGAGCCCATCCCGTTTGACTCGGGAATTCAGGAGGACAGAGTGGCCCTGGAGTGGTTTCTGGGCGAGGCGCCCAAGATCGAGGAGGGGATGGCATGGTATGACCAGTTTATGAGGTACTTAAAGAAGAAGGTGACTAATGACCGGGGGGCGGAGCAGATGGCCCGGGCATACTTGTTGTATCTGTTTGGTGCTACTTTGTACCCAAACAGACGGAGCAAAGTGCATCTCTCCTACTTGCTGGCGTTGAGGGATTTGAGGGCAGCCTCACGCTTTGACTGGGGTGGTGCAGCGTTGGGTGCAGCTTACCACTTCTTCGGAGACTCGTCGAGGACAGGTCAAAGCACTGCTGGCTACTGGAGGGTTTGGGAGGTACAATTCTAACCATTACAAAGCATAATTTGATTACACTTGTCTATTTGATTGCTTAGCTCGCTTGACTGCTTTAAGTTCAAATATTGCATATCCTGTGACTAATGCTTGTACTTGTCTAAACATTGCACAGCTTTGGGCTTATGAGGTATTGCGGATGTATCCGCCGAACTGCAAGCATCCAGACCTGAGCACCTTCCCCCGCGCACTGATATGGAGCAAGGCCAATATGGGGAAAAATGAGGGGAGAGGAAACCTCAACGCCTTCAGATTGTACTTGGACAATCTTAGGGCTTCACAGGTATATCACAGAACATAAATCTTTCAACATGCATTCCTTCCTTTGACTTAAATGCTGTCGCTGATCAATTGCCTGCACTGCCTGCTTGTCTTAACTGCAGATCAACTGGGATCCTTGGAGAAGAGCAGGGCCAGAGCCAGAGTACTTGGCCAGGAGCAGAGTGGTCACAGCCAGCAGGGTGCTCTTAGAGTCAGCCTTCGGTTGGCAGTGGTACTTGGGAGACCGGGTGACACGCCAGTCACTTGGTCACCTTGAGTTCCAGGTGCCAGGGCCACTCCCACCCCGGGCTTCGCACACGGGAGAGTACACACGGGCCTAGCTGGAGAGATACATGCGACCGGACACTAGGTTGGCACACTACCTACGTCCTGAAAGGGACTATGCTGTTTACCAGAGAGACTTCCTGGCGGGCCTGCTTGGGATCCGAGGTTTCAGAGAGGTGCGGAGCCTGGCCGCAGGAGCTGCTGAGGAGAGGAGAGCTGCTGGCAAGAGACAGAGAGGAGGTGAAGGCCGTGTGAGGCGGGGCCTGAGTGGACCTGTGGTTGGCGGGCCTCCGGAGCTGCTTTGGAGGATCCCTGTGGTTGACAGCCAGGGGAATCCTGCAGAGCTACACCTTGCGCCTGCGAGGGTCGAGCCCACTCCAATGACTGTTCCGGTAAGACTTAGCTTCCATTATTGCATTTCAATTCAATATACTTGAATTATTGTTGAATAGCTTGATAAACCCAAATTGCATGCAGGTGCCGACTAAATGGGTGAATGAGGCCGTCTGACGCATGTTGGCCTTGGAAAATGTGGTGAGGAGAGCGGCGAGCGGTATGCCATTAGAGTTGCACTACCCGGCACCGGCACCGACACCACAGCCAGCTCAACCAGCCGCTGCTCAGAGGGCTCAGGTATATGAAACGATACATTCCTTCTTTCAACATATGCATGCCTTGATAGCTTTCAATAAATGAAAGAATGTACCTGTTTTCAACACTTTAAATACAATATGCACAACATATACTCATGTTTTGAAATGAAATAACAATGCAGGCACAGGGGAGGGCGGCTCCTAGGAGGAAAAGCACGCGAGGCCTGCCACAGAAGAAAGTGGCGGCAAAGAAGCCTATACCTCCAGTCACCACTACACGGCAACTGACCAGGAGTTCACAACCAGCGGCTGCAAGTAGGGAGGCAGCTAGGCAGGCCGTTAGTCGCGCTGAGCAGCGGTATCAACTCAAGATGCGCGAAAAGCCAACTCAAGAAGAGCCAGTGCACAAGAAACGACTGATCTTGTCGGAGCCTCTCGAGGAAGAAGAAGAGGAGGGAGAAGAAGAAGAGGGAGAAGAAGAGGAAGAGCAGCGTCCCTCCTCTAGCAGCGGCTCCGACGACTCTGTTGATGATCCTCCATACAAGAACGATCCTCGGGAGCAGGAGGAGAGTGATGACTGGCTTGGAGAGCGCTGAGGGTCACCGTGAAGCCTTCTTTACATTTTGCATTTTGATTTTTGACTTCGAGCCTGCGTGCCCAAGTAGATAGCTTAGTTGAGATGGATACAGTTTTTGAGGGCCTGCGTGTCTTTTGATTAGCGGGCGCATGTGCCCTAACTGTCTTGATAGCTTTTGATTGGCCGAAGTGCCATAGATATAGTAGTTCCCTTTGTTTTGATATGGATGGACCATGGTTAGCTATAAAATTTGCATTTTACGGGTTTATTGTTTCTCATTATGAATAAGAGAAAGTAAAACCAACCACCAACACCAAAACTTGCATTGACAACATACCAAAACTGCTCACAGACACACATGTATGTACAAAACGTGACTAAACTGCAAAGAAAATGGAAATATACCCTAGGATACGAGGATACGAGAAAATAATGAAATTTTGGGCATTAATGAGCCAAAATCCAAAATAACCCGATGTAGACAAAACTGACCCTTCTGCATGACCAAGCATTCTTAACATGACTTGTCCCAATTGACGGAATTGAGGAAAACGCCTCGGAAAGCGGTTTGGACCGGAAAATGCTCAAAATAACACCAAAATGGCATAAAATATCCAAGAATGACTCGATTATGTCCCGGACTGAAATCGACACCCCCATATAGTCACGTAAGGTCCAAGTGACCTATATGGTATGACAACACTTGGCTAGAAAGCCTAGAATGACTTTCGAGCTCTTGAAACCTTGATTCGAACTTGAAATGGACCACCGAGGGTCCGAAATCTTCGTTAAATGCGACGTTTCGAATCCTATGCTTGGATATAGTCACATATACTCATATGACTTGCTGGAATCATCAAAAGTGTAAAAAGACCCTTGGAACCCAAAGTGACCAAAACTGGACAGTAGTTGTTGTAAACTGTCAAATTGCAGACGAACCATCGCGCGAGGGATTGGAACCATCGCGCGAGGGAAGATCTCTCGCACGACAAAGTGGAACAGTCGCGCGATGGTTAGACCCTGCTAAGCTGCCCTTGTTTGACCAGATCACTGCTTGAAGCCTTATTACCTTCCCAACGCCTTGCAGACTGCTCTGAGGTTGCAGGAGAGGTTGTCCTTGGTTTGGCAAGGTGGTAGGACACCTTGCATGGAGTTAAGCCATGGCACGAAAACCGAGGGCGATATTTTTTGGGGTTTTTCCTATAAATGAAGGGTATGAGGAGCAATGTAGGGCATCCCCCTCCTCTTATAGACACAAATCCCTTCTAATCATCAAAAATGGAAAGTCCGTTTGCAGCCATGCTCGATCCTTGGCTAATGTCGAAAACCGTCGATTGGGAGGGTCCTCGATCCCGGGGCCTGGCCTCAATCCGTGACCTTCGCCATGCTAGGCGATGCCCTACGCTTCTCGAAGCGGCCATGAGTTACTGGGATCCAGTTATGCACGTGTTTCGGTTTACAACGACGAAATGTGCCCGACGGTGGAAGATTTCCAAGCCTATCTTCGAGGCTTCGCCAACTCCCATGCTCTCGCTATTCCTCCCTTTCAAGAAGACATGAAGCACCTCTTACGGATGAAACTTAACATCTCTGAAGAGTTGTCCTCCAGCATACTCCAAAACGACGAACTCAACATCGCTCGACTTATTGAACTATTTGGCCCGGAAGGAGGCCTTGGGGAATACGTCGGACCGGCTCAAAGACGCCTCGTGCTCTCCATTTGTGCGCTTGCCGCCTATATGCTGATTCCCGCTGACGGGAGGGTTAGTTCCAAGCTGGTGAGCATTGCTTCCCAGATGGTCGCCCGGAAAAACATCATGCCCATAGTCCTGGCGGAAACTCTTATGGGTTTGGATTTGATAAAAAGTGGCCAGATAGACTTGTTCAGTGGATACCCCCTCCTGCTCTAGGTAGGTTCTCACTCAACTCACCTTTTCCTTTTGCTCACTTTCATTTTACCTTGACGCTCGGGTAAGGACCACTAAAAAAGCCTCACTTGTTTTTTCGCTCGGGCCATATCTGACTTCTTACTTGTTTTTAACACTCATGTAGATTTGGCTTGCGGACAAGGTAGGGGTGCTCGAAGCTCCTGAAGCTGGTTTCGAATACATCCCCATAAACTTGGTGGAAAGGCCGATGGTGTACCCTGAGTTGTCGACGGTGGCATGGCATGTCTTCTTGAATGATATGTACCCCGAAGATCTCGTCTGGAGATGTGCTTGGCTGAATCTCCCGGAGATGACCGTGAACTCCGTTGGGTTTGAAAGAGTGATGATAGCTGGATTTACAAGCTTTACCTTCTACATCCCGGGACGCAGGCTCCGCCAACTGGGGATAAGTCAAGAAAACAAACGCTTTGGGAGAGAATTGTTTGAGCTCCCGGACTTCAACGCCTGCAACCTGCACATCTATGGGTATAGCTGGGATGAGAGAGAGTTAGAGGAACCAGTCCCAAATTCCATCACATGGCTGGAAAGCCGTTATGTGAAATGGCTTTGCAAAGAAGTCAAGGCAAGATTGGGGGGAAATTTCTGAATTCCTTGTGAATCAAGCCTGTAATGAGAATAAACTCTGAAACCATTAGGTTATCCGGGCTGTTTGTCTTTACTTCGTGTGTTTGCTTTGTAAGTGGTAAGACTTTTCGCCTAGCTTGTAATATAATCAACTTTCATAAAAGAAATCCAGGCTTCGTCCATCCGAGGGCTTGAAATTAACACTAATCATGCGATCAGAACAAACGACACTTCGACACAGCCATAAACGTCCACAATGGCCTGCGGGAAGTGTTGGAAATCCAAAAATTGGCCGGGGACGAAATGCGAAAAACCACCCTCCAAAAGACAGTAGCCTATTTTTCTTGGCCTAAATAAACTGATTCCTCGTGTGACGAAGTGACACTATCGCACGAGCATCCCTCGATCGCGCGATATACCCAAACCGTCACGGGATGGAGAGATCCTGTTACAGCTGCCAGCCTTGACTCATTCGGAAATTAAAGTGTGGCAGGCCCTGTCACCACCCTTGGACGTGCAGGAGTCCTTGGGACATCACAGAGGTGTGTCCTTGAATTGAAAGCATGAAGGCCACCTTGCATGGATATTTCATCCAAAGGTAAAGGATATTTCATCCTTCTCTGACTATAAAAAGGGCAGTGCCCCCTGAATGAAAGGCACACCTTCAGTAGAAGCTTCAAATACACTTCTCCAATGGCAAATCACCTCCCTGCACTAATCAGCCCATGGCTTGAAGAATTTGTTGCAAGCGACTGGCTATGCTTCCGTTCTCACGGGCTGGCCGCCTTCCGCTTCCTTAAAAGCATAAGGCTCCGCCCCGAAATCCTGAGAGCGGCCCTGCAGTTTTGGGATCCGGATGTCCACGTGTTCATATTCAGGGACAACAAGCTATGCCCGACCGTGGAGGAATTCCAAGCATACCTCCAAGGTTTTGCTTCCAGCGTGATTGTCGTGCCACCCTACAGAAAAAGCATGCCGAAGCTCCTGAAGACCTGCCTGAATATCTCAAGGGGAGCAGCAGAAGACCTGCTGGCTGGAAGGCAAATAAATGTCATGCGCCTGATGGAATGGTACAGGCCTGACGGTGATCCAGAGGATACCGCCCTGCAGGCCCGACGCCGATTTGCCCTGTCAATTGGCGTATTAGCTGCATACCTGCTGGTGTCTCCGAATGGACGGGCTGATCCCTCATTGGTGGATGTGGCCACCCAGCTAGGAGTTAGAAGGAACGTGGTTCCTATGGTTCTTGCAGAAACACTCATTGGTCTGGATTTGGTGGCCGCCGGCCAAACAGACACATTCGGCGGTAGCCCACTCTTGTTGCAGGTAAACTCTCACTCAGCTCACCTTTTTCCGGTTTTCACACAGTCTGCTTTTACCTCAACTCTCAGCTAAAGGCTATATTGGAGCTCCTTACTTGTTTTTTCACTCAAGCTTTATATGGCTCCTTACTTGTCTTTTCGCTCATACAGTTATGGCTGTCCAACAAACTCGGGCTAATTGCAGCTCCTGAAGCGAACTGGCCCCATCTGCCTGGGCGAATGCATTAAAGAGGGATGCTGTATCCAGAGATGTCCGAGGAGGAGTGGTACACCTTCATGAGAGAGATGTCCCCGCGTGAAATTGTCTGGTGGCACGAAACTCTGAGCATTCCGGACATGGCCCTGAACTCTGCGGGCTTCGAGCGGATGGTGATTGATGGGCTATCCAGTTTCACATTCTATATTCCAGGCCGTATCCTTCGGCAATTAGGCATGAACCAGAGTTTGCACCGAGCTGGGATAGAGGATTTCCAGATTCCAGCGTTTACCGCCCATCATCTGACTGGGTATGAACACAACTGGGGTTTGAGACAACTCGGCGGAGCAGATCCAGACTTCAGCACCGGACTCAAGCGCCGCTACGTAGCATGGCTAAGGGAAGAAGTTGCAAGGAGACAAAATACAGACTGACTCCTGACGCGACTCCAATGAACTAGAATAAACTGTGAGCCTGTTAAGGCCTCAAGCATTTCATTCTGTTTTTATGCTTAACTATTTTTTAAAGACTCTGCTCAGCCTGTGTAATAGAAATAATAGTTTTGAATAAAAGTGAAAGATTGAGAACTTTCCCCTTTGGTCCAAGTGTTGAACACCGCGCCGCTTCAAATATCGGGACACACCCTGGGACCATGGATCGAGTTGATTTGATTGTGACCGAATCTCACGGAGAGATTGCCTACGTATCCCTTTTCAAGGAATCAGGTCGCATGTAGTTCAAGCTAAGGTTCGCTCGTGTATTTTGGCTCTCCTTTTGCGCTCTAATTTTTGCCTAGAACTGCCTTTATAGGTTTTCAGTCTAGCGAGCTTTGATTGAATGCCTATTTATTTTTTCCTAAACTGCCCCCTTGGGTTTTCAGTCTAGCAGGCTTGCTCTAATTTTTGCTTGGAACCGCCCACCCTTGTGGTTTTCAGCCCAACGAGCATCTCTCAGGGATAATAACGCTTGAGTTGATCTAGGTTGACCAGAGTATTGAACTCGTTGCCGTCCAGATCAATAAGCTGAGCCGCTCCACCCGAGAGGATGGTCTTGATAATGTAAGGCCCCGCGCGCTTTGGGCGGAACTTACCACGTGGATCAAAAATGGGAGCCCGGATTTCCTTTTTGACCATATCCCCTTCAGCCAAGTCCCGAGACTTTACTTTCTTGTTGAATGCCCGAGCAATTCTGCGCTGATACCCCTGAACATGATATAAGGCACGGAGCCTCCTTTCATCAAAGAGCATGAGTTCAACAAATCTCCCACTAAGCCATTCGGATTCTGTGAGTTCACATTCTGCCATGATCCTTTATGTCGGTACCTCAAGCTCAATGGGGAGCACAGCTTCCATCCCATAGACTAGGGAAAAGGGGGTTGCCCCTGTTGATGTTCGAATCGACGTACGATACCCCCAAAGAGCTAAAGGCATCTGCTCGTGCCAGTCCCTGGCGGACTCTGCGGATTTCTTGATAATTGTCTCGACATTCTTGTTGGCTGCTTCGACTGCCCCATTCGTCTGAGGGCGATAGACCGTCGAGTGATGAATCTGAATTTTGAATTCATCGAACAGCTCTAAAACCCTGCCTTTGAAATGAACCCCATTGTCTGACATGAAAGCCTGAGGAACCCCGTATCGATAGATGATGTTCTTCCTAATGAACTGAGCGACCTGAACTGCCGTTAAAGTTTTGTAGGATTCAGCTTCTACCCACTTGGTGAAATAATCTATTGCTACCAAAATGAACCGATGGCCATTTGAAGCAGAGGGGTTACAACCCTGATTTTTGGTCAGTAAAATTTTCGTTAAAAATTTGAATTTTACTTTAATTACTTGGACTTCTTTTAAAATTTCTTTTTAAATACCCAAAAATCTGTCGTTACTAAATTCTAGACTTATAAAATTAGATTTCTTCACTCCGAGCAATAGGGTCATTTTCTAAAGACAAGTGTCTAGTTTATTTTCCTAACTATTAAGATAAAGTCTTAGAATCCCATTTCTTGGCTGGAAATCTTACTTAGCGAGCCTAGTTAGCTTCTAACCAATTCATTGAGGAAACCTAACTACCAATTGCACTTCCAACCCTAGTTGAACCTTTCCAAACCCTAAAGGAACCCTTTGGACCAAAGTCATCATTGACCTTTACTCATTGGACGATAAAAGTTAGGAAAATCTTTATCCATTGGACAATAGGCTTTTCACCTAAGATATTTTATTAGATTGACCAAGGTACACTTATATAGTATTATATAGGCTTATGTACACATATTTGGAAGATGTATATATAATATTCCAATATTATACTTTACTCTTTTACCCATTGGTCCATAGAAGTTAGGGAAAATATCGCTCATTGGTCCATAACTTAGTCTTGCCACCAAGTACTAGACCAATTAGTTTAATAGATTCACCATGAGTCATTGTACTTATATTTATACATCATGCAAGCATAGTACTTCCCATCCATTACCCATTGGATATTAAATGTTAGGAGAATTGTGATCCATTGGATAATAAGGTCAAGTCAAGCCAAAGTACTAGGTCTTATTAGTTTATTTACTTACTAGATATTCCATTGCTTAAAGAAATAGATTTGTTCCATAAGAATATATTATCCTAGGATTCTCTTGTACTTTAATATTAAATGGTGTAAGACATGTGTCAATTTGACATTGTTTAATGGGAAATTTTTGGCTAGAAATCTTCCTAGATCACATAAGTACCTTATGTACTTTTATACTAGGTCAAAAATCTGCATATATATTATTTGGCTTCTTTAACCTTTGGTCCATAAATGCTAGGGAAAATATTGTTTATTGGATAATAGAAGTAGTCTTCCAAACAAGTACTAGGATCTATTATTTAATCACTTCTTAGATTTCCCATGAGATTATATAGATATGTAAATACCATATAAAATATTGCCCTAGGATTCTAAGTACTATTATATAATTTATGAGTACAACATGTGTCAATTAGGCTTATTCTATTAGGAATTTTGACCTAAAAGATCTAGGAAGATCATGTAAGTACCTTGTACTTTGTATACTTAGTCATCCATGCATATACATATATTAATCAAGGGAGAAAGAGAGAGAGGGAGAGAGAGAGAGAATCCGAAAGGGAGAGGGAGAGAGAGAGGCCGAGAGAGATGGGAGAGGGAGAGAGAGAGATAGGAGAGAGAAAGGGAGATTTAAGTACTAGCCCCTAGATTTTCTTCTACCAAATCCTAGTTATATATACATATAAGTACTTGTACTTATGGAGGGAGAGATATAGAAGATATTTGAGAGATATGGAAGGACAAGATTTCTTACAATGCAATCTCATACTCTTTCACAAGTCAATACCCCAACCTTTGTCCTTACTATATATATATATATATACTTTGTACCAAAGAGAGAGAGAGAGAGAGAGAGAGAGAGAGAGAGAGAGAAAGAGAGAGAGAGGCCGAGAGAGTGAGAGAGGGAGCAAGTGAGAGAGGCCGGATGAGAGAGGGAGAGAGAGAGTATGATGTGTGCAAGTGTACTCTTCCAAATCTAGTCCAATCCTTGGCCAATCTTCATACATCATCTTGTACCACCAAATCTAGGGTTTTCTTACTCTTCCATATCTAAGGACAACCATATCTCAATTTCTTACTCTTTCAAGTACTAGACAAGACTAGAAACCCTTTAGAAAATTACTAAATCTTATACAAACCTTCCAATATCTTGCCAAATCAAATCCAAAGTACCAAATCTAGTCAAGCAAACCCTTACCCATTGGGTAATAAATGTTAGGAGAACTTTTATCCCTTAGATAAAAGAAAACCTAGATTTTCTAAGGTACACTAATAAATATATAAGTACTAGTACTTCTTGAATTATTTAAATAAGAAAATCTTGGCCTTATATTTTATTTGATACTTGAAAATCTTGATAGATTATATAGTACCTAAAAGTACAATCAAAATCTAGTCATTCTATTAACCATTGGATAACAAATGTTAGGGGAAAATTTGTCTCTTGGATAATAGACCAACCTTTGGCTATAAATAGCACCCATTCCTTCCCATTTCAACTCACACCTTCATTTCTTCAACTTCTCTCTCTAGAAAGATTAGTGTTCTTGCTTGTTCTTGTTTGTTCTTGCTTGTTCTTGAAGTTCTTCCCAAGTTCTTCAAGAAACTCATCCAAGACCGCCACTAAACCGCCACTCGACCACCCTTTCGATCCAAAAAGTCTAGTAATATTAGTCAAGATTTAGTTTCAAGAGAAACCTTTCTCTTTCGAAGCTACCGAAAGCTTACCGTAGGAAGTTACTCCGTCCGACCGCCGACGTACCTTCCTTACTCCGTAGTCGTCACTACCGCCAAGAAGAATGGTAGATTTTTCTTATCTACTACTCCTACGTATATGTAGAATACCCTTACTTACTTTGCTCTACGTATACCGTTTATTGTCGAAATGCAAGTAGTAGAATTTTCCGTAGTATACAATAAACATGTATTGTTTTGAGCTTTCGAAAAAGAAGAATGAATTTTGAAAAGATAACGTTAACTGTTTAACTTGAAGTATTCGTATCTTGATTTTAGAATGGTTATGAGCATGTATACGTGTTTACTTGTCTTACTTGATGAATGTGTGATAAAGCATAAGTGGTTTACCACTCCAAAGGTGTCCGTCCATGTGGCACTATGCTTAACTTTGTGTGATTAAATGTTGAGCATGATGATGTGATAAAGTGAGCATGATATTTGATATAGAGTTGGATGATCTTGCTAGTTTAGTTTCAAGATTATAATGAATGATGATTTTATTGTAAGAAAGTCCTGCCGCGGAGTCGATGCATGTAACGAGACACGGAAATTGAGAAAATAGAAACATGATACCTAGGGTATGGTTAATAAAAAGGCGTGTTTGAAAAAGAGAAATGTTTTTGAAAACTGCAATGTGGCTGGACTTGCCCATTGTGTGGTGTGCGTGTGTAAAAGAAAGATTTGTGACATCGGATAAAATATTTTTGAAACTACATTGTGGCCGTTTGTCCAATGGGTGTTGTGTGTGTGTGTTCCAATGGAAATCCGTGGTGGCGGAACCATTGTGAGGTTGTGTGTGTTCCAATGGAAATCCGTGGTGGCGGAACCATTGTGAGATTGTGTGTGTTCCAATGGAAATCCGTGGTGGCGGAACCATTGTGAGGTTGTGTGTGTGCCAATGGGAACCCGGCGCGGTAGAATCGAGGTTGGGTGTGTTCCAATGGGAATCCGGAGCGGCGGAACCATTGTGAGGTTGTGTCTGTTCCCATGGGAATCCGGAGCGACTGAACCATGGTGAGGTATGGCTTGGTTATCCGCGGAGAGGAGCCAATGTCAATTTGTGCCAATGGGAACCCGATGCGGCGGAACCATTGTGAGGATACTCGGGAACCCGGCGCGGCGGAACCGAGGTTGGGTGTGTTCCAATGGAAATCCGTGGTGGCAGACTTGCCCATTGTGTGGTGTGCGTGTGTAAAGGAAACGATTTTTGAAATGTTGATTTGGTGAATAAAAGGTAAAATGGTGACACGGTCTACGAAATGCTTCGTAGGAGAAACTCTGATGACACGGACACTTACGCTAGTCGAGTAATGATTATGCATGTGTTGTTATTATTTGGATATATGTGTGCTATGTGACTTGCTATGTGTAAGTTAAGGGTTAATGGGTATAGGATTATTCTACTGAGCTCTTGTGGCTCATGGTGTTACCTTTGGTGACCCTGACATATTATATCGGTGGCGACGCTGGTATAATGTGTCAGACTTTGTAGATGATCAAGATGAACAGTACACCTTGGAGGCTTTTGGAGCTGAGGAGCTGGCTAGGATGAAGGAGCAGGCGGAGCTATAGTTAGGAACCCTAGAACCCCTTCATTGTGTAAATATTGAACTCTTGTGGGAGTTTTGTTGTAATAATGAGCCAGACTCCATTTGATTTTATCAATAAAATGTTTATTTAACGTACCCAAAAATCAGGGGCGTTACAAGAAATTTTTACTGACCAAAAATCAAGGTCGTTACAACCTATCCCCCTTAAAATAATTTCGTCCTCGAAATTGGTGCGCGGCTATGGTTTGGACCTTGTCACTATACCGGCCTTGGAATCGTCGTCTATCCCCCTTAAAAAGAAGCAAGTTATCATCAATCCTTTACTAGTGTGACATTGAGGTAATCATCTTCGCCATTGTTGATCATATGTTAGACATAGGTGGATATCGCCATCTCGTAACTTCCATAGACTAGGTTGACGGCTATTCTCTCTCCTAGGGTGACGGTAGGTTTAGGAGCGATAAGATTCAAATACTCTGGCATCCTACAAAACAGTTTGACACTACTCGGTCATAGCCCAATGGCTCCGGCGGTTTCTCGAAGTATTATGGAGTTGCATGACATCGTTTCGGGCATCTCTCGCAATTTTCTACGGGTTTTGTTAATCGAATTAAGCCTCATCACTTGCTTAACAAGACGGGGTTGAAGTTGCTTCAGCCGTCGAACAGCTTGCCTCGTTGTCGACCTTTGATGAAGTTTCCATTGAAAATACCAACGCCAAATGCAAAACCTCTACCAAATCATCATGCGGACTCGTATCTCACAATCATTTTCTTTCCACGTCCCTGTCGAGTCAGAATGCTTTGCCCAATAGGTCTTGAGCTCCTTTAGATCGGCAGGGCTATTCGGTACGGGGCCATAGAGATTGGTGTCGTTCCCGGTTGGAGTTCTATAGAGAATTCTTTCTCTCCTTTGGGTTGGTAAGCCAGGAAGTTCTTTAGAGAAAACACCGGTGTATTCACACATGAAGTGTGGTAATCCCACTTCCATTCTATCGGCTTCTTCCATTTGGAGACTAGCTAGCCATCCAAACAATTGGTCCCGCCATGTCGATCACTCTAAGATCGCAATTCAGGCGTAGGTTGGCTACTTCTAACTCACACCCTCTACATACTAGACTAACTTCATTCTTTCCCCCAAGGGTGATGATACTTTCATACTCGTACTTAGGGGCTCTGTTTCTAGTGCTAGCGTGGTTATGCAGGTAATAGATACGACTGAATGTGATGCTCCAGAGTCAAACATAGCTTGCACGCAGGTACTATAGTAGCGTACCTTGGATCACAGATGGATCCTGCTCCTGTTCCTTGGTCTGCAGCGCGAAGATACGCCCTCCAATACTTGGCTGGTTTTCTATGGGCTGTTTTCCTTGGTTTTGCCCATTCTGCTGCTGTGATGGGCCTCCAAGGTTTTGCTTCACAAATCCGGCCTGTCCAGTTTGTTGAGCTTTCTGATTCCCAAGGTTCCCATCCCTCCTCTTTTGTGGTTGCGGGCAGTTGCGCCTAATGTGGCCCATAGCCTGGCAGTTGTAGCATCGAACTGTGGTTATGTCTTGACCTCCCCTCCGTGGTTCGCCATATCCTGGCGTAGCAGTCTCCCACGGTTGGTTGCTTTGAGGCGGGTTAGAGGGTTTGATAGGGTAGGGTCCATGGTTGTTATTGGATGTTTGGGTTCAGATTGGCCCATCGGTGCTACCGGTCGCCTTCCCCCAGCGGGTTTTAAAGTCTGCCTCTTCGCTCTCTAGCCGGAGCGCACACTTTACGACACTGGTATAGGTGGTAAAGGCTTGTGCTACCACAGCCCTACGAGCGGTTGTCAGCCCCCATTCGAATCTTCTCGCCTTCTTATCTTCAGTTACTACAGCGGTTGGAGAGTAACGGGACAGCTCCTCAAATTTGGCCGCGTACTGGGTAACAGTCATTGTCCCTTGTTTTAGATTCATGAACTCTTGTTCTTTGGCTAGGCGAAGTGGTGTGGGAAAGTATTTTTCGAGAAACAAGGTTTCAAACTCGGCAAATGTCATTGTAGACACCCCAATTTGGCCTAACGATTATTTCAAGTCCCACCTTGGGACCATCCCGATGATGAAATGGATACAGTGATTGCTGATTGCCTTCTTGAGAACCTTAGGACTTTTGGTAAGAGCTTTGAGCCACTAAGAGGACCCATTCAGACAGAAAATACAGAAGCCTAGGAGAATCCATCTGTCGGCCATAACATCAATCTCACGGCCTTACAATCATTTCCTCACCTGAGCAACTTGTTGCTAGCAAAATCTCCCTGAGAGATCAATCCCTCGGCCGCAAGATCTATCCTTCGGCCGAGACATCCATTCCTCGGCCGTGTGATCTATTACTCGGCCGCCAGATCGACCTTTTTCCAGACTCTCGAACGTTCTGTCGATTGTTTGATCCAACTACACTACCTCTCCGATGCGTTCGGGCCACGTTCAGAGATTGCGACGTAGAGTTAGAGGTGCATTGCAATTGTGATTGCAATCGTGCCATTTGATTGGCCGGAGTGAGTCACCAATTGCCTATATAAAGGGCCCTGGGACTCCGAAAATATACACACGAAATTCATTAGAGAATACACTCTCTCAAGCCACGAAACTCTGTCAAAATACTCTCTCAATCCCTCTCTTCAAAAGCCCTAACCTCCCGAAGGTAGCCACCAATCCAGTGATCAAACCCCGAAGTTCAAACCCTAACTCTAGGGTTTTCAATCAAGCAATTAGTCAATTACAATCAAATCCGAAGCAATCAAGCAACTGAGGGATCAAGGTGGTGAGGTCCAACAGCCTCTGGTTTGTGTTATTTATCGTTCTTACGCTTAATCATAACTTTCTGATTATCTGTTAATCGTATAGTCTGGTGTGAGGAAGAACACCGACCGGGGCTTCGATCCCTCGGCCGGTACATCAAACCAGGAGGATCCCTCGGCCGTGACATCCATTCACCAGCCGCGGGATCCATCTCCCTGGGACAGTCTTGTTTTGTTTTGCTTTTCGACGCATGCTTTACTTATCACACTGGCTCACTTAACTTACTGTTTAAAGGCTTAATTAAACAGACTATGTGTTAGAATTAAACAAAGCATCTACATGTCTTATGTTGAATAACTATGGGCCAATCTCATGGCTGGGCAGATAGGGGTGCCTAATACCGTCCCCTTACTGTACTTTTTGGCTCCCGTACCCAGAATCTCTATCTGTTTTCCTAGTTTTAATAAACTAGGTGGCGACTCTGTTTTGATGATAATCGCTATCATGTGGTGATGTTCCTAGCCATGGGAATGTCCATGATTTTGATTTACGAAGCAAGCAACCAATCGAGCAACAAACGTGATCAATCTGTATGGCGATGCCCCGTTTGGGAGGTGTCTACAATGGCGATGCCCCGTCTGGGAGGTGTCTACAGTCATGGTGGCTATGTTATGGGTTACCTCTATCAACTCCCACCAATAATGGGCTTCTCCCATTAGTTGGTATGTGGTTAGGGCTACACGATCTCCATCTCGGGTAATCTCCAAGGTGTCCAGGATCACCTTGACTTCTTTCAGCCATGTTTCAGCCACGGTGGGGTTGGTATCTCCGTGAAAGGTCGGGGGTCGACGTTTGCAGAACTCGTTCATAGGTCGAGTGCGGGTCATTGGCCCATCGTCGTGGTTTTGGCGGGTGGTGTTCAAAGTGGCTACGAGTGCTCGCATGACTTGGTTTAGGTCGGGGTTAGAGTTAGATGATTCTCCGTTTTCGTATCCTAATCCGCTACGTCGATTTACCATCTACGAGTAGAAATTTTAAGAGGGGGTTTTGGCCTACTTAAACGATTTTCTTTCGAAATTGGTGTTTACTACGATACTAGAAAGTAATAAGTCAAATAGTATGCAATAGTACTCTCTTAATTAAAGCAGCTTTTTATAGATAAAAGAGAGATACAATCATTATCATAGAGTTCTACTACAAAAGCAAATAAAGACATAAGATTCCTAATACAAGTTGAAACGATCCTACATACTCCTACATGGTCCGATTTGCCTTAGTGTACCACCAGTGCGTCTACGACTCTTGGGACCTTACTCTAATACTACTACACTGATGCTACTCCACTCTAGCCAACAGGTCGACTAGGCGGTTTATCAACAAGGAAAGATTTTAACCTCAAGTAGTAGCGTGTTTAAGGCAAGGGTTTTCTTAACTCTAAGGAACTTAGAGTTTCTAAATTTCCACATTCGATTCTTGATTTAAGTCATCATCCAATTGTTCAGGAATTCCCAGCTCAGTGGTATTGCCAGTTCCACACCTTGCTTCAATCCGAAGATTGTTTTGCCAGAATTCCACCCAATTTGGGATGGTAAACTTAAACTAAATTCACGTTTATGCAACGGTCAAACTATCTTATGGTTCTACCCATTCTACCCATAGCCGAGTGTTGAGCCTAGAGCTTTGATACCACTTGTAACGCCTCTGATTTTTGGGTACGTTAAATAAACATTTTATTGATAAAATCAAATGGAGTCTGGCTCATTATTACAACAAAACTCCCACAAGAGTTCAATATTTACACAATGAAGGGGTTCTAGGATTCCTAACTATAGCTCCGCCTGCTTCTTCTTCCTAGCCAGCTCCTCAGCTCCAAAAGCCTCCAAGGTGTACTGTTCATCTTGATCATCTACAAAGTCTGACACATTATACCAACGTCGCCACCGATATAATATGTCAGGGTCACCAAAGGTAACACCATGAGCCACAAGAGCTCAGCAGAATAATCATATACCCACTAACCATTAACTTACACATAGCAAGTCACATAGCATACATATATCCAAATAATAACAACACATGCATAATCATTACTCGACTAGCGTAAGTGTCCGTGTCATCAGAGTTTCTCCTACGAAGCATTTCGTAGACCGTGTCACCATTTTACCTTTTATTCACCAAATCAACATTTCAAAAATCGTTTCCTTTACACACGCACACCACACAATGGGCAAGTCCGGCCACATTGAGGTTTTTAAAACACACATAGCCTCACAATGGTTCCGTCACCACGGATTTCCATTGGAACACACCCAACCTCGGTTCCGCCGCGCCGGGTTCCCATTGGCACACATTAGCATTGGCTCCTCTCCGCGGATAACCAAGCCATACCTCACCATGGTTCCGCCGCTCCGGATTCCCATGGGAACACACACAACCTCACAATGGTTCCGCCGCTCCGGATTCCCATTGGAACACACCCAACCTCGATTCCGCCGCGCCGGGTTCTCGAGTATCCTCACAATGGTTCCGCCGCGCCGGTTTCCCATTGGCACACACACAACCTCACAATGGTTCCGCCACCACGGATTTCCATTGGAACACACACAACCTCACAATGGTTCCGCCACCACGGATTTCCATTGGAACACACACACACAACACCCATTGGGCAAACGGCCACAATGTAGTTTCAAAAATATTTTATCCGATGTCACAAATCTTTCTTTTACACACGCACACCATACAATGGGCAAGTCCAGCCACATTGCGGTTTTCAAAAACATTTCTCTTTTTCAAACACGCCTTTTTATTAACCATACCCTAGGTATCATGTTTCTATTTTCTCAATTTACGTGTCTCGTTACATGCATCGACTCCACGGCAGGACTTTCTTACAACAAAATCATCATTCATTGTAATCTTGAAACTAAACTAGCAAGATCATCCAACTCTATATCAAATATCATGCTCACTTTATCACATCATCATGCTCAACATTTAATCACACAAAGTTAAGTATAGTGCCACATGGACGGACACCTTTGGAGTGGTAAACCACTTATACTTTATCACACATTCATCAAGTAAGACAAGTAAACACGTATACATGCTCATAACCATTCTAAAATCAAGATACGAATACTTCAAGTTAAACAGTTAACGTTATCTTTTCAAAATTCATTCTTCTTTTTCGAAAGTTCAAAACAACACATGTTTATTGTATACTACGGAAAATTCTACTACTTGCGTTTCGACAATAAACGGTATATGTAGAGTAAAGTAAGTAAGGGTATTCTACATATACGTAGGAGTAGTAGAAAAGGAAAATCTACCGTTCTTCTTGGCGGTAGTGACGACTACGGAGTAAGGAAGGTACGTCGGTGGTCGGACGGAGTAACTTCCTACGGTAAGCTTCCGGTAGCTTCGAAAGAGAAAGGTTTCTCTTGAAACTAAATCTTGACTAATATTACTAGACTTTTTGGATCGAAAGGGTGGTCGAGTGACGGTTTAGTGGTGGTCTTGGATGAGTTTCTTGAAGAACTTGGGAAGAACTTCAAGAACAAGCAAGAACAAACAAGAACAAGCAAGAACACTAATCTTTCTAGAGAGAGAAGTTGAAGAAATGAAGGTGTGAGTTGAAATGGGAAGGAATGGGTGCTATTTATAGCCAAAGGTTGGTCTATTATCCAAGAGAAAAATTTTCCCCTAACATTTGTTATCCAATGGTTAATAGAATGACTAGATTTTGATTGTACTTTTGGGTACTATATAATCTATCAAGATTTTCAAGTATCAAATAAAATATAAGGCCAAGATTTTCTTATTTAAATAATTCAACAAGTACTAGTACTTATATATTTATTAGTGTACCTTAGAAAATCTAGGTTTTCTTTTATCTAAGGGATAAAAGTTATCCTAACATTTATTACCCAATGGGTAAGGGTTTGCTTGACTAGATTTGGTACTTTGGATTTGATTTGGCAAGATATTGGAAGGTTTGTATAAGATTTAGTAATTTTCTAAAGGGTTTCTAGTCTTGTCTAGTACTTGAAAGAGTAAGAAATTGAGATATGTTTGTCCTTAGATATGGAAGAGTAAGAAAACCCTAGATTTGGTGGTACAAGATGATGTATGAAGATTGGCCAAGGATTCGACTAGATTTGGAAGAGTACACTTGCACACATCATACTCTCTCTCTCCCTCTCTCATCCGGCCTCTCTCTCTTTCTCCCTCTCTCACTCTCTCGGCCTCTCTATCTCTTTCTCTCTCTCTCTCTCTCTCTCTCTCTCTCTCTTTGGTACAAAGTATATATATATATAGTAAGGACAAAGGTTGGGATATTGACTTGTGAAAGAGTAAGAGATTGCATTGTAAGAAATCTTGTCCTTCCATATCTCTCTCATATCTTCTATATCTCTCCCTCCATAAGTACAAGTACTTATATGTATATATAACTAGGATTTGGTAGAAGAAAATCTAGGGGCTAGTACTTAAATCTCCCTTTCTCTCTCCTATCTCTCTCTCTCTCCCTCTCCCATCTCTCTCGGCCTCTCTCTCTCCCTCTCCCTTTCGGATTCTCTCTCTCTCTCCCTCTCTCTCTTTCTCCCTTGATTAATATATGTATATTCATGGATGACTAAGTATACAAAGTACAAGGTACTTACATGATCTTCCTAGATCTTTTAGGTCAAAATTCCTAATAGAATAAGCCTAATTGACACATGTTGTACTCATAAATTATATAATAGTACTTAGAATCCTAGGGCAATATTTTATATGGTATTTACATATCTATATAATCTCATGGGAAATCTAAGAAGTGATTAAATAATAGATCCTAGTACTTGTTTGGAAGACTACTTCTATTATCCAATAAACAATATTTCCCTAGCATTTATGGACCAAAGGTTAAAGAAGCAAAATAATATTTATGTAGATTTTTGACCTAGTATAAAAGTACATAAGGTACTTATGTGATCTAGGAAGATTTCTAGCCAAAAATTCCCCATTAAACAATGTCAAATTGACACATGTCTTACACCATTTAATATTAAAGTACAAGAGAATCCTAGGATAATATATTCTTATGGAACAAATCTATTTCTTTAAGCAATGGAATATCTAGTAAGTAAATAAACTAATAAGACCTAGTACTTTGGCTTGACTTGACCTTATTATCCAATGGATCACAATTCTCCTAACATTTATTATCCAATGGGTAATGGATGGGAAGTACTATGCTTGCATGATGTATAAATATAAGTACAATGACTCATGGTGAATCTATTAAACTAATTGGTCTAGTACTTGGTGGCAAGACTAAGTTATGGACCAATGGGCGATATTTTCCCTAACTTCTATGGACCAATGGGTAAAAGAGTAAAGTATAATATTGGAATATTATATATACATCTTCCAAATATGTGTACATAAGCCTATATAATACTATATAAGTGTACCTTGGTCAATCTAATAAAATATCTTAGGTGAAAAGCCTATTGTCCAATGGATAAAGATTTTCCTAACTTTTATCGTCCAATGAGAAAAGGTCAAGGATGACTTTGGTCCAAAGGGTTCCTTTAGGGTTTGGAAAGGTTCAAAAGGTTCAACTAGGGTTGGAAGTGCAATTGGTAGTTAGGTTTCCTCAATGAATTGGTTAGAAGCTAACTAGGCTCGCTAAGTAAGATTTCCAGAGACTTTATCTTAATAGTTAGGAAAATAAACCAGACACTTGTCTTTAGAAAATGACCCTATTGCTCAGAGTGAAGAAATCTAATTTTATAAGTCTAGAATTTAGTAACGACGGATTTTTGGGTATTTAAAAAGAAATTTTAAAAGAAGTCCAAGTAATTAAAGTAAAATTCAAATTTTTAATGAAATTTTTACTGACCAAAAATCAGGGTCATTACAGTCTGATCATGCCGATAACGTCGATACCCCAAACAGAGAAGGGCCAAGGCGATGTCATGCCAAACAGATTAGAAAGAGGAACGTGTATGAGATTGGCATGGATTTGACACCTATGGCAACGGCGTACATAATCTACACACTGGGACTCCATAGTAGACCAAAAGTAACCCTATCGCAGGATCTTCCTGGCGAGCATGACCCCACTCATGTGATGGCCACAGACTCCCTCGTGGATCTCTTCCATTATTCTGACGGCCTCTGCGCCATTGACACAAAGCTTGTGCATTCCGCAGTGAGATCTCCGGTACAACTTCCCTCCACAAATAATGTATTGGGCGGCCAACCTTCGCATCACAGTTTGATCCTTCTTAGTGGCCTCAGGTGGATAACTGCCATCCTCAATGAAATTCCATATGTCATGGTACCAGGGTAGGCCGTCATCGACATCATCGACAGTGTTGACGTACTGATAAGCAGGCAAGTCCCGCTGTTCAATAAGGATTGGACGAAGCTTGACGCCCGACGGGAGTTCGACCATGGAAGCAAAAGTTGCCAAGGCATCAGCAAACTGATTCTTTAGGCGAGGAATGTGCGTGAAGGTCACCTTGTTGAAACGAGGGATGAGATCCTCCAAGTCTTGATGATAAGGCTTCAACCTGTCCTCCCGAACTTTCCAGTCCCCATTGGCCTGAGATACAACAAGGTTGGAATCGCCAATGACCTTGAGCTTTTTGACACCCAAAGCTAGTGCAGCTTCCATGCCAACTATACAGGCCTCATATTCAGCTTGATTGTTCGTGACATCAAAGTTTAGTTTAAACGCAAGCGGAATGTGAGAACCATTCGGAGTTATCAACAAAACCCCAATCCCGTATCCTTTCTGATTAGCTGCCCCATCAAAGTAAAGAGTCCAAGTGTCCCCGACAACTGTCAGTACCTCCTCATCTGGAAATACAAAGTCCGAGTCCTCTGGCCCATTGACAGGATGATCAGCTAGGAATTCCGCGACCGCGCGCCCTTTGACGGATTTCCTTGTGACGTACTCGAGATCGAACTCAGCCAGCAAGAGCAACCAACATGCTAACTTACCAGTGAGCGCAGGCTTCTCAAATAAATACTTGAGCGGATCCATTCGAGAAATCAACTTCACTGGATAAGCCAGCATGTAATGTCTCAATTTCTTAGAAGCCCAGACAAGAGCCCAACACGTCTTTTCAAGAGCGGTGTAACGTTCTTCAGCCCCAACCATCTTCTTACTTAAGTAATAAATGGCCTTCTCAACACCCTTATCCCCTTCCTGAGCTAGCAAACACCCCATAGACGACGGATTCACAGACAGGTAAAGTATCAAGGGCTTCCCAAGCACCGGTGGCATCAAGACCAGGGGGTTTTGCAAGTAGTTTTGAATAGCGATGAAAGCCGCCTAACACTTGTCTGTCCAAACGAACGGGGTATTCTTCTTGAGTAGACGAAACATTGGCTCGCAAGTTAAAGTTAACTTGGCGATGAATTTGCTGATAAACTGAACCTTCCCCAGAAAGCTGCGCACCCTCTTTTCGGACTCTGGTTGCTTCATATCAAGCACCACCTTAATCTTAGATGGATCAACCTCAATCCCACGAGAAGTGATCATGAAACCGAGCATTTTGCCCGCTGTGACACCGAAGGTGCACTTCTGAGGATTAAGATGCATGCGGAACTTACGTAACCTCTTGAAGAACTTCCTAAGCACAGGAATGTGGCCTTCTCGAATTTTGGATTTGGCGATCATGTCATCGACGTAGACCTCAACCTCGACCTCTTTGTGCATCATGTCATGCAAGATGGTTGTAGCAGCCCGCTGATAGGTAGGTCTGGCATTCTTTAAACCGAATGGCATGACTAGATAGCAATAAGTCCCCCACTCAGTAATGAACATGATTTTCTCACGGTCCTCGGGCGCTATAAGAATCTGGTTGTAGCCCGAAAAACCGTCCATGAACGAAAGCAAAGCATGCCCCGCAGTATTATCCACAAGCACATCGATGTGTGGCAAGGGAAAATCGTCTTTGGGGCTTGCTTTGTTCAAGTCCGTGAAATCAACACAGACTCAAATTTGCCCATTCTTTTTAAGAACAGGAACAATGTTGGCCACCCATGTAGGGTACTGAGAGACCATGAGAAAACCAGCGTCGATCTGCTTAGTAACTTCCTCCTTGATCTTCTGGACCCAATCCGGCCTTATCCGTCTGAGTTTCTGCTTCACAGGTTTAGCATCTGGCAATAAAGGGATCCGATGCTCCACAATCTCGGGGTCGATACCAGGCATATCTCGATGAGACCATGCGAAAACATCACTGAATTCGGTGAGTAGCTCTTTGAAACCACGATGCTCCTCTGGCAAAAGCGTGGAGCCCACTTGAACCATTCGGGGATCGTTTTCATCTTTCAAGTTTATAGAAACTACTTCTTCTTTTAATGGCTGAGCATGCCTTTCGTCTTCCCTTTCAATGAGGGCACGGATTTCCTTAGGAATATCCCCATCGAAATCTATCCCTTCATCGTCAGGGTCGACACAGTTTATATAAAGATCATTGAAGTAGTCAGAAGATGCCTCATTCATTTCACAAGACCCTGGAGGGTCGCCAAGTACAAGGGAATCAAACTCGAAATAAAAGCTATGATGTGGAGGGCCCAGAGGCACAAACTCCGACTCAAAGCTAGACTTAGACGATGCAACAAACTCTTTATCTGACTCAGACTCAGAGGTGTCGTCAATACAAGTTAGGCGCAGTTTAAAAACGCAATTTTTAAGGCAACCCTTGGTTTCCACAATGAGAGAGGTAGGGTCCTCGAGGGCATCGGGCCCGAGCATGAGCACTTCTGCTTCTTCAGCTTCCCCAGCGAAACCCACTTGGGAGAATTCCTGGAACAGCAGCTCCAAATTCCCCTGATCAATGGATCCCAGCCAGTCAGTCTTGACCTTCACCTGATTAAGCTTCCTCTTGAATTCTGCCCTTGCTGGCTCATCATCACTGCTTGACCAGGTGTCATCAGCGAAAACTTCAAACCCTGGCAGTAGCTCGCCAGTTTCAGAATGAATAAACGGCTCGGACTGTCCAGTGTAAGCGGCATTTCCCACCTCGCGTAAGAAGTGGCTGTCGGGATCACCGTAGAGGGTCCGAGGTTTTCCCGTATATTTCCTTCTCTTGGCATCTTTGGCAGAGGCGATATACCCCAAACCAAAACAGCCTTTATTAAAAGGAAAAGTAGGGAACTCCAGGACCCCTTACCGGCGAGACCCTAAGCCTATGCCCGGAAAATAAGACATCCTCCTCATAATGTCCAGCGCGACAGAGCTTATGAGGAAGTTCTCGTCCACGTTGATGGCCATCACAGTACCAGAAGTGTCAAAAGAAAAACCCCCTAGGTCGACGTCCTCCTTGCCGTGCAGAATTCCCAGAACGGGAGTCCCATCTTCCTTGAGCGGGCGAATACCAGAATCCCCGCAGATGGTCAAAGTATCGGTAGGTAGACCCAGAATGACCTTTTGGTGGAGGGTAGATGGTACGGCCATGATGTCAGGTCGATGGAGCCACGGCCTGCCTAGCAGAAGGTTGAAGGTTGCGGGAATGTCCACAACATGGAACTCAACATCCATCTCAAAACCCTCAGCATCCAATTTGAGCATTAGGGTACCCTCGACCACGCGACGGGTGCCGTCATATGCCTTGACAGCCAGGTTGGAAGGTGCAAAGTCCTTCTTAGCGAGTCCCAGACGATAAGCAACCCTCATAGGGCAGACATTGATCATTGAGCCGTTGTCGATGAGAACAGTCGGAACCCAGAGTCCTCGACACTTGACAGTAATGTGCAAAGGGCAGTTGTGGTCGACTCCTTCAACTGGCAGGTCTTTATCTGTAAAGACCACAGTGTGCTTGGAGGCCGAAGGGAGGATGAGGGATACCATCGCCTCAGGGGTAACATTAGCCTGAACCTCAAGGCGAGATAGAGTGTGGCACAGCTTCTGGCGGTGCTCCTTGGATGAACAGATCAGACCCCAAATCGATATAGCAACGGGAATCCGCTCAAGTTGTCGTTGGATCAGATCGGCAGCTGGTGGACCGGGTGATACCTCGAGAGGTGCAGACCTCAGGAAAGCGATAGGCTCGCTCCTTTGGTTAGAAGGGTTGGACGAGCTTCCAGCCTGCAGATTTGCAAGCTGAAAAATCCGTCCACTCCTCGTAACGTGGTGAACGTTTCCCGAGGAAGGCACGACCTAAGGTTCTTCATTCACATCCCAGAGGTTAGTAGGAACTTCTCCCAGTTTGCGTTTCCCTCTGTCAGTGGCTGGTGCGGAAACAGGCACTTCCATGTCCAGGCCTAAGTCTTCAACCAAATCTTTCATCAGCAAAGAGTCCCAGAAGTTCAAGTCTTTTACAGCGGCCACTTCAGCAATAGGCTCCGGATTTGCAATAAAAGGAACATCCCAAAGACCACTGTCGGCCAGGGAACGATTGACCGCCCAGACTTCAGTCCCAACTTGGACATCCATATGTCATCAACTTCCCAAAGGTTAGCAGGCAGGACAAGGTCCGTAACCATGATGCTGCAGTCCCTGTTGCTCGGATAAGACACTTCAGGGCGCGGGAATTCCTCGTTAATGATGTAGGAGCAGGGATCGAGATCAGTGTCGCAGACTGAATCAAAGACTGAACTGAAGAGGGAGACGTGGTCTCCCAGAACCCGTGGATCTTCCTGGACAAGATTGTCCTCCGCATAGTGTAACATGTAATCCGGTATAGCCTAACCTTGGAGGGGATTAGGGTCCAACTCCGCGGGAGCCTGCCAAGTTGGCTCGAGGTCCCAGTAGTACTCTTCTTCGGGGACCAAAGGTTCAGGCTGCTAAAACAGCATGTACAAAGAGAAACCATCCAGAGGATCAACCATAGCTGCTTCATAACCGGCCATCCAGCCATCATACCAAGCTTGATCAAAAGGGAGGTATTCAGGCTGCGGGGGAAATCCATCTGCTTCGAGACTTGACCATATGTTGAGTATAGGGATGGCATAGTCCATGTTGTCGGCGATAGCCCAACCTATAGCTTGCATGCTGACTTCTGGCGAAGGCTCAACAGATCGAGACTGACCCAACAGACTTGGGGATGGGTTGACTTCGGTCTCGTTGAAATACGGGCTGTCGAGTGAAGAGGCAGAATCGAGCTGCACAGCGGGAATTGACTGATGGAAGAGGGAGCTGACAGAGTCATTGGAGACAGCCGCTCCATTTTGTAAATGCTCCAGGGGTGCATCAGTATCAACAATCTGGCCTTCCACCACGTGAATGTAAGAAACCTTGGCAGAAGGTTCGAGCGGAAAGGGTACTACTGGCCTGGGCTGATCGGCTGAGGCTATGTAGTCAGTTGGGTTAAATATGGTGGAGCTGAGGGATATTTGGCTGATGTGCGGAACAGCATTGTGCTTAGGAAGGGAGTTGGCAATGACGTTAGGTTTTTGAGGGGGCGGAGGTGTTGCAAGCGTGCCATCGTCAATGAGATCTTGAATCGCATGACGGAGGCGAAAACAGGAGTCAGTGAGATGACCCACCCCTTGATGGTAGGCACAGTAGAGGTTGGCCTTGAAGTTAGGTGAAGGGTTTTTGGGTAAAGGAGTCGGATCCCGGGGCTTGAGATGCCCTGACTTGACCAACCTTTCCAAGACCGAGGACAAAGGTGCCTCGATAGCGGAAAAGCTGCGGGGTTGGTTGCGCGGCCGATTATTCTGCAGAGTCTACACCTGATTGACATCTGCGATGTTGTTGGTTGTGTTGGAGGAAGTGGCGTTAGTACCACTGGTTGCTGTGTTGCAATAAGTCCCTGTTCCAAACAGCGCATTTGCATTCCCAGAGTATACTTGAGGCTTTGATTTAGGAGGATTGGAGGATTCCCCCTTCGCCAGAATTCCACTTTGCAGCGCATCCTCGATGGGCAGGCCAGAGTCGAAGAAGGTTTCAAAGCTGGCGGACGCTTGTGCAAGTACCAGATGCCTAGCA
This sequence comes from Rhododendron griersonianum, assembly GCA_018127125.1. Classification (NCBI taxonomy): domain Eukaryota; kingdom Viridiplantae; phylum Streptophyta; class Magnoliopsida; order Ericales; family Ericaceae; genus Rhododendron; species Rhododendron griersonianum. The sequence continues at coordinate 8,178,593 of CM030798.1, read as the reverse complement.
TAGTCTGGCTGGAGGTTGCGAGAGATGATACGGAGCTGATCCTTCTCGCTGGGGCGGTCAGTCATTAATGCGGCCTTGGCCCTCCACCTTTTGACGAAATCTGCAAAGGACTCCTTAGCTTCCATCTTGGTGGACTCAAGTTCCCGGGTGGTCATCTTCAGCTGGGAGTTGTAGCTGTACTGCGAAATAAACGCAGCCCCAATGTCCTCCCAGGTCCTCCATTTGGCAATGTCGAGTGACAAAAACCAATGGAAAGCAGGGCCCGAAAGGGTTTGAGGGAAGAGCTGAGACATGGCCTCCGACTCAACAGAGAGTAGCTTCATGGCGGCATGGTAACTGTAGAGCTGGGTCTTGGGATCACCACTCCCGTCGAATTTTGCCAAGTCGGGCATCTTGAACTTTTCAGGAAGCCTGACGTTGGGATACAAGCAAAGGCAGTCCAGATCGATCCCCCCAGCGTTGATCTTTTCAGTTTTGGAAATGGACTCCTCCAGCTTGGCAATCTTGGCCATAAGTGCGGTCATGTCGGAGTTCTGAGCTGGCCCTTCTTGAGTGGTTTTACCAACTGCGAGGTTTACAGTAGGCCTACGGACTTCCCTTGGATTCAGCGCAATGAGACGTCCTGCGTGATTTGGATCCGGAACCAAAATAGGTTGCTCCTGGTTAAACTCATCATCCTCGCCTTCCTCTTCGAGAGGAGGTGGAAGGCGAGTGTTGATAAGGTCATTCAAGTGGGCGATATTGGTATCTGTCTGAGCTGCCCTTTGCTGCATGGCAGTGATGCTGTCCTGAAGGTTCATAAGCATGGCTTCCAGGGTAAGGGGCTGTGGCTGCTCTGCCATGACGGCAGATTCGGAGATGCTTGATGTAGATGATGGGGAGGCTGGTCGCCCTTCCTGTACGATTGGTGGTGAATCTGACTGTGACCCTGACTGAGAATCTGACTGCTGTGCGGCCGATAATGAACGCGGAGAGTCTTCCGTGATGACTGACTGGGATTGTAACCTGACAAGCCTTTGAACCGGATTGAGTTGCAGACGTTCCCAAGCGGGTTTGGCGACTTGCTTCGATACTTTCGTTGGTGGTGCAATGATTCAGAACTTTGCAACAAAGTAAAAGAAGGCTTAATAGGGGTCCTGCAGAACTTTAATCTAAATAAAGACTAAAGTACAAGTGCAGCCAACGTCGTCGGTGTCGCCCTAGACTCTAGAACTAGAAGACAAGTCTGTCTCAAGTCATTTCGGACATTGCTTGAGGCCCTCAGAATTCTTTTTGAATATGTATCCTTGTTCGGAACGAGTGATCCTAAAGGATGTCAAAAGAAGTCTAAACCTTTGTCCATTCCACCGGTTGGGGTTTCAAACTTGAAGTCAGAACAACTCGGTATGAATATCATGATGCTATAACCAGATTGGCGTGAGTAGCACTGTGCTATTAGCCAGGCGGCGTAAGTGATGAGGCACTTGTTACCTTTTTGGTGTAAGCATCGTGGTATTATCTTCGTTGTTCTTTGTTTTCCGTTTGAAGTCCTAAACGGGTATATAGACAAGGGTGTAGAAAGGCTTCCGATTTCCCAAAGTCCCACCATTCGAAGGACTTGAAAATTTGAACATGCGCACCATCGAGATGCACGACTCCTCATCGGGCCAAACAGTGTCCTAGTAAGCTTTAAGACAGACTTGAAAGACCGAGAACCTAGAAGCCGCCCTAAATCATGCTCCTACGCAGAACGCGATGTATGTACAGTTTATGCAGTAGGGAAAGCAGTAACACGTAAACAGTATACGGGGTTAGATGCAAATAGATCTTAACCTGTAGGTTCCTGTCCTATTTTGAAAAGTTCTAATGCTTTGTATATGCATGAGGCTGGTTTTGGCTTGTAACAGGTTCATCGGACTAGGGCCAAAGATATACCTCCCGTTGCCCGCGTAACCGCAGAGCAACAGTCGAATGGTAGAATGACCCATCATCGTCGAAGGTTGTTGGTCATTCGGGGTCCCCGGGCTCCGGTAAACCGTGCCGGATTGCCAAAACGATCCAACGAGGCTTATCCCACATCGATGCAAATGAGATGCTAGAAATTGATTAAGAAGAAGAAGAATCGTAATTTTTGCAAAATGTCTTTTCAAATTTGGCTCACTTTATTTGGTCCATCTTTAGAAGAAACTACACAAGTGAACAATCGAAAATGTCCCAGATCAGATTGGCCGGACACGGGGTCCTGTTAAATCACCGTTCCAACCTTCGGCAGCGCGAAGCTCACCGTTTTGACAGACTTTTATAGGATTGTTCGCAAGTGTATTAAATCCTAAGTATGAATTAATATTGGTTCGATTTATCCCCAGCAGAGTCGCCCCTGTGGGCAGCATGCCCTCGGAGAAGGATTCAGTTCCCTTCCGACAACTTTTTGGGCAAGGCCCTCTCGGAATCGAGGGAGCGCAAGCGGAGAAGCAGGCGCTCGTAAAATACAGAGTTGCCACTCGGGTTTCAAGGTCCGACACCCAAGGAACCATATTTCGAAGCACCTGTCGCGCTATTTGATTTGAAAAGTGAAAGCACCAGTCCGTCATAACCATATCTGGGTTCGGGAGCCAGGTTACGAGAGGGGAAGGGTTTTAAGGCACCCCTCTCGCCCAATCCGGAGATCGGTCTCTACTTAGGCATTTTTGAAAACATTTACGATTCTTCTTTTATTAACCAATTTTAGCCAATTAGGGCGGGGGAACAGTTAATCGGGGATTTAAAACTGTAACACGATTTGCAAGATGTGATAGGTAGCATGGATGGATGAAATGACAAATAATAAATGGAATAAAGTTCAAAACATTGATCGAGCATCAAAACAGTGCTAGGTATGGACACATCACAAACAATGGCCAACTTTCATGCATGGATCAAACTGCATGCAAGTGAACCATCGTGCGATACTTCCATACACTCGCGTGAGGATTGATGCCTCATCAACAGATTAAATTTTATCCCCTTCTTGGCTCTGGAAGGACCAGTGCACACCCAGGGGGCAAACCAAGCAGTTTATACGTGCTGTATGTAAATAATTATTACAAACAGATTGAATAAAATTGAAAGACAACCCCTAAACAGTGGGGGAGAAATAAGCAGAGGCCAAAGGCCTAGTTGCCCATGCAAGAGCAGTTTCTGGAAATCGGAGAATCATCGCGCAATAGAGTGAAACACCCGCGCGATGCTCCTGACTGGACTTCCAGGAATTGCTTTGCATGCTTGGAGCTCTAAGACATGTTTAGAAGCATTCTAAGGGCATTCCAAACCAACTAAAGTTAAAACCTAGGTACTGTACTTATTTTAACATGCATCTCAGTGCTTTAAATGCCCAAAAGGCTACACAAGAGATATAAACACAAATAAAACAAGAAATGATCAACACCCCTTCCCCATGTGGAACAATCTCATGCAGACACAAGTGTCGCGCGAGTATTCGGTTCCATCGCGCGAGGGTTCTATTGATCACAGCTTCTTGTAAGCCTACTGACTTTAGGGCCAGGACTGGTATTGATTACCAGCCTTGGCCCTGCCAGCCCCCCTCAGGGATCAAAACAGGAAACAGGTAAAAGTTTATACCCTTGCTTGAATGATTTTTGAAATAGATTGGACAAGGTTGTGTAGCTTGCCAAATAAGTGTATGGAAAACACAAGAGTGAAAGATTAGGAAGTGTGGTTAGGGTTTGTGACTTTGTGCTATATTTTCTTGATAACTCTTTTTTTGTAACCCTTGACATGGAAGACCAATGGGGGTTTTATAGGAGGATGAAAGGGTGCAAGGTGGGTGGAAGGCTTGGCTTTGCAACCAGCCAACAAGGCTAGTCAGCCTTACTTGGTGGAGAAACAAGCCACCAAGGTGAGTGGGAGTGGTTGTGTGGGTGGTGCACCACAAGCCTGCACAACACTGTACAGTCGACGAAAACGGGGTTCCAGCCCCACATGGCCGCTGATGATTGTAAAAATCCAGCTGGAAAAAGGTGAAAGTGACAGGCTAGAACCATCGCGCGACAGAGTGGGAGTGTCGCGCGAGTGTACGTACCAACGCACGATGGTCAAAGACCATTTTGACCACCACCTGGCAACTCAACACTCGCGCGAGTAAACCAAAGGATCGCGCGATAGTCAAACCTTGGCTAGGGTTTTGACTTAGGGTTTTGAGGTTCAAAAGGTTCAAGAAGGGTTCCAAACACTCCAAGCTCAATCCATTCCAAACTCAAGTCTGTTTGATCCGATCACATCATCGGGGAAACAAGAAACCGAAAAATAAAGTAAAACAAATGGGAGACCCAGATTGGGGTGTCTACACAAACCTACTTTCTACTCATGCTTGGGTTTCAAAGGCTAGCAGTCATCTTCAACATTTTTATCAACTCTTGTCGTCTCTTGACTCACTTTGTGTAAAAGAGTTGTTTTCTTTAAAAATGTCCTTTGTATGTGTTGGAAGAAATGTTTTCTTTAAAATGCCCCTTGTATGACGGGGTACTCATTTTTTCATTGATATCTCCTTCTATTTTTTTGTTTGCCCCAACGTAGGGGATGGTTGCCTAGCAGGCTTTTCAAAGAAATTATCCAGAGGTTCAACATGGCTAGCAAGGGATAAGTGTTTGGGATAGAGAAATGAATGCCTTTCTTCATCTTGAAACAAACGACAAAGTAGTAAGGATCCTAACCAAGAGATTAGGGGCTTCGATGTTTATCCAAGTGGATTTTCTAAGATTGAGGACAATCCTTTGAGACATATTGTAGATGCATGGAGACATGGCTGATTTCTCATTTTGTTCGTGCTCTAACTTTTGCCTAGACCGCCCTTGTGGGTTTTCAATCTAGCGAGCTCATCATTTTTTTCTCTTCATTTTTCCTCTCTTTTCTTCTTCAACAACATGATTTGCTCACAAGTGATCTCTGTGAGGGTGCAGAAATGTTTCAACTCCTTAGCTCAGCAGAAATGACGTGGGTCATAATTTTCAAAAACTCATTTTGTGCTTTTGACAATTCAAGTGATTATGATATGTTCCAAAAGATGCCATAAGATTACTTTGAAACCCTTGTGGATTGTTTTTAATGTTTGATGTCATCATGAGTATTCTATGGCAGCAAACTAGCACAAGAGGAAACGTTTTCAAAATTGTGGCCGACCAAAAGGTGCCTACGTATCCCAACAGAGAATCAGGCCATTCGTAGTTCAGGTCTAAGGAGACTCAAATTCAAGATCAACATTTCATGCTGAGTGCAGGTATTTAGCCAAAAACCATGATAATCAAAATGATTTTAAATTCCACAGATTCAAAGCTCAAAACTGCTACGAGAAAACAGATTCAATTTTTCAAGAGAGGCAAAACATGGGCCAAAAAAAGATTGTTTTTAAAACTTAAGTCAAGACGTGATGGACATGGCTGCCGTCACTCAAAACTTGATTGGGTTAAAACTTTAGGTCAAACCCCAAATCCAGGAGAAGCAAAAACTCAATCATGCTTAAGTTTGAGATATCCAAAACTAATTGTCTATGCGATGCATTCCCTAATATGCAAACTGCCCCTAGTATGATTTGGTGGTGCAACCAAATGTCATGCGATGATCAGAGAAAGGAAATGCAGGTGATGGACTCCTCTTTTGGTTTGGCCCCCCAATTCGATTTCCGGTGGGCAGCTTTTGCTACTACCATTGCTTGATGTTACTTTAGAAATCTGTGCTTCGTGGTGCTTCAAGCGACGTAGGAAGTAAGCAGTGGTGCTTTCAATTAAGAGAACATACCTTGTAGGCAATGCTATGGCTCAGTGCTCAACTATAAAGACTTAGAGTTAGGGCTCTTAGTTCAAGCCCCAACCCTTCTGCACAGAAAGCGATGTTACAACAATATATACAAGGTGTGAGGAAGAACTTTTGCAAGCAAATGCAAGTAGGTTCCTAGCCTGTAGGTTCCTGTCTTAGTTTGATAAGTTCTATGGCTTTCTAATATATGCAAGGTTTAGGTAGTCTCAGGGTGCTCTGTTGTCAAAGGGCACCAGTTCTTTCACCAGCCCATCATAGGCGGTGATTGGGTGATTTCCTTTTTGATATACCACTAGGTACAAGTGACTGTGGAGTTTGCTGGAACCCCCAACATAGCCCGTGTCATGCCGGGGTATCAGGTGAACTCAACGAGGTTGCCCGCTCGATGCATATGATAGATGAATTAAACAAAGCATGTATTAGTCTTATGTTGAACTTTCTGGTTATGGCTCTCATGTCCCCAGCGGAGTCGCCAAAAACTATAGACACCTCCCAAACGGGGCAACGCCTTACAAATTGATCGTTTGTTGCTCGATTGGTTGCTTGCTTCGTAACCCAAGATCATGGACATTTCCATGGCTAGGAACATCGCCACACGGTAGTGGTTATCATCAAAACAGAGTCACCACCCAGTTTATTAAAACTAGGAAAATAGATAGAGATTTTGGGTACGGGAGCCAAAAGTACAGTAAGGGGAAGGTGTTAGGCACCCCTCCTTGCCCAGCCGTGAGGCTGGCCCATAGTTGTTCAACATAAGACATGTATTTGCTTTATTTAATTCTAACACATAGTCTGTTTAATTAAGCCTTTAAACAGTTGATATGGTGAGCCAGTGCAATAATTAAAGCATGCATCAGAAAGCAGAATAGAACAAGGCTGTCCCAGGAAATCGATTACTCGGCCGGTGAATGGATGTCACGGCCGAGTAATCATACTGGTTTCATGTACCGGCCGAGGGATCGAAGCCCCGGTCGGTGTTCTTCCTCACACCAGACAGAAAAGTTAGTAGATAATCAAAACGCTACGATTAAATATATGGACAGAAAATAAATCAAACCAGAGGCCGTTGGGCCTCACCACCTTGATCCCTCAGTAGCTTGATTGCTTCGGATTGATGGTGATTGACTGATTGCTTCTTTGAAAACCCTAGGGTTAGGGTTTGAACTTCGGGGTTTGATCGTCGGATTGGTGGCTGCCTTCGGGAGGTTAGGGCTTTTGAAGAGAGGGTTTGAGAGAGTATTTTTGCAGAGTTTCGTGGCTTGAGAGGGTGCGAAAGTATATGAATCTGATGATTTTTTTGTTTTATTTTCGGAACCCAAAAGCCCTTTATATAGGCAATTGGTGACTCACTCCGGCCAATCAAAACGCACGATTGCAATTGCAATGCAATGCAAACTCTTCGTGGTAATCTCTGGGAGTAGCCTGAACGCATCGGGGAGGTAGCGTAGTTGGATCAAACAATTGACAGAACGTTCCAGAGTCTGGAAAATAGACGATCTGGCGGCCGAGGAAATGATGTTGCGGCCGAAGGATAGATCTTACGGCCGTGGGATTGATATCTCAGGGAGATTTTCAAGCAACAGGTTGCTCGGGTGAAGAAATGATGTTAAGGCCATGAGATCAATGTTACGGCCGACAGATGGATTCTCCTAGGATTCTGTATTTTCTGTCTGAAAGGCTATATGGCTCTGGATTGGGTCTTCTAAGTGGCTCAAAGCTCTTACCATAAGTCCATGGGTTCACAAGAAGTCAATCAGTAATCACTGTATCCATTTCATCATCGGGATGGTCCCCAAGGTGGGACTTGAAATAATCGTTAGGCCAAATTGGGGTGTCTACATAAACACCCTCCCTGCAGCTGGCTGAATCTGTCCATTTGATCTGTTGCTCCGAGGTGGGCGAGACTGTTGTTGGTTCCAACCGATACGGGGTTGATTCTAACCTTCGAATTGGTTGCCAAACCCAGTTGGTTTGTTTTGGTTCTGATTTTGTCCTCCATATCTAGAGCTTCTAGATCCGACAAGTTGAGGGCATTTATTCCGGAAGTGACCCTCCTGGTTGCAATGGAAGCATCTGAGGGTTCGGTTTTAAGGTTGGTACTGATTCTGGAACTGAAATTGCCTTTGGTTTGGGTTAAAGTTAAGATTGGGGTTAGGGTTTCTCCAGGGTTGATTATGCTGTTGTGGACGAGGGTTGTTCTAGTTATTCTAAGAATAGGGTTTTGGAGCAACATACCCTTGGTTGTTATTTCGAATAGGTCCTCCTTGTTGTTGAGTGGCCCTTTTTGCGTCCCCGGTCTTATAATAGTCATTGAGTTCTCTCTCGTTAATCAAAGTGGTCTGCACCACCTGTGCATAAGTTGGGAGTCGCAACCCAACTACCTTTTCTCTGAGTGCGTGGTCCAGTCCCCATTCAATTTTTCTAGCCTTAACCGATTCGGTTGGTATGTACTTTGTGGCGAAGCGTGACAGTTCGTCGAATCGGGACATGTATAGAGTCACTGTCATTGTTCCCTTATGCAATGACATGATTTTTTGTGCCATTTCATCTTTCATATGGGCTGGAAAGTATTTTTCCAAAAAGATAGCCTCGAATTGAGCCCACGTAAGTGTGGCAAGGTTGACAGTAGTTTTGGTGGCTTCCCACCAATAATCCGCCTCTCCTTCAAATTGGTAAGTGGCCAGAGCTATCTGGTCGGCACTCTGCTGCACTCCCAGAACATCCAACATCTTCTTAATTTGTCAGATCCAGTGGTTGGCGACAAGAGGGTCAGGTGTCCCTTGGAAGGTTAGGGGTTTTTGCTTCCTAAATTCAGAAAGGAAATAGGCGCGGTTTTGGGTTCTTGGTTGCTGCGCAGGTGGGTTAGTGGCTAGGGTTTGGAGGATTTGTGCAACATTGTTAAGGGCGTTGGTGATGAGTGGTTCTTGTGATTGTCCATTCTGTTGACCGTTGCTCCCAGATTCCTCATGAGTTTCCACCATCTAAGGTATATAAAACAATAATTTTTTAGGGGGGTTTCTATAATTATTATATTATACCAATAATGAAACAAGAAGCATGTCACATATAAGTCAAACACGTAAAGCCTATGTTATCTCGCGGTACATTCTCGAAGTCTGAGTTGGATGACAACTAAGCAATACTTATAGGTTAGACTTAAAGTGACATATTATAGAGTAACATAAGTAATAATTAACAACTCAGGTTTATGCTCTCAGAAGGTGATCTACCCAATCTACCCATGGCCGAGGGGTTGAACCTAAGGCTCTGATACCAAGTTGTAATGCCCCGATTTTCGGGATAAAAATCGAAGGCATTAAATATTAATTTCTGAAAAATTTACTAATTTAAAGTTCAAAATCCAAAACAGATAATTCAACATAAAGATTCATTTATTACAAACCAATGTGGAAATACTAAAAATAGTTTTTGTGGTAGACAAAACACAGAGCCGACTTCTAGGCTTGATACGGATCCCAAGCATACTCTGACTCGGCTCCCCCCTTTGGAATCTCCTCTGCATAGTACTGCTCGCCTTCAGGATTCTGTGCCTCTTCTTGGTTTTCTGCAAAATCTGGCACAAATGCAAGGCAATCCGTACCTGAGTGATAGAGTTCACCCCGTAGTATAATCCAACCCAACTACCCCTCTTACTTTACAACTAGCAAGTAACAGGATAATAATGATGCGAAGAAGTAAAACAGAGATTTTTGACATAAACCGGTTTATTACTATCCATTAACCCTAAGTGAAATCTAAGATCTCATCCACGAGATCTTTTCCTCCCATATCCATTAACTATGACCGTGTCATGGGAAAATCCCCCTTGCTTGTCCTGCACACGGGGTCCTAAATTAGTTCACCTAAGTTATGTACTTAGCATGAATTCATTTAAGACCACAGCAAGGGGCACGATTACCCTTTGGAACTTCCCATGGCGTACCATAAGTTAGGGTCGCCACCATACCTAAGACACTAACTATGACCGTGTCATGGGACAATGCCCCCTTGCTTGTTCTGCAAGGGCACAATTACCCTTTGGAACTTCCCATGGCGTACCATAAGTTAGAGTCACCACAATAACATCACTGGGCCCCGCAGGGAACCCATTTCAATACAGGGCCCAACTGGTAACCTTTACCATTGCAATGGTCCAAATCAAATCTACAATCTCACAACTCCAAAACTTTGCCATTTTTCATTAACTTAGCATCGTCTATGTGAATTCTATTCACATACCACCCCACATCTCTAGGGTCCATTCTAGCATTTAAATCAAGCAATGGTGCAATATACAATTAATCAAAATAATAATTAAAAACAATAACAAGCAATGCAATCATAAACATTTCATGAATGGGCTGTTGCCCTTAGTCTTGTCTGGCCAAGATGTTAATGAAGCAAGAAACTTTTATCTTAATAAAAGTTTTAATAATGTAAAAAAAAATATTAGTCTCGCATTAATTATTTTAAGAACTTAGATTTTTTAACAACTAATTTTGTACAATAAATAGGTAAAAATATTAGAATAATTATCATAACCTTAATAGGAGTCCTTAAGGTCCTACGCAATATGATCGAGTATCAAAAGTTGGGTCCGGAGGGTTGCGGGATTATTTTAAATAAAGATATTAATAAAAGTAGCCGAAAGTAAAATAAATAGATAATAAATAATCTAATAAATAAAATATGTTGAGGTCAATAACGTTTCATCTTAGGGATGTAAAGAGTCTAAAAAAAATACTCGGGCATTAATAACATGGTTTATGAGGTCGTAAAGTTATTTTGATTTAAAATTTTGAAAAATAACTAATAAATAAATAATAAATAGATAATTAAATAAAAAAATATATGATGTTAACAAGGTATGATCTTTGAGGTGTGAGGAGTCTAGGAAAAAATAGTCCGGGTGTCAAAAACGTTGTTCGGAAGGTCGCAAAGATTTTTTGTTTGCAAAATCTTGAAAGATAACGAATAAATAATCCATAAATAAATAATTAATAAAAAATTATGGTCTTAACAAGATATGAACTTTGAAGAGTGAAGAGCCTAAGAAAAATAGTTCAGGTGTCAAAAATCGAGTTCGGAAGGTCGCAAAATGGTTTTGAACGTATTTTAATAAAAACCGAATGGAGATGGCGTCTGGGGGTCCTGGCCGCAAGGTCGGACCAGGTCAACCTTGCGGTGAAGCTGTCCACCGCGAACTCGGAATGGTTCTTGCGGCCCACACCTTGCGGCCGCAAGGTCACGTCTAGATTTTGTTTTTTTCGTTCTTTTGCTTCGGTTTTGATGCATGGGTCCATTTGGGCTATGGGTTAGGCCTAAAAATACATAAATATACTTAGAGAGGAGGTTGGAATGGATTATAATACCTTGGTTTGGATCGAATTGATTCAAATACCGAACTTTGGATTTTTGAGAAGGTAACTTCGGTTTTGGAGAACGGGGGACCTTGGGTTCGAATTGGATGATGTTTGGGGATGCTTGAGGTTGAGGGAAGTGATTGGAACGGTTGAATTGGTTTTCGGTTGGGTCTAGGCACGAAACCCACTTTTCTCTCTCTTTCTTTCTCTCTCTTAAACTCCATGGATTGGAGCTTCAATTGGCCATGGTTTTCTCTTGGTTTCTGCTCAGTGGAATGTGGAGGGTGTAGGGGTGAGCTCGTGGCCGAAATGGTGGGGTATTTATAGGTGAATTTTGGAGGAGGTGATAAGATGGAATTTTTGGGCATTGAATTGGACGAGATAGGATTGAGTTTAAGGCTAGGGGGAGAGTATGAGGAGGATAGGTGTAACGCCCCCAATTTCGGGTACGTTAAAGGGATAATTTTATTGAAAGATAAATAGAGTCAAGCTCATTATTACATCATAAGCCTTGCAAAAGTACTTTTATTCAATAAGGGAGGGTACTAGGGTTCCTATCGACTACTCTTCTTGTTCCTCCATTCTTGCCAGTTCCTCGGCTCCAAAGGCTTCCAAAGTGTAGAGTACCCCCTGTTCGTCTATGAGGTCTGACACATTATACCGGCGTCGCCACCAATATAATATGTCAGGGTCACCAAAGGTAACACCGTGAGCTAAAACGCTCAATAGAGAAATCCATACCCGTTAACCCTTAACTTACAAACAATGCAGTCGTACAGATAATGATAGCAATACAGTATAAGTCATACGTACTCAACAATAACATATCCATATTCTTTAGTTATCGTAAGTGTCCGTGTTATCAGAGTTTTTCCTACACAACGTTTCGTAGACCGTGTCACCAATTCCACTTTTCTTTTACCCAATTAACATTTCGAAAATCATTTTTAACACACCCAACCTCGGTTCCGCCGTTCCGGGTTCCCGAGTATCCTCACAATGGTTCCGCCGCATCGGGTTCCCATTGGCACACAAAACTTTGCATTGGCTCCTCTCTGCGGATAACCAAGCCACACACCCAACCTCGGTTCCGCCGTTCCGGGTTCCCGAGTATCCTCACAATGGTTCCGCCGCACCGGGTTCCCATTGGCACACACACACACACACCACCCAACGGGCAAGTCCGGCCACATTGTGGTTTAAAAACACACACACCACACAATGGGCAAGTCCGGCCGCATTGCGGTTTCAAAACACACCTTGTCTTTAACACACCCTAGGTGTCATGTTTCTACTTTCTCGTTTTCATGTCTCGTATTCATGCCTAGACTCCGCAGCAGGACGTATTGATTTCTTAGAATTAAGTTAACAAGATCATTCAACTCTATATTACTTAGCATGCTCATTCTAGTCATACTTGAACATTTAACACACAAACTAAAGCATAGTACCACATGGACGGACACCTTTGGAGTGGTAAACCACTTATGCTTTATCAACAACCAGTAGTCAAGCAATCATGCAACAAGCTCATCACCATCCTTATGATTGAAACTAAGCGATAAATTCCTATCTTTTAAAAAGTCGTTCTTTCTTTCTTTTAAGGAAGTTCAAAACAACATATGTTTATTGAGGATAAAGTTCGTTAATCAACATGCATTTGGAAAGTAAGTAAAGTATCATTTTTTTCATTAAGCGGATAAGGATGATTTCTACGTTTCAAGAGTATACACATTTCTAATTATATTTAAGGAAAGTAGATATGGAAATCTACTATACTTAGGGTATAGGTAAGGATAATCTACCGTTCTTCTTGGCGGTAGGTCGATCTAAGGGATTGGACGTCGGTTTTGGTGGATCGGCGGCGTAACGGCTCCGGATTGCTTCGAAAGGAAGAGAGATGGATGTTCTCTTCCTAGAAACAACTGTGCGAACTAGTCTAGACTACTTTAAAGATCTAAGGGTGGTTTTGGAGGTGGTTTGGTGGTTGCTCTTCAAGAACAAGGAAGAACATTCGAGAACAAGCAAAGAACAAGCAAGAACATTATGCTTTCTAGAGAGAGAAGTTGAAGGATGGAGGTGTGAGTTGAATGCTTGGGCAAGGGTCCTATTTATAGCAAAAGTTTGGTTCTCCCCTCCCTCTCTTGGCCGGCCCTCTCTCTCTCTCTTGGTCCATTGGATTTTGCTCCATGGCTTGTCATTTCAAGCATGCAAACATGCCAAGGCTTGTCATTTCCAACCTTTTAGGCTTAGGGCTAAAATCCTAGGTTATCATGGAGTGTGCAAGGTCTTGTCTTGTCAAAAATGGTTGGCTTGAAGGATAGGTTCTAATCATTGTCTTTGGAAAGACTAGAAATGGTTGACACATGGGGCTTTTAGGCTTAGGGCTACTCTTGTAGCTTGATGGGGTGTCCATCACACATGCACACACCTCACCCTCTCTCTCTCCCTCTCGGCTTACTCTCTCTCTCTCCCCCTCCTTTGGCCGAAATCCCCCCTCTCCCTCTCTCCCATTGCCTTGTCAAATCATGCTTAAAGCATGTCAAGCATGGCTTCCATTTTTAGGTTAGGTCTTAGGTTATCATAGGGGTTTGTCATAAAAGGAGGGACAAGTGGCAAGGCTAGTTGGTACTTTGGTAGGCTAGATTTGGTTGGCTTGCAAAAAGAACAAAGGAAGTCAAAAAGGGTTGTACTTTGGTTGGCTAAAGTAGGAAGATTGCTTGCCTGAGTGGCCAAACACAAGCACACACTCACTCTCTCTCCCTTCTCTCTCTCGGCCTCCCTCTCTCTCTCTCTCTCTCACGGCTTTCTCTCTCTCTCTCTCCCTCTCTCTCTCTCCTACTTGGTTAGGTACCTATATATATATATAAGCCTATATATAGAAAGAGTAAGGAAAAGGCAAAAAGGGTGGAATGATTAAAGGTAAAAAGTAACTTTCCTAGAAAGTAACTTGCTTTAAAACGTGACGATTACTTTAGGCCATGTGTGCTACCATGATTACTTTTATTGACCAATGGTTCTAACTTGCTAGGGAAAGGTAACTAAGTCAATGGGTACTTAGGTTAGGCTAACTAACTAGTTGGAAACTAACTCTAGTTAGTCTAGCTAGTTGGATTTCTAGTCAAAAGTAAATATAATTTCAATACTTAAATACAACACTATGGAACATATTGGCGTTTAATAAGTACGCTTGTCTTTTAAAAGAATGACCGAGTCACTTGGTGATGGAAAACTATTTTATAAACACTGAATCTAATTATGACGGATTATTCGGAGTTTTAAAAGGAAATTTAATAGAAATTTCAATAAAACAAATATTACAAAGAGATTTTTATTTACTAAAAATCGGAGTTGTTACAATAGGGACGAATTAACTCGGATTGTTCTTGGTGGTGAAGGAAATTTTGGTTTGGGGTAATGGGGAATGAACTTGGCTTTCTTGGAGGGAAAGAAATGGAGAGAGTGAACTAGGGGAATTTGTGGGCTGTGGGAGAGGAGAAAGGCTGCAGGAGAGTGAGGTGAGGGAGGTGGAGGGCGTGCATGCATGTGTGTAGGAAGAAAAGATGCATGCATGTATATAATTGCATGCAAAATAAATATATATGTATATATAATAAGAAAAGGATTCTATTATTACTCCTTCCATCCCTTTTTAAATGTCCTGCTTCGTAACTCCAACTTATTAAAAATACATCATCATTATACCTTTTACATCAATTTTTTCCTCCACTCTCCCTACGTACCCATCATCATTACACTTTTACTCACTAACTTTTTAAAATAGAATCTACTTTTTGGGACAAAATAGACAATGCACCAACTTTTACCCACTAACTTTACAAAATGGACACTTATTAAGGGACAGCCCAAAATGAAATACTGGACTCTAAATACTGACTCTAAATAAGGGACGGAGGAAGTAGTAATAATACTATTTGTAAAATTTATTATTATTATTATTATTTAAAAATATACGGTTGTTACAACCTATCCCCCTTAACGAAATTTCATCCTCGAAATTAGGGTGTACCTTCAGGTGAAAACAGATTCGGATAGTTGGCGTGCATAGTATCTGCTCGTTCCCAAATTGATTCCTCAATTCCTCTATGTCGCCAAAGGATTCGAACGAGTTGAATGGTCTTGCCTCGTATGCACTTCTCACTATAGTCTTGGATTTCTACGGGCTGTTCCTCGTGGGTGACGTCCTCGTTTAGTTCGACGTTTTCCCAATTGATGTTGTGGGAAGGATGCGAAATGTACTTTCGGAGCATAGACACATGAAATATGTTGTGAATTCTATTATTAGTAATAATACTATTTGTAAAATTTATTATTGTTATTTTAAAAATATACGGTTGTTACTGCTTACGCCACAACCTTGCCTTCGAGAAAGGTTTGAAACCCCAAGCGTAGGGCTAAGTCGTTGGTAGTATAATATCCAGAAGTCCGGGATCGTACCCACAGAGAATTGTATTCAGCTTAGATCGGATTGAAGGTTTATGTAATGGATGGTGGCGTTTGAGACGGCCAACTTGGTTTTTCCTTTGAACGGAGTAAAAACTGAAACGAAAGACTAGAAATGAGTTTTAATGAACTTAAAAAGGCAAGTCTAGGGATCTTCTTTCTCTTGACAAAGGCCGCTACCGATTCTCAAATATCACTCAAGCTAGAGTCACGACCGCGCGCTCTTGCCCGGAAGATTTAACTTTAGAAAACTACGTTTATCAAAAGATATGAGTCAACGGAGGCGAACCAACTTGGTTTAAGACTTTCATCAAACACATAGGAGGCCACGAGCCCTCGGTAAGCCGCTTGCCAAGACCGCTTGACTAAACACCTTACCAAGGAGTTAACACCCCTAATTTAGACCAAAAATATAAGTTAAGCTCTATTCCGAGAACCATGATTTTAAGCCTGAAGATTCAAGAATCAAATAACTTCCTAAGTCTTTGGGAAAGATTAGCCCAAGACTTTAGCCAAACGACTACTCACACATACTTAAAGCACAAGAGAAAGCATAAAAACGAGACATGATTTTTAACCGATGAAAACGAAAATAAACTTAAGATTAAGAAAGATCTAATCCGTACGAGCAACTTTAATAAACGAGAATTTAACAAACAACAAGTACTTACTTGAGTTCTATGGAATTTAAGCTTGAAAAGCTCAAAAAGACATTAATGGAGAAAAATCTAGGAAAGTAATTGCCTAGCTGATAAAGGAGGGAGAGAGATGGTCCTATTTATACAAAGTGACACTCTCTCTCCAAAATATCTCAGAAAATATCCCAAAAGTAGCCTGAAACGGAAAATATCCCAAAAGTGGCCAGCTGGAAAAGTAACAAAAACGCGGACATTTTCTTCAGGCTGAACCGGTACTAGGCGCCTCCCAGTACCGGTACAAGGTCTTCAGTGATGCTCGAAAAACCAAAACCTAGACAGCATGTACCGGTACTGGGCAAACCCCAGCAAACCCCAGTACCGGTTCATAGACGGCAGAAATTGGTTTTTGGCTTTGTCTTGGTCTGGACAGCTTGATGATGACCCGACGCTCTCTAGTCACTTCAATAATCACCCGATGGGACTGGGTGGAGGGATGCCTCACAACCTTAAGTGCTCGGACATTTCCGAAAGCAATCCTTGGTGATAAAAACCGCCTTAATGCAACGTAAACCTGACACTAACCAAAAACAACCTTACGAGCAAAATGGAATGAAAATGATAACTTAGGGAATCAAACGCTACAAATTAGAGGATTTTAGGCACCAAGATTATACAATCTTGAGTGCGGATCACACCCCCCAACTTGAACGTTGCTAGCCCCTAGCAATGATATTCAAAATATTCAACGAAAACTAAGGAATCCTTCCGACAAACAACTACGGCACATGCTCCAACAAAACTAATTTGCAAGAGTTCAAAAATGGAAACGTCAATTCCTCAATAACTCACAGCATGTTTCTAGATGAGCAACTAAATACTAAGCTAGTAATTCACAAGCATCCGAAAGGCGTATCCAAAGATCAAAAAGGTGGATACGACACGTCTAATTCTCTTTTCATGCAAAAGCAACCATATCCTACAAAAAGTGCTCGAAATTAGGCTCGGTGAACAAAAATACCATGCCTTGATATGTGGAGAGCACCATTATGATAGAAAGCTAAACTAAACAACCAACCATCTACTCGAAAGGAAACATACCACAAACTAAACATGCCAACATACGGAAATTGAATCAATACTGGAATCAAGACGTACTAAAAATCAACTAAGGACTTTCAAGCTTGTAATAACCTTGGTTTATACAAAAGAACGGTTAGCAAAATGGGTGGCGGCTATATACTAGCTTGGTTTATCTACCCTTTGCCGCCACCGACACTAAACTACCAAGTCAACGGCCGCACCCCGGCCTCCACAAAAACTTCCTAATACTACTATTCAGCAAACCAAATACTAAAACGAAAGACAAGATAGGACAGGTGGGCTGTCAACCACCAAGCACCCCGACCAAGTAGAGGGATTTCCTAAAGCTAAAACCACCGACTCTAATCGTCATCCTCATCCTCCTCCTCATCATCATCCTCACCGTCATTCTCCACAGGTTCCTTGCCCCTTCTCCGGGCACTCGATTCACCACCGCCACTAGTACCAACGCCATGTACAACCGCAGGCTCCTCGGGAGTCGACTCTCTCATATCGGCCTCGGTGGGGACATACACGTCACCCTCTTTCCCACACCTCGCTGCTATCCACAATGCCACCCTCTTCACAGCCGAGAGATCTCTCCTCGTACGACGCATCTGAGTCTCTTGCTTCTTCTGCTTTGCTTGCAATGCCTGAATCTGAGTAGCCATAATTCCCATATACTCCTCAATCCTCCCGGATTGAGTCCTAGCGGTAGGCATAGGGAAACCAAAAGTGTTGGGGAGAGGTGGCTGAGATAACGACTTGCTCTTCTCCAATGAACCACCCGTAATAGGACCGGGAGTTCCAGGAAAGAGCTTTTCCGGATTCATCACTCCTTGATCAGCGCATATAGCAGTCACCATAGCCGGAAAAGGAATATTGGGCTTTGACGGTCCCAAACGCTTTCTAAACCCCACCATTGACCTCCAAATAAGCAAAGCCCAATCAACTACCTCCTCGCTAGAACCGAATACATAGATAACCTCCCAATCCTCCTTCCGTGGACGCTTCTCCAAGCCATGGGGGCAAAGATTGTAATGTACCACCTTATTGATCACCCTATATTTCTCAAACAACTTGCCATGGACAAAGCGGTCAAGTTTCAACGGTTTAACGGTTTATCACTCAAGCTAGAGTCATGACCGCGCGCTCTTGCCCGGAAGATTTAACTTTAGAAAACTACGTTTATCAAAAATATGAGTCAACGGAGGCGAACCAACTTGGTTTAAGACTTTCATCAAACACATAGGAGGCTACGAGCCCTCGGTAAGCCGCTTGCCAAGACCTCTTGACTAAACACCTTACCAAGGAGTTAACACCCCTAATTTAGACCAAAAATACAATTTAAGCTCTATTCTGAGAACCATGATTTTAAGCCCGAAGATTCGAGAATCACTACAAGAAATTTTGTGTTTGGTGACGAATTAAATTGTCACAAAATGCACATTTTTTGTCGCCAAAAGTTTAGAGACGAAAAAACTTTTGTCATCTAAAGGTTGTCTCAGAAAGTCATGTGGTGACGAAAATCATGTTTCGTCACCTATAGTAATTTTTGGAGACGAAATTTATCGTCACCAATTTATAGATTATTCGTCACCCTTGTCCAGTTTCGTCACTAATAGTGAATGAATATTGACCAAGAAAACTACATAGGTGACAAAAAAATTCGTCTCCAAAGATTTTAATTTAAATATTATAAAATAGTAAATGTGACAAATAATTTCGTCTCCTATAATTGTAAAATTAATGACAAAAAAAAATTCGTCTTTGAAATGCTTCTACAAAAATCCTTTAGTGACAAAAAAAATTGTCACCTATTTTTCAAATATTAGAATATCGGTGACAAAAAATCGCCTCGCACTCTTCTAAATACCATATCCTGTGCATTTTAGAATCTAATAGATCTCAAACAAGAACTATAATACATCTGAATTGCACTAAATAGTAAGCCCATTCTATTTTACCATAATATCCAACACATCGTCATACCCAACATTCATCCACACCAAAATAATCCACACTTAGGATGTAATGCATCTATGTACGAATGTCAAAAATAACCAAACTAGACCATATACATTGTTCATCATAGTTCTTATCCTATGAATCATCAAAAAAGAAGAGTTCTCGTAGCATCATCAAAAAAAAGAAGACTCTGAACTTCATCCAAAAAGAAGTCTTCATAGAAAAGCATATATCATCTTCTGCTACAAACCTTCTACATAGTCAATCTGCAAATTAACATAAAACAAGATTCAGAAAATATTGTTACGATATTGTTAATAGAAATACGAAACATCATGTAAACTTAAGTTTTATGCCAAAATCAATGAACTGAAGTGTAATGCCTTCATTTTGTGCTTCATAAACATTGACACGTACGCAGCAAAAAATCTAACAATAGAACTGGAACATTACTATTTGGACGGACAATGGACAGAGTATGCAGCAAACAACTTGGATAGATTATAGAGTGTCCCCGGAGTGTCCAAGCAAAAAACATTGACCAAAAAAATAGGAAACTTCGGATTTGAGTGTCGGACGCATGTCTAGAGAGTGACGGTGTTCGACAATTGTCCGACACCCATAAGTGGCCTCCAACGAAGTGTCCATGCTACATAGAGTGACCATTTACATCCACATGCTTTAAGGAAGAGTTGCAGCAGTGATGTGCTTAATTTTTGGAACGATTTCTGCTGCTAAATCCAACTTGCTGTTTCATGTAATTATAGTAGTGGACTTGAGGCATTCGTGCTTTACAACAAATAAAACATAAATACATTTAGAAAAGTGAAAGGAGACGCAAAAAACCTAAATACATTTTAGGTAAGTTACAAGTGGCACCAATCAAAGAGATAAATAAGAGCAAGTAGAGTTGAGCAATCCAACTTCTGGGTAGAGGTGTGGGGAAAAATCAAAGAACAAGGCTCTGAAAGGTGAGGGTTGAGGGGTAATGAAAGGGGACATAATCAGCCTACCCATTAGCAAAAAAAGCGGTAGTGGGCGTAATTGACTTAGAATCAATTCATGTTATGGCTGGATGGAGCCTATACGGGGAAATGGATCCATCTAGATTCTAGACAACTCGTACTGATTGGGAATAACGCTAACTGAGTCAAGTTGAGCTTGACTTTGTTGCTTGGGAGATGAAGACGAATGTTCCCGAGGAATACTGGTCTCAGTCCTCAATATAGATACTGCTTTCTTATCCCTTTGAAAGAAAAGAAGAAATACTAAAAGCTTTAAAGGGTCACAGAGATGTTCAACTTCTCAGAAAAGCTGCCAAGGTATATACTGGTGATCTAAGTTCATGCAGTAAAAAGTTCAACTTTTCGGAAAACTGCTAAGGTATATGACTAAATCTGATGATCTAAATTCGTGTACTCATGGTGGGTTGAGTCAAAGAACCACTCAAGAGTTGCTGGTCAAGTAGTGTTCTGTAAAAAAATCTAATGCCAAAAAATATAACCAAAGTTGAAGACGAAGTGCAACTGAAACATAAGTGCTTTCATTTTGTGCAATTGAAACAGAAATCAAACTCTAGAAGGTCTTCAGTTGCAAGAGGAGGGGAAGGGTCTGGTCGTCATCATTGGAGCCCATTTAATGTCGTCTTGCGGCTTTGGATTCAGCTAGTATTCACAGTAGGCCAAATTATTGCAGCCATTTGTGTTTTGTCTGTATCAACAAAAGAGTACTCGCAAACTCGTTTGTTGGCTTGGATTGTGGGCTATGCAGTTGGGAGTACTGCAAGCCTTCCTGTAATCTACTGGCGTTGTCTTCACCAAACCAAGGTACTGAACTAGCCGCTACAGTTCTATCTCCACCATAATATGTTGCAATTCCTTTTGTTGGAACTTTGAGTTATTACGTAAGTATTTCATTGCTATCTCTTTAGCTCGGTCTTCTGAAACGGAAGGTGGTCAGACTACATCTTCAGGTTCTTGGAATGGTCAGACAGTAAGAGTTCCAAATGCTAGGTAACGCTTCTCCCTGTATATTGCTTATGAGACATAGAATTCCAAGCTTATAGTACATAGAATGTAAGACTTTACTAGTTTTGAGTCAATGTGGTTTAGTAGCTTGACTGACGAGCTGTTTTGTTCAGTTGCAGTTTTAAGCAAATCTTGGCTAGTTGGATGTGTTATACAACTGTTATCCCACCCGCCTCCCAACAAAACATTCACCATAACCCACTTAAAGCGCAATCCTTAACAAGCACATGTCTCATAAGCAAGTTATTTGGTTCACGGGAACTGATAGTACAAGCTGAAAATAGACCACATAACTGTCTGTAACTTGAACATAGAACCATAAACCAAAACAGACCACAAAACTGGTTCATAACAAGTCTAATGCTGAAAAAGGGCAAAAAATCAAACCAACAAAAATATATAGCCCACTCCAAGTTTTCTCATTAAGAATAAAAATAGGGAAAGCATGATGTACTAACCAGCAATGTAAAGGCCAATATAATGGAAAACTCACCTCAGCGGCAACCCTAACTGGAAGTGACTTTGATCCACATCTATGTTTTGTCTTAGACCAAGACCTGTTTAGAAAAGGAGCGCTCAAAAAGAAGATGAACAAATGGGAAATATGTTACATAAACAAGTTTCATCTGAAACTTCTTAAAAGAAAGCCGTTTGTCACACCTTGCAATGCTAGCAGTGTCAGATATGCAACTCTATGTGATGGCCAAAGCTGGAGAAATGAAGTCAACATGCTACAGATCTGATGGCATGAGAAGCAAAAAGGTTGATTCTCCACCTAGGTCCTCAAGGGGCCTGCTAAAAGAGCATGAATGATTGCTAGGGAACGAGGTTTGAAACTTCCTTTCAAAGAAAAAAATAGCTCAACTACAGTCGAATTGCTAGATTGTCATCCCCATGTAAAAGCAACCACTAAACATAGTATAACATAATGATCGAGACTGATCATTACTAGTAAATCTAGACTTCCACACATGCTAATAAAAGTAAAGGAAAGCCCATGCAAACCAGCAAACTGCCTGAAAATAGCAGTGCAGGCTTACATTTTAACTCGTTCACTTCAATTGCCAAGTTCTTCAAACTTCAATTGTGCATTAAGGCCAAGTCCATGTACATTCTTAGTGTATCTTAAATTCTATACTCAACAATATTCTATTACCTAATCACCTACTTTGGCATAAACTAACACCATCTTTGTATGCACATGAGTCCTAAATCTGTGGGATGCATTGTAATTACAAGCAACTATGCACGGACACTTATTGTGTACATAGAAATGGTAGAGTGTGGAACTACAAACACATAATGAGTCTAAAGCAATCAAAAGAACTATTATACAATCCGTAGTTCTGTACTACAAATTCAGTGCATGGAGATTTTTAAAATCCTAGATTATGCACATTTGGAATCAGCACATGTGAGTGTCTCCGACACTGGCGCACGTCCTGCAGTCACAGAGAAAGGGTGAGAGGAAATCGATCGGAGAAGAATAGATGAAGAGAGAGAAAGAGTACAGGATTGAGGAGGGAGAGGCGCACGTCCTGTGCAGAGAAAGGGAGAGAGGCGTCTGAAATTTTGGGAGCTACGGTTTATTCAATAGCGGGATTGTGAATTTTGGGGGAAGGGGGGAAACGGGAATTTTGGGGAAAGGGTTATTCATGACGTCGTTTCAGGTAAAGGGTTAAAACACCCTACTTCGCCATTCTTTTTCCTGCTGCCCGTATGTTTTTTCAACTATTCATGGGGTTTTTTGTAATCGCCGGGAATGAAATGCGGGGAAAAGTCATTTTTCTTGTAGTGACGGAGATATCAACCGGCGCGCCTTGCAAGCAGGAAACAAACGAAAATGGCAAATATTAACATGATAAACAAGTAATAGTTTCTTTTTCCTAGACTTCTCAATGCCAACACACACCTGAGAGTAGCATTACACAATAAACCATCACTTTCCAAGCATCTAGCAACTTATTGCTACATCAGCAGAAGCTTCCTCACATCCCACATAAGTGAACTCAGCCTAACTCCTCGGAAAATCACAACTTTCTAATAACTCTGGGAAGGAACTTACACATTTGGCAAGAACTTGTAAACAAGAAACATAGGGTACTAGCAGTATCAACTATCACCTGTTCGTAACCTGGGCATTCCAACATAGGGTACTAGCCGAAAAGTAGTTTCGATTCACGAAAGTTGTGGCAAACAAGCTAACATAAATTGCAGAAAGAAAAAAAAAATAAAGCTGGTCTTATAAGCTTTTCAAAAAATCCAAGTCTATGCTATCATAACAAGGCTACTTACTATGTTTCTCCACCGAAGAAACATCCACCTTAGTCCTTTGATTTCATTCAAAAATGCTGGAGGTTAGGAATCTATTAAAAACATACATAAACTGGAAAAACACATAAGCTATGAAACTATAATGAGAGAATACAGTGTGTTGTGAAAACTAAATCAAACCAAGAGACACCAACAGTGAAAGTTAGTAAGCAAGCAATTTTGATTCCCCACTGCCCTAAGATTTAATGCTCTTCCAAGTAGTTCCAATACAAACATGCACACATTTTCACCACATCATGCCAGCATATGCACAAGAAGTTCAAACAAGTTCCATCAAGGATTCTTACTAGACTCCATCCATGTTTGGTTCAATTTGTTGCAAGCTTGTAAAACCACAACCAAATCATCTGTTTATAATTAGTTAACTTTCAAACAAGCTAGCAAGACTAGCTAGTTCTCACATTAATATGATCATATTGCTAGGAAAAGAACAAAAAAATCGCCTATAATAATAAATCAAAGCTATTAGATAATGGAAATTGAAGATCATAAGGGTAACATGAGCAACCATACACTACCAAGAAATCAAATGGAAGAATGAGCTCTCAGAACTAAGATGCTACAATGCAACAGATTTCCAGTTATGTAAAACAAGATAGAGAGTCGTATTGAAAACACGGACAGTTGCAGTGTTTCTCTTTATCAATAGGACTAAATTTTCCTTGAGTTGCTAATTGACAAAAGATAACATTAACCATCTTTGCTATCACACATCATGAGATCATCTAAAGCCACCATGCTAGCACTAACACAACATTCTCATTTACTGGTCCAACAGAAGGAGGGTAGAGTTACCTATAACACATGATTGGATAAGTGTTCACATATCTATGAGCCCAAAGAGGGAAAAGAGAAAAACACCAAAAACTTGCCTCAGCACAACATCTAGATTAATGTCTGAAAGGGTTTGAACAGCACCATCGTTCTTGTCATTCCAACCTGAAAAAGCAAATCACAGTGCTATAGTTAATAAAAGTAATGATAAAAAAAAAGTTAATAAAAGTAGATGCTTTTGTTACGAAATTTATTCAAAAACATCATTTCAAGATCCTAAAGATCTTCTGGTACCACAAAGCTGATATTTTGATAGTTGTTTTCAAGTGGAGTGAACTCAGTGAGACAAATAATACAAACTTCTCACAGTTGTTTTTGCATATGTTGTGAATTTACAGTTCTAGATTGTTTCATTTTTTTACAAGTTCCATTTTTTGGGTGGTTAAAATAAATCCTTTCTAAATAGTGATGGTTAAGTATGTCCTTGTGACAGATCTAGACGTAAGTACAGAAGATTTTAAAAAGCTAGTAAATCAAGTCATGCAGCAAAGAAAACCAACAAATCAAACAAAAACAGAGAATTTACACAACTAACTCCATCAACAAAGTAAGGGTTTATTTTCTACAAGAAAACCCAGCTTTTTGTGCCCTAACCCAAATCCTCCTTCCCCACGACCCCCCTCCCTCCCTAAATAGACTGCCCTAACTAGAAACCCAACCCTGACCACGGAAGAGAGAGAGAGATACCAGCGGCAAGGAGAACGTCGAACCTCAAAGACAGAGTGCTGATATGGACGGGAGATAGATTAGGTAGTGAGAGCACCAACAACCGGTTGGGCCGTCCTTCGCTTCCACACCACAGATCTTTTATAGCCATCAATGAACCCGCAACCCCTTCACTACCACATATCCGCCGACCACAGAGAGAGAAGACAACACGTAGAGAGAGAGGGAGAGAGAGAGAGAGAATACCAGTAGAGATAGAACAACCGAACACATGGTATGTAGATCCTGAAGTTTCCTGCCCAAAACGAGATACAATAAGTCCAATCGTGATACAAATTCAAGATAAAACGAGCGAGCGAGCGAGAGAGAGAGAGAGACGTAACAGTAGAGTGAGAGGAGACCAGAGTGTCGATCAAAGAGAAAAATAGGGCTTTCTAAGAGAGAGGAGGAGGAGGAGGAGATCGAAGAAAACTAGGGCTTTTCTCTACCTTAGGCGGCGCCGAAGGGAAAATAAGAAGGGATGGGGAAATTGGGAAGCACCCACGTGTTTTGTTTTCTCCAGCCCGGGCAAAAATTTTCAGCGCCCTTTTCACCCGCCAAAACTCCCCCTCAACGACGACAAAAATAAATTCTCACCCAAACCCTTTCCTTTTGTGAGGAACTAATTTGTCATGTATTGGGTGTAAGCATCTGTGCAAATTATGAAGGGAACAGATTAGTGACGAAAATAAATATTTCGTCACCTTATATTTATTTTGTCAATCCTTTAGGTGACGAAATTTATATTTTCCTCACTAATTAACTATTTTTGGTGACAAAATAAAATTTCCTTACCTTAAATTTGTCTGTCCTCTTAATTGGTGACGAAAAAAAAAATTCCTCACAAATAGGCACAATTGGAGACGAAATCTATTTTCCTCACAAGCAATTTCGTCACTTATTCTCATTTTTGTTGTAGTGAATCAAATAACCTCCTAAGTCTTTGGGAAAGATTAGCCCAAGACTTTAGCCAAACGTCTACTCACACATACTTAAAGCACAAGAGAAAGCATAAAAATGAGACATGATTTTTAACCGATGAAAACGAAAATAAACTTAAGATTACGAAAGATCTAATCCGTACGAGCAACTTTAATAAACGAGAATTTAACAAACAACAAGTACTTACTTGAGTTCTATGGAATTTAAGCTTGAAAAGCTCAAAAAGACATTAATGGAGAAAAATCTAGGAAAGTAATTGGCTAGCTGATAAAGGAGGGAGAGAGATGGTCCTATTTATACAAAGTGACACTCTCTCTCCAAAATATCTCAGAAAATATCCCAAAAGTGGCCAGCTGGAAAAGTAACAAAAACGCGGACATTTTCTTCAGGCTGAACCAGTACTGGGCGCCTCCCAGTACCGGTACAAGGTCTTCAGTGATGCTCGAAAAACCAAAACCTGGACAGCATGTACCGGTACTGGGCAAACCCCAGTACCGGTTCATAGACGGCAGAAATTGGTTTTTGGCTTTGTCTTGGTCTGGACAGCTTGATGATGACCCGACACTCTCTAGTCACTTCAATAATCACCCGATGAGACTGAGTGGAGGGATGCCTCACAGCCTTGAGTGCTCGGACGTTTCCGAAAGCGATCCTTGGCGATAAAAACCGCCTTAATGCAACGTTAAACTTTACACTCACCAAAAACAACCTTACGAGCAAAATGGAATGAAAATGATAACTTAGGGAATCAAACGCTACAAATTAGAGGATTTTAGGCACCAAGATTATACAATCTTGAGTGCGGATCAGTTACAATCTGGCCCGTCCAATCCCACTGTCAAGGTTTTCGACCCTTCCAAGTACATTACCCCGATGGATCAACCGAGGCCTGAGGTAATCATCTCTGAAGACAACCACATCATGTTCACAAGAACGGTCAATGACGAAGAAGTGGAAGACATAATTGAAGAAGAAGAACTTCGTAGGTTCCTGATCTATTTCGATGACCCTTACGCACCTACCGATGACTACTAGCCAATAGATGAGGTGGACAACCTCGAAGTTGAGGAAGCAAAGGAAGAAGAATCTGTTGACAATGATCCACTAGACGAAGTGTCGTTAAACCTACTCTTTGATAAAGGGGTTACCAACGATGAAATAAGGGTGATCCACCCCATCACGGATAGGTTTGGCAACTGGTGGGGAATTGTTGGCACACGAAAAACTGACAACAGTGATGAAGTAGAAGTTAAAGCTCAACTAGAAGAAGCAACGGCAGTGGCAAATCAAATGACCCTCCAAGACTTGCATGGTGACGATAATGAAATTGCGAATCAAGATGACAGTGAAGTGCTGATGATCAACCTTGGTGAAGAAGAAGATTGCTCTGAGCTAATTGTGGATGCAACAAAAGGGGCTTACCCGAACTGGATCGTGGAACACACTTTAAAATAAAAAATAAAAAATGCTGACTCCGATCTTAGTTCTGATTCTGATTCTGATTCCGACTCCGAGTCAACTCAATCCTAGTCTAGTATTTCATCTTTTCAAACTACTAAGTCTAGTAAGGAAAGCCCAGTAAAAACGCCAAGGCATGATATTTATTTTGAATTCGACTCAGAAATGTCTTTTGACAATTTTAGCAATGAGAAGGAAGATTTAGAGTATTTCACTTTGCCTATGATTAACTGTGTGGATTCTGATAATCAAATTTTTAAGGAAGAAATTCTAGAAATCATCGAGAGAGAAGAAGAGAGGCACGCTGTAACGCCCCAAATTTTGGGAACGTTAAATAAACATTTTTATTGAAAACCTAAATAGAGTCTGGTTCATTATTACAGCGAAATTCTCACAAGAGTACATTTATTCAACAAAGGGAGGGAAACTAGGGTTCCTATCTACTGTTCTACCTGCTCCTCCATCCAAGCCAGCTTCTTGGCTCCGAAA
The DNA here is from genome assembly GCA_018127125.1 of Rhododendron griersonianum. Lineage (NCBI taxonomy): Eukaryota > Viridiplantae > Streptophyta > Magnoliopsida > Ericales > Ericaceae > Rhododendron > Rhododendron griersonianum. The sequence continues at coordinate 8,150,504 of CM030798.1, read as the reverse complement.
GTCTCCAAGGTGTAGAGCTCACCCTGCTCCTCTATAAAGTCTGACACATTATACTAGCGTCGCCCCCAGTAAAATGTGTCAGGGTTACAACAGTAACACCGTGAGCTACAAAAGCTTAGAAGAATAATCCCATACCCGCTAACCCATAATTATAAACAACAGGGCATAGGAATAGTATACTAGCTCATGTAAATTCAGCGATTTCTAAATAGCACATGCATAATCAACAACTTCCGGGTATTCAGTTAATAATAACACATGCACATTCATTATTCAACTGGTGTCAGTGTTCGTGAAATCAGAGTTTCTCCTATGCAACATTTTCGTAGACCGTGTCACCATTTTCACTTTTCATTTTTCCAAATCAACATTTCCACAATCGTTTTTACACGCCCAACCTCGATTCCGTCGTTCCGGGCTCCCGAGTATTCTCACAATGGTTCTGCCGTCCCGGGTTCCCATTGGCATACACACACAATGGGCTACTAAGTCCGGCCACATTGTGGTTTCAAAAACATTTCCTTTTTAAAACACGCCTTTTCATTATCAACACCAAAATCATTTTTACACACCCAACCTCGGTTCCGCCGTTCCGGGCTCCCAAGTATCCTCACAATGGTTCCACCGTCTTGGGTTCCCATTGGCACACACACACACATACACACACAATGGGCTAGTAAGTCCGGCCACATTGTGGTTTCAAAAACATTTCCTTTTTAAAACACATCTTTTCATTATCAACACCAAAATCAGTAGACACCCCAATCTGGGCTTCCAGATTAGTTTATTTTCGGTTTATGATTCCCCGTTGATGAATCAGATCAAGAACACCCCGGGAATGATAACATGTTTGAGTTTTGAGTGTTTGCAAAACCTTTGAACCTAACCTAATCCTAAGCCACTTTAAAAAGCCAAAAACCCTACTGGCACGCGTTGGTTGAGAACCAGCGTGCGTGGGTCAAGCTGCTAGGTGTGGGTCAACAGTCAAAGTTAGACCGGTGACCCATGCGTGAGTTGGTGTGATACCCGCACGCCGGTCTGAGAACTGTGCGTGCCGGTCAAAGCCTGTCCCCATCACCTTTATGGGTTGGGAAGCTTAGCCACCAAGTAACCCAAAGCCAGCCTCGTGGGCTGGCTGAGCTCCTATCTTTGCACCATATCTACCTCCATCTCCCCCTATAAATACCCCCATGGTTCTTCCTTGCCAAGGGTTACCAAGTTTTAAAGACTTAACCCTAGTCTTGTTAAAAACTCAAGCAAAAGCCCTAACCCACAAGCAACAAGCTACCTTACTCTTTGCTTCTACCACTCAATCAAGCCTCAAACACATCAAAGTTCAACTTCATTTCAAACTCAATCTAGGTATAGCATACCTATCGTTTTCTGTTCTGATCCCTGAGGGAGGCTGGCAGGGTCAAGGCTGGTAATCAATACCAGTCATGGCCCAAAAGCTAGCAAGGTTTCAAAAATCGTTGTGGTAAGAACCAGCGCGCGTCAGTCATCAGTACGCGCACGCCACTTTGTGGCTGCGCGCGCAAATCTATGCGGGGACTTGTGTCTTGTTATTCTATGCTCTTCTTTGCATATAGGCCACTGTAAGCATGATAAAAACTAGTCTACTGCTCTCCTTTGTTAAAACTGCTAGTTTTAGTTCAATTTGTATTTCTGCTGCTATGGAATACCCCTGGGGTCTTTCTGAACTTGCCTCAGAACCCAGGAATACGTAAACCAAGCACTGGTTTGAGGACTCAAACCTGCACTCAGCAGTGGGAGACCCACGCGCGCAGGTCCTTCTCTGACCAGTGGCTGGCCTTGCATGGGTAACTTGGCCTTAGGTCACTGTTTTGTCCCCCACACTGTTTATGGGGTTTTGTTAATTTGTAGGGCTTCTCGGCCTTTAAACTGTGTAGTGCAACTACTATAACTGCTTGGTTTGTTATGGGTGAGCACTGGTCCTTCTAGAGCCCAGAGGAGGATAAAAATAGAGTCTGTGAGAGAAGCAAATCCGCGCGCGCCTGTGGCTTACTGGCGCGTGCAGGTTGGAACTACGTGTAGTGGCTTTGGTCAGTGCATGTGAGTTCCTTCCTGCACACGTCAAATTTGGGACAGTGCACTGGGTTTACTCTTCCGAACAGAACTTGATTTTATCTTATTTACTGCTTTCGAATCCATTCTATTTCAATCACATCTTGAAAATTGTTACAGTTTTAATCTCCATTAAATTGTTCCCCCGCCCTAATTGGCTAACAAATTGATAATAAAAGAAGAATCGCAATATTTCACAAAATGTCTTAGTAGAGACCGATCTCCGGATTGGGGTGAGAGGGGTGCCTTAAAACCCTTCCCCTCTCGTAACCTGGCTCCCAAACCCAGATATCGTTATGACGGACTTGTGCTTTCACTTTTTCAAATCAAAGAGCGCGGTAGGTGGTTCGAAATACGGTTCCGTGGGTGTCAGACCTTTAAACCCGAGTAGCGACTCTGGATTTCGAGCGCTTGCCCCATCCGCTGGCGCTCCCTCGATCCCCAGGCCTCTTTGGAAAGGAACGGAATCCTTTTTAAGGGCATGTTGCCCACAGTGGCGACTCTGCTGGGGATGATCAAACCAATATTGATCCGCACTTAGAGTTTAATACGCTTGTGAACAATTCTTTAAAAGTCTGTCAAAACGGTGAGTTTCGCGCTGCCGAAGACTGGAATGGTGATTTAATAGGACCTCGTGTCCGGCCAATCTGATCTGGGACTTTTTCGATTGATCACTTGCGTAGTTTCCTCTAAAGATGGATTAAATAAAGTGAGCCAAATTTGAGAAGGTATTTTGTGATTTTGTGATTCTTTTTCTTTTTAATCAAATTCTTAGCATTCTCATTTGCATCGATGTGGGATAGCCTCGTTGGAGCATTTTGGCAATTCGGCACGGTTTACCGGAACCAGGGGACCCTAAATGCCCAACAACCTTCGACGATGATAAGTCATTCTACCGTTTGACTATTGCTCTGCGGTTACGCGGGCAACAGGAGGTATAGCTTGACTTTAGTCCGAGGAACCTGTTACAAGCCAAAACTAGCCTTTGCATATACAAAGCTCTAGAACTCTCCAAACTAGGACAGGTACCCGCAGGGTAAGATCTATTTGTATCTAACCCCCATATACTGTGTATGTGTTACTGCTTTCCCTATCGCATGTACTGCACATACATTCCGTCTTGCGTAGGAGCATGTTTAGGGCGGCTTCTTGGTTGTCTCTCTTTTAAGTCTATCTTAGGATTATCGGGACGCTGCTAGACCCGATGAAGAGTCGTGCATCTCGATGGTGCACGTTATCAATTTTCAAAGTCCTTAGATCAGCGAGACTTTGAGAAATCAAACCTTATTAAGTCGTTGGCTTATGCCCAATTGAGGATTCAACCGAAAATAAGGAACCACAAAGTATTGATGCCGTGACACTGATATCATTCAAGTTACAAGTGATGCATCACTTACAACCACCCCGGCTAAAGCGTGATGTTGTTGACGCCACCCCGGTTAAGGTGTCAAGTCATCAATACCGAGTTGTTCCAAATTCAAAGTTGAAACTTCAAGAACGGAATAGTCAAAGGCTTAGACTATTTTGACATCTCTTAGTGTTAGTCGATTCAATCAAGGATACACCCTCGAAAAGAATTCCGAGGATTCTGGCAGCATTCAGACATCATGAGGCAGACTCGTCTTTAGTTATAGAGTCTAGGAGGACACCGATGACGACGTGTGCATTACATTCTAATTGCTCCAGGAACCTCACTGAGTTCTCATTTGCTTTGCTGCCTAAAGCTCTAGGCCATCTTACTGAGTAAGGGAGCGCCGAAGAGCCAAACCTGCTTGGGAACGTCTACCGGGGCTATTTCACCTTTACTTCCGAGGTCATATCATCTTCCTCGGTCGTCAATCCAAAATGGCAGCACAAACAGAGCTAGTTGAGCTGAAAAGGGCTATAGAGGAAATGGGTCACAAAATGGACAAGCAGATAACTCTGGTCTAAGGGCTGGTTAACCTCTTTACCTCCATAGCCCCGCAACCGGATATGGGGCTAGCTAAAGAACCTTCTCAAGCCTACCACCCTCCAGCGGTCAGAATCAAGCTGTGCTCGAAGGACATGTTCAAAGACCTGGCTGAATTCCTTGAGGCCAGGACCTACCCAAATGAGGATGTTGGGTCCTTGTTCACAGCCAATGCCGAAGGGGAAGACATGCATAGTGATGAAATCAACCCTAAAGGCAAAAGAGTGCATCCTGCTGAGGGTGCCATGTTGTGCAGTTGTAAAGCAAACAAAGGTTCCACTTGGAACCCTCAATCCAGTCGCCGGAATCAACCAAGGACTTTCTCATGCTTCTCTATACCTTTGGCCTCAGTTTATGAGAAACTCCTCGATGCTGGTTCCAGTAAACCCCTCAATCCAACTCCATTACCCAAAAATTCCCCTACCAATTTCAAACCTAACCTCTATTGCACCTACCATCAAATGCCTGGCCATTCCACCAATGCTTGCTACAGTCTCCGACATGCCATTCAAGATCTCATCGATAGTGGCATCATTCCAGCCCCACTTCCATCAAAAGTCAATGCTGTTTCCAACTCCTTCCCTCTACCCAACTCTGGCTCAGAAGTTGGCCAGATATCCCTCGGCTCCACTCATATCAACTCCAGCTCCACCATATTCAACCCTAACCACTACATCGTCCTAGCAAATCAACCCAAACCAATCGTAGTCATCCCGTCCGAACCAAAGGTTAACATGATGGCTATAGGGTGGGCAATCAAGGTCTTCACTATCGACACCAGGATTGATAGCGATGAGGGGCTTGCAAAGGAGGAATCCAAGAGGAAGTTTAATCAATCAAAGAAGAAGGCTGACTGGCTGAGGTTTTTCAATCATGAGAGCTTGGAATTGCTATTCAAGGAGGAGCTTGGAATTGCTATTCAAGGAGTTATCTCAAGTGGGTTTGGTCGAAGAAGCTAAGGAAGCCGAAGTGTTGTTGCTTGGGCCTAACACCCTCGAGGACCTTACCCCTCTCTTTGTGGAAGCTAAGGGTAGCTTTTAAAATTGTATTTTCAAAACCGCATCTAGTTTGCATTGGCGTTTTGTCTAAGTCTGACACGGAGTCTTTTGAGTTTGTTTAGGTCTAGCTTTGAGTCGGAGTTTGTGCCTCTTGGCCCTCCACGCCGTAGCTTCTATTTTAGTTTGCGTCTTTTGCTATACTTGGCAACCCCAAGGGTTCTTTTATGATATGCTTTATCTTGCTTATAAGTACTTCGCTGGTTTTTATATAACTTGTGTCGACCCTAACGATGAAGGGATAGATTTCGATGGGAACATCCCCAAGGAAATGTGTTCCCTCACCGAAAGGGAAGACGAAAGGCATGCTCAGCCTATTAAAAGAAGAAGTTGTTTCAAATAAACTTGAAAGATGAGGTAGACCCCTAGATAGTTCAAACATTGGTTCAAAGCTGTCACTAGAGGAGCATTGCGCCCGGTCAAACAAGCTCAAAGAATTCATCAACATCTTAGCATGGTCTAACAAAGACACGCCTGGTGTTGATCCGAGTTAAAGAAGCATCGAATCCCCTTGCTATCGGATGACAAGCCATGTAAAGCAAAAGCTCAGAAGGCTCCGGGCCTCATACTGTGATAAAAAAGCAGCAACACCGGCGTTCCGCTAGGCACAAATGAGAAAGTATAAAAACGGCCCGAAGTAAGACATTTCCAGCCAAAGTGCTCTGAATCCTTCATTATCAAAGACATATTATCTGGGGCTGTGGCCAAAGATCATCGACCTCGACGGCAATAAATTCAATACCTAGGTCAACCTGGATCAATTCAAAAGTTACTTTTCCTTGAGAGAAGCTCGTTGAGCTGAAAACCCCAAGGGTGGGCAGTTCCAAGCAAAAGTTAGAGCAGCCTGCTAGACCGAAAACCTATGAAGGCGGTTTAGGCAAAAACGATTAGGCAATTGTTGAAAGCCTGCTGACCAAAAACCTATAAAGGGGGTCTAGGCAAAAGTAAATTGGCAATATTCGAAACCTCGCTAGACCAAAGACCCGAATGGGCGGAATTAGGCAAAAGTTAGAGCGTAAAAGGAGAGGTAAAACACTCGAGTGAACCTTAACCTGAACTACATTTTGACCTGATTCCCTAGAATGGGATACGTAGGCAGTCTCTCTTCGAGACTCGGTCATAATCTATCAATTGGATCCATGGTTGACATTTTGGTACACATCAAAGGTCGAAGAGGATCGATAAACAAGACAAGCTTCGTTGGAGAATCAGAAGGGGGAAACCTTTCATTTTTTCAGTTTTATTGCAAACTACTTCTTCAATTTACAGGTTGAGCATAAAGCCTTAAAATAGTTTAAGCATGAAAAACAAAAGAAAATGCTTGCAAGGCCTAACGGCTCACAGTTTATTCTAAAGTTCAGCGAAATTTGGTGTGAGCAGTTGCAGTAGACGTGTAGTCACACGCGCTTGTTCAATGTGATGTGCGTTGGTCCCAAACCTGCGCGCGTTTCTTCAATTCCAGCAGCAGACAGAAGCAATCAACTACTGCCTCCAACTTATCATTTTTTTCGTCTCAAGTTCAAAGCACCTCGAATGTCGTTCAAGGGGCTTGTGCCAAGTTTTGTCATGCCGTGCAGGTCATATGGACCTAATGTGACTGCACGGGGGTGTCGGTTTCAGTCCGGGCCTATATGAGTCATCATTTGCGTCTTATGTTCGTTTTTGTGACATTTTTCTAGTTTTTCATTCCATTGTCATGTCGGGATGTTTTTCTTAGTTTTGTTGGTTCATACGAGTCGTTGTACATCTGTTTGATCTTACACAAGTGTTAGTTTCACCTGTCAAGGGGATATTTGAGTTTTGGCCCTTTAATGCCCAAAATTTCATTATTTTCCGCGTGTCTAAGGGTTCGCATTGTATCCTGGGACTCTTTCTCCCTTTTCGTTTGAGCTAGGCTAGTCTGTACATATGTGTGTGTCTGCGCGTCGGTTCAAGTCATTTGTCAATGCAAATTGGATATTAGTGGTTAGTTTTTGCATTCTCTTTGATACTTGCAAAGGGAACCAATAAATTGGAAAATGCAATTTTTACATTGCTACCCTAACCTCTGTAATCCACAAGCAGTGGAATCTCGTGAACGGCAAGAGCACATCAGCCTAAGGCCAAGCAAAGCATATCTATGGGGCACATCTGCCCAAGCATCAAGGAAGGGCACACAGGCCCAATGCCACTACAATAGTCAACAAGGGGCACGTCGGCCCGCTCAACGCCTATCCAAAAGATAGTGAAGTAATGGGGCTCAGTGGTAGTCCTTAGGCGTCGTTGTCCTCCTATGAGCCCCCCTTAGCTTGTGTCTGCATTTTCAATTTGTGCATTCAAACAGTATACATCATTGCATATCGTGTATATCAAATGTTGAAAGCAGGAAAAGTCTGCCAAGTATTAAAAGCTAGATAGTAGCCGGTTTGTGGGAGTTATGCCCAAGTGGTTACCATTATGTCTTTGTTTGCCGACAGATGCAATTGAAAAATCTCCTGTGGTATCGTTATCGTTTGTTTAGCGGAGGCAATGGAAATCTCCCTAACTCTTGATTTGTTTGCCAAAGGATGCGATGCAATCTCTTGCAGTTTTGTTATCGTTGGTCAGCGGATGCAATGAAGTCTCTCTCATCATCGATTTGTTTACCGAAGGATGCGATGCAATCTCCTGCGGTTTTGTTTCAATTTGTTTAGCGGAGGCAATGGAAATCTCCCTAATCTCGGTTTGTTCATGAAGGAGTTAGAAGTCTCCCTCATCTCTGTTTGTTTGTTGTAGACACCTCTCGAAGCGGGGTATCGCCATACAGATTGATCATTGCTGTTTGTTGGTTGTTTGCTTCATAAACCAAGATCGTGGATATTCCTATGGCTAGGAACATCACCACACAATAACGGTTATCATCAAAATAGAGTCGCCACCTAGTTTATAAAAACTAGTAAAAACAGATAGAGATTCTAGGTACGGGAACCAAAAGTACAATAAGGGGAAGGTGTTAGGCACCCCTCTTTGCCCAGTCGTGAGACTGGCCCATAATTGTTCGACATGAGATTAATACATGCTCTATGTAATTCTAACACGTAAACTGATTGATTAGCCTTTAAATAGTTAATAGCGAGCCAAGACTGTAATTGAAACATGCATCCGAATAAGCAGAATAAAACAGATCTGTTCCAGGGGATGGATTCCGCCGGTGAATGGATTTCACGGCCGAGGAATCCTCCTAGTTTGATGTACCAGCCGAGGGATTGATTCCCCAGCCAATGTTCTTCTTCACACCAGACTATACAATTAACAGAGAGTTAAAATCCTACGACTAGCATGCATAAACTGAAAATAAAACAAACCAAAGGCCCCTGGGCCTCACCACCTTGATCCCTCAGTGGCTTGATTGCTTTGGATTGAAGTTGATTGACTGATTTGCTTCTCGAAACCCTAGGGTTAGGGCTTGAACTTCGGGGTTTGGATCGTCAGATTGTGGTTGCCTTCAGGAGGTTGGGGCTTTTGTAGAGGGGATATGAGAGAGTATTTCTGCAAAGTATTATGGCTAGAGAGGGTGTGTTCAGTGTTTAATTTCGGAACCCAAGGGTTCCTTTATATAGGCAATTGGTGACACACCTCAACCAATCAAAACGCACGATTGAATTGGAATTATAGGGCAACACAAACTCCTCATGGTGATCTCCTTACGTAGCCCGAACGCCTCGAAAAAAGGCTGCTAGGATTTTGTGAACGGATCAAACGATTGACAGAAGGTTCCAGAATCTAGAAAATAGACGATCTGGCGGCCGGTGGAAGGATCTGGCAGCCGAGGAAATGATTGAGAGGCCGAAGGATAGACCTGGCGGCTGAAGGATCAATCTCTCAGGGAGATTTTCAAGCAACAAGTTTCACATGTGAAAGAATGATGTTGAGGCCGTGTGATCACTGTTACGGCCGACAGATGGATTTTCCTAGGATGCTGTATTTATGTCTGAAAGGCTATTTGGCTCTGGATTAGGTCCTCTAAGTGGCTAAAAGTTCTTACCGAAAGTCCTAAGGTTCACGAGAAGTCAATCAACAATCATTGTATCCATATCATCATCGGGATGGTCCCCAAGGTGGGACTTGAAAAAATCGTTACGCCAAATTGGGGTGTCTACAGATGCCCCTCTTTGACTGAACTTAGACGGATCGTGAGACATTTTTAAGTAAGAGTCAAAGCTGTAAAAGCAACTCAATTTGGTCCAACTACTATTCCAAGGGTTTTTGGAAAAGGTTTTAAGTTATGGTTGGGCCGGGAGGCTGCCTACGTATTCTGCAAGGGAAATTCAGACCAATCGTAGTTCGAAAGGGGCAATAAAGAAAAATAAAATTTTAGAGGGTTAGAAACAGAAGACGTACCTTAAGGCTTTAAAAGCCGTAGTGCAACGTACCTAGGCTAAGCCAGGATTTTGGCGGAGAGTAGTTGTAGGAGCGCAGAGCTGCCGGGGAAATTTTTGCAGAGAGCGTCCTTAGTATTTTGGGGTAGATCAATACACAGCGGGTGAGTCGTTTGCTTTTCTTGATCACCCTTACTTTGACTGAGGGGAGCTCGGTAGAGTAGCCTATCCTTGCGAATGAGCTAGAAGGAATTGACGTAATTGGGTGGAATCCAAACCATCTTCTGGAGATGAATCGGACGCCGGTTTTTGAGATGTGTGGGGCACGAGGCCAGTAACTGGAGCATGGAGCGTTGAGATGAAAGAATCGAGGTGCGGAGTCGGTTGCAGTCACGAGGCGAGAGCCTATGGAATCGGAGCTTGAGGTGCCAGAATCGAGGCATAGAGCTGGTTGCAGTCATGAGGCGAGAGCCTGAGGAGTCAGAGCTTAGAGCTTGACGTGATTTGAACCGAGGCGTAGAGCCGGTTGCATTCTGAAGGTCTGTGCACGGAGCTTTCCCATCATAAATTTTGGGGTAGAGCCAAAGGATCGAGGCGCTGGACCGATCAATAAAACCGAGGCGCGGAGCCGGTTGATTGCAAGACTGACCTATTTCATGAGTGTGAGATATGCAAAACATAGTAGGTGTATGATGATGGTGATGTAATTGATGTAGACTCGATGTGATAACGGTGATGCAATTGATGCTTATGTGCACGGGTCCGTGCGTGTGTGTTTGTTTTAAGCATAGAGCTTCTATCAAGTTCTGGACTTGAGCATTCGGAGCGTAGAGCTCGAGCATTCGGAGGGTAGAATCCGAGCATTCAAAGTATAGGCTTTGAGCATCCAGTACGCAGTCGTTGGGCATCCAAGCATAGAGCTTGAGCATTCAAGTGTAGAACTTGAGCATCCAGTACACAGTGGTTGGGCCTTCGATGAACTTTGAGCATTCAAAATGTTGGATTTTGAGCATTCAAGCATAGAGCTTGAGAATAGATGATATCTTGATGACTGAGGTGGTGTTGAGTCTGCTGAGAATTGTTACGGCGTAGAGCCAGTTGAGATATTGGCTTCATGGGCGTAGAGCCGCTGAGCTGAGAATTAGAGAGTTGTTGGGTGATGGAGAGCTTGGAGCTGCTGAGCTACTGACAGTGTTGAAGCTGGTGAGCACAAGGCCGCTGAGTGAGCTTAGAGCTGCCGGGGTAGTTTGATGATAGTGAGTGCAAGGCTGTTGAATGATTGCGGGCATAGTAACTTGGGCACAGGGCTGTTGAATGAGCATAAAGTTACTGTCGTGGAGTGAACTTAAGGCTTTGAGATGTTGAAACGGTGAGCGTGGGTGTGGAGCTGCCGATATTGGCAAAGCAACGAGGTATGTAGTGCTGCTGAGATAATGAGATGGTGGGCACGGAGCTGCTGGGAGTGAGCCTGGAGCTGCTAAGATGGAATTGCTAAGATAACAAGCTCGGGGTTGTTGAATGATTACAGGCACAGAGCCATTGAGCGACTTAGGCACTGAACTGCTGGATGGCCTGAGTAATGGTGCTGAGATGGTTTGAAGTGATGACTACGGGCATAGAGCCACTGAAATGGTGAGTAGGGCCATTGAGACGATGAAGCTGTGGCATGAGACAAGTAGCAGACATGGAGCTGCTGATCAGTTACGGGCGTAGAACCACTGAATGTAAGTGATGGTGAGCTTGGAGCTGCTGATAGTGATGAAGCTGCTAGACGAGCTCGGGGCCGCTGAGTGATCTTGCTAATACGGAGAGAGAGCTTCCTTGTGCTTGGGCATGCCCCCAAGGCTAGTTCTGATCATTGTCTCTGTTGGTCACAAACCCAGAGCTTCATAATTACTTGAGTGGGTGTGCTGAGTAAAATCTGCTGTTGCTGTGGGAGATTGATTAGAGGTCCAGGAGATCGATCTCTCAGCCAAATAATTGATGTCTCGACCGAGGAATCTATGTCTCGACCGTGAGAAAGCCAAAAGTTAGAAAATCAATTTAAGTTTGGTTTAATCGATTTCACGGCTCATTTTTTCTTTTCCCCTCGTTCTCTCTTCTCTCTCGTCCGAGACTTCTCCATCCCCGTTTCTTCGGCCGCCATTCGCCGCCGTTCTCCCTTCAGCCACCGCGGTCACGTCCGATCGCCATTGTTCTCGACTGTTGCTACCGTTGTCCTTTTTTGCTTTGAACGCGATGGCCGCGTCCCCCTCTGACACCACCAACCTCCCGCCATCCGCCTCTACGGACGTTGCGGGTTCGTCTTCGCACCCTCCATGCAGGTGTGAATACTCTTCTTCTGACGAGGAGGCGATTGAGGAGCCTGGTTCATTTGACGCTGCTACCTACGTTCTTCCTTCATGTAGGTTAGGTTATGGCGGTTTCTTGCAATACCATCCTCCTGTTGGTGGCCCAGAGGCCGAGGTGGTTTGTTGGGAGCCTGAGCAGCACTTGAGTGTCCTCAATGTTCTGGTAAGTTTCCTGAAAAGTAAAAGGTTTACTTTAGTTCGGAGTTTAATTTTGTATGATCAAAGATGAATTTAATTCTTGGGATGAAATCCCTTTTAGCCAGGGGCGTGAATGAGAAAGACCCGTGTTTGGGTCGAATTTGTTTTGTTTAGAAAGACTAAAATAATTGTGCCCCCTGTTTAGGCAATGTAGACACCCCAATTTGGCCTAACGATTATTTCAAGTCCCACCTTGGGACCATCCCGATGATGAAATGGATACAGTGATTGCTGATTGCTGTAGACACCCTATTTTGGACTTTCCAGAATAGTTTATTTACGGTCTTTGATTCCCCGATGATGATTAAGGTCAAGAACATACCGAGTTTTTGGAAGAGTTTGAGCTTTGAGCGTCCCAAACCTCATCCGAACCTTTCTGAACTCCTTGTCGAACCTTCAAGCCAGAACCAAATGGCCTCAGCAAAACCCTACTGGAGTACGCTGGTGGATGACTAGCGTGCGCTGGAACCACCGCCACGTGTCAGTCATCCCCAGTTACTGGCGCACGCCACTTACAAGGTGCGTACGCCAGTCATAGCCAGTCAAATCAACTTTATCCCAGATGAGCACGCGGGAGTTTTGGCGCCACCTGGCGTCTGCCAGCAGTCCTCTGGTGGCTGAGGACGTCCTCCTGCTCCCTCCACTCCTACATCACCTCTCAAGCCTTGTCCCATGCATTTAATGCATGGAAGGTTCACCCTTGGCCTAACTAACCAAACAAGCCTTAAGGCCTAAACTGACCAGCCCCTCTATCCTCCATAAATACCCCCTTTGCATTCATTTGCAAAGGGTTAGCATCATTAAGAAAGGGTTAGCATCATCAAGGAAGCCCAAGCTTTGGTCTTCCTCATTTCCCTCTCTTTTCCCTTGTTCTCTCTTTCATCTATTGAAAGCTAAGGCAAGGAGAGTGATACCCAGTCCATAACACCCCATACTCACCTCTCAAACCCTCAAAACCTCAAGCTCAAGCTCAAACCGTCCACAAAACTCACAAGCAAAGGTATAATACCTTTTGCTCCTGTCTTATGTTCTGACCCCTGAGGGGGGCTAGCAGGGTCAAGGCTGGTAATCTATACCAGTCCTGGCCCTAATGCTGGCAAGGTTTCAAAACCGTATGCAGTGATCAATGGCGCACGCCAGTAGGTTGAGCCGTACGCCAGTCATGGTAGTACGTGCAAAACTGGCGTGGGGACCATGGATCATTGTTTTATTGCTTTATTTATGTTCTGATCACCCTGATGCATGCTAAAATCAATCTTTTGCTTACTGTCTTTTAGAACTGCTTTCTCTTCCATCTATATCTTGCTGTAGCTTGGCCTCTGGGAGCCTTCTGGTCATGTTCCAGAGCCCAGATGGTGCAAAGCCAAAGCACTGGAGCAAAGGCACAACTGGCGTACGGCCGTACACTACTGGCGTACGGTAGTAGCCTAGCTTCCAGTGGCTTGGCCCTTGCATGGATCTTCCATCCAGGCCTTTGATCATCCTCCCCTCACTGTTTAAGGGGGTTTCTGTTCATTTGGTGGCTTCTTAGCCCTTTATCTGTCTGTAATAGCTTAATAATCTATATCAACTGCGTGGTTTTGTCCTGGGTGTGCACTGGTCCCTTCCAGAGCCCAGAGGGTTGATAACAGAAGCTGTGGACTTGAGCTTACCGGCGCACGCCAGTTGTGGTGTGGCGCATGCAGGCTTGCTTCTGTGTGCACCACTGCACAGTTAGTGTGCTCTAGTCTGTTCAAAACGTTCACAGTAGTTTGTTCTCAATCTATTATATTTGCTTAGATCAAACATCAATCATCCATAAACATTTTGTCACATATTCTTGTATATAAACTGCAAATGTGTTACAGTTTTAATCCCCATTAACTGTTCCCCCGCCCTAACTGGCTAAGAAAATGATCAAATAAAGAGAGAAATGCAAATGTTTTATAAAATGCCTGAGTAGAGACCGATCTCCGGATTGGGCAAGACGGGGTGCCATAAAAACCCTTCCCCTCTCGTAACCTGGCTCCCGAACCTCGGATTTCAAAGGTGACGACGGACCAGTCTACAAGCCTTTTTCAAACTCGAGCAAATGCAATTCAAAACATTTTCAAAAGCACGGTTTCTTGGGTACTCTCCGCAAAACCCGAGTGGCGACTCTCTGATCTGCGAAGCACTTCGCCGCGCTTTCCGCAAGATAGGGCGCACCCGGAATTTTCATGCACTAAAAACATGGCGGTTTTCGGGGCGTGTGCCCACAATTGCCTTCTCGAGAACCTTAGGACTTTCGATAAGAACTTTGAGCCACTTAGAGGACCCAATCCAGAGCCATACAGCCTTTCAGACAGAAAATACAGAAGCTAGGAGAATCCATCTGTCAGCCGTAACATCGAATCTCACGGCCTTAACATCATTTCCTCACCCGAGCAACCTGTTACTAGAAAATCTCCCTGAGAGATCAATCCCTCGGCCGCAAGATCTATCCTTCGGCCGCGACATCCATCACTCGGCCGCCAGATCCATTGCTCGGCCGTCAGATCGTCCTTTTTCCAGACTCTAGAACGTTCTGTCAGACGTTTGATCCAACTACACTACCTTCCCGATGCGTTCGGGCTACGTTAGAGGATTGCCATGAAGAGTTAGAATCACACTCTAACTCCAATTTTGATCGTGCATTTCGATTGGCCGGAGTGAGTCATCCCTATGCCTATATAAAGGAGCCTTTGGGTTCCGAAATTAATAAGTGAATACACCCACTCAAGCCACGAAACTCTGCACAAATACTCTCTCACACCCCCTCTTCAAAAGCCCTAACCTCCCTAAGGCAGCCATCAATCCGATGATCAAACCCCGAAATTCAAACCCTAACCCTAGGGTTTTCCGAGAAGCAATCAGTCAATCACAATCAATCCGAAACAATCAAGCAACTGAGGGATCAAGGTGGTGAGGCCCAACGGCCTCTGGTTTGTTTTACTCTCTGTATTAAATATTAATCGCAGCGTTTTGATTATCTACTAACTTTTCTGTCTGGTGTGAGGAAGAACACCGACCGGGACTTCTATCCCTCGGCCGGTACATAAAATCAGGAGGATCCCTCGGCCGTGACATCCATTCACCGGCCGCGGGATCCATCTCCCTAGGACAATTTGTTTTGTGTTCTACTTTCTGATGCATGCTTATTTATCGCAATTGGCTCACCATTAACTGTTTAAAGGCTAAAAACAGACTATGTGTTAGAATTAAACAAAGCATCTATATGTCTTACGTTGAATAACTATTGGCCAGTCTCACGGCTGAGCAGAGAGGGGTGCCTAACACCTTCCCCTTACTTTACTCTTGGCTCCCGTACCCAGAATCTCTATCTGTTTTCCTAGTTTTAATAAACTGGGTGGCGACTCTGTTTTGATGATAACCGCTATTGTGTGGCGATGTTCCTAGCCATGGGACTGTCCACGATCTTGGTTTATGAAGCAAGCAACCAATCGAGCAACAAACGATCAATCTATATGGCGATGCCCCGTCAGGGAGGTGTCTACAGGCAATGCATGCTTTTAAACGTTTAATTTGATGCCCCTAGCTTTTATTTGTTTATGCAATCATGAGATTGACTCCCTTTTTGTCTTTGTTTATGCAATCATAAGGGTGAAGGTGATGAAATGTGGGAGGGAATTGGAGAGTTAGTTCGAATAGGATTCTAGTTAGGGTTTAAATAGGAATGATAAGAGATGAGTATGAATGAATGTATATCTAAAGTATATATCTCATATACATTTAGATGGGTAATATCAATTATACATGTAATCATGTATTTTAATTATTCAATCTAATTAGTTATTGAATTAAGAATTTAACATTATAAATTTGTATTTAAAAAATAGGGCAAAAAATCCAGGTCGTTACAAGTACGGTACGGGATTCAAAACCTTGTTGTTTGGTGTGATTATTCAGTCGTCTTCGAGTACCACTATGTGGTGCTTCACAACGAATCACAAGCCTTTTCCACTACATATTTGGATAATACGTGTTACACAAATATGTGGTGAAGAAAATCCATGGTTGCACAATTATGTATTGAAAAAGGCTCATAGAGCACCACGTTGCATATCCACGTCTACAGAAGCAAGTATTAATTTCTCCTTTTGGTAGGTGAATGGGGCCTAGATTGTTTTAGCTGGGGTGAGAAGGCTTACCTGTTGTCCCCCAAGTTCTAAACACCGTACTCCCTAGAATATCAGTTTTTTTTACTAATATGGTACGTATTTTAATTTTTATTTGTATGGTACAATTTTCTTACATCAAATTTAATAAATCTAAAAATATTTTAGTATCAACCGCTACCAACTGCAATGAGCCGGTATTGATCAGTACCAATCAGTTGTGTACAAAAATGAAATAACGGACCTAAATTTTAGGTTCATTACTAGGTACGGTGAGATTTCGAGAGTATACATGCATGATGAAGATGTGTGTGTGAGACACATAAACAGAGAGGGGATGGGAAAGGGGGAATATACCAATGAGAAGATGATAGAGTTAAGTGGCGATCGACCATCGTTTTTGAATCCGATATATCAAGTTTTGTGTGGTAATGAAGTGGTGGTATGGTGAAGAACAAGAAAAAAGAAACATTAAGTCCTATACTCACCGCACAAGTCTGATGAGAAACATCGAGGGTGCACAAAAGAACAAATTCAGTGTAACCACTTGCACAAGCACCATTATAGGATTGAAGCTCGTAGTTCTAATTGTTTTGCCTCGTAAGTCAGGGCAATGACAATATGACATTTGTGGGCAGCATGCCCTTCGGAGGGGAAAAAGGATTTCGTTCCTTCCCCTGCCGTTTGCGGCCCTTTTTGAAAATCGAGGGAGCACGAGCGTGTGTGGCAAGCGCTCGAAAATACAGAGTCGCCACTTGAGTTTTGAAGGTCCGACACTCAAGGAACCGTATTTCGAAGCACCTGCCGCGCTATATGAAAAAGTGAAGGAAACCAGTCTGTCATAACCATATCTGGGTTCGGGAGCCAGGTTATGAGAGGGAAAGGGTTTTATGGCACCCCTCTCGCCCAATCCGGAGATCGGTCTCTACTTAGGCATTTTTATGAAAACCTTTGTGATTCTTCCTCTTTTAATTGATTTTAGCCAATTAGGGCAGGGGAACAGTTAATCGGGGATTAAAACTGTAACAGTTTGCAGGATGCGATCAAATAATGGCATGGATGGATAGCATGATGAAAAATAAATGGAATGAACTTGAGACAGCGATCAGATGCCAAAACCAGGTTCGGGGCAGATTTGCCCTGCACGATGACCAACTTGCATGCCTGAACAGATCTGCATGCAAGTCAATCATCGCGCGAGACACACTGACTCTCGCGCGAGCATTGTCATCTCACCACAGTCCCAAAATCATCCCCTTCTGGGCTCTGGAAGGACCAGTGCACACCCAGGAAGCAAACCAAGCAGTTTATTGCAAGACTGTAAAATACTAATTATTACACAATACTCCAAGCAGGAGCCAAATGAAATGGAACATAACCCCTAAACAGTGGGGGTATCAAAACAGAGACCAAAGGCCTAGTTGCCCATGCAAGGGCTATCCATGGAAATCACAGGACTGTCGCGCGACAGAGACTGGGTCTCGCGCGACATTCCTGACTGGACTTCCAGGAATTGCTTTGCATGCTTAGGGTCCTGAGACAGATTCAGGGGATCCCAAGGGCATTCCAAACTATTTAAAGCAAATAAACTAGCTACTGTATTTTGTTTTTGCATGCATAACAGTGATCTAAAAATCAAAGTGAAGTACAACAGGCATGAAAACATTGCAAAACAGAAGAGGGCTAGCCTCCCTTCCCCACGAGGTCCATTCTCTTGCTGACACAAGTGTCGCACGAGTATAAGGGACCGTCGCGCGAGGGTGTAGCTGCCACGAATTCTTGTAACTTTGCTGGCTTTAGGACCAGGACATGGTATTGATTACTAGCCTTGGTCCTATCAGCCCCCCTTCGGGGATCAAAACAGAAACAGGTTAAACATTATACCTTTGCTTGGAAAGGGTTTGGGAATAGATTGGATTGATTGGTGTGGCCTTGCTACCAAGAGTGTATGAACACACTAAGTTCAGGGGATTAGGAAGTGGTTTGAGGGTTAGTAACTTTGTGCTAGCTAGTGTAGGACTTGTGCAATGACTAATGAATTTCTTAATCAATTTTTGGAACCCTTCACATGGAAGATGAAGGGGGGTATTTATAGGGGGAATGTAAGGGCTAGTTAGGGGCCAAACAAGGCCTTGGGACCAGCCACCAAGGCTGGTCACAACTTGGTTGTGAGGCTAGCCAACAAGGTGAGAGAGTGGTTGGGAGATTGCATGGGGTTAGAACCTGCCAGCACGCCGTTCAGCTGAGGAGAACGGGGTTCCAGCCCATGGGAACCCATGTGCCAAGCAATCATCACAAGTCCAGCTGGATTCTGTGATAGGGACAGGAGGGAACCATCGCGCGAGGGTTCGGAAGTGTCGTGCGAGGGTCAACAGTCAACAGTTTGACTTTGACTACACGTGGCAAGCTAAGTGTCGCACGAGGGACACAAAGGCTCGCGCGAGGGTCAACTCTGGCTCTAGGGTTTGACTGAAGTTTCTGGAAGGTTCAAAGGGTTTCAAGCAGGGTTCTAAGCGTTCCAAGCCCAATCCATTCCCAATCCAAGCTCTGCTTGATCCGATTTCATCATCGGGGAAACAAGAAAATCGTAAAACGAAGTAAAACGATCGGGAGACCCAGATTGGGGTGTCTACAGTAGTCCCTCTTTGACGGCACGCGGAGCACCATTGACCGGTACGGGTAACGTCAAAGATTTCTAGACACCCACCAAATCCGCCCAAAAGCCGATTAAATGGAAAATGCAGACGAGTATATAAAAATACCGTGCACCAAAGGGGAATTGAAGACCGGACGGATAGATCGCCGCTGGTTGATTGATCGGACGGATGTATCGTCGCTGATTTGATGATTGGACGGATAGATTGTCACTGCTGATTGATCGGACGGATAGATCGTCGCTGTTGATTGATCGGACGGATAGATCGTCGCTGTTGATTGATCGGACAGATAGATCGTCACTGATGGATTGATCGGACGGATAGATCGTCGCTGATTTGTTGATCGGACGGATAGATCGTCGCTGATTTGTTGATCGGACGGATAGATCGTTGCCATCGATGATTGGACGGATAGATCGTCGCTGTTGATTGATCGGACGGATGGATCGTCGCTGATTTGATGATTGGACGGATAGATCGTCACTGATGGATTGATCGGACGGATAGATCGTCGCTGATTTATTGATCGGACGGATAGATCGTCGCTGATTCGTTGATCGGACGGATAGATCGTCACTGATGGATTGATCGGACGGATAGATCGTCGCTGTTGATGGGCGGACCACTGCTGGGGACACAAAATTCTTCGGGTTTGAAGGCAAAGCTTCCAAAATGACCCTCAAATTTATTGTACAACATATCGAAAGGTCATGGACCTCAAAAAGGGATAAATTGAGATTGGGCCGGACTCAGAATCTAGATTGGGCCTGAGGCCCAAGGTGTAGTGTCGCGCGACACTCACGAACCATCGCGCGAGGGTCACAAGTTAGGGCTTCGGTCTGGACAGGCCCAGACCCGGCCCAAACCCGTTCCAATCGTTTAAATCATCGCGGGGACGTTACAGAAACTGTTCATAGCAATTTCAAAAGTTCAGAACTCTTTCCCTCTCTCGTCTCTCCTCTCAAACTCCTTCAAACTTCGATCTCACCCACGAAATCATTCAAACCCAACCTTGATCGTTTATCCATGGCAGACCACGGTGGCAGGGGTGACGGGGGTGAAGTTATTGATCGGTCGGAGGACCGAGGAGGTCCCGTGGTCGTAGGAACAGGGGATCCTCCACCCACGGAGGCCATCGCAGAGGCCGGTGCAGGGGTGGCGACGGGCGGAGATGGCGAAGGGGGCCATGAGCAGGAGGTAGGTGACGGAGACGAGCATCGCGCGACTGAGCCAGAGGCTCGCGCGACGGTTGATACTGGAGTCATGGGCCACAGTGTTGAGCGACTGGACCCAAGCATGGCCGTAGAAGGGTCAGCAGTGGCCGGAGTGAGTTCAGGAGATGCAGACCGAACTGGCACTGGAGAGCACCATCGCGCGACAGAGGAGGAGCCTCGCGCGATGGTCGATGCTGGAGGAGGCAGTGGCAGTAGGGGAGGAGATGAACTGTTGAGCCGTCCGGGTCCCCGCCGAGGGATTCGGCGAAAGGCAAGAGCGTTGTAGATGCAGAGGCGGAGGTCACAGAGACTCCAGTTGAGGTTCGAGAGGAGGACATCTTGTTTCGGCCCGCGGTGACGTCGTCGAGTCATAGGCCGATCACGAAACACGACGTCGCCGAGCACCTTCCGAACGAAATGTTGGCGAAGCTGTTAGAGGATAACCCCTTGGTCAGGGAGATAGTTTTGAAGGCCAAGGAGGACCGGGCAAGGGCCATTGCTGCATCGGAGGCGGCGGAGCGAGCCGAGAGAGAGAGACTGGAGAGAGAGGAGCTTCTGAGGGACGCAGAGGCTGAGGAGAGAGCCAGAGTTGAGGCGCAGGGGCCTAGGGTGACGGCCGTGGAGGAGGCGAAGAACACGAGTCGGCCGAGCTTTTCAGCGGAGGCATACGTGCTTCCTACGCCGCACCTTTTTGTGTCGTCGGGCATTGCGGCCCGCGCACCGTCGCAGAGAGATTACGACGACGAGTTGGTGTTGAGAGATCCCCGGGCCCACATTGCAGCGACATGGATGGAGGTATATTCCCAGAAAACACCCTTCGTAACTTGATTCCGAAATTCTTGTTTTGATAGTCCAAATTCGATACTTGCTCACAATGCGCTTGAACTTAGAATTTGCACGAATAATCTTGCGAACCAAAGTATGCTAAAACCACGCACTTCTGTAGCATAGGCCCAATACGTAATAACTTGAACCAACCATCTGTCGTAGGCTTCATTGATTACCTAGAACTTGAGAATGAACTTCCCGTGTACTAACGGACCATTTGCTGCTTGTCTTTGTATCTGAAACAGGCTGGAGCTAACAGAGGGACATCTGTGGCTTCGGGGGTGCGTGCATGTCCTTGCGGCTGTACGAGGGGTTGCCGGAGAGAGTGAGGCGGCTGGTAGATGAGGCAGGCTTTGGGGAGTTTGTGCGGACTTTGACCCCAGCGAGGATTGACCATGCCGTCCTCGTTGCACTTGCTGAGAGGTGGAGGGATACCACCAATACCTTCCACCTACCTCCTGGGGAGATGACAGTGACGCCTGCTGACTTTGCAGCTATCACAGGGCTGAGGGTTGGAGGTGAGCCCATCTCGTTTGACTCGGGGATCCAGGAGGATCGGGCTGCTCTGGAGTGGTTTCAAGGCAAAGTGCCCAAAATAGAGGGGGGAATGGCGAGGTACGACCAGTTCAAGGGCTACCTAAAGAAGAAGGTGACGAGTGATCGGGAGGCGGAGCAGATGGCCCGGGCGTTCCTGCTATACCTGTTTGGTGCCACTCTGTAACCAAACAGGCGGAGCAATGTCCACCTTTCTTACTTGCCAGCGTTGAGGGACTTGAGGACAGCCTCGCGCTTCGACTGGGGTGGAGCGGCTCTTGGGACGGCCTACCACTTCTTTGGCCACTCGTCGAGGACGGGTAAGAGCACGGCCGGCTACTGGAGGGTCTGGGAGGTACAATTCTAACCCTTTTAAAACACAATTTGATTATGCTTGTCCATTGTTTAGCCTGCTTGACTGTTTTGATTTCAAATGCCGTATGCCTTGACTAATGCTTGAACTTGTCTAAACCTTGCAGCTTTGGGCTTACGAGGTTTTGCGGATGTATCCGCCAGAGTGTAAGCATCCAGACTTGAGCACTCTCCCTCGTGCGCTGAAGTGGAGCAGGGCGAGCACCGGGAAGAAGGAAGGGAGAGGCGAGCTCAACGCCTTCAGGCTGTACCTAGACGAGCTTAGGGCCTCACAGGTATGAACACGTAACTGTAAGCCTTAGACATGTCTTCGCTTCCTTGTTTTAATGCTGTCGCTGATCAATTGCTTGCATTGCCCGTTTACTTTGAATCGCAGGTCAATTGGGATCCCTGGAGGAGAGCGGGACTAGAGCCAGAGTACCTAGCTAGGAGCAGAGCTGTCACGGCCAGCAGGGTGCTGTTAGAGTCTGCCTTCGGTTGGTAGTGGTACTTGGGAGACCGAGTGACGCGCCAGTCGCTTGGTTACCCTGAGTTCTGGGTGCCAGGGTCACTCCCACCTCGAGCTTCACATACGGGAGAGTACACGCGAGCTGAGCTGGAGAGGTACACGAGGCCGGATACTGAGCTTGAGCGATACCTGCGTCCTGGTAGGGACTATGCAGTCTACCAGCGAGACTTCCTGGCGGGCCCACTGGGGATTCAGGGCCTGAGAGAGGCACGAGGCCAGGCTGCAGGAGCCGCTGAGGAGAGGAGAGCAGCCGGAGAGGGACGGAGAGGAGGTGAGAGCCGGGCCAGGCGAGCCCCGAGCGGACCGGCCGTTGGTGGACTTCCTACGCTGCTTTGGAGGATTCCCGTTGTTGACAGCCAGGGGAATCCTACAGAGTTACAGTTAGTGCCTGCGAGAGCGGAGCCTGCCCCCGTGACTGTTTCGGTAAAACCTAGCTTCCAATATTGCTTTTGAATTTCAAATGCTTGAACTATCTGCTGAATAGCCTGATAAACCTGAATTGCATGCAGGTGCCAATTGAGTGGGTGAACGAGGCCGTTCGACGCATGCTGGCGTTGGAGAATGTGGTGAGAAAGGCGGCGAGCGGCACGCCACTGGAGTTGCAGTACCAGGCGCCAACACCACAGCCGACTCAGCCAGCCGTTGTTCAGAGGACCCAGGTATGAAAGCGATACATTCCAGCTTTCGATACATTCCTGCTTTGATAGCTTGATAGAGTGTACCTATTTTCAATACAGAAATACAACATGTGCAATAGATACTCATGCTTTGAAATGCAATGATAATGCAGGTGGAGGGGAAGATGAACCCTAGGCGGAAGAGTGCGCGAGATCCGCCACCGAAGAAGGTGGCGGCACAGAAATCTACGCCTCCGGTCATCACCACACGGCGACAGACGAGGGGTTCACAGACGGCGCGTGCACGCGAGGAGGAAGCCAAGCAAGCCGCGAGGCAGGCCGAGCTTCGGTACCAACTTAAGAGGCGCAAGAAGCCGACGTTGGAGAAGCCGGGCCCGACTCGCAGGCTGAAATTGATCATGAGTCCCACTTTCGAGGGTGAGGAAGAAGAGGGTGAGGAAGAAGTGGCAGAAGAATAGGGTGAGGAGCACTCGTCCACCAGCAGTGGCTCTGACGACTCCGTTGATGATCCGAGGTATAGAGATGATCCCCGGGAGCTGCAGGACACTTCAGACAGCGATGAGGGACTTGAGGAGCGCTGACGAGGCCTCCGTTACCCTTTTTGCACATCGTTTTTACTTTTAATTCTGGGCATGCGTGCCCAAGTAGATAGCTTTTGACAGATAGACATTTTGAGAGCCTGTGTGCCTCTTTTGATTGGCGGGCGCATGTGCCCTAATTTGACTTGGTAGCTTTTGATCGGCCGAGGGCCATAGATACAGTAGTTCTTTTGCTTTTGACATGGATAGATCACGGTTTAGTATATAAAAGTTGCATTCTGAAGTTTTAGCTTCTCATTGTGCATAAGAATCAGTAAAACCCGCCCCTAATACCAAACTTGCATTGACAACACATCGAGACCACACACAGACACGTATGAGTGTATAAATCAGCCTAGCTCTGAAAGAAAAAGGCAATATACCCTAAGACACAATCAGGATACGAGGATACGGGAAACAATGAAATTTTGGGTATTAATACACCAAAACTCACAATACCTTGAAAAAGATGACAACGACGCTCTTAAATGATCAACGGTGGTCAACATGACCTGCGCCAATTGACAGAATTGGACAGAACGCCCCAAGAATGGACTTACACCGAAGAATACTCAAAATAACACAAAATGGCATAAAACATTGAAAGACGACTCGATTATGTCCTGGACTAAAACCGACACCTCCATACAGTCACTCAAGGTCCAAGTGACCCGTATGGCATGACCAAAATAGGCTAGAATCTCCGGAACGAGTTTCGAACTCCCGAAACCTTGACTTGAACTTGAAACGGGCCTCCGAGGGTCCAAAATCTTCGTTGAGCACGGCATTCGGAATCCGATGCTTGGATACAGTCACATATGCTCATAATGACTTGCTGGAACCATCAAAAGTACCAAATGACCTTTGGAATGAAAAACGACCAATTTGGACAGTGGCTGTTTGAAATCTGTCAAAACTGCAGACCAACCGTCGCGCGATGGTTTGAAACTGTCGCGCGAGAAACATATGTCGCGCGATGCTTTGAGAGTGTCGTGCGAGAGTCAACTCCTGCTAAGCTGCCTTTGTTTGACCAAATTATTGCCATGGACCTGTTCATTGTTCCACGTCTTGAAAGTTATTCTGGGTTTGCAGAAGGAAGGCAGTTCTTCCATGCAAGGTGGTAGGACACCTAAGCCTTGATCTCACCAACTCCTTGGCTATTTGAATAAGGGTTTTAGGACTTAATGAAGTGTACACCCCTCCAACTTATCTAAAATGGGAGATTCACTAATGGAAGCCCTTGATCCTTGGCTAATGAGAGAGGAAACCATAAATTGGGCGAGTCCTCGGTCTCGCTGTTTATCCTCGATTCGGGATCTCCGGTTTGCTCGACAGTGCGTCGAAATCATCCAAGCTGCATTGCCTTTCTGGGACCCCATTGTGCACGTCTTCCGGTTCCATGAAGATGAGATGTGCCCCACAATAGAAGAGTTCCAGGCATACGCGCCAGGGTTTGCCAATCTAGATGTTCTTGCCATGCCGCCCGTCCATGAAGACATGGAACAAATTCTACGGGCAAAACTCAACATTCCGGCGGCGGTGACAGCCACATCATTCGAAACGGCGAGCTCAACATCCTTCGCCTAATCGAACTGTATGGCCCCGAGAGTGGCCTGGGAGACTATGTTGGGGAAGCTCATAGACGCTTCGTCTTGTCTATATGCGCACTGGCCGCGTACATGCTGGTTCCCATTGATGGAGGGGTAAATCCCAAATTGGTGAGCATTGCCTCACAAATGGATAACGGGAAAAACATTATGCCCATGGTTTTAGCGGAGACGCTCCTGGGTTTGGACATGCTGAAGCTTGAGCAAGCCGACTCTTTCAGCGGATGCCCTATCTTGCTCCAGGTAAATACACACTCGACACGCATTCTTGCATTTTCAACTTCACTCCAAACGCTTGGGCTATATTTGATTTCTGACCTGTCCTCTGTTCTCACGCAGCTCTGGCTGGCAGACAAAGTTGGGGTTTTGGAAGAGCCACAGGCTGGCTTTGAAGAGTTTCCCAGATTGTTGGTCGCGAGACCGATGATATTCCCCGACTTGCCGGTGGATATATGGTTCGCCTTCCTGAACGATCTGCAATCTGAGGATATAGTCTGGAGGTGTCTCTGGTTAAACCTCCCGGCAATGACGCTCAAATCAGCGGGATACAAAAGAGTGATAATCGCCGGCCTGTCAAGCTTCACATTTTACGTCCCTGGGCGTACGCTCCGCCAGCTCGGAAGGAGCCAAGGATACAAGCGATACGGAGCGGAAGACTTCGACCTCCCCGCGTTCACTTCCTGGGATTTGCGCTGCCATAGAGACAACTGGGGTGATAGGACGTTGAAGGAATCAGTTCCAGAGTTCAGGACGTGGCTGGAAAATCGTTACATAAGGTGGCTCCGTGTCGAAGTTGAAGCAAGACTGAGGGGATAATTCTGAATCCCGTGGGAAAACAAGTTGTAATTAGTAAGGCCATTAGGCTAAGCTTCTGGCTCCGCTTTTCAGTACTTGCTTTGTAAATTGTACGCCACTTTGCCTGGCTTGACCGGCTAAATAACAACTTTGAATTATCCGGCCGTTATTCCTTCGAGGGATCGAACTCGTCATTGAACGTGTAATTTGAATAAACAACGCTTCGACGTAGTCATAAACACTCATAATGACCTACTGGAAGCATCAGAATTTCAAAATCTGGCCCGAGTCAAAATCTGGAAAATAACCCCAAAAAGGCAGTAGCCTGCCCTACTGTGCCGAATTAAACTGAACTCTCGCGCGAGCAATCAAAACCATCGCGCGACACTCCAGGACCCTCGCGCGATGGAGAATCCCTGTTACAGTGGCCAGCCTTGACTCATTCGGATAAAAAGGGGTGGCAGGTCTTGTCAGCAGGTCTGGGCGTGCAGGGGGCTCCTGGCTTTCCCCAGAGATGTTCCCTTGATCTTTAGCAAGTGGAGGGACACCTTGCAAGGCCACATCATTCAATAGGAAAGGCATGCCTCCTTTCTTGGCTTATAAAGAGGGGTGAGTCCCTGAATGAAGGGTGTGCTTCCGTGGGAAATCTCTGGCACTGTTCCCCAAATGGCAAATCATCTCCCCACCTTAATCGGCTCGTGGCTCGAAGAATTTGTCGCGAGCGATTGGCTATGCTTCCGTTCCCATGGGTTGGCGGCCTTCCGCTTCTTAAAAAGTGTAAGGCTCCGCCCCGAAATTCTGAGAGCAGCCCTGCAGTTTTGGGACCGGGACGTCCATGTGTTCCGATTTAGGGACAACGAGCTGTGTCCGACCGTTGAAGAATTCCAAGCATATCTCCAAGGCTTTGCTTCGAGCGTGATTGTCGTGCCGCCTTACAGGCAAAGCATGTCAAAGCTGTTGAAGACATGTCTGAACATTTCCAGGGGTGCAGCGGAAGGTCTGTTGATTGGCGGACAAATAAACATCGCGCGCCTAATGGAATGGTACGGGCCCGACGGGATCCAGCGGATACGGTTCTGCAGGCTCGACGTCGATTCGCCATGTCAGTCAGCATACTGGCCGCATACCTGCTGGTGTCCCCGTATGGACGGTCTGACCCCTCGTTGGTACACGTGGCTGCGGAGATGGGCGCTCGGAAGAACGTGGTGCCCCTGGTACTCGCTGAGACACTCATTGGTTTGGATTTGGTAGCCACAGGTCAGACAAACACATTCGGTGGCAGTCCAATCCTGTTACAGGTAAAATCTCACTCAGCTCACCTTTTTTCGGTTTTCACACAGTTTGTTTTTACCTCGACTCTCGGCTAAGGCTGTATGGTAGCTTCTTACTTGTTTTCTTTCGCTCAAGCTTATGTGGCTACTTACTTGTCTTTTCGCTCATGCAGTTGTGGCTATGTGACAAACTTGGACTAATTTCGGCTCCTGAAGCGGACTGGCCCCGTCTGCCCGGGCGGATGCACCAAAGGGGAATGCTGTACCCAGAAATGTCTGAGGAGGAGTGGTACACCTTCATGAGAGAGATGTCTCCGCGTGAGATCGTCTGGCGGCATAGAGCCTTGAACATCCCGGATATGGCTCTGCACTCTGCAGGTTTTGAGAGAATGGTGATTGCTGGACTGTCCAGTTTCACGTTCTACATTCCAGGTCGCATCCTGCGGCAACTAGGCATGAGCCAAGGCTTTCATCGAGCTGGGATAGAAGACTTCCACATTCCAGCTTTTACAGCCCAACATCTAGCAGGGTATGAACACAACTGGGGTTTGAGAGAACTTGGAAGGGCGGAAGACGACTTCAGCACAAGACTCAAACATCGCTATGTAGCATGGTTAAGAGAAGAGGTCGAAAGCAGACAAAACGCAGACTGACTCCTGACTCAAATCCAATGATCTAGAATAAACTGTGAGCCCGTGAAGGCCTCTTAGCATTTCGTTCTGTTTTTTATGCTTTACTATTTTTCTTGGGGCTTTGCTCAGCCTATGTAATAGAAATAATAGTTTTGAATAAAGGTGAAAGATTAAGAATTTTCCCCTTTTTGGTCCAAGTGTCGGACACCACGCCGTTTGAAAGTTGAGGTGCGCTCCGGAATGAAAAACCTGGATCGAGTTGATTGATTGTGACCGAATCTCACAGAGAGATTGCCTACGTATCCCAAGCTAGGGAATCAGGTCAAAACGTAGTTCAGGCTCCGGTTTGACAAAGTATGACCGAGTCCCAAAGAGAGACTGCCTACGTATCCCAAGCTAAGGAATCAGGTCAAAACGTAGTTCAGGCTCCGGTTTGACAAAGTATGACCGAGTCCCAAAGAGAGACTGCCTACGTATCCCAAGCTAGGGAATCAGGTCAAAACGTAGTTCAAGCTCCGATTTGACAAAGTATGACCGAGTCCCAAAGAGAGACTGCCTACGTATCCCAAGCTAGGGAATCAGGTCAAAACGTAGTTCAGGCTAAGGTTTGCTCGTGTGTTTTGGCTCTCCTTTTGCGCTCTAAATTTTGCCTAGGACTGCCCTTGCAGGTTTCCAGCCTAGCGAGCTTTGATTGAATGCCTATTTATTTTTGCCTAAACTGCCCCCTTGGGTTTTCAGTCTAGCAGGCTTGCTCTAATTTTTGCTTGGGACCGCCCACCCTTGTGGTTTTCGGCCCAACAAGCTTCTCTCAAGGGTAGTAACGTTTAAGTTGATCCAGGTTAACCAGAGTGTTGAACTCGTTGCCGTCCAGATCAATGAGCTGAGCTGCCCCACCCGAGAGGATGGTTTTGATAATGTAAGGTCCCGCGCGCTTTGGGCGGAACTTGCCACGTAGATCGAAGATAGGAGCCCGGATTTCCTTTGTAACCATGTCCCCTTCAGCCAAGTCACGAGACTTCACTTTCTTGTTGAATGCCCGAGCAATCCTGCGCTGATACCCCTGAACGTGATACAAGGCACGGAGCCTTCTTTCGTCAAAGAGCATGAGTTCGACAAACCTCCCGCTAAGCCATTCGGACTCCGCGAGTTCACATTCAGCCATGATCCTCAAAGTCGGCACTTCCAGCTCGATAGGAAGGACAACTTCCATCCCGTAGACCAGAGAAAAAGGGGTTGCCCCCGTTGATGTTCGAATTGACGTGCGGTACCCCCAAAGAGCTAGAGGCAGCTGCTCGTGCCAGTCCCTGGCGGACTCTGCGGACTTCTTAATGATAGTCTCGATGTTCTTGTTGGCTGCTTCAACGGCCCCATTCGTCTGAGGGCGATAGACCGTTGAATGATGAACCTGGATCTGGAATTCCTCGAAAAGTTCCAACACCCTGCCTTTGAAATGGACCCCATTGTCAGAAACAAATGCCTGTGGAACCCCATACCGATAGATGATGTTCTTTCGGATAAACTGAGCAACCTGAACCGCCGTCAGGGTCTTGTAAGATTCAGCCTCGACCCACTTGGTGAAGTAATCTATTGCCACCAAAATGAACCGATGCCCGTTCGAAGCAGAAGACCTGATCATGCCGATAACGTCGATACCCCACACAGAAAAGGGCCAAGGCGATGTCATGCCAAACAGTTTAGAAGGAGGGACATGTATGAGATTGGCATGGATTTGACACCTATGGCAGCGGCGCACATAATCCACACACTGGGACTCCATGGTAGACCAAAAGTATCCCTGTCGTAAGATTTTCCTGGCGAGCATGACCCCGCTCATGTGAGGGTCACAAACTCCCCCGTGAATTTCCTCCATGATTTTGATGGCGTCAGGGCCGTTGACACAGAGCTTATGCATTCCGCAGTGAGATCTCCGATACAGTCTCCCGCCACAGATAATGTATTGAGCGGCCATTCTTCGCAGTGCCGCTCGATCCTTCTTGGTGGCGTCGGCCGGAAATTGACCACTTTCGATGAAGTTCCAGATATCGTGATACCAGGGTAGGCCGTCATCGACATCATCGACGGCGTTGACATATTGATAAGCAGGCAAGTCCCGCTGTTCAATTAGAATGGGACGAAGCTTGATACCAATCGGAAGCTCGATCATGGAAGCCAGAGTTGCTAGAGCATCAGCGAACTGGTTCTTCATCCGAGGGACGTGCGTGAACGTGACCTTGTTGAAACGAGGAATGAGGTCCTCCAGGTCTTGGTGATAAGGCTTTAATCTGTCCTCCCGGACTTTCCAGTCCCCATTGGCCTGAGAAACGACAAGGTTGGAGTCACCAATAACCTCAAGCTTTTCAACACCGAGTGTAAGAGCAGCTTCCATGCCGACAATGCAGGCCTCATATTCAGCTTGGTTGTTTGTGACATCGAAATTGAGTTTGAATGCAAGCGGGATATGAGCACCATCAGGGGTTATAAGCAAAACCCCAATCCCGTATCCCTTCTGATTGGCTGCCCCATCAAAGTAAAGAGTCCAGGAGTCCTCGACAACTGCCATCACTCCTTCATCCAGAAATGCAAAATCTGAGTCCTCTGGCCCATCGATGGGATGATCAGCCAGAAATTCGGCGACCGCGCGCCCTTTGACAGATTTCCTAGTGACATATTCGAGGTCAAACTCTGCGAGCAACAGCAACCAACGTGCTAGCTTACCAGTAAGCGCAGGTTTCTCAAACAGATACTTGAGAGGATCCATTCGAGAAATCAACTTCACTGGATAAGCCAGCATGTAGTGTCTTAATTTCTTGGATGCCCAAACAAGAGCCCAACACGTCTTTTCGAGGGCAGTGTAGCGTTCTTCAGCGCCAACCATCTTCTTACTCAGGTAGTAAATGGCCTTTTCGACTCCCTTTTCTCCCTCTTGCGCCAGCAAACACCCCATAGACGAAGGATTCACAGACAAGTAAAGTATCAAGGGTTTCCCTGGCATCGGTGGCATTAAAACCGGAGGGTTCTGCAGATAGGTTTGAATAGAGGTGAAAGCCGCCTGGCACTTGTCTGTCCAAACGAACGGAGTATTCTTCTTCAATAGACGAAACATCGGCTCGCAAGTTAATGTCAACTTGGCGATGAATCTGCTGATGAATTGTACCTTTCCCAAAAAGCTTCGCACTCCCTTTTCAGAATCTGGTGGCTTCATCTCGAGGACTGCTTTGAATTTAGACGGGTCGACCTCAATTCCACGAGAAGTGATCATGAAGCCGAGCATCTTACCAGCTGTAACCCCAAAGGTGCACTTCTGAGGATTTAGACGCATGCGAAACTTTCTTAATCTCTCGAAGAATTTCCTAAGCACAGGAACATGACCTTCTCGAGTTTTGGACTTGGCGATCATGTCATCGACGTAGACCTCGACTTCTTTGTGCATCATATCGTGTAGGATAGTGGTAGCAGCTCGCTGATAAGTGGGCCCAGCATTCTTCAATCCAAAAGGCATGACCAGGTAGCAATAAGTCCCCCATTCAGTGATGAACGTGGTTTTCTCGCGGTCCTCGGGCGCCATGAGAATTTGGTTGTAGCCAGAGAAGCCATCCATGAACGAGAGCAAAGCATGCCCGCAGTGTTGTCCACAAGCACGTCGATGTGTGGCAAGGGAAAATCGTCTTTGGGGCTCGCTTTGTTCAAGTCCCGAAAGTCAATGCAAACTCGAATTTGGCCATTCTTCTTAAGAACAGGGACGATGTTGGCGACCCACGTGGGATACTGAGAGACCATGAGAAAGCCAGCGTCAATCTGCTTAGTAACCTCCTCTTTAATCTTCTGAACCCAATCTGGCCTCATGCGTCGGAGTTTCTGCTTCATAGGCTTGGCATCCGGAAACAAAGGAATGTGATGCTCCACGATCTCGGGATCTATTCCGGGCATATCTCGATGGGACCATGCAAAAACGTCACTGAACTCGGTGAGCAGCTCTTTGAAGTCACGATGTTCCTCCGGTGAAAGTGTGGAGCCCACTTGAACCATTCGGGGATCATTTTCATCTTTCAAATTTATAGAAACTATTTCTTCTTTTAATGGCTGAGCATGCCTTTCGTCTTCCCTTTCGATGAAGGCACGGATTTCCTTGGGAATGTCCCCATCGAAATCTATCCCTTCATCGTCAGGGTCGACACAGTTTATATAAAGATCATTGAAATAGTCAGAAGATGCTTCATTCATTTCACAAGCCCCTGAAGGGTCACCAAGTACAAGAGAGTCGAACTCGAAATAAAAGCTATGACGTGGAGGGCCCAGAGGCACAAACTCCGACTCAGAGCTAGACTTAGAGGACGGGACAGACTTTGACTCAGACTCAGATGTGTCGTCAATGCAAGTCAAGCGTGGCCTAAAAATGCAATTATTCAAAGAGCCCTCAACTTTCACAATGAAAGAGGTGGGATCCTCGAGGGCGTCGGGCCCGAGCATGAGCACTTCGGCCTTTTCAGCTTCCCCAGCCAAACCCACCTGGGAGAATTCCTGGAATAGCAGCTCCAGATTCCCCTGATTGATAGATCCCAATCAGTCAGTCTTGGTCTTCACCTGATTAAGCTTCCTCTTGAATTCTTCCTTTGCTGGTTCATCATCACTGCTTGACCAGGTGTCATCGGCGAAAATCTCAGACCCAGGCAGCAGCTCCCCGGTTTCGGAATGAATGAAGGGCTCAGCCTGCCCAGTGTAAGCGGCATTTCCCACTTCGCGCACAAATTTGGGACCGCTGCAGAGGGTCCGAGGTTTTCCCATATATTTCCTTCGTTTGGCGTCTTTGGCAGAAGCGATATACCCCAAACCAAAGCGGCCCTCGTTGAAAGGAAAAGTAGGGAACTCCGGAACCCCTTGACGGCGAGACCCTAAACCACTGCCTGGAAAATGAGACATCCTTCTCATAATGTCCAGCGCGACAGAGCTTATGAGGAAATTCCCGTCCACGTTGATGGCCATTACTATGCCTGAAGTATCGAAAGAGAAACCCCCGAGATCGACGTCTTCTTCACCATGTTGAATCCCCAAAACAGGAGTCCCGTCCTCCTTGAGCGGGCGGATGCCTGAATCCCCGCAGATGGTTAGAGTACCAGTGGGTAGTCCCAGAATAACCTTTTGGTGGAGGGTAGATGGCACAGCCATGATGTCAGACCGATGAAGCCATGGTCTGCCCAACAGAAGATTGAAAGTTGCAGGAATATCCACGATGTGGAACTCCACATCCATCTCAAAACCCTCAGCATCGAGTTTGAGCTTCAAAACACCTTCGACTATGCGACGGGTGCCATCATATGCCTTGACAGCCAGATTGGAAGGTGCGAGATCCTTCTTGGTGAGTCCCAAACGATAAGTGACCCTCAGAGGGCAGACATTGATGGCGGAGCCGTTGTCAATAAGAACGGTCGGGACCCAGAGTCCTCGACACTTGACGGTGATATGCCAGGGGCGATTGTGGTCGACTCCTTCGACTGGCAGATCCTTGTCCGTGAAGATTACCGTATGCTTGGAGGTTGGAGGGAGGATGAGAGATATCATCGCCTCTGGTGTGACGTCGGCCTGGACTTCAAGGCGGGATAGGGCGTGACACAGCCTATGACGATGCTCTTTGGACGAACAGATTAGTCCCCAGATAGAAATGGCGGCGGGAATCCGCTCCAGTTGCCGCTGAACTAGATCAGGAACTGGATTGCCAGCTGATACCTCAAGAGGTGCAGACCTTGGGAAAGAGACAGGCTCGTTCCTTTGATTAGCAGGATTGGAGGAATTCCCGGCCTGCAGATTAGCAGGCTGAAAAATCCGTCCACTCCTTGTAACATTGTGAACGTTTCCCAAAGAGGGCACGAGTTGAGGGCTTTCCTTCACATCCCAGAGATCAGCGGGGACATCTCCCAGTTTGCGCTTCCCCTTGTCAGTAATTGGTGCAGAGACGGGCACTTCCATGTTTAAGCCCAGATCTTCAGCCAGATCTTTCATCAGCAAGGAGTCCCAAAAGCTCAAGTCTTTCACAGCAGCCACTTCAGCAACAGGCTCTGGGTTTGCAATGAAAGGGACATCCCAAAGACCAGTGTCAGCCAGGGTACGATTGACAGCCCAGACTTCATTCCCAACTTGGACGTCCACTATGTCGTTAACTTCCCACAGATTAGCGGGCGGAGCGCGGTCCGTAACCATGATACTGCAGTCCCTATTGTTGGGGTAAGGCACCTGAGGGCGCGGATTTTCTTCGTCGACAATGTAGGAACAGGGGTCATGGTCAGTGTCGGGGTTAGTATCACAAACCGAATTAAAGACCAAACCAAAAAGGGAAATGTGGTCTCCCAAAGCCCGTGGATCATCCTGGACAAGCTCATCCTCCGCGTAGTGAAGCATGTAGTCTGGCGTGGCATAGCCTTGCAGAGGGTTAGGGTCAACGTCCATGGGAGCAAACCAGGTTGGCTCAGGATCCCAACAATATTCCGCTTCGGGAAGTGGAGGTTAGATCGGGTTGAATAGCATGTTCAAGGAGAAACCGTCCAAAGGGTCAAGCAAGGCCGCTTCATAACCGGCCAACCAGCCATCATACCAGGCTTGATCGAATGGGACATTTCCGGGCTGTGGAGGAATCCCGTCCATTCCAAGGCTCGACCACTCGTTAAACAGAGGAGTGGCATAGTCCCAATGGTCTGTTATGGCCCAGCCAGTGGCTTGCATGTTATTATCTGAGGGAGGCACCCAAGGCTAATAGGGATCAGGAAATGGGCCAGCGATGGCTGCGTACGGGCTGTCAAGCGACGAGGCGGAGTTGATTTGCACAGCAGGGATTGACTGATGGAAGAGGGAGCTGACAGATTCTTCGGAGACAGGTGAAGCAGCTTGCGAAAGTTCTGAGGGTGCATCTGCATCAACAACTTGGCCTTCAACCAATCGTATATAAGAAACCTCGGTGTATGGTTCAATCGGGAAAGGCACGACGGGCCTGGGTTGATCGGTTGAGGCTATATAGTCAGTAGGGTTAAATATGGTGGAGCTAGGGTTGATATAAGTGGAGCTGAGAGATATCTGGCTGATGTGGGGTACAGCGTTATGCTTAGGGAGAGAGTTGGCAATGACGTTGGGTTTCTGAGGTGGTGGAGGAGTCTCCAGCGTGCCATCGTCGATGAGATCCTGGATCGCATGACGGAGGCGAAAGCAGGAGTCAGTGAGATGACCCGCTCCTTGATGGTAAGCACAGTAAAGGTTGGCTTTGAAGTCGGGTGAAGGGTTCTTGGGTAGAGGAGTTGGATCCAGGGGTTTCAGATGCCCTGATTTGACCAACTTTTCCAAGACCGAGGATAGAGGTGCCTCGATAGCGGAAAAGCTGCGGGGTTGGTTCCGAGGTCGGTTGTTCTGTGGATTTTGAACTTGGTTGACGTCTGCGATGTGATTAGCAGCGCTGGAGGAAGCGGCATTGGTACCGGCGGTCGCCGTGTTGGAGTAAGTCCCCGTTCCGAACAGTGCATTGGCGTTTCCAGAATAAGCCCGAGGTTTTGACTTGGGGGCATGCGAGGATTCACCCTTTGATAGAATTCCACTATGCAGAGCGTCTTCGATGGCCAGGCCCGAGTCGAAGAAGGTTTCAAAGTTAGCGGAGGCCTGAGCTAGGACAGGTGCCTAGCATAGTCTGGTTGGAGGTTGCGGGAAATGATGCGGAGCTGATCTTTCTCGCTCGGGCGATCAGTCATCTGTGCAGCTTTAGCCCTCCACCTTTTGACGAAGTCTGCAAAGGACTCCTTAGCCTCCATCTTGGTGGATTCAAGTTCCCGAGTAGTCATTTTCAGCTGGGAGTTGTAATTGTACTGTGAAATAAACGCAGTCCCAATGTCTTCCCACGTCCTCCTTTTGGCGATGTCGAGTGACAAAAACCAATGGAAAGCAG
The DNA here is from genome assembly GCA_018127125.1 of Rhododendron griersonianum. NCBI lineage: Eukaryota > Viridiplantae > Streptophyta > Magnoliopsida > Ericales > Ericaceae > Rhododendron > Rhododendron griersonianum. The sequence continues at coordinate 8,114,842 of CM030798.1, read as the reverse complement.
GGCCTGAAAGGGTCTGAGGGAAGAGCTGTGACATGGCCTCTGGCTTAACAGAAAGAAGTTTCATGGCAGCGTGATAGCTGTAGAGATGAGTCCTGGGGTCACCGCTCCCATCGAACTTAGCCAAGTCCGACATTTTGAACTTTTCGGGAAGCTTGGCGTTGGGATACAGGCAAAGGCGATCTAGATCGATCCCTCTGGCACTGATCTTTTCTGTCTTGGCAATAGATTCCTCCAGTTTGGCCATCTTGGCCATGAGTGCGACCATTTCCGGATTCTGAGCTGGTTCTTCTTGATTTGGAGGCAGTCTACCACCTGCAAGGTTTGCAGCGGGCCTGCGGCCTTCTCTCGGATTCAGGACCATGAGACGTCCTGCGTGAAGTGGATCTAGAACCAAGACGGGTTGCTCCTGGTCAGACTCATCGTCCTCACCTTCTTCGTCGAGAGGGGGGGGGAAGGCGAGTGTGGATGAGGTCGTTCAGGCGAGCAATGTTGGTGTCGGTCTGAGCTGCCCTCTTTGCATAGCAGCGATGCTGTCCTGAAGGTTCATGAGCATGGTCTCCAAGGTAAGAGGTTCCGGTTGTGGTCGTTCCATCGTAACGGGAGGTTCAGAGCTACTTGATACGGATACCGGGGTAGTCGGACGCCCTTCCGGTAAAACCGGTGGTGAAACTGACTGAGAACCCGACTAAGATTCTGAGTGCTGTGCTGCCGGGGGTGAGCGCAGAGAGTCTTCCGTGATGACTGACTGGGACCGTAACCTGACAAGCCTTTGAACCGGACTCAGATGTAGACGTTCCCAAGCGGGTTTGGCAACTGGCCTCGATACTTTCCTTGGCGGTGCAATGATTCAGATCTTTGCTTGCAAGGCAAAAGGAGGTTTTTTAAGGGTCCTGCAGTAACTTTAATCTAAATAAAAGACTAAAGCGGATGCAGCCAACGTCGAGAGTGTCACCCTAGACTCTAGAACCATAAGACAAGTCTGTCTTACGACGTTTTGGACACTGTCTTAGGCCCTCAGAACTCTTGTTGAAGATGTATCCTTGTTTGGAACGAGCGGTCCTAAAGGATGCCAAAAGGATTCTAAACCTTTGTTCGTTTTCGATGTTCGGGGTTTCAAGTTTTTGAAGCCAGAATGACTCGACATGAATATCATGATGCCATAACCAGATTGGCATGAGCAGCACTGTGCTATTAGCCGGGCGGTGTAAGTGACAAGGCACTTGTTACCTTTTGGTGTAAGCATCACGGTATTTTACTCCGTGGTTCTTCGTTTTCTGTTTGAAAACCTAAACAAGTACACAGGCAAAGGTGCAGAAAAGCTTCTGATTTCCTAAAGCCCCACCGTAAAAGGACTTAAAAGATGATAACGCGCACCATTGAGGTGCACGACTCCTCATCGGGCCATAGCAATGTCCTACTAAGCCTAAAGACAGACTTGGAACAGATTGAGAACCTAGGAGCCATCCTAGACATGCTTCTACGTTGAACGAGATGTATGTACAGTTCATGCGATGAGGAAAGCAGTAACACGTAGGCATTTAGAGGGTTAGATGCAAGTAGATCTTAACCTGTGGGTACCTGTCCTAATTTGGAGAGTTCTAATGCTTTGTATATGCAAAAGGCCGGTTTTGGTTCGTAATAGGTTCCTCGGACTAGGGCCACAGATATACCTCCCGTTACCCGCGTTTTTCGCAGAATAACAGTCGAACGGTAGCATGACCCATCATCGTCGAAGGTTGTCGGTCATTCGGGGTCCCCGGGCTCCGGTAAACCGGGCCGGATTGCCAAAACGATCCAACGAGGCTTATCCCACATCGATGCAAATGAGATGCTAGAATCTTATTAGAAGAAAAAGAATCACAAAGTCGTAAAAATGACTTTTCAAATTTGGCTCACTTTATTTAGTCCATCTTTAAAAGAAACTACGCAAGCGAACAATCGAAAAAGCCCCAGATTAGAATGGCCGGACACGAGGTCCTGTTAAATCACCGTTCCAACCTTCGGCAGCGCGAAGCTCACCGTTTTGACAGGCTTTTAAGGGATTGTTCCCAAGCTTATTAAATCCTAAGTGTGAATCAATATTGGTTCGATTTCTCCCCAGCAGAGTCGCCACTGTGGGCAGCATGCCCTTCGGAGGGGAAAAAGGATTTCGTTCCTTCCCCTGCCGTTTGCGGCCCTTTTTGAAAATCGAGGGAGCGCGAGCGTGTGTGGCAAGCGCTCGAAAATACAGAGTCGCCACTTGATTTTTGAAGGTCCGACACTCAAGGAACTGTATTTCGAAGCACCTGTCGCGCTATTTGAAAAAGTGAAGGAAACCAGTCCGTCATAACCATATCTGGGTTCGGGAGCCAGGTTACAAGAGGGGAAGGGTTTTATGGCACCCCTCTCGCCCAATCCGGAGATCGGTCTCTACTTAGGCATTTTTATGAAAACCTTTGTGATTCTTCCTCTTTTAATTGATTTTAGCCAATTAGGGCGGGGGAACAGTTAATCGGGGATTAAAACTGTAACAGTTTGCAGGATGCGATCAAATAATGGCATGGATGGATAGCATGATGAAAAATAAATGGAATGAACTTGAGACAGCGATCAGATGCCAAAACCAGGCTCGGGGCAGATTTGCCCTGCACGATGACCAACTTGCATGCCTAAACAGATCTGCATGCAAGTCAATCATCGCGCGAGACACACTGACTCTCGCGCGAGCATTGTCATCTCACCGCAGTCCCAAAATCATCCCCTTCTGGGCTCTGGAAGGACCAGTGCACACCCAGGAAGCAAACCAAGCAGTTTATTGCAAGACTGTAAAATACTAATTCTTACACAATACTCCAAGCAGGAGCCAAATGAAATGGAACACAACCCCTAAATAGTGGGGGTATCAAAACAGAGACCAAAGGCCTAGTTGCCCATGCAAGGGCTATCCATGGAAATCACAGGACTGTCGCGCGACAGAGACTGGGTCTCGCGCGACATTCCTGAGTGGACTTCCAGGAATTGTTTTGCATGCTTAGGGTCCTGAGACAGATTCAGGGGATCCCAAGGGCATTCCAAACTATTTGAAGCAAATAAACTAGCTACTGTATTTTGTTTTTGCATGCATAACAGTGATCTAAAAATCAAAGTGCAGTACAACAGGCATGAAAACATTGCAAAACAGAAGAGGGCTAGCCTCCCTTCCCCACGAGGTCCATTCTCTTGCTAACACAAGTGTCACACGAGTATAAGGGACCGTCGCGCGAGGGTGTAGCTGCCACGAATTCTTGTAACTTTGCTGGCTTTAGGACCAGGACATGGTATTGATTACCAGCCTTGGTCCTGTCAGCCCCCCTTCAGGGATCAAAACAGAAACAGGTTAAACATTATACATTTGCTTGGAAAGGGTTTGGGAATAGATTGGATTGATTGGTGTGGCCTTGCTACCAAGAGTGTATGAACACACTAAGTTCAGGGGATTAGGAAGTGGTTTGAGGGTTAGTAACTTTGTGCTAGCTAGTGTAGGACTTGTGCAATGACTAATGAATTTCTTAATCAATTTTTGGAACCCTTCACATGGAAGATGAAGGGGGGTATTTATAGGGGGAATGTAAGGGCTAGTTAGGGGCCAAACAAGGCCTTGGGACCAGCCACCAAGGCTGGTCACAACTTGGTTGTGAGGCTAGCCAACAAGGTGAGAGAGTGGTTGGGAGATTGCATGGGGTTAGAACCTGCCAGCACGCCGTTCAGCTGAGGAGAACGGGGTTCCAGCCCATGGGAACCCATGTGCCAAGCAATCATCACAAGTCCAGCTGGATTCTGTGATAGGGACAGGAGGGAACCATCGCGCGAGGGTTCGGAAGTGTCGCGCGAGGGTCAACAGTCAACAGTTTGACTTTGACTACACGTGGCAAGCTAAGTGTCGCACGAGGGACACGAAGGCTCGCGCGAGGGTCAACTCTGGCTCTAGGGTTTGACTGAAGTTTCTGGAAGGTTCAAAGGGTTTCAAGCAGGGTTCTAAGCGTTCCAAGCCCAATCCATTCCCAATCCAAGCTCTGTTTGATCCGATTTCATCATCGGGGAAACAAGAAAATCGTAAAACGAAGTAAAACGATCGGGAGACCCAGATTGGGGTGTCTACAACATTGTAGAACGGTTGCAGCCAAAATCGTAGTACTCTATTTTTTTTCAATATTATATATGTTAGTGGGGGTTAGCTAAGGATTAGTACGTTAGTTCACAAAAGATTCAGATACTGTTTATAGCCCTAAATCCACAAACACCCACACTACAAGAAAATCGTTCTATAGCAACTGTTGAAAGCGTTGCCAAAAAACCCAAAAACTGTTGGTAGAGACCCATTTAGGCTATACCAACGGTTGGAGAACCGTCGGCCAAACCGTTGCAATATATCCATTGCTGTAGAGGTATAGCTACGGTTTTGACGAGCGTTGGTACATATTTTTTTTTACTAACGGTTTCATTAGCAATGCTTATAACCGTTGCTAAAGGCAATTTTCTTTTTTTTTAAAACCAACCACTGTGTGACATAAGCCTCCACGTGGCACTGACGTGGTAGCCACATGTCGCCCGCATGGCAACCTACATGGCACCCGCGTGGCAGCCTACATGGCGCCCGCTTGGCGGGCGAAATAATCTTGCTCCTCCTGAGAATCGAACCGTCGACCTTGCGTGTGCGCGCGCATGCGTGAACCAACTGTGGTAGCCCATAACTTGTGTAAAATCATACACCTTTTAATATTTATACTGTACTAACCGGATTTTTTAAATCCAGTTTATAGTAACAGTTATTGAAAACCGTTGCTATAGTCCAGTTTGTAGTAACGGTTATTGGAAACCGTCGCTATAGTCCAGTTTTTAGTAACGGTTAATGAAAACCGTCGCTATAGTGTTGTAATCTACTAACGGTCACATGAAAACTGTTGCTATAGTCCTGTTTCTAGTAACGTTTTGCAAACCGTTACTATACACCATTTATACCGACGGTTTTTTCAACCGTTGCGAAAAAAACCGTTGGGAGATCCTGAATTTCTTGTAGTGCCACGACGAGGCTCAAACCCTGGTCTCCCATATGGGGAGAACAAGGAGATGCCGATTCGGTTAGGGACCATTGGCAAATTATAATAAATATTACACGAGATGTTAACATAAAAAAATGATGAAAAATCTAAAATGAAGTTGGCAAATTATTTCTCAAAAAAAAATTGATATTATTTTTGTAGATTTTAACTTATTTCTCAAAATTAAGCATTGTAAACCTTTGCACTTGCATTTGCAAGATTTAACTATACTACCAACGAGAAGGAAAAGATTGGGAAATGATTTTGCCACTCCCTTTTTTGTTAATGTCACTCCCCTACAAGTGTATTTTTGCACCAAAAATACACTTTCAAGGGAGTGGCGTTAACAAAAAAGGGAGTGGCAAAATCAACAACCAATAGATTTAGCTTCATCATGCAGTGATATATATAATGTAAGAGAAAATGGCCGGAACTTCTTCAAAAATAAATTAAATTTATATAGAGTGAAACTTGTGACATAAACTATTGGAGCAATAGATTAATATGATACTTCAAATATCTATGGCATGAAAAAAAAAATTTACTGCATTCACTATTACAAAATTATACAAAGATCATACTTACTGTACAATTAAATAAGTCACAACTCTTCCAATAGTTTTGCAATTTTCCAAACCACATCCCACTAGGCAGTGAATAATATCAAAAAAGTTAGAAATTCAATGAATTTTTCACAGATATCAATACACTTTCGCATATATATATATGCCTTTTACATATATCAATATTGACCATTGTCCACTCTGCGGTGGTTAGCTTTTTTCTCTTCCAATTAGCATATTGAGCCATTGCCCTCGGAAAAAGAGGAGGGGGCCTGAATCAATCAAGAAAAATGTTGAGCAAATACACATCACAAACAAATTACAAGGCTTGAACTAATAGAAAGATAAAAGTGTCCATGATTGTAAATTGTAATACCCTTCAATATTCAAAACAGAGGTCGTCCATCCTTAGTCAAACTTCAATTCTTACGTCTATGACCTCTGAGTTGAGAGAGAGGGAGAGATAAATTGAAGGTTATATAAGACATTGTTGTTCTAGGTCTTCCATTTGCATGAAAAACCGAACGAGAAGAAAGAAATATTTTTTGCCAATTTTTTATTTTGGTCAGAAAATGAGCATATATATATATATATATATATATATATATATCTGAAAACATATCATTTTGTTTTGTTATCCATGAAAAATAAAATATGCAAGTAAATTCATTTCCTTTGATTTTGTCTCAACAATATATTTTTCGATACAATGCATAAAAGGAATAAATTATTTCAACAACTCAATGTCCTTGTATCTTTTCATCCACCCTTTGTCGCAAATCCTCAAAGCTCCAATCCCTTCTCATCCCACAGCTCCTTGCCAACCTCGGCCCATTATCCAACCTAATTGGTCCACTCCTATGAGTAGTACTCCAGTGACCACCACCACTCTCCGCCGCAATCTTTCCATGTGATGCCATCGTGTTACTTGTAGGTTCACGTCTAATTTTCTCATATGGTCTTGGCACCAGGTTTCCTGACCAGTTTCTATCAACTTTATCAACCTTGGGCCAACGTGACTTGAAGTGGGACTTTTTATCACCATATCCCTCTATATATTCTTTCTCTGAGACTGTCCTTCCCAAGTTATGGCATCTTAGGCAATTGAGACTCATGGTTATGCAGTGAGAGGAGGTTGAAGGTAGAGAAAGAGGGAAAGGGAGGGGAGAGGGAGAGACAAGGAGGGTTATTTTCCCATTAGATGGGTAGAAGTACTTAGAATTCAAATGGGTGGAGGATAAAGCAAATAAAAAAATTTGGGATAGATATTTAAGAGTTGTTCTTAGTGCTATCAGGAGGGATAAAGGTCGATCATTGGTCCTCCTCCTCCTTATTGTTGGAGATAGAAAACTGTCCTTTTAATAAGAACCGTTGTTTGTGTTTTCCTTAGAAATGAGATCCGAAAGAAGTGCTAGTCCACTTCTAATTTGGGTATGCACCAAGATAGCATTTCTTAATTCTCTTTTTATGCTTTTGTCAATCATGCATGAAATAAAAGTCTCCATTTCAACTTCATGAATTGATATTCTTGAGTCTTCACTTCAATACTTTAGGATTATATGCATGCAACCTAATTACCTTTTCAATTTCATATCGTAATTAAAGCAAATGATAAAATACAAGGGTCAAAGAAATCCAAAACCACATATTTACAAAGCATTAATTATGTCTTAAACAAAATTAGCCCTTATAAAATGTAATTTTTGACACAACTTGAAAAAAAAAATACAGTTCAGAAAGCTTGAGAAACAAAATTTTCAAAAGGGGGGACCAAAGTGAGTTGTAGTCGGTCGAGCACTGATGCCACTTCCTTTGCTACCGGCTTCTTTCAGTTCTAAAGTTAATCAAGAGGCTAAAATCTATCTATCTTTCAGGCTGAAAACTCTCGTTTTTGGCAAAGGCGTGAATGCGGTGAGCGGGGGCGTGCCAAGACTTGTAGCGCCTAACTTTTGGTGAAGATTCCCGTGAATCTTGACTTCTAACGTATGAGCGATCGTGTGTGACCCAAAGGTTAAAGATCACAAAGTGGTTCGGGGTTTGCCACACGGTTGTGGACTTAAAATTTCCTAGTCGTATAGGAAATGGACGTAGAAAAGGAAAAAAGTGAACTTTATTACTTCGGGATAATAAAGTTTTATTACAAGGGAAATAAAAGATCCAAACAACTTGATGAAGTGTGTTTGAATGGGGTTTGAGCACGTGGTACTCGATAAATTACTTTGCTGAAAGTAGGAAAGTTTTGTAAGCGTTGAGCTTTGATTGGTGTTGGACTTGTTTTTTGGCATTGTGAACTTGTATTTATAGACTCAGCAGTAAGCTGATTCAGGCTTGAATCCGAATTCTGCATTGCACCATAAGCTGTCATGTGTCCCATGTTGCTCCACTTTTCATGCATGTGTGATCATGGATAGTTATTTGCAGTTGAAAGGTCATGGGGTGATGTGGCAGCAACCCTCCTATCCCCCTCTTTGTGCTTAGCTTGACACATGGCCAATTGACTAAGTCAGTTGGCCTTTGAATTTTGAAAAGATATAGCTGCCATACAGCAATCAAATCCCTACAAACAAGGGTTGCATCTCACGGACCAGCTTTGCTTCTTTCTTCGTGGGCACTTGATAGATAATGGGCATTTGACTTGGTCAAATAGCCACCTGTTGAAAACTTCCACTGACTTCTCTTGATTTCCGTCAGATTCTTACCAAGACATGGTAATGGGCCTCTTAAACTATAAAAAGCCTAATTTGCATGCTCCAATGGGCTTTAAATAATCATAATCCATAATTAAATAACTTAACCCCATGACTGGATTGGATCAAAATCAATCGGGCCCAACTGAACGCAACCTTGGCCCCTCGATTTCGAACTCAAACAACTCTACTACTTGGCCCAATTTAATTAAATATTAATTAAATGGCCCTCCAGTGCTGGTCCACGGTTTGGTGCCAAAAATTGGCATAAACATTGCCCCCCCATGCCTTGATTCTTTACTTTTAGGATCAAGGCATGTATAAAAAAGAAAGATGTTTTTGGCATCCAAACAGTCCTTGAATCCTGTTGTAGCATACCTTCTCTTGTTTTCCTTGCCTATGGATAGTAGGCATTAGGCATTGTTATGCTCCATTCAGGCCTTTAACAATATGAGATCTGTTTTCAGGCCTGAACCATGAAAGACCTGACAAAAAGGCCTAAAAATCCGTTGGAAGGCCTGAACTTCCTCTTGGAATGCTTAGAAATGTGGTTCAGGCCTAGAAAAAGAGCTTAAAAAACCTTCATACCAGCAAAAAAGGCCTGCTTACGCCAATATGAGGCCTCTGTCCAAGCCTGGTTGTAGAGAAGCCATAGCATTAGAAAAAAACCTGGTAAGGACTAAAAATCGATTGGAAGGCCTGAACCTCTTCTTTGAATTTTCAGGCCTACCCAATGAAACGAAAAGGCCTCCATCTCTGCAGAAAAAGGCCTAGTAAAATTCTAATAAGGCCTACTCAATGACTGATAGGCCATGGCCGAACATTGTAGAAATGTTTGTTCGGCCTTTGAAGGACTTTTCATTGGCTACTTAGCCCTTTTTACAACCACGACGTTTTTGCGTAAGCCAAGTGAATAAGACCCGCTTTTGATGTGCCCCACAAATCCAATGTGGGCGTAGTTTCACAACTTTAAGGCCTAAAGTTGGCCTACACTTGTAATGCCTTTTGGCAGTTTGGACAATGCCAAAAAGGCCTTCATTAACTGAAGGAGAAGGGGGATCACCGATTACAAATGAATCATGATCAAGCCCTAGAGTATTGTCGGTTTCCTCATCTTCATTCAATTCTTCCTGAATGGGTGCGGCATGCAATTCAGACCTGGCCCCAAAGCTAATGGCAGATTTGGATCCTTCCTGACTTGCATCACTGCCCAGGAGTGAATCTGAAAGTGGTGGCTCTACAGATGCTTGAGATGACTTTTCAGAGGAGAACGAGTTGATATTGCCTCATGATAGGACTTTCTATGTTCTGGCTTATTTCAGGTCTGAGATCTTGCTCCCTTTGCGTTGAAACAGATCTATCTTTTCGCTCCTCCAGGCATGGAAATAGCTTACCATCCAAAAGTTTTTGAAAAACTCCTGAATGTTGGCTGCTACGATCAGGCCTGAAGCTGTTGCCATGATCTGTATCATCCAGGCCTTGTTGTTGTTTAGGAATCCTTAAAGGCTTGAACTGGGATGTTTGCCCCCCGAGTCGAAGTCCTTGGCCTCCTTGCCCCCTAAGTGCAAGGTTGTTGGAAACTAAGGGCTGAGAGAAGCCTGGAGGCCTGGTATGCTTGCTGAAAGCTTGTTGAGACTCTTGCCCCCCGAGTCCAATTCCTTGGCCTCCTTGCCCCCCGAGTGTAGGGCTTTCAGAAGTTAAGGACTGAGAGAAGCCTGGAGGTTTGATGTGCTTGCTAGAAGCTTGTTTAGACACATTCAGGCCTGAAGTTTGGCCTAAAGTGCTAAATTGTGATAGCAGTGGTGGAGAAGGAGTTGACTTCATGTCTTCGATGGCCTTTTTGGATTTGATTTGACATTCTTCAACCATATGGAAACATTCATCCTAGGGATTACTGAATTCCCGTGAGAGTCCTTCGTTGGATGCAATAGTATAGGACTGAATGCCCATATTTTCTTCAACTTGGCCCTCAAAAGTCTGAGTAAAAGGATCATCAAACCCACCATTTTGGAATTCATGCTATTTGGGCAGGGCTGAATACATGATATGTGAATTGCCATGTGACTTGGCAGTAAAGAGACCGTTTACCTCACGGCGTAATTGGCGATCCTCCTCTTCAAGCCTATCAACTTCGTCTTCAAGCCCTCGAATTTCATCGTTGTAGCGATTTTGTACTTCAAGAAACCAATACTCCTGTAGACACCTCCCAAATGAGGCATCGCCATACAGATTGATCGTTTGTTGCTCGATTGGTTGCTTGCCTCATAAACCAAGATCGTGGACATTCCCATGGCTAGGAACATCACCACACGATAGCGGTTATCATCAAAATAGAGTCGCCACCTAGTTTATTAAAACTATGAAAACAGATAGAGATTCTGGGTACGGGAGCCAAGAGTACAGTAAGGGGAAGGTGTTAGGCACCCCTCTCTGCCCAGCCGTGAGACTGGCCCATAGTTATTCAACATAAGACATGTAGATGCTTTGTTTAATTCTAACACATAGTCTGTTTAATTAAGCCTTTAAACAGTAAGTAAAGTGAGCCAGTGCGATAATTGAAGCATGCATCAGAAAGCAAAACAAACAAAGCTGTCCCAGGGTAATGGATCCCGCGGCCGGTGAATGGATGTCACGGCCGAGGGATCCTCCTGGTTTGATATATCGGCCGAGGGATCGAAGCCCCGGTCGATGTTCTTCCTCACACCAGACAGAAACGTTAGTAGATGATCAAAATGCTACGATTAAGATTATGAACAGAAAGTAAAACAAACCAGAGGCCGTTGGGCCTCACCACCTTGATCCCTCAGTTGCTTGATTGCTTCGGATTTGATTATGATTGACTGATTGCCTCTTTGAAAACCCTAGGGTTAGGGTTTGATCGTCGGATTGGTGGCTGCCTTCGGGAGGTTAGGGCTTTTGCAAAGGGGGTTTGAGAGAGTATTTGTGCAGAGTTTCGTGGCTTGAGAGGGTGATTTCACTTATGAATTTCGTGGTCTAAGGGCCTCTTTATATAGGCAATTGGTGACTCACTCCGGCCAATCAAATGGCACGATTGCAATTGCAATTGCAATGCAATTCAAACTCTTCGTTGCAATCTCTGAACGTAGCCCGAATGCATCAGAGAGGTAGTGTAGTTAGATCAAACAATCGATAGAACGTTCCAGAGTTTGGGAAAAGGACGATCTGTCGGCCGAGTAAAGGATATCACGGCCGAGTAATGGATGTCGCGGCCGAAGGATAGATCTTGCGGCCGAGGGATTGATCTCTCAGGAAGATTTTCTAGCAACAGGTTGCTCGGGTGATGAAATGATGTTAAGGCCGTGATATCGATGTTACAGCCGACAGATGGATTCTCCTAGGCTTCTGTATTTTCTGTCTGAAAGGCTGTATGGCTCTGGATGGGGTCCTCTAAGTGGCTCAAAGTTCTTACCGAAAGTCCTAAGGTTCGTAAGAAGGCAAATCAGGAATCACTGTATCCATTTCATTATCGGGATGGTCCCAAGGTGGGACTTGAAATAATCGTTAGGCCAAATTGGGATGTCTACAACTCCGTAGGATTGAGTCGACGCTCTCACAATCAAGGCGATAGATTTCATCTTCAAGTTTGTCGACCTTATCATCGTACCAACGAATTTCTTCTTGACATCGCCGAATCTCAACATCCAATTCAACATATCGAATTGACATGCGAATGAACCAGCGTAATAACCCTTGAAACGACTAGGGTCCCACCGGGCGTGCCAATGAAAACTCTCGTTTTTGGCAAATGCGTGAATGCGGTGAGCGTGGGCGTGCCAATACTTGTAGCGCCTAACTTTTGGTGAAGATTCCCGTGAATCTTGACTTCTAATGTATGAGCGATCGTGTGTGACCCAAAGGTTAAAGATCACAAAGTGGTTCGGGGTTTGCCACACGGTTGTGGACTTAAAATTTCCTAGTCTTATAGGAAATGGACGTAGAAAAGGAAAAAAGCGAACTTTATTACTCCGGGATAATAAAGTTTGATTACAAGGGAAATAAAAGATCCAAACAACTTGATGAAGTGTGTTTGAATGGGGTTTGAGCACGTGGTACTCGATAAACTACTTTGCTGAAAGTAGGAAAGTTTTGTAAGCGTTGAGCTTTGATTGGTGTTGGACCTGTTTTTTGGCATTGTGAACTTGTATTTATAGACTCAGCAGTAAGCTGATTCAGGCCTGAATCCGAATTCTGCATTGCACCATAAGCTGTCATGTGTCCCATGTTGCTCCACTTTTCATGCATGTGTGATCATGAATAGTTATTTGCAGTTGAAAGGTCATGGGGTGATGTGGCAGCAACCCTCCTATCCCCCTCTTTGTGCTTAGCTTGACACATGGCCAATTGACTAAGTCAATTGGCCTTTGAATTTTGAAAAGATATAGCTGCCATACAGCAATCAAATCCCTACAAACATGGGTTGCATCTCACGGACCAGCTTTGCTTCTTTCTTCGTGGGCACTTGATAGATAATGGGCATTTGACTTGGTCAAATAGCCACCTGTTGAAAACTTCCACTGACTTCTCTTGATTTCCGTCAGATTCTTACCAAGACATGGTAATGGGCCTCTTAAATTATAAAAAGCCTAATTTGCATGCTCCAATGGGCTTTAAATAATCATAATCCATAATTAAATAACTTAACCCCATGACTGGATTGGATCAAAATCAATCGGGCCCAACTGAACGCAACCTTGGCCCCTCGATTTCGAACTCAAACAACTCTACTTCTTGGCCCAATTTAATTAAATATAATTAAATGGCCTTCCAGCGCTGGTCCACGGTTTGGTACAAAAAACGGGCATAAACACCGGCTTAGCTGAACTCCTTGCCTTTATTTTACTAGATTAATTGCACGTGCAAAACATGGTATCTTTTCTTCGATCGGTCCCTTTCATATCTTATAGCTTCTAGTGGTAGGCAGAGGGGAGTCACCCCCGACGGATGGACTTGAGAAACAAGTTCCACAAACAAAAGGTGGGATTACGATGATGATCGATCACCGGAGTTCATTTTGAGAATTGTTGTCTGCACTCTCCGCCAAGTTTAGAATGCCAGCTTAAAAGGGCCAGCCTTGGGCCTAGGCCCATCAGGCGGTGGCCTAGGGCCTTTCCCAAAAAGCCCAAAAATTAAGGCCCCTCACCATTATAGGTTAACATAGTATACTAGGAGTCTTTAGGCCTAACATTTGTACCCAAAACTTAAACTGAGTGAGGCTATTCAAAAACTAAGGGCCCAAATGTTTTTGTAAGCCCAATTTGGCCAATTCCTAAACTCTTACTCTTAAAAGAAAAGAAAAACAGAATTAGAAACACAGAAACAAAACCAGTCAGCTTCTCTCTCACCTCCTGATTGTGGGTTGTGGCCCTAACCCTCAAATTCCAAATCGTAGCAAACCCTCAAAATACTTTTAGCACTTGAAGAGGTAAAAACATGATACTCCAACATACAAGAACCGGTTTTCGCGGTAAGGAATAAACCTAGCTACCATTTAAATTTGATATTCTGATTCGATGTCGCCTTGTCGGATTGCTTTCTTGCCTCTCGGAATCCTCTTTTCATTCCATGAATGGCTATGGGCATTAGTTATTGTAATGTTAAGTAATTTTTGTGACCTCGCCGTATAAGTATTTGCAAGTTTTATATTTGCGACAATTTGAATCTTTCGGAAATATAGCATTTCTAAATGTGAAGGGCCCCAAATTGGTTGGTCACCTAGGGCCTCGGAAAACTTAGGGCCGGACCTGCCAGCTTTTCACTATGTATGATGGAACCAATGACCCACATGGGTCGAATATTCTCATCAGTTCTGGCCAACTTAGCTATCAGATGGTTCTACAAACTGGAGCAGGGCTTTATCAAGAGCTTTATAATGTGTTTCTTCTTCGGCAAAAAACACCAAGAACCATGCAGGAGCTCCTACTTACTGAAGATTGGGAAGGGAGACTCTTTAATTACAAACCTACACAGAGATATTGGAGTTTTTAAAACAAGTTAGATGAGCCACTGGAAAACTTGCCCGTGGAAAGCGAGGTCAGGGGCAACTCACTAGGAAAAAAAATTCGAAGACCTTGAAAGACACCATGAATATACATTGCGAAGAAATATACCGATGCGGACAAGGAAAGAAAAGACTACCGTGACGAAAAAACTCACAAAGAGCAAGTGTTAAGAACTGACGAATGGACAAATGAGAGAGACGAATTTATACCGTACTTTACTTTCTATGTAGAACTTCATGTTCTAAAAAATAGCGGTAATTTTCTTACTATATGATAGAAATTCTCTCCAAATTTAAAACATCACTGAGTTCAAATTGTAATCAAGCATGTACCTACGGTTGATTCTTGAGTTCTCCTCCCCTTCTCCACACGAAACAACTAAGTACCATTAAAAAGAAAGTAATTAGCACGAAACAATACACAAAGTTACAGAAGCTGTATTGCATACTAATCCAAGGAAAGTCTTTCAAATATTACGTAATAATGAAGAAAAGGTGTATCAAATCAAATCTGCAACAAAATAAATGGTGTTGCTGCTAATTCCTTACTTCGCAAGCACCCCCACGTGGTGATCAAGCCCCTTTTATATCATATATACTAAGGTGGAACGTATTTTACCATGAATCTCAACAAGTAGCTAGACTCAATGTAAAAATGTGTTGGTCAATTCACTAGCCTATGGTCAAGGGTGGTCAAAGGCTTGGTCTGGCCGGATTAATTTTACCATTTTTTTTCATATATTTGACCGAGTTGGTTGGAATAAATTTAGTCCAAATTGTAGTCAAGGCTGAACCTACGGTTGACTCTGGGTTCTCCTCCTCTTCTCCACAAGAAAACAACTACTACCATGGAAAAGATAACAAAGTCTAATGGTACAGATTTTATATCTGTATTAGTGTGTACAAATTTCTTTTTGGACCCATTTTGAGTCTCAAAAAAAATGATCGGAGCAGCTCATTTTGTTTAAAATATTTTGCTTATGGTTCTT
Organism: Rhododendron griersonianum; assembly: GCA_018127125.1. Lineage (NCBI taxonomy): Eukaryota > Viridiplantae > Streptophyta > Magnoliopsida > Ericales > Ericaceae > Rhododendron > Rhododendron griersonianum. The sequence continues at coordinate 8,099,527 of CM030798.1, read as the reverse complement.
GCAAAAAATAAGCTCAATCCGGTATCGGTAAGAGCATTAACGAAATATCCAAATTTTGCTTTAAAATTCAGGCTAAATGAGCAGTTCCGATCATTTTTTTAGACTCAAAATGGAACAAAAAAAGGGGTTTGTACACACTGATACAGAGCACCATTGGAAAGAGACTCCCTTCGTCCCCATTCTTTGGTCCCTTTTCGGGATTCTAACTTAATACGAGCATCCACAATGGGTTTAATAACCAGCGTTTTAATTATGTGTGTTAAGACTTAGCAAACAAAATTGTATTTTTTGTGCCACAATGCTTGTGTTAGTTTGTGTGTTAAAGTGTGTTAAATCTTGTAGTGTGTTAGCATGTGTACCAAGTTTGGCAACCTATGCTAGCAAACAATAAGTGAGTCCCACCTTATGATTCAAACTCCAACCATAAAATATAAATATCTACTACTCCTAATACACTTATGGGGCCCATTTTTTATTTTAACACACAAATTTACCAAACTTATTGTGAATGTTCTAACACATTTCTATGTTATCAATGTCTAACACACACTTGTGGGACCCATTTTTATCCTAATACACCTTTTAATAAATATTCTAACACACAACTTAATATACCAAACTCCATTACAGATGCTCTAAGGGAACATATTAATTGCATGTATGATCTCTTGATTTTCCAATTTTACCCTTGAAACATTCAGGCGGCAAAAGTAATTAGTACAACAACAATACACAAAGGTCCAAAAGGTGTAGTGTATACAAATCAAAAGGAAATTCTATTCAATTATCCCGTAATAATGAAGAAAAGGTGTACCAACAACCAAATCAAATGGTGTTGCTAGAGAGATTATTTCGTGCTCATGAAAGCACCACCAATTGGTGCTCCGGCTTATTTGTGCTATATTCTAAGGTGGGACCATTTCATACGAATGTGACGCAAAAAACACTTGGGGCACCACGTGTTGGTGTCTAAAAATCTTGAATAATTTTCTGTTGTTGCCATCTCAGAGTATCTCATATGTTGATGGTTAGTAATTATGATCTCGATCGAGATGTGCCACATTGCCATCATCTGCGTCATTAAGCAAATTATGGAGTATGTGATTTTTTCAGTTATTTAATCTCAAACATCTCTTTCGAGTTGTCAGCAACTTTTGGGGTCATCTCACCCCACGCGTAAACATGTGAAACGGCTATGACTCCTATGAGAGAGGCTATAGGGAATAGTCCGAAGCACGCACAAGCTGATTCAAAACACCCAGCATTATCAAAAAATATATATATCACTGTCCATTCCCATCATTTACATCATATTCTTTATTCATTGTAAGATTTCCCAATCTAACACATCATTAAGGACAATAATATTCCAAATTGAACATTCTAATTTCCAATTCACGAGAGATTATTCAGTGCCCTTGAGGCATCATATACATAGCGATGTCCCAAGCCTCTCCCCACCACGCATTGTTGTGAGGTTCTCACAATTAGTCTCGGATTCCACAAATATGTGTGATTGAGAAGAGGCTTAGGGCACTACATAATGGTGTCCTAGGGGCATTGATTAATTTTTCCCAATCCGGATGATGTTGGCTGACGATAGAAAAGAAGCTGGGGTGTAGGACAATAATTTTGTCCTTAGTTGACTTTTTTATTATTAGTAGTAATTTTTTTAATCTTTTAGATTAGATGTTTTTGAGACCAGTAACAAAACATTTATAAAAAAAAAAAAAAAACATTACATAGAAAAATATAACTAAGACAAAAAAGACAAGTATAACTTCATAGCAAAGAGTTGTAGACACCCCAATCTGGATCTCCCGATTGTTTTACTTCATTTTTCGGTTTCTTGTTTCCCCGATGATGATTCAGATCAAGAACAGTCTTGAGTGTGGAAAGGTTTGAACTTGGAATGAGTGGAGCCCCTCTTGAACCTTTTGAACCCCAAAACCCTACGTCAAAATCCTAACACGGGGTTTGACCAGTGTGCGTTGCACTGGCATCCACGCGCGTCTCTCCACTTGCCAGGTGTTGGTCAAGGTCAAAGCTTTGACTGTTGACCAGCGCGCGAGTTGGTGGCACACACGCGTGCTGGACCTACTCCCACGTGCATCGGTCAACACCTGTCCCTATCATGCTTTTCCAGCTGAATTTTATAATCATCTGGGGGTCTACAGGGCTATAGAACCCCATTTTCGTCGACAGCACAGTGTTTGCAGGGCTTGGGGTGCACCACCCTCACAACCACTCACATCACCTTTTTCAACCCCCTTCACCACCAAGCAACCACAACCAGCCTTGTTGGCTGGTTGTATAGCCTTCTTCACCACCAACCTTTCACCTCTCAACCTCCTATAAATACTCCCATTGGTCTTTCAAGTCCAAGGTTACCAAAATACAAGCAAAAAAGGCTACACAATCCCTAATACCCTTGCTACTTCATCATTATAGCCACTTCCATACACTCATTTCACAAGCTCTACAATCTTGTTCAATCCATTTCCAAACCACTCAAGCAAAGGTGTAAACTTACTGCATGTTTACTGTTTGATCCCTGAGGGGGGCTGGCAAGGCCAAGGCTGGTAATCAATACTAGTCCTGGCCCTAAAGTCAGCAGGGTTACAAGAACCGTAAGACTGGTACTCCCGCGCGCATTGGACCCATATACACGCGCGCCTGTCATAGGCTGCACGCGATGGTTCACGTGGGGATGGTGATGCCAGTCATTTCCTGTTTTTACTGTGTTATAAATCACTGTGATGCATGTTAAAAATTGATTTCCTGTATTACATGTTAATATCCATAGCTTAGCTTAGATTGCATATTAATTTGCTTTGGAATGCCCTTGGGTTGCTTCTGAACATGTCTCAGAGCCCAGGCATGCAAAAGCAATTCCTGGAAATCCAGTCATGATCCACACGTGTGTATCTGACTACAACGCGCGGTGGTCAGTCAGTTTCCAGAGGCTGCCTTTGCTTGGGCAACTTGGCCCTTGTCCTTTGTTTTAATATCCCCCACTGTTTAGGGGTTGCATGTCAATTTTATTCATTCTGTTTGTAATAATTATTTGCTTTCAGTATATATAAACTGTTTGGTTTGCCCCCTGGGTGTGCACTGGTCCTTCCAGAGCCCAGAAGGGGATAAAATTCAAACTATTGGTGGAGCATCAACGCACGCGCGTGTGTATGGTTTTGACGCGTGCTGGAGGACTTAACAGTCTATCAAAATGGTGAGCCTCGTGCTGCCGAAGGTTGGAATGGTGATTTAACAGGACCTCGTGTCCAGCCAATCTAATCTGGGACTTTTTCAATTGTTCACTGGCGTAGTTTCCTCTAAAGATGGACTAAATAAAGTGAGCCAAATTTGAAAAGACATTTTGCGATTTTGTGATTCTTCTTCTTCTTAATCAAATTTTAGCATTTCTCATTTGCATCGATGTGGGATAGCCTCGTTGGAGCGTTTTGGCAATCCGGCACGGTTTACCGGAGCCCAGGGACCCCGAATGCCCAACAACCTTCGACGATGATAAGTCATTCTACCGTTTGACTGTTGCTCTGCGGTTACACGGGCAGCATGAGGTATATCTTGGCTTTAGTCCGTGGAACCTGTTACGAACCAAAACCGGCCTTTGCATATACAAAGCATTAGAACTCTCCAAACTAGGACAGGTACCCACAGGTTGAGATCTATTTGCATCTAACCCCATATACTGTCTATGTGTTACTGCTTTCCCTACCGCATGAACTGTATATACATCCCGTCTTGCTGTGGGCAGCATGCCCTTAGAAAAGGATTTTGTTCCTTTTCCAACAAGAGGCCCTCGGATCAAGGGTGCGCAAGCGGAGAAGCAAGCGCTCGGAATACTGAGTCGCCACTTGGGTTTGAAGGTCCGACACTCCAGGAACCGTATTTCGAAGCACCTGCTGCGCTATTTGATTTGAAAAAGTGAAAGCACTAGTCCGTCATAACCATATCTGGGTTCGGGAGCCAGGTTACGAGAGGGGAAGGGTTTTAAGGCACCCCTCTCGCCCAATCCGAAGATCGGTCTCTACTTAGGCATTTTGTGAAAACATTTGTGATTCTTCTTCTACTAATCGATTTTTAGCCAATTAGGGAGGAGTAATAGTTAATCGGGGATTAAAACTGTAACAATTTGTAAGATATGATTGATATAGCATGAATGAATGGAATGTTTGTAAAATAAATGGAATAAAGTCCAAAACTGTGATTAAGACATCAAAACAGTGCCTTGTATGAATTTGACATGACAAATGGCCAACTTGCATGCATGGATCTACGTACATGCAAGTCATCCATCGTGCAACAAAGCCATACACTCGCGCGAGTGTTGATGCCTCACCAACAGTTTGAATTTTATCCACTTCTGGGTTCTGGAAGGACCAGTGCTCACCCAGGTGGCAAACCAAGCAGTTTTATATGTAATGAAAGTAAATAATTATTACAAACCGACTGAATAAAATTAACTTGCAACCCCTAAAGAGTGGGGGTATCAAAACAAAGGCCAAGGGCTAAGTTGCCCATGCATAGACAGCCTCTGGAAACAGGCTGACCATCGCGTGATAGTGTGATAGCCACGCGCGAGGGTCATGACTGGATTTTCAGAAATTGCTTTTGCATGCCTGGGTTCTGAGACATATTCAGAAGCAACTCAGGGGCATTCCAAACTAGACAGAAAGGAAATCTAAGCTAAGCCAAAGAAAACAGCATGCAAACTAGGAGATTAGTTTTTAACAGGCATCACAGTGATTTAAAACTTAGTAAAAACAAGAAATAATTGGCATCACTGAAAAAATCCTAGCTTGTTTAGGTTTATAGATTTGCTATTTTTAAATCTCAATCAACGATTCACCAATCAATAACTAAACAAATCACACAAGCAAAAGCAACCAAACAACGAATGCAACGATATACGTGGAAAACCCTAAACGGGAAAAAACCACGGGAAGGAATCAAACACTATAAACATTGTGTAGTTACAAGTAATCTTACCCTACGATTTGAATCCTCACAATCGAGTCTAAGACCTACTTGCCGAATCCACGTTCACCACACCCAGTGCTTGACCGCCGCTGCCTTGAATCCACAAGCCTTCCGTTTGCCTCCCGGAAATCCACCGAAGGACTTTAACTTGCCTAGGAATCCACCTTAGGGCTTTTCTCAAATAAGTGAAGAAGATACTAAAACCTCTTGGAGATGTCTTGGACACTCAATGATCCATCGATCTCATTATACTCCAAGATTCAAAATGAACAAAGACCCCTCTTCCGTGTAACACAATATGGCTGCCTCCTTTTCTAATTTTTTCGTTCTTTTCTCATATGCTGTAGAGATGAAAGCACCTCCATATATATCCTCTTGTTTGTGTCCACATGTCCTTTTGTAAATAAAATCTTCTAAGGCATCCCTTGAGTTATGCCTAATTTCCAATCTCTCAATATGGAAATACATATATTTTCTTGATTTCCTTCCACGTCCTAAAACAGACACTCTAGAAATAAATAGAAAAATAGATTACAACTCGATAGATAGAGATAAACGCCAATGTGTGTTTTGTCATGAAATTGCCAAATAAGAGAGACCGCTGAATATGGACCTTACAATCTCCCCCTTTGGCACTTACATGACAAAACACACTAACATATAAAAATAATCCCCTAACAGAATGTGAGCACGACCTGTAAAGCTGCAAACACACTGAAACACACAGTCTGTTATCGTCAACAAAGTTCTCCCCCTTTTTGTCATGGAAGGACAAAGGTAAAATATAAGCCATGAAGAAGAAGGCTAATGAACTAATAGCATAATTAAGCACAATCCAGCGAGTACGAACCAATATCAAATGTAAGTTCACGAATCAGCAAGTCGAAAAAACAGATGAGACAATAATAAGTTATAAAATAGAAGAACTAGGAAATTTGCAGACCAATAGAGATAGGTCCATAACATCCAATAGAAATGCAACATCAGCCATGTACTCAAAAAAAAAATTCTATCCACACTCCAACTAGCCCTTATAGAAAACCAATTAAGGGGCAACCTCTCAAACCTATCAGGCAACAATTTGAAAACCCACTAAAATTTAAACCAAGAAAAAAATATGACTCCAAGGTGCAAAATACCAATTGAATGATAGCAAAACCAACCCCTCAAAAAAAAAAAATATTACACTGTGACATACCAATGGGGGGCATGTTTTTGGATAAGAGTCTCGATGAATATGATTATTCTTAAAAATGCATGAGCAGATTTTCATGAAAATCAACCATGGATTAATTTAGAAATAATTTGCAACATGCAACATGAGTCTGAGACAATGTGAGTGTGTGACACGTCATAAGAAATTAAGATCATCAGTCAAGGAGTAGAGAATTCTCATGTAACCTTGGACTATCAAAGACTCTCCCCCTTACGAAGTCAAACCATGCATATCGATACGAATTACGTCCCAAGAATTAGGTACAACTCCCCCTAATGAATAAATACTCCCCCTCAATCAATTAATCCTTCTTCTTTTTTTTTTAATGATAACAACAATGTATTTTTTCCTCTCTTTTTTTACCCCACTGCCGTTTGACGCAATTATTGAGAGTAAGAATGCCTCATACCCAATGTCTGGTTACTAAGCAAGTGGTCCAAAAAGGATGCCTTCACAAGGTCTATCCATTTTTTGAAGCGAACGCTCAGAGGGAGAATACCTCACCCTAATTATCCGGTTACTCAATGAACGCCCGGATAAGCATTATAGTCTCACGCATAACACATGTATATATATATTTTTTTAATCAACTGAAACAAGTGGAACACGTATCCACACAACTATGCCAAAACGGTCAATCATTGAGGGAGATCATGAGACATGCCCAAGTACATGAGAATCAACTTCCCTCTAAAAAAAATCTTGCTAATTTTGACGTGTGTAGAGGTGGGGATCACAAAATCATGAAACATGCCACATTTAACTTCCAAATACTTCGCATGAATGTAATCATGAAAAGATGTGCATGCATTCCTAAAAAGCGCTCATATGACTGAATCTCATAGCCAACAACTAAAATTGTCAAAGGCATGCCCAATGATTCTCAACTCAAACTTTTTGTTTTTTTTGTTTTTTTTTTTAAACAAAACAATATTTTTTTGATTTTTCAATTAACTAAGAAGGTTAAGAAACTAAGCACCAAAAATAAATAACCAAAACACATCATAGCTCTAGGTAAAAAAAATAAGTAATGTACGTAGACTAAGAAAAAAAAGAAGAAAAAAAAACAGCAAGCCTAAAAAGTAAGGTCAACCTTTTTGGATGATCCGTAGTCATCTAAAGGATTAGAAGGCAAATCTATACGAGTTCTCAAATCCAATTTTCTTACCCAAATAGGTCTTGTCTTGACCTTCTGAAATTTTTCAACAATTTTAGGCACATGTTTAGACATTACATTTGTATTCTTTCCATGAGGAATCACCCTAAACTTAGGCCTTTGGGTTCTATCAAAATCATAACCAAAATATTGGGGTGGAGTGTTAGGGTAACCATGGAGTTTAAAACAATTAGGTCGAATGTGACCCTTCACCCCACAAAAATGACAAGTGGGTACAAATTGAACATTTTTACGCATCATTTTATCAGGTGCACGTGAAAGACAAGGCATATGTAATTTCGTGCAATGTGGTCTTATGTGTCCAATCACTCCACAATTATGACAAGTAAGCTTAGATTTAGAACAGCTTACCTTACCACCCTTCGTGGTGGCAATTTTAACCGCTGGACATTGCTTTTTTACCTTCGGAAGTTTTGTGCAAGCATATTTGACATTTTTTCCTTTGACGGGCGACTTAGCTTTGTTGGCCACAAGAGAAGCCGGTGCACTGCTATTTGGCTTGTAGAATATCATTTTTTCTCTTGCATTTGACTTTAAAGATCCTTCTGCTTTATACCCAAGTCCACCTCTATCCGATGCCACCTTTTGAGATGACAAAATTTCATCTAAAATTTGTGAACCTGCATTCAATTTCTTAAAAGTAGCATTGGCCTTGTCAAGTTCAACTTGCAATTTTGCTACCTTCGATTCAAGAAGCTCATTAGTCTCAAAAAGGCTATGCATATCATTTTCAAGATTCATATGTTTGCACTTAAGCACATCAAGTTCATGCAACGCATCAATTTTTTCTTTTTCACATTGTTTTAGCTTTGTGGCTAAACTTATATTAGTATCTTTTTTAAAAGAACGTTTAAATTTTTTTGTAAATAAAGTTAGAGCTTCCATATCGTATTTGTCCTCTCCATCACTAGCTTGGTTAGTCTCAACCTCACAAAAAATATTACTTGTACTCTCACTATCAGATTTAACGCTATTCGCATCGAAAAACATAGAAGAAGCACATGCTACGTATTTAGAGTTATCAAAAATTGGAGGTTTGATTTTAAAATTGCCTTCTCTTGGTAAATCCATAAAAAAAAAAAAAAGGATCCGCTCTAGGAATTAACCCTAATAATATGAGCGACCCGCTTTGATACCAATTGAAAAAATCCTAGCTTGTTTAGGTTTATAGATTTGCTATTTTTAAATCTCAATCAACGATTCACCAATCAATAACTAAACAAATCACACAAGCAAAAGCAACCAAACAACGAATGCAACGATATACGTGGAAAACCCTAAACGGGAAAAAACCACGGGAAGGAATCAAACACTATAAACATTGTGTAGTTACAAGTAATCTTACCCTACGATTTGAATCCTCACAATCGAGTCTAAGACCTACTTGCCGAATCCACGTTCACCACACCCAGTGCTTGACCGCCGCTGCCTTGAATCCACAAGCCTTCCGTTTGCCTCCCGGAAATCCACCGAAGGACTTTAACTTGCCTAGGAATCCACCTTAGGGCTTTTCTCAAATAAGTGAAGAAGATACTAAAACCTCTTGGAGATGTCTTGTACACTCAATGATCCATCGATATCATTATACTCCAAGATTCAAAATGAACAAAGACCCCTCTTCCGTGTAACACAATATGGCTGCCTCCTTTTCTAATTTTTTCGTTCTTTTCTCATATGCTGTAGAGATGAAAGCACCTCCATATATATCCTCTTGTTTGTGTCCACATGTCCTTTTGTAAATAAAATCTTCTAAGGCATCCCTTGAGTTATGCCTAATTTCCAATCTCTCAATATGGAAATACATATATTTTCTTGATTTCCTTCCACGTCCTAAAACAGACACTCTAGAAATAAATAGAAAAATAGATTACAACTCGATAGATAGAGATAAACGCCAATGTGTGTTTTGTCATGAAATTGCCAAATAAGAGAGACCGCTGAATATGGACCTTACAATCACCATCCCCACGTGGACCGTCGCGTGCAACCTGTGACAGCCGCGCGTGAGAGTGGGTCCATCGCGCGTGGGAGTACCAGTCGAAGGTTCTTGTAACCCTGCTGACTTTAGGGCCAGGGCCAGGACTGGTATTAATTACCAGCCTTGGCCCTGCTAGCCCCCTTCAGGGATCAAACAGGAGACAGGTAATAAATTTATACCTTTGCTTGAATGGTTTGAAAATGGATTGAACAAGGTTGTAGAGCTTGTAAAATGAGTGTATGGAGATCACAAGAGTGAAAGAGTATCAAGTGTGGTAGGGGTTTAGTAACCTTTTTTGCTTTGAATTTTGGTAACCCTTTACTTGGAAGAGTAAGGGGGTATTTATAGGAGGAGAGGGAGTGCAGGGTGGGTGGCAAACTTGGCTAAACAACCAGCCAACAAGGCTGGTCAACCTTACTTGGTGGAAAAATAAGCCAACAAGGTGATGGAGTGGTTGTGTGGGTGGAGCAACCCATGAAGCCTACAGAACACTGTTCTGTCGACGAAAACGGGGTTCCAGCCCCACAGCCCACCTGATGATTACAAAATCCAGCTGGAAAAAAGGTGATGGGGATAGGCATTGACCATCGCGCGATGGAGTGGAACACACGCGCGAGTGGATATACAATCGCGCGATGGTCAAAGGTCAACAATTTGACTTTGACCAACACCTGGCAACCTTTCCAACGCGCGAGTGATCCACAATAATGTGCGACAATCAAACCTTGGTTAGGGTTTGGACTTAGGGTTTTGGGATTTAAAAGGGGATAAAAGGGGTTTCACTCATTCCAAGCTCAATCCTTTCCATACTCAAGACTGTTTTGATCTGATTCATCATCGGGGAAACAAGAAACCGAAAAATGAAGTAAAACAAATGGGAGACCCAGATTGGGGTGTCTATAGTAGTCCCTCTTTGACGGCACGCGGAGCACCATTGACTGGTACCGGTAACGTCAAAGATTTCTAGACACCTAACGAATCCGCCCAAAAGCCGATGAAATGGAAAAATGCACACAAGGATGTAAAAATACCGTGCACCAAAGGAGGGGGTTTTGAAGATTGGACGGACGGATCGTCGCTGATTTGAAAGTGGACGGATAGATCGTCACTGACTTGAAAGTGGACGGATAGATCGTCGCTGACTCGAAAGTGGACGGATAGATCGTCGCTCACTCGAAAGTGGACGGATAGATCGTCGCTGACTGGAAAGTGGACGGATAGATCGTCGCTGACTTGAAAGTGGACGGATAGATCGTCGCTGACTCAAAAGTGGACGGATAGATCGTCATTGGGGATACAAAAATGCTCCGGATTGAGAGTATTAGCTTCAATATGATGAACACAAATTGTTGCAAGACCATAAGAAGAACTCATAGGCCAAAATAAGGGATAAATGAGATCGGGCCAGACCTAGAAGCTAGACTAGGCCTGAGGCCCAAGCTGACAATCGCGCGATGGAGCGGCTTGCTCACGCGAGGGAGGCTTGTCAAGGTCTGGATCTCGAACAGGCCCAGACCCGGCCCAAGACTGTTCCACACCTTATTCTTTCGCGGGACGTTACAGAAAATAGTTCCCAGTCGGTTTCAAAATCCAAAACACTCTCAAACTCTCTCCCAACATCCTTGATTCCTCCACGAAAATCAACAAACCCACGCTAAAAAATACACCCATGGCGGATCATGACGATAATGGCGGTGGGGGTGATGTTATTGATCGTCCGGAGGACCGAGGAGGGCCCATGGATGCTGAAACAGGGGATCAACAGTCGATGGAAGCCGTTGCAGAGGCTGGTGCAGCAGTTATAAGCGGCAGCGATGGCCGAGGAGATCAACAGCAGGAGGTCGGTCATGGCAGCGAGCATCGCGCGCCGGAGGCTGAGCCTCGCGTGACAGAAGAGGTTGGGGCCGTGGAGGCTGGTGTTCAACCGTTGGACCCACACATGGCCGTAGAAGACTCGGTAGTGATAAATGGTGGTGCTAGAGGTGCCGGAGGCAGTGGTACGGGTGGTAATGAGATTGAACCGGACGGGTCTCCGCCGAGGGATTCGGCAAAAGACAAAGGGGCTGTGACTGAGGAGGAGGAGACCACGGAGATTCCTTATCGAGAAGAGGATGTATTGTTTCGGCCAGCGGCAACGGCGGCCACATCATCGAGTCATAGGCCGATCACAAAATACAATGTTGCCGAGCACTTGACCGACGAGGCATTGGCGAAGCTTCTTGAGGATAACCCCGCAATCGGGGAGTTGGTATTGAAAGCCAAGGAAGATCGGGCTAGGGCCATAGAGGCATCGGAGGCGGCGGAGAGGGCCGAGAGGGAGAGAAAGGATAGAGAGGAGCCTTTGAGGGACGCGGAGGCCGAGGAGAGAGCCGAAGCAGAGGCACAGGGGCCGAGAGTGACAGCAGTGGCGGAGGCAGGAGCCGTGAAATGCCCTGACTTTTTAGTAGAAGCATACATACCTCCAACGCCACATCTGTTTGTGCCGTCGGGCTTTGCGGCCTACGCGCCACAGCAAAAAGATTACGATACCGAGCTCATGCTGAGGGACCCTAAGACGCATACTTCAAACAATTGGATGGAGGTATATTCTCGGAAAACCCCCTTCGTAGCTCAATTCGGTATTTGCTTGCACGTATTTGAACTTAGAATAGCATACGATACTTCCAAGTTGAAACATGACATGACGATACACTCTTTGCAACGTACATCCTGAATGTAATAACTTGAACCAACCATCTGTTGTAGGCTGCATTGATTACCTAGAACTTGAAAATGAAAGCCCTGTATACTGACAATTTCCCCTGCTGCTTGTCTTTGTGTTCGAAACAGGCGAGAACGAGACAGAGAGATATCCGCGGCTTTGGAGGCGCGTGTAGGTCCCTAGAGCTGTACAAAGGGCTGCCGGAAAGAGTGAGGTAATTAGTGGATGAGGCAGGCTTTGGGGAGTTCATATGGACTTTGTCCCCGATCAGAAATGACCATGCAGTCCTGGTTGCACTTGCAGAGAGGTGGAGGGATACCACCAATACCTTCCACCTACCTCCCGAGGAGTTGACAGTGACGCCCACAGACTTTGCGGCGATCACCAAACTGAGAGTCGGAAGGGAGCCTATCCCATTCGACTCGGGGATTCAGGAGGATCGGGTAGCTTTGGAGGGGTTTTTGGGAGAAGTACCCAAGATTGAGGAGGGGATGGCGAGATATGACCAGTTTACAAGGTACCTACAGAAGGAGATGACCACAGAGCGGGAGGCGGAGTAGATGGCCAGGGCGTATGTAACGCCCTTGATTTTTGGGTACGTTAAATAAACATTTTATTGATAAAATCAAATGGAGTCTGGCTCGTTATTACAACAAAACTCCCACAAGAGTTCAATGTTTACATAATGAAGGGGTTCTAGGGTTCCTAACTACAGCTCCGCCTGCTCCTTCATCCTAGCCAGCTCCTTAGCTCCAAAAGCCTCCAAGGTGTACTGTTCATCTTGATCATCTACAAAGTCTGACACATTATACCAGCGTCGCCACCGAAATAATATGTCAGGTCACCAAAGGTAACACCATGAGCCACAAGAGCTCAGCAGAATAATCCTGTAACGACCCTGATTTTTGGTAAATAAAAATTTCGTTAAAAATTTGAATTTTATTTTAACTACTTGGGTTCCATTTAAAAATTTCTTTTTGAAACCCAAAAATCAGTCGTTATTAATTCTAAACATATAAAAATGGTTTTCTTCATATAAAATTATTTAGTCACTTTCTAAAGACAAGTATGCTTATAAAAGCACTTGTGTATTTCCTAGTATTTGAAATAAAAATCTCGTTGTTTATTCTTAATGACTCTATAATCTTCTTTGATTTCTAATAATCCGTCATAATTAGATTTATACAATTCAAATCTAGTTTCTTCACGCCATGCAACAGAGTTATTTTCTAAAGACAAGTGTGTTAGTATATTTTCCTAATTTTCTGAAACAAGTCTTAGAATCCCATTTCTTGGCTAGAAATCCTACTTAGCAAGCCTAGTTAGCTTCCAACCGATTCGTTGAGGTAACCTAACTACCAATTGCACTTCCAACCCTAATTGAATCTTTTGAACCTTTCCAAAACCCTAAAGGAACCCTTTGACCAAAGTCATCTTTGACTTTTACCCATTAGACGATAGAAGTTAGGGAAATCTTTATCCATTGGACAATAGGCTTTCCGCCTAAGATATTTTATTAGATTGACCAAGGTACACTTATATAGTATTATATAGGCTTATGTACACATATTTGGAAGATGTATATATATAATATTCCAATATTATACTTTACTTTGTTATCCATTGGTCCACAAAAGTTAGGGAGAATATTACTCATTGGTCCATAGCTTAGTCTTGCCACCAAGTACTAGACCAATTAGTTTAATAGATTCACCATGAGTCATTGTACTTATATCTATATATAGTACCTTCCATCTTAGACCATTGGTTAATATCTACAAGGGAAATGGATAACCTTTGGATAATAAAAGTTAGGGTAAATATTGTTCATAGGATAATAAGTTAGTCTTTCTACCTAGTACTAAGACTTATTAGTTAATTACTTATTCGATATGACATATGGCTAAAGAAATAGATATGATATCTAGCCCTAGGATTCTCTTGTACTTTAATGTTAAATGGTGTAAAGACATGTGTCAATTTGACATTGTTTAATAAGGAATTTTGGCTAGAAATCTTCCTAGATCACATAAGTACCTTATGTCCTTTTATACTAGGTCAAAAATCTACATATATATTATTTTGCTTCTTTAACCTTTGGTCCATAAATGCTAGGGAAAATATTGTTTATTGGATAATAGAATTAGTCTTCCATCAAGTACTAGGGTTTATTAAATAAATCATTTCTAGATTTTCCCATGGGATTTTATTATAGATATGTACCTAGTAGATTTAATACCCTAGATTTCCTAAGTACACTAGTTCAATATTTTATAATAAGGACATATAGACTTACTAGGAAATCTTTACTTGTCACCTTTTCTCTTTATCCATTGGATAATAAAAGTTAGGAGAGTTGTTGACCATTGGACAATAGGTTAATCCTTCTACCTAGTACAAGACCTATTAGTTTAAGTAGACTCACCATGAGTCATGGTACTTGTATAGATAGATTATATAAGCATAGTACTTCCATCCATTAACCATTGGATAATAAAAGTTAGGGGAATTTTGGTCCATTGGTCAATAAGGCCAAGTCAAGCCATAGTACTAGGTTTATTTTAGTTAATTACTTACTAGATATGATATGTACCTATTTATTTAAAGTATTAGATATGTATATGTCATCCTAAGATTTTAAAGTCCTAAAATATAGTTTATAAGTACATAGGTGGCATTTAGGCTTATTCTATTAGGAATTTTGACCTAAAAATCTAGGAGAAGATCACATAGTACCCTTGTCCTTTGTAGTTAGTCATCCTTTTATATTTACTAGTAAAGTTGCACGTGCGTTGCATGTGAAGCAATCAAAAGGCATTTTAGTTCAATGAGATTCAAATTTTGAAGCTTTTTCTTCAGGTGGGTGTGAACAAAATGGTCTCAAATACCATTAGAAACTACCTAATAATTATAGTGTCAAACATAATTGAATATCTAATCTTTAGTGCATTATCATACCAAGAGACGACTTCAAAGATTCATTTGCTCCAAATATATTGATTTTTCCAACAAACCTATTTGCTAAATCTCAATAAGTAGTTAGTTTTGGCATCAAAAGTAGTCTTTAGAGGTCCCCCTACATTTGAGCACATAGTGTTGGGCACATAGATTTAAAACCGGCCACTACATAGCGTATCGTTCGCTACGTAGCGGTTTGTCAAACCTCTTCTATCGCTACACTTGTGATACCGGTGCTATCCCAAATTCACACCCATATTTGCTGGTTCCCGCTACGTACTGTTTAACTCCCAATTTTTTGCCCGCTACGGCCACCACATATATATGCTTTGGTGCCAAAAAGGGCCACAACAAACTCACAACCGCTACACTTGATTCCTGCAACGTATCATTCAATCTGCCCACTATCGCTACCGCTATTTAAAACTATGGTTGGGCATAAATATACATGTTTGTAAGTTGTACATGAAAAATGGAAAAGTCAAGAACTTCATTTACGAAAGATAAACAATTTTACATGGAGCTTACTTCCATAACATAATTAGTAAATGGATACACCTTGTCACTATAAATAAGCACACAGTGAAAGTATTACAATGCGTGCAAAGCCTATAGAAAATTCGAACCTCTTTAGACCAATGAGGTAAGTTGCCGCCTACAAGGGTTCTTAGCCACCACATCAAGACTAAGCATTTGGCAAAACGCAAGAGTATGATTCACAAGATCTGCGAATGAAACACCAAACAAGTTATGACCCACTTGTAATTAGCCACTCTGTAAAGAGAAAACCAAAAAAAAAAAACTTGTAATTTGCAATGAAACAGATGTATTAATCTAAACCACAAAAACTTCAAATTCTAGTAGAGAGAATAGCTTATTTCTTTTTGTTAATTTATTAAGTTGAATTGCACCTTTTCGAAGATCACAACTTGTATTAATACCCAAAGCTTGACTCTAAAACAGAAATAGAAGCTAAACTGGTTGGCAATGGTATAGGAGTTGATTGGGATCCATTCTTTTATTATGTTTGTTCCTATGGTAAAGACCAAGGAAGTTGTATCTTCCTATTTGAAAGAGATCTCCACTAATATTCCAAATATTTCCATGTCAAATTAAACGTAGCGACCCAGTCTGTTAGGTCTGTTGAAACTAAATTTCAAAAAATCCAAAACATGAATTTACACGTTCGCTTGCGTTTTCAATAAGTTTGGCCCAAGTGACTTATCAGAAAGTCAAAAAATATGACTTATTCACCAATAGTCGTTTGACTTATTCACCAAGGGTCATGCCTCGTAAACTTCTTAGCCTCTATCAAAATCCCTTCTCTTCACCATACAAATCCGTTAGCTAGGGTTTAGTCTTTCCTTTCACCAATCTGAATTTTATGTGTGTACTCAAATCGCACGATCTCTCCCGGAGTCCCGGGCTTCTCTGATGAATTTCATGACGAAGATAGCCCCAAAGCTCGTGCTACAACCCACGCTGTCTGTGTTGCAGATTAGCCCTCTGTACCTTTACTTTCCCATGGCTCTTTCTGTGTCGAATTCTACGGCTACATTTATCAATAAAGAAAAAGGGTCATGCCTCTTGGAATGAGCACAACGATCACATCCCTTAGTTTGAATCTAAGAGTCACATCTTTTGACGTAAACTCAAAGGTCACACATTTTGGTTTAACCCTAAGGGTCACACCTTTTCACACCTAAGCAAACCAAGGTGACATCGCAATGCCACACCAATAAAAGGTGTATTACACAACCCTTCATGAAACATCATGATATTTCTCAAGTAAAAGCTATTTAACCAAGCCTTGCATGACTTCCCAAATACCACATTGCATCAACCGTTGCAACTATACATTATGTAAATAACCTTGCAATAAATCCCACGGTTTTTTCTTTAACCAAATCATCAAGCGAATGAAAATAAAGAAGACCGCTCATCTCTATCTAAGGCGATGTATCCGTAAGCAAACTTAGACATGATCATTCTAATGGAGATGGAAATGCAGAGAGTCAAAACCAAAGCACAATGACTGATGCCATGCGAAGAATAAGATATCAAAGGATTTGTCACGTTCTTTTAATTCTTACTTTACTGCCACATGCCATTTTATGCATTAGATTAAAACTACAATTGAATTTCCAACATCCTCAAACCCTTTTCTCTCAATATACTAACACCTATATGAGACCCTTTATAAAATCGTATACGAACTTAGATGGGTAATTACACAAGAACATAAAAGGGAAAGCCCCACAATCTGAGGAAAAAGAAACTGAAATCGATGCATACCTATTTCATGAAAAGCAAATTCAAGCACAAAACCGAAGAAGCTATCAACGACAGTCAACTTCTGATCCCTTCACGGAAAGGTCAAATGGTTGAAGACCAGGCGACTACATTTTAGTCAGAATATGGTTTTAGATTATCTTTGATTAGGAATGAGCGCATACCTTGGGCTTATTGAAGGGAATTTATGGGATTCCTTATGTTTGCACAAGGGATATGTAGCCTTCATTAGGTCACTGTCGGAAAACACAAAGATAAAGTGATGATTAAATTGAGTAATCATTGGGTCATTGTATCAAACAGTTAGTATGCAAATCACATAAGAGAACTTTGTTCACAAGGTATGTTGCCTTCATCAGGAAACAGTCAGAAATCATTAATTTAAGTAATAGTGAAATTGAAGCAAAAACCCAACATTTACCTTTGCAGAGAGAGAGAGAGATAGAGTTCAGTCCGGAATAGTGTTCGTAGTTGGATTTCTATGCGTAGAGTCAATTTTGCCAGGAAGGGGAGTACGTGAATGTGGTCCCCTTGCTCGTCGGCCATGTTGCTTTATATCGTTTTCTTTGGAGCCATTGTATGGTGTCGGTTGGGAAGAGGTGTAAGATAGGGCAGGTATCAATTTCAAGTGGTAGGGGCATTTGTGGAAAGGAAAAAGGAGGAAACATCTTCGTACATTTAAAAGAAGTAGTATAGATATACTAATCAAGGGAGAGAGAGAGAGAGAGAGGCCGGGAGAGAGGGAGAGAGAGATTGTGTGATGTGCGCATGTGTACTCTTGAGCCTAGTCATGTCCTTTGAGCCATCATCCTACCTCATCAAAGTACCCAAATCTAGACTAATTTTTATCCATTGGACAACAAATGTTAGGGGAAAATTTACCCCTTGGATAATAGGTCACCCTTTGGCTATAAATAGCACCCATTCCTTCCCATTTCAACTCACACCATCATTCTACAACTTCTCTCTCTAGAAAGCTTAGTGTTCTTGCTTGTTCTTGGTGTTCTTGCTTGTTCTTGAAGTTCTTCCCAAGTTCTTCAAGAAACTCATCCAAGGCCGCCACTAAACCGCCACTCGACCACCCTTTCGATCCAAAAGTTTTAGTAATATTAGTCAAGATCTAGTTTCGAGAGAAATCTTTCTCTTTCGAAGCTACCGGAAGCTCACCGTAGGAAGTTACTCCGTCCGTTAGCCGACTTACTTTCCGTAGTCATCACTACCGCCAAGAAGAACGGTAGACTTTTCCTATGACCTTTAACTCTAAGTATATGTAGACTATTCTATACCTTCGAATCCTAAGTATACGTAGAATCTCCATCGACACTATTCTGATATATGCATTGCAAACCAATAAACATATGCTCTTTTGAACTTATGAAAGAAAGAATGAATATTGAAGGATAATGTTCGTAGCTTAGCTTTAAGTATTCGTATTATGATTATGTGATTATCTGACTACTTGTTGTTAATAAAGCATAAGTGGTTTACCACTCCAAAGGTGTCCGTCCATGTGACACTATGCTTTACCTTGTATGATTAAATGTTGGGTATGATGTTGTGATAAAGTAAGCATGCTATTAAATATAGAGTTGGACGATCTTGCTAGTTTAGTTTCAAGATTTCTATGATTACCTGAAAGTCTTACCGCGGAGTCTATGCATGCAAACGAGACACAAAAACCGAGAAAGTAGAAACATGGCACCTAGGGTGTGGATAAAGGAAATATGTCGACTTGAATAAAATATTTTTGAAAGTACATTGCGGCCGGACGTGGTAGCCCAATGTGAGTATGTTTTTGAAAACCGTAATGAGGCCGGACTTGGTAGCCCATTGCGAAGATTTCCAATGGGGCCGGATATGGTAGTCTCATGTGGTAATATGGCTTGGTTATCCGCGGAGAGGAGCCAATGCAAGATTTGAATGGATTGTGAAAACCGCGGTGTGGCCGGACTCAGTAGCCCATCTTGTGTGTTGCTAATGGAGCGGACTTGGTAGCCTCATTAGTAGCAATTTGCTAATGAAGCTTTGGAAATGTGGATTTGGTAAAGGTGAAAAGGATGACACGGTCTATGACGAGTCGCATAGGAGAAACACGAAAAGGCATGACACCAACGTTAGAAAGATAGCGAATGTGGATGTGTAATTGCTAGACTATGTTTTTGAATGAGCATGTGTAATTGTTTATCTGCTTCTTGTTGTAAGTTAAGGGTTAGTGGGTATGGTTTATTCTATTGAGCTTTGTAAGCTCACGGTGTTGCCCTTTGGTGACCCTGACATATTATATTGGTGGCGACACCGGTATAATGTGTCAGACCTTATAGACGAACAGGGTGAGATGTACACTGTGGAGGCTTTTGGAGCCGAAGAGCTGGCTAGGATGGAAGAGCAGGAGGAGCTGTAGTTAGGAACCTTAGTTCCCTTCCCTTTTGAATAAATGTACTCCCTTGTGAGATTAACAATGTCACGCCCTCGATTTTCAACATAAAGTATAAAGATTTTCGATAATCAATATCTCGCAATAATACTGATAATACCCCAAATCATGGTTCATTCCCACAATTGCAAATTAAGTTTCAAGTTTCTAATCGAGCTTGACGATCCAAATAACATAAGAGAAAAGAGTTTTAGGGTTTACAGTTCCCCATGATCAAACGATAGACATAATAAAAGTCAATATTACACTGCCAAAGTGTTTTACAAAACATGCCAAAGTAGTTTCCATATCAGCTTTCAAAAGGATGATGTCAAAATATGCAAGCCAAGCACTCCATGTCGCTATCTCCGAGTGTACCTGAAAGAAGGATAGGGTTGAGCAAAACACGTGCCCAGTAGAGAGTTCTATGCCCAAACTATATGAAAATGAAGTGAATCATGCATTGAGAATGAGTAAACAAAGACAGAGATGCCCAAAGTACGAATGAGTACCAAGAAAAGCTATACGCTTTGAACGAAGGATTCTAGACTCCACCGGAATGCCACTAATCGTCACTCCTCAGACTAGATATATCAATAAACTTACGTCAGTCCGCACTAGTTCATGTGTCATTCCAATTCATCTTATTATTCTTTATACGATACCACAATCGTTCTCGTGTCTACAGTCATCATTGTCCAATCCCTTCATCACAGAGTCTTTCTTTCCTTTTAGTCAGACCTTTCCATCAATAATCACTAGGGTCACCTCGGGTCTATTTCCCTCGAGCGCAGGGTCACCCCGAGTCTATTCCCTTGATAATAATAATAATAACAACTTGGGTCACCTCGGGTCTATCTCCTCGAGCATAGGATCACCCCGAGTCTATTCCCTAAATAACAATCGTTTGGGTCACCTCGGGTCTATTCCCTCAAGCGTAGGGTCACCCCGAGTCTATTCCCTCAATCAGCAATAATCATTGGTTAGCGGAAACGCACATCGCATAACCGACCATCCATCATTTCACAATCAACTTCATCATCAATTTGTCGGTCGTACCACTGAACTTTAATCCACCGTTTCCTAATTCCACAAATGTACATGTTCATGCCTTTTCATTAACTTACAACTCTGCATTTTACTTAACGTACCTAGCCCGCAAATACAATCTTACAATACTCTATTCATTTGTTGTCCTCATTCATTCCACTTCTCATTTCACAAACCTCAAAACATCCACTCAAATCCAAAGACCATTTAATCAAACGCATGGTCTCACAAGACCCACAATCTACCGTGTCACATACAAGCAAAGACACACGTGCTCACCGTGTCTCTAAGTATATCCCCGCACCGACACCGCGTGCTACTCACAAGCAACCTCTAGAGTACCCGACTTACTAGCTCCTATACTAGAATCCTGTAGCAAGTGTACCAAGGTGAATCGATAGGTTCAACAAATCGTGAAGATACAAGTGACTACCTTACCCTCGAAGTCGTTATGCCACTCCCATCTACCATCTATACCCACCACGATATTCATACATCCAACGGCACTCATAAACACTCTACGATTCGTTTTCCATTAACAAAGATACTAAAATCTTACGCTTAACCGGTGCCTAGGGAAAGAGAACAATCACGGATCATCAAGGGACGAACAACCAAGCTTAGGGAAGGTTTAAAAGTGTTTTAGAGGGGTTGGAAGTAGTTGGAAACCAAAACGGTGAAGTACAAAGTAAAACAGCAAAAGCTGGAGATAAGCAACAGGTATCGATACCTAAGGCAAAGGTATCGATACCTCTGGGTCAAAAATGACTCCAGACGCAAGGGTATCGATACCAATGACAAATGGTATCGATAACAAAGGATTTTCTGGGTTTTGGAACACGACGGTATCGATAACAAAGATCAAGGTATCGATAACAAAGCTGTTCGAACAGAATTTCTGCAAATTTCAGTGGGTTTCTCATCAACAACAACAACACCAACAATAACCACAACCAATGGCATGAATCAAGGTACAAGAAACAAGTCATAAACATATATTGAGAGTTAGAACTCCCTGCCTCAAGATCAAAGAACGAATTCGGAAGATTTCTCAAGCCCTAGCTCCAATATTTGGGTTCGAATGAAATACGCCTCCACCGAGCTCAAACCGGAGTAATATGCGTTGCAATACGCGAAGGGGTGAAGGATTGATGGAGGTTTTGTGGAGGTTTAAGGTGTCTTGGTGAGAAAATGGGTGAGAGTGAGAGTGAGAGAGTGAGCCGAGAGAGAGGGAGTCGGGAGAGAGGAAAAGGGAAAAGTAATTCCCTACCTCTCACACTAACACACATATAAGCACACATCACACACTCACCCTTTACATATAACCTTTTAACACATTAGCCCCAAATTTCCAATTTCAAATCCATCTCATCCTTTCTGTTATTCATAAACCATTTAAATAAATTTTAAGAAATTACGGGTCTTTACAAACAATGTAATAATGAGCCAGACTCTATTCATTATTCATTTCATCAATAAAATGTTTAATTAACATACCCGAAAATGGGGGCGTTACAAATCCTATACCCACTAACCCTTAACTTACACATAGCAAGTCATATAGCACACATATATCCAAATAATAACAACACATGCATAATCATTACTCGACTAGCGTAAGTGTCCGTGTCATCAGAGTTTCTCCTACGCAGCGTTTCATAGATCGTGTCACCATTTTACCTTTTATTCACCAAATCAACATTTCGAAAATCGTTTCCTTTACACACGCACACCACACAATAGGCAAGTCCGGCCACATTGAGGTTTTTAAAGCACACACAGCCTCACAATGGTTCCGCCACCACGGATTTCCATTGGAACACACCCAACCTCGGTTCCGTCGCGCCGGGTTCTCGAGTATCCTCACAATGGTTCCACCGCGCCGGGTTCCCATTGGCACACATTAGCATTGGCTCCTCTACGTGGATAACCAAGCCATACCTCACCATGGTTCCACCGCTCCGGATTCCCATGGGAACACACATAACCTCACAATGGTTCCGCCGCTCCGGATTCCCATTGGAACACACACAGCCTCACAATGGTTCCGCTGTTCCGGATTCACATTGGAACACACACACACAACTCCCATTGGGCAAACGGCCACAATGTAGTTTCAAAAATATTTTATCCGATGTCACAAATCTTTCTTTTACACACGCACACCACACAATGGGCAAGTCCGGCCACATTGCGGTTTTAAAACACTTTCCTTTTTCTTTTCTTTTTTAAAAACACACCTTTTCGTTAGCCACACCCTAGGCGTCATGTTTCTATTTTCCTTGATTCTCGTGTCTCGTTATCATGCATAGACTCCGCGGCAGGATCATCCAACTCTATATTAAGTAGCATGCTCACTTTATCACATCATCATGATCAACATTTAATCACACAAAGTAAAGCATAGTGCCACATGGACGGACACATTTGGAGTGATAAACCACTTATGCTTTATTTCAAACAACCACAAGTAATGCAAGTAAGCACATAGCAAGTCTATTATCATTTTAAAAGATCAAAATACAAATACTTCAGTTTAAGCGATAATAAGTCCACTATCTAACATGTTTATTGGAGTAAAAGTCGATTATTCAACATGCTCACACAATACGCATATGATACGCTATACTTAGAGTTTAGGAGGTATAGGAAAATCCTACATGATCATACAATTATCTATAATTAGGATTAGAAGGTATAAGAAAAGTCTACCGTTCTTCTTGGCGGTAGTGACAACTACGGAGTAAGGAAGGTACGTCGGCGGTCGGACGGAGTAACTTCCTACGGTAAGCTTCCGGTAGCTTCGAAAGAGAAAGGTTTCTCTTGAAACTAAAACTTGACTAATATTACTAGACTTTTTGGATCGAAAGGGTGGTCGAGTGGCGGTTTTAGTGGCGGCCTTGGATGAGTTTCTTGAAGAACTTGGGAAGAACTTCAAGAACAAGCAAGAACACCAAGAAAAAGAGAGAATGCTAAACTTTCTAGAGAGAGAAGTTGTAGAATGAAGGTGTGAGTTGAAATGGGAAGGAATGGGTGCTATTTATAGCCAAAGGTTGGATTATTATCCAAGAGGTAAATTTTCCCCTAACATTTGTTGTCCAATGGTTAAAGAATTGACTAGATTTGATGGTACTTGGATGAGGTAGGATGATGGCCAAAGGACCATTACTAGGCTTAAGGGTACACATGCACACATCACACAATCTCTCTCTCCCTCTCTCCCGGCCTCTCTCTCTCTCTCTTTGGTACAATGTACAAGTACATAGGTGGAAAGGTTACAAGATTTTCCTTCCAATTCTAGGACAAATCTAGGTTATTCTATTGGGATTTTGGTCTAGTCTAGTACTTAGAAGATTGGATTGGATAGGAAGAGTAAGAAAACCCTAGATTTAGTGGTACAAGATGATGTATGAAGATTGGCCAAGGACTATGACTAGGTTTGGAAGAGTACAAGTGCACACATCACTCTCTCTCTCTCCCTCTCTATCCGGCCCCTCTCTCTCTCTCTCTCTCCTCTTAGTCCAATGTACACCTAAGCATGAAAGGACAAGGGTTTGGTGTTTGACTTAGAAAGAGTATAAGATTGTGGTGTAAGTTTGTAAGAGATTTTGGTACCCTAATATCTATCTCATATTCTTCATATCTTTCTTCTTTCATAAGTACAAGTACTTAAGTATATATATACTAGGATTTGAAAGAAAACAATCCAAGAGTACCTCATATCTTCTTCTCTCTCTCTCTCTCCTATCTCTCTCATCTCTCTCGGCTTCTCTCTCCTCTCTCTCCCTCTCGGATTCTCTCTCTCTCTCTCTCTCTCTCTCTCTCTCTCTCCCTCTCCCTCTCCCTTGATTAGTATATGTATATATATGGATGACTAACTACAAAGGACAAGGTACTATGTGATCTCATCCTAGATTTCTAAGTCAAAATTCTTAATAGAATAAGTCTAAATGCCACCTATGTACTTATAAACTATATTCTAGGACTTAGAATCTTAGGATGACATATACATATCTAATACTTTAAGTAAATAGGTACAAATCATATCTAGTAAGCAATTAACTTAATAAAACTTAGTACTATGGCTTGACTTGGCCTTATTGACCAATGGACCAAAATTTCCCTAACTTTTATTATCCAATGGTTAATGGATGGAAGTACTATGCTTATATAATCTATCTATACTAGTACAATGGCTCATGGTGAATCTACTTAAACTAATAGATCTTGTACTAGGTAGAAAGACTAACCTATTGTCCAATGGGCAACAATTCCCCTAACTTTTATTATCCAATGGATAAAGATGGTAAGTACTATACTTTCATAAAGTATGTATATAAGTACAATGACTCATGGTGATTCTATTAAACTAAGTCTAATACTTGATGACAAGGCTAAGTTATGGACCAATGGGCGATATTTTCCCTAACTTCTATGGACCAATGGGTAAAAGAGTAAAGTATAATATTGGAATATTATATATACATCTTCCAAATATGTGTACATAAGCCTATATAATACTATATAAGTGTACCTTGGTCAATCTAATAAAATATCTTAGGTGAAAAGCCTATTGTCCAATGGATAAAGATTTTCCTAACTTTTATCGTTCAATGAGTAAAGGTCAAGGATGACTTTGGTCCAAAGGGTTCCTTTAGGGTTTGGAAAGGTTCAAAAGGTTCAACTAGGGTTGGAAGTGCAATTGGTAGTTAGGTTTCCTCAATGAATTGGTTAGAAGCTAACTGGGTTCGCTAAGTAAGATTTCCAGCCAAGAAATGGGATTCTAAGAATTTATCTTAATAGTTAGGAAAATAAACCAGACACTTGTCTTTAGAAAATGACCCTATTGCTCGGAGTGAAGAAATCTAATTTTATAAGTTTAGAATATAGTAACGACGGATTTTTGGGTATTAAAAAGAAATTTTAAAAGAAGTCCCAAGTAATTAAAGTAAAATTCAAATTTTTAACGAAATTTTTACTGACCAAAAATCAGGGTCGTTACAGCGTACCTGCAGTACCTCTTTGGTGCTTCCTTGTACCCAAACAGATGGAGCAAGGGGCACCTGTCGTACTTACCAGCGTTGAGAGATCTGAGGACAGCCTCACGCTTTGACTGGGGCGGAGCAACGCTTGGTGTAGCCTATGGCTTCTTGGGTGACTCGTCTAGGACATAGCAGAGCACCGCTGGCTATTGGAGGATTTGGGAGGTATAACTTTAATCATAACAAAGTATAATTTTGATTACACTTGTTCATTCGATTGCTTAGCTCGCTTGACTGCTTGATTTAGATTATTGTACATCCTGCGACTAATACTTATGCATGTTTGAACATTGTACAGCTCTGGGCTTACGAAGTGCTGCGGATGTATCCGCCAAAATGCAAGCATCCAGACTTAAGCACCTTCCCCCGCGCGCTGATATGGAGCAAGGCGAATATGGGGACGAAAGAGGGGAGTGATATGGAGCAAGGCGAATATGGGGACGAAAGAGGGGAGAGGCGGCCTTAATGCCTTCAGGCTGTTCTTGGACGAGCTCAGGGCCTCACAGGTATATCGCAAATCACAACAATTAGACATGCATTCCTTTCATTGCACTCTGTTAAGGGAGGATTCGCCACCGTCTCCTTTCTCTCCGTTTCCTGCGTCTCCAAAACTTGTTCAGGTCAAGACAGAAGCTCTTGTCATGGTTGATACTCCACCTCCGAACCTTGCTACCGTTCTGGCCGATATTCAACGCAACATGGCTATTATGCAGGAGAGGGCCGATCAGGCTGATGCATCTATGGCCAATATCCGTGCTCCGATTGAGGAACGACTCCCGGCGGGAGCGGGAGGCGGCGGTGAACGTGAGCTAGCTGCCGAGGACATTCCCCGACTCGAAAACCCTGCTCCAAATATGTAAATGGCTGCTCTGATCACCAAGATGGCCAAGCACGAGGAGTCTGTCGCTAAATCCAAAAAGTTGGGTGCAGGTGCTTTGGATATTGATCGTCTCTGCCCGTTCCCAAATGCCAGGCTAACTAAAAGATTCAAGATGCCCGATTTCGCAAAGTTCGACGGGATTGGGGATCCAAAGACCCATCTGCTAGCTTACCACGGTGCTATGAAACTACATGGGGTAGAGGAAGAAGCCATGGCTCAGCTGTTCCCTCAGACTCTCTCTGGCCCTGCTTTTCAGTGGTTCCTGTCCCTGGACATTTCTAAGCGAAGTACATGGGAAGATATTGGGTCCGCCTTCAATGCCCAGTACAGTTACAATGCCCAACTCAAGATGACCACACGAGAGTTGGAATCAACCAAGATGAACGCAAAGGAGTCCTTTGCAGACTTTATCCAAAGGTGGAGGGCGAAGGCAACCCTTATGACCGATCGGCCGAGCGAAAAGGATCAGATCCGCATCATCTCTCACAATTTGCAGCCAGACTTTGCCAAGAACCTCGTACTAGTCCAGGGTGCAAATTTTGAGACTTTCTTTGATTCCGGCCTTGCCATTGAGGAGGCTCTGCAAACTGGTGTTCTGCCAAGAAGCGATACTTCCTCATCTGCCTCTGCTTCGGCATCAAAATCCAAGCCCCGTGCTTACACCGGAAACAACACTACTCTCTTTGGCGGTAACAACTACACCAACGCAGCTGCTGCCAGCAACAATGCCACAACCCAAAGCTCCAACCACATCGCCGATGGTAATCAAGTTCAAACCCCTCAAAAACCCCGGAACTGCAACCAACCTCGGAACTTTGCCAACTTCGAAGCGCCTCTCTCCTCGGTGTTGGAGAATTTAGTCAAGACTGGCCACCTCAGGCTCTTGACTCCAACCCCACTCCCTCAAAATCCTCCACCTAGCCATAACCCTAACCTTTTCTGTGCTTACCATCAGATACCCGGTCATCATACCGACTCTTGCTATCGCCTCCGACATGCGATTCAAGATTTGATGGACAACGGTACTCTTCCTACCCCTCCTACCAAACCCAATGTCATCTCCAATTCCCTACCGAATCACAACAACCAAGTAAACCAGATATCCCTCAACTCCACTAAAATCTCCCCTACCTCCTCCATATTTAACCCCACTGACCATATAACCTCAGACGAACACCCGAGACCTGTTATGGCATTCCCGACCGATCTTGACGTCAACATGCTGTCAGTTGGCTGGGAAATGGAAGACAAGATGAAAGAGTGGATGGAACTCAGAAGCGACTGGAATGAGCGATACCATTTGGGTTTCCCTGCACCTCCACAGATTGATCAGGCATGGATTGACCAACTGGAAGAAGAGTGGAATGCAGCACAGTCCGATCCGCTCGATGGCCTTTCCTTGTTCATGCTTTACTATCAGGCCGAGCCAGTCAATCCCGAGGAGGAAGAATACGTTTGGGACCCACAGCCCGATGCTGCGCAGCTAGCTTGGAATCAGAACTTCCACATGGAATGGGCCGGTACCAATGAAGACATAGATGAGAAGTATTTGGATTACTACACCGAAGGGGAAGCCATTCCTGAGAACGCCGTCAGCTTGGGGTTTACTTTCCTTTAGTGGACAGAATCACGGGTGCCTTTCATTCGGACATGGGCCTTGGATGTGATCCTGTGGGCACACGCCCCAAAAACTCCCGCGTTTTAAGCATGAAAATTCCGGGTGCGCCCTTCTCGCGGAAAGCGCGGCGAAACGCTTCGCAATTCAGAGAGTCGCCACTCGGGTTTTGCGGAGAGTACCCAAGAAACCGTGATTTTGAAAACGTTTTGAATTGCATTTTGATTTGAAATTGAAAAAGGCTTGTAGACTGGTCCGTCGTCACCTTCGAAATCTGAGGTTCGGGAGCCAGGTTACGAGAGGGGAAGGGTTTTATGGCACCCCCTCTCGCCCAATCCGGAGATCGGTCTCTACTCAGGCATTTTATAAAACGTTTGCATTTCTCTCTTTATTTGATCATTTTCTTAGCCAGTTAGGGTGGGGGAACAGTTAATGGGGATTAAAACTGTAAACACATTTGCAGTTATGTACAAGATCGGTGGCAAAATGTTTATGGATGATGATGTTTGATCTAAGCAAATATAATAGATTGAGAACAAGCTACTGTGAACATTTTGAACAGACTAGAGCATGCCAACTGTGCGGTGGTGCACACAGAAGCAAGCCTGCATGCACTGGAGCCACTGCATGCAGCCCTGACCTGCGTGCGCCACACCACAACTGGCGTGCGCCGGTAAACTCAAATTCACAACTTCTGTTATCAACCCTCTGGGCTCTGGAAAGGACCAGTGCACACCCAGGACAAACCACGCAGTTGATAGAGGTTACTAAGCTATTACAGAGAGATTAAAGGGCTAAGAAGCCATCAAATGAACAGAAAACCCCTTAAACAGTGAGGGGAGGATGATCAAAGGCCTGGATGGAAGATCCATGCAAGGGCCAAGCCACTGGAAGCTGGGTTACTACCGTACGCCAGTAATTTATGGCCGTACGCCAGTTTTGCCTTTGCTCCAGTGCTTTGGCTTTGCACCATCTGGGCTCTGGAACATGACCAGAAGGCTCCCAGAGGCCAAGCTACAGCAAGATATAGATGGAAAAGAAAGCAGTTCTAAAAGACAGTAAGCAAAAGGTTGATTTTAGCATGCAGCAGGGTGATCAGAATATAAATAAAGCAACAAAACAATGATCCATGGTCCCCACGCCAGTTTTGCACGTACTGCCATGACTGGCGTACGGCTCACACTACTGGCGTGCGCCACTGGTCACTGCACACGATTTTGAAACCTTGCCAGCGTTAGGGCCAGGACTGGTATAGATTACCAGCCTTGACCCTGCTAGCCCCCCTCAGGGGTCAGAACAGAAGATAGGAGCAAGAGGTGTTATACCTTTGCTTGTGAGTTTTGAAGTAAGATTGAGCTTGAGCTTGAGGTTTGAGGTTTTGAGAGGTGAGTGTAGGGGTGTTATGGACTGGACACTCTTCTTCTTTTCTTAACTCTCACTAGATGGGAGAGAAAACAAGGGAAAAGAGAGGAGAAAAGGAAGAACCAAAGCTTGGGCTCTCTTAAATGTGCTAACCCCTTGCAAATAAATGCAAGGGGGGTATTTATAGGCTAGGAGCCAATTGATCAGTTGGGGCTTAAGGGACTGTTTGGTTTGTTAAGGCCAAGGAGTAGCCTCCCATGCATTAAATGCATGGGACTTGGCTTGAAAGGTGGTGTGGTTGAGAAGGGAACAGGAGGACGGTCCCCAGCCACCAGAGGACTGCTGGTAGACGCCAGGTGGCGCCCCAACTCCCGCGTGCTCTGCTGGCCAAAAGTTGATTTGACTGGCTCTGACTGGCGTGCGCCCCTTAGAAGTGGCGTGCGCCCCTTAGAAGTGGCGTGCGCCAGTAACTGGGGATGACTGACACGTGGCAGTGGTTCCAGCGCACACTAGTCATCCACCAGCGTACTCCAGTAGGGTTTTGCTGAGGCCATTTGGTTCTGGCTTGAGGGTTCGACAAGGGTTTGGAAAGGGTTCGGATGAGGCTCAGGACGCTCAAAGCTCAAATCCTTCAACAAACTCGGTATGTTCTCGACCTTAATCATCATTGGGGAATCAAAGACCGTAAGTAAACTAATCCAGACAGTCCAGAATAGGGTGTCTACAGTAGCCCCCCTTTGACGGCACTTAGAGCACCATCGACTTGGCGTAAGTAACGTCAAAGGTTTCTAGACACCCATCTAGGTCATCCAGAGTAGGATATACGAGTTCAATGATGGGCGAATAATTTAAAGAACCTGATTGATTGGGTTGGCGGAGCGGATAGATCGCTGTTGCCGAGGATATTGATATGCGAGGGTAGGTTGATGTTGACTTCGACTTCTTGACAACCCGGCCTAGGTGAGACTCGGCTGGGGAAGATAAGCCGTGGATCGGCTTTGTTGAGAAAGATATAGACATATGGACGGGCCGTCGTTGATTGAAATAGGACGAGCGGATCGTCGTTGATTTGAGATGGACAGAACAGGCTGTCGCTTGTTGGGGATAACAGCGATACGAACCGCCGCTCGATTGATTTGAGATAGATCTCTGTAGATCAAGAAATCTCCTGGGGGATAATCCATTGTGGATGGGTTGACTTCGCCGGGGAGAGATACATAGCATACGGATAGACCGTTGTTGATTGAAGTCGAACGAACGGATTGTCGTTGATTCGACATGGACAGAACAGGCTGTCCTGGGGTGCGGACTTTCCTGGGGAATAACCCATTGAAAGCAACTCAGGGTCACCTGTTTGATTTGGAATTGGACGGATAGATCGTCGTTGATTCGAAATTGGACGGATAGATCGTCGTTGATTCGAAATTGGACGGATAGATCGTCGTTGATTTGAAATTGGAGGGACAGATCGTCGTTGATTTGAAATTGGACGGACTTTGCTTTGGGGAGTGACCATCCTAGGTGATAGAACCGATTTGATGACCGTGGGCCTTGATTTTGACCACGGAATGTGAATTGGGCCTCAGGCCCACAAACTTCTGGCGTGCGCCAGTAGGTTTGTGCCGTACGCCACTGATACTGAAATACCTAGGCCCAGATCCGACCCAGACCCGGCCCAGTGCTGTTTCACATTGTATAAGCATCCAGTGGCAGTACGAAACTGCCATTCTTCGGTTTTCAAACTCCAACTCTCTCAAACTTCTCTCAAAACTTTGTCTCTTCCACAAACACTTCCCAAGATCCTATCATCCATATTTAAACATGGCAGAACTAGGCGGCAGTGGCGGCAATGGCGGTGACAAGGGCGAGGACCGGCCGAGAGTCGGTGGAGACGAGGATCCGAAGGGTCCGATCGCCGATCAAACGGTCAGAGGGGGGACACAAAGCCCTGGTGCAGAGGTTTCAGACGGCGGCGATGGCGACGGTGGCCATGCAGTGGAGGCGGGTAGCGGCGACGAGCGGCGTGCGCCAGAGGAGGAGGGGCGTACGCCTGTAGTTGTGGGACCAGTGGGTCCACGGGTGCAACGGTTGGACTGTAGAAGTGGGGTAGAGGCCGTGATTGTGACCGGTAGCGTTTTGGGTTCAGTCGGGGCCGGCGGCAGCGGCGGTGGTGTTGGTGAGGACCGACCAGGGTCGCCTCCGAGAGGTTCGGATAGAGGGAAGGATCCGGCCGTAGAGGAGGTGGTGGATGTGCCGAGGGCGGACCATGTGGAGCGGGTCGAGTTTGAGGCGCCCGCGGGTTCGTCTAGTCACGAGCCGATCATGAGCCGTGACTTGGCGGAGTTCGTGGGCGAGTCTGTGCTTGCTCGGCTCATGAGAGAGAGCCCTGCGGTTGTTAGAGCCGTTTTGGCGGCCAGAGAGGAGAGGTTGAGGGAGATAGCCCTGTCTGACGAGGCAGAGAGACTGAGGCGAGAGGCCGAGGCGGCGGAGAGAGACCAGAGGGAGCTTGAGCGAGAGGCCGAGGAGGCTGAGAGGGAGCAGGAGGAGGGTCCCGGGGCGTACGAGGTGGCGGTTGACTTAGCGGAGACCAGACGGCAGGCCGCTCGTACCCCGTTTGTGGCTGAGACGTACGTTCCTCTAGAGCCGCACGTGTTCGTTCCGTCGGGAGCTGAGAGCTACGTTCCTCGTCAGAGGGACTATGACGAGGAGTTGGTGCTGAGAGACCCTGAGCAGCACTCGTCCAGAGGCTGGACCCAAGTACATCTTTAAACTTTGCTTCAGTCCTTATTTCATACTTGTGATGCACGACATTCGAACCTTTGCATTTTGATCGACTGTGTAGAGTTAGTAATTCCTCGACCCGAAATAGACTGAATGGACTGTGGAATGCTTTGACTTCATAATTTGACCATAGGATGCTTGTGAATAACCGACATCGACTTGTAACATGACATGTGACATAACTCGACTGATAGCTCGCCTTGAAATTTGACTTGATTTTGTAGAATGCCATTGAAACTTGATAACCGACCAAATAGTTTCCTGGCAACTTGATGGTCGACCGCGTGAATGTTCGAAGCTTGAATCGACCTAAAAATGACTTGAATCGACTGAATAGGATGCCTGGTAGTTTGATAATCGACCGTATAAATGCCTTGAAACGATAATAATCGACTGAACAAATGTGTCTTCGATGTCCTAATAGCTCGAATTGATTGATAGAATGCCTGGTAGTTTGATTCGACTTACATCCTGTTTGAACTGCCTTACTGGTAGTCTTCTTTCTGTTTTGATTGTTGTGATGTGCAGAGAGGAGTGGGCAGCTCACGGGGGCATGGCGGTCCAGTGCACTCGCTTGGGCTGTACTTGAGCTTGCCTGCGGGGGCACGAGAGCTGATGGATGCGGCGGGGTTTGGTCTGTTTATCCCCACGCTGACAGCTGTGAGGAGTGACCACGGCGTGCTGTCTGCATTGGCCGAGAGGTGGTGGGACACGTCGAATTCCTTCCACTTCCCGATCGGGGAGATGACAGTGACTCCGGTGGACTTTGCGGCCATTACGGGCCTGAGGGTAGGAGGTGATCCGATCCCTTTTGACTCGGGGATCCACGAGGACACCGAGGCGTTGAGGTGGTTCTTGGGCATGGTGCCTGCGGGGAGTTCAGAGACGGTCTCGTATGACCAGTTCGCGAAGCGCGTGGAGCATAGGGTCCCGGAGTTAGAGCTAGCGGGAGAGGAGGCCTCTGAGCTAGAGTTGGCGCAACTGGCGAGGGTGTACTTGTTGTACTTGTTCGGGGCTACTCTGTACCCGAACAAGCGGTCCACGGTGCACCTGTCCTACCTGCCGGCCCTTTTTGACCTGAGGTCGGCTTCTCGGTTTGACTGGGGAGGAGCGGCCTTAGGTACGTGCTACAGCTTCTTGGGCGAGTTCTCCAGAGGGAGGAAGGCAGCTGCTGGGTACTGGAGGGTGTGGGAGGTAAGGAACCAAATGCTGTCTTTCGATTTCGTTCCATACTTGCACTTTATCTTGCATATGCTGTATTTCTGACGCCTTGATTGTTTGATTGTTTGAAACCCCTGCAGTTGTGGGCTTACGAGGTGCTGAGGATGTACCCTCCGGAGAATAGGAGTCCGGACCCGAGGGTACTTCCTCGAGCGATGGTCTGGGGACCGCTCCGCGTTGGGAGGAAGAGGTCGCAAAAGACGCTTGCAGACTTTCGGCTGTACCTTGACCACTTGACAGCCTCTCAGGTAAGGCCGGCCTTCCCTTTTTGGTAGTTCATGCCTTTGAAATGCTTTAATGCTGTCGCTGATGTCCTTGATTGCTTTGCAGGTGGCGTGGGACCCGTGGAGGTTTACTGGGCCTGAGCCTAAGTACTTGGCGAGGAGCAGGGTGGTGACAGCGAGCTGGGTGCTGCTGGAGTCGGCTTTCGGGTGGCAGTGGTACTTGGGCGACCGGGTGACACGACAGTCGCTTGACTTGCCCGAGTTCGCTGTTCCTGGGCCGCTTCCGCTTCGTGCTTCGCATACCGGGAGGTACACGCTGAGGGAGCTGAGGAGGTTCACTGTCCCTGTTGCTGCGTCCACCTTTCTGAGGCGGGGGCGAGACTACGCCGTCTACCAGAGGCGATACTTGGCTGGGGTGCTTGGAGTGCTGGAGCACAGGGCAGTGCGGGCGGAGGCTTTGGTCGCCAGTGAGGAGAGATCGGGACGGCGGAGTAGGTCGGGCCGTTCCAGGGAGAGGAGTGAGTTCGCAGAGTCGACCGGGCTCACTCAGCTTTCTTGGACGCTGACGGTGCGTGACCCTCAGGGGGAGGCTGCAGAGGTTCGCTTCGAGCCTGCCAGGACTGAGCCAACAGAGGTCACAGGACCGGTACGATGTACTTTCAGCTTTATTCATTCCCTGTATCACTTTTGCACTGTATTTGAACTGTACTTGATTTCCGATACTGTAATTCAGGTGCCGCTAGAGTGGGCGAGGGAGTCCATGCGCTTGATGCTTGCCATGGAGAAGAAGTTCCACCAGATAGCCAGTGGTACTCCCTTGCAGTTGCACTACCCGCCGGCAGCCCCAGCGCCTACTACGCATCCTCAGGTATGAACCCAGAATTCTGATTTCGATACTTAGGAACTGTGCATGTCTGTTACAATGCATGTTTAGAAGTACCTGCTCTTGATTTCTGTTTCAACAATTAACATGTATACGCTATGCACAATATGACTTGAATTGAATTGACAATGCAGGGGCATGCTAGGACGGCTTCTAGGCGGCAGCCGGCGAAGCCAGCCCCTCAGAAGGGCAAGAGGAAGAGGCTCCTGCCGTGGTCCAGCGACCGGCGAGCACTACGCGGCGAGAGGCCAGAGGGGTGGTGATAGCCCCTGACAGAGGGTCACCACCACCTCAGAGTGAGCTATGGAAGAGGGTTGCTCAGAAGCAGCCAGCAGAGGGGCCCGCGAGGAAGAAGAGGAGAGAGGAAGAGGAGGACGAGGAGTCCGTGTCCCTCAGCAGCGGCTCTGGGTCTGCGAGCGACCCTGGGTTCAGAACCACTCAGAGAGACCTAGCTGCAGCCGAGGAGAGCGAGGACGACAGCGTCGACACCCGTGAACTCTTCGACGAGTGAGGGCTACCATTGAGCCTCAGCTACTTTACCGTCTTTTGCCTTTTGACACTGTTGATACTAGACTTTTGATTTGATTTTTGAGATAGGGCCTGCGTGCCTTCTGCTTCACGGGCGACTGTTTGCCCAGTACATACCTTAGCTTGTTTCTGCTTGGGCCGTTGTGCCGCTATGTACAGTTCTTTCGTTGCATGCTTTGGATAATAAAATAATTGCATTTTCTGTCCATTTAACTTCCACATTGATGGTATAGAAGTAAATGGAACAATCACTAATGACATGCATTGACAAATGCCCTGAATCAATCGGCAAACGCTAGGATACACGTAGAACTGATCTAGCTCGAATAAAAATGGGAGGAAAGTCCCAGGATACGTCGAGTATCCTTAAGACACGCGGAGCATACGGATGTATTGGCATTGGCAAGCCGGAATGCCCAATCCTCCTCTGGAAGGGAAACTGACACTTTTGTGAGACCGTAGATACGTATCGAGACTTGTACGAGTGGAGAGACTCGGGAAAGACGAATCGAAATGAGAAACAAGTCGCAAAATGCTCGAAAATGCCACAAAATGGACATAAGACGCCAAAGATGACTCGATATAGTCCCGGACTGGAACCGACACCTCCGTACAGTCACATAGGGTCCACGTAACGTGTACGGCATGAGAAAACTTGGCACAAAACCCTTGGCACGACTTGGAGTCTCCGTATCCTAAGTTTGAAGAGGATACGGGCCGTTGGAGGTCCGAATTCTTCGTTAAGCGCGACGTTTCCGAGCCGATGCTTCCTTGTACTCCCAAACACCATTTAAGACTTGTGTGTATCGACAAATCTGCCAAACAAGCCCCGGAATCAAGATTGGAGGTTTGATGACAGTTGCTGCTGTTGCTGGTATCTGGTGCAGGGATTACTGGCGTGCGCCAGTAGTGATGCTTCGTACGCCAGTAATGTTAAGTTACCTGCGCACGCTGGTAAAGTAATGGCGTGCGCCATAAAAGTACGACACAGTGCCATTCTCCTGACCAACTGTCCTTCCCCTGGCTGCCTTTTGTCTCCATCATCCCACGTTCAGCACAGGGGCTCTGGCTCTTCCGAAGGGCAGTTTCCTTGTTGTAAGGGAGGCTTGGAAGATAGCCCTTGGCAAATGCATCCTCGGATGGAAAAATTATGCATGCCTAGTCTATAAAGACGCATGCCATATATTGCAGAACTACAGCACTTCATTGTTCCTCCCATATTCAGCCTTTCCTCTGTAATTCCTTCAATGGCAAATCCCATTCCCACCTTGATCCGGCCTTGGTTGATGGAAATGATCGGCGTTGACTGGTTGAATTTCCAATACCACGGCTTGGCTTCGTTCCGGTATCTTCGGCATGTGCCGCTCCGCCCGGCGCTTTTGAGAGCCGCGCTCCGGTTCTGGGATCCGGACGTCCACGTCTTCCGCTTTGGCAATGACGAAATTTGTCCAACGGTCGAGGAGTTCCAGGCCTATCTCCGGACGTACTCCTCTCCGACGCTCGTCGTTCCTCCCTACCAAGTTAGCATGCCCAGGCTGCTGACTACGGCACTTGCTATTCCCGGAGGTCTGGGCCGTTCCATGTTGGAGGGTGGCCAAATCCACATCCTGCAATTAATCGAGCGGTATAGTCCGGAGGGTGACTTGGAGGACCCTGCTTGGCAGGCACGGCGCCGCTTCGCTCTGGTAATTTGCCTCCTTGCCGGCTACCTGCTCATTCCTGCTGACGGGCGGGTCAGCCCTCTGCTAGTGAGTGTCGCTCTCCAAATGGGGGAGGTGGACCGGCAAAATGTGATCCCGTTGGTCCTAGCTGAGACTCTTATTGGTCTGGACTCGGTGTATTCCGGGGTATCGGTCGTCTTCAGTGGTAGTCCGTTACTTCTTCAGGTAAACTCACTCAGCTCACCTTTTTCCGGTTTCCGCACTTTCTCATTTTACCTCGACTCTCGGTTTAGGCTTTTGGTGGCTCCTTACTTGTCTTTTCGCTCGGTTTTATCTGGCTTCTTACTTGTCTTTTCACTCACGCAGCTATGGTTGTCTGACAAGCTGAATTTGCTGCACCCTCCGGAGGACGGCTGAGAACTTTTTCCGAGGAGGATTCATCAACGGGGGATCCGGTATCCCGAGATGGATGAGGAGGAATGGTTCGCTTTCATGCGGGGTCTACAGCCCGATGAGATCGTTTGGAGGTGTCCATGGCTGGGACTGGAGGAAATGGTGGTTTTCTCAGATGGTTTCGACCGGGTTGTGATTGCAGGGTTGACGCAGTTCACTTTTTACATCCCGGGCCGTGTCCTTCGTCAACTGGGTATCCCTTAGGGGAATGTTCGTATCACTGCCGGGGACTTCCGAGTCTCAAATTTCAATGCTCAGACGCTCCACGGGTATAACAGGCGCTGGGCGGACAGGGCCCTGCAGGTGGAGTCTCCTGATTTTACTCCAAGACTGAGGAACGTTTATCGACAATGGTTAAGAGCAGATGTTTCATGCCTCACTGTTTTAAGGCTTTTATATATGCTCAGCATTTGTATTAGAAGTAGTGATTTTAAAATAAAGTTGAAAGACGGAGGGTTTCCCCCTTCAGATTTCCTTAATGAAACTTTGGCTCGTCCTTCGACTTCACTTGAACTTCGATACGGCATTGGGATGTCAAACCCTGGATCAATTTGATAGAATGTGACCGGGTCTCAAGGTGAGACTGCCTACGTATCCTATTTCAAGGAATCAGGTCAGAACGTAGTTCAGGCCGAGGTTCGCTCGTATATTTTACCTCTCCTTTTACGCTCTAACTTTTGCCTAGTGCCGCCTTCACAGGTTCTTGGCCTAGCGAGCTTTCGACTTTTGCCTATTTATTTTTGTCTAGACCGCCTTCACAGGTTTTCGGTCTAGCAGGCTGCTCTAACTTTTGCTTGGGACCGCCCACCCTTGTGGTTTTCGGCCCAACGAGCATCTCTCAAGGATAGAAACGTTTGAGTTGATCCAGGTTGACCAAAGTGCTAAATTCGTTGCCGTCGAGATCGATGAGTTGAGCAGCACCCCCGGATAGGATGGTCTTGATAATGAACGGTCCGGATCGCTTTGGTCGAAACTTCCCGCGAACATCAAATACTGGGGCCCGTATTTCTTTCGTGACCATATCTCCTTCGACTAAGCCCCTGGACTTCACCTTCTTGTCGAATGCCCGTGCGATTCGACGTTGATAGCCTTGAACATGATACAGAGCCCGGAGTCTCCTTTCATCAAATAGCATTAGTTCGACAAACCTTCCGCTGAGCCACTCAGATTCTTCCAAGCCACTCTCGACTATGATCCTCAGAGATGGCACCTCAAGCTCGATAGGAAGTACTGCTTCCATTCCATAGACCAGGGAGAAAGGAGTTACACCGGTTGAAGTTCGAATCGACGTCCTGTACCCCCATAGTGCCAGCGGCAGTTCTTCGTGCCAATCCCTTGCGGATTCGACAGTCTTCTTGATGATCACTTCGATGTTCTTGTTCGCTGCCTCGACTGCTCCATTTGTTTGTGGGCGATAGGTCGTCGACCGGTGGATATCGATGCCGAATTCCTCGAAGAGGTCCAGGACCCTTCCCTTGAAATGACTCCCGTTGTCTGACACGAAAGCCTGGGGAACGCCATACCGATAGATGATATTCTTTCGAATGAACTGGGCTACTTGGACAGTTGTCAAGACTCTGTACGATTCAGCTTCGACCCACTTGGTGAAGTAATCTATCGCCATGAGTATGAACCTGTGACCATTTGAAGCCGGAGGCGTGATCATCCCAATAACATCGATTCCCCACACAGAGAACGGCCATGGCGAGGTCATGCCATATAACTTAGAGGGTGGAACATGCTGTAGGTTGGCATGGATTTGACATTTGAAACAGCGCCGTACGTAGTCGATGCATTGAGACTCCATTGTTGACCAGTAGTAACCCTGCCTGAGGATCTTCCTAGCAAGCATAACACCACTCATGTGGGGACCGCAGACCCCTTCGTGAATTTCTTCCATTATCCTTGTTGCTTCGGCCCCGTTGACACACAGCTTGTGCATTCCGCAGTGAGACCTTCGATACAGTTTCCCTCCACAAATGATGTACTGAGCTGCCAACCTTTGCAGAGCAACCCGATCCTTTCTCGACGCTTCAGCAGGGAACTCTCCTCGTTCGACAAAGTTCCAGATATCATGGTACCAGGGTAAGCCATCATCGACATCATCAATGGCGTTGACATATTCATAAGCGGGCAAGTCCCTCTGTTCAATCACAATCGGTCGCATCCGGACCCCTACTGGAAGTTCGATCATGGAAGCCAAAGTCGCCAAAGCATCGGCGAACTGATTCTTCAAGCGTGGAGTGTGGGTGAAAGTCACCTTATTGAAGCAAGGAATCAGTTCTTCCAAATCTTGGTGATAAGGCTTCAGCTTTTCCTCACGGACCCTCCAGTCTCCATTGGCCTGGGAGATCACCAGGTTTGAATCTCCAATTATTTCGAGCTTCTCGACTCCGAGTGCAATAGCAGCTTCCATTCCGACGATGCAGGCCTCGTACTCAGCTTGATTGTTGGTGACGTCGAAGTTTAATTTGAAAGCGAGGGGGATGTGAGCCCCAGCGGGCGTAATAAGCAATATCCCGACTCCAAAACCTCTTTGATTAGCAGCCCCGTCAAAATAGAGCGTCCACACTTCTTCGACAATGGTTAACACATCCTTATCCGGGAAATTGAAATCTACGTCCTCGGGTCCATCGATCGGGTGGTCGGCTAGGAATTCTGCCACGGCACGGCCCTTCACTGATTTCCTCGTGACGTATTGGAGATCGAACTCAGCCAGCAGAAGCAACCAACGTGCTAGCTTATGGGTGAGCGCCGGCTTCTCGAACAGATACTTGATAGGATCCATCCGAGAAATCAGCTTCACCGAATAGGCTAGCATGTAGTGTCTAAGCTTTTTGGTAGCCCAAACTAGCGCCCAACACGTCTTTTCCAGGGGAGTGTAACGTTCCTCACTCCCCACCATCTTCTTGCTCAGATAGTAGATGGCTTTCTCGACTCCTTTATCTCCTTCTTGCGCCAATAAGCATCCCATGGACGTCGGAGTAACGGATAAGTACAGAATTAGGGGTCGACCAGGTGTAGGCGGCATTAAGACAGGTGGATTCCTCATATACGCCTTGATAGATTCGAAAGCAGCTTGGCACTTCTCTGTCCATTCGAAACGGACGTCTTTCTTGAGCAGACGGAACAGCGGTTCGCAGGTCAATGTTAGCTTGGCTATGAATCGACTGATGAACTGAACTTTTCCCAGGAAGCTTCGCACTCCCTTTTCCGATCGCGGCGGTTCCATCTCGAGGATTGCTGTAATCTTAGAGGGATCGACCTCAATTCCTCTTGCGGTGATCAAGAACCCCAACATTTTGCCTGCTGTGACCCCAAATGTGCACTTTTGTGGATTAAGACGCACGTTGTATTTGCGGAGCCTCTCGAGAAACTGCCTGAGCGCTGGAATGAAGTCTTCCTTTTCCTTTGCCTTGACAATCATGTCGTCGACGTAGACCTCAACCGTTTTGTGGATCAGGTCGTGTAACAAAGTGGTCTGGGCCCGCTGGAAGGTGCAACCGGTGTTCTTCAACCCAAACGGCATCATCACATAGCAGTAAGTACCCCACTCGGTGACGAAGGTCGTCTTCTCTTGATCTTCGGGTGCCACAAAGATCTGGTTGTATCCTGAGAATCCGTCGACAAAAGAGAGCAAAGCATGCCCCGCCGTGTTGTCCACAAGCACATCAATGTGAGGCAAGGGAAAACTATCTTTGGGGCTTGCTTTGTTCAAGTCCCTAAAGTCGACGCAGACTCGGATTCTTCCATCTTTCTTAGGAACTGGCACGATGTTAGCCACCCACTTTAGATATTCAGCAACCCTCAGGAATCCGGCGTCAATCTGCTTGGTAACTTCCTCTTTGATCTTCTCCACCCAATCCGGTCTCATTCGGCGGAGTTTCTGTTTGACTGGGATGGCCCCTGGAGCCAACGGAATTCGGTGCTGCACGATTTCAGGATCGATACCGGGCATGTCTTTGTGAGACCATGCGAAAACCTCGAAGTATTCTTTGAGCAGATCAATCAGCGCAGTACGATCCTCGGGGGACAGAGTTGAACCAATTTGCATCATTCGGGGGTTATCCTCGTCTTTCAAATTTATAGAAATTACTTCTTCTTTTAGAGGCTGAGCATGCCTTTCGTCTTCCTTTTCGATGAGGGAACGCAACTCAGCGGGGATGTCCCCATCGAAGTCTGTTCCTTCATCGTCAGGGTCGACACAGTTTATATAGAAATCAGCAAAGTAGTCAGAAGCAGGGTCATTCATTTCATAAAACCCCGACGGGTTGCCAAGTACAGTCGACTCGAACTCGAAGTAGAAGCTATGACGTGGAGGGCCAAGAGGCACAAACTCCGACTCTGAGCTAGACCTAGACCGGACAGACTCCGTGTCAGACTCGGGTACATTGTCAATGCATGTCAAGCGTGGAGTGAAAAAGCAATTATTTAAACTACCCTTAGCCTCCACGATGAGAGAGGTTGGATCTTCGATGACGTCCGGAGAGTCGGGCCCAAGCATCAGCACTTCGGCCTCTTCTTCTTCGCCAACCAAACCTACTTGAGAGAACAGCATCCCCAAGCTTTCTTGATCAACTGCCATGACCCAGTCTGTTTCTTCCTTAGCTTGGATCAGCTGCTTCTTGAACTCTTCCTCTGCCAGTTTGTCCTTGGCCATCTCCTCTTCATCATCGGACCAGGTGTCCGCAGCAAAGATTTCGAACCCCGGAAGCCAAGTTCCAGTCTCCGGATCCCAGAACGGTTCAGGCTGACCTTCGTACACAATGCTCCCTCCTTCGCGGATGAAGTAGCTGTCGGGATTACCATAGAGGGTACGAGGTTTTCCCGTGTCTTTCCCCCTTTTAGCCTTTTTGGCCGGAGGTGCGTACCCAAAGCCAAATCGGCTCTCGGTAGAGGGAAAGACAGGGAACTCAGCGACCCCCTGCTGGTTTATTCAGAGTCCAAAGCTGGGCATGTGGCCCATCTTCCTCATGATGTCAATAGCAGCTGAGCTAACGAGGAAGTCATCGTCGATGGTGACGGTAAGGACTGATCCTGCGGTGTCGAACGAGAA
This sequence comes from Rhododendron griersonianum, assembly GCA_018127125.1. Taxonomy (NCBI): domain Eukaryota; kingdom Viridiplantae; phylum Streptophyta; class Magnoliopsida; order Ericales; family Ericaceae; genus Rhododendron; species Rhododendron griersonianum. The sequence goes on along the minus strand of CM030798.1, from coordinate 8,057,035 downwards.
GCCTCCAAAGTCTGAGTCCTCCTCCCCATGTGTAATCCCTAGAACGGGCTCATCCTCTTTAAGCGGGCGGATCCCAGCGTCTCCGCAAATGGTGAGAGTTCCAGTTGGAAGCCCCAGCATGACTTTCTAGTGCAGAGTCGAGGGCACTGCCATGATATCCGACCTGTGCAGCCACGGCCTTCCTAGCAGGAGATTGAAAGTGGCGGGAATGTCGACCATGTGGAACTCCACCTCCATCTCAAAGCCCTCAGCGTCGAGCTTGAGCATGATGGTTCCCTCGACAACACGGCGAGTGCTATCGTAGGCCTTGACAGCCAGGTTGGATGGTGCGAGATCCTTCTTGGCGAATCCCAATCGGTAAGCAACCCTCAGCGGGCAGACATTAATGGCGGAGCCATTGTCAATGAGCACGGTCGGCACCCAGAGTCCATTGCACTTGACGGTAATGTGCAGTGGGCGGTTGTGGTCAGTTCCTTCAACAGGTAGGTCCCGCTCGGTGAACGTCACAGAGTGTTTGGCAAGCAGTGGCAGGATGAGAGCGACCAATGCTTCGGGGGTGATGTCGGTTGGTACTTTGAGTCGGGCGAGAGCCCCAGATAGTCCGTCGCGATGCTCCTTTGATGATGCAATCAAACCCCAAACCGATACTGCCGCAGGGATCCTTTCAAGCTGCCTCTGAATCATGTCCCCTTCCGGGATTCCAGCAAGGATGTTCGGAGTGCCTCTTTGAGCAGTCGGATTAGCGGGTTGTACAACGGGAGGATTGGATGAGCTCCCAGCCTGTAAGTTGGAGGGCTGAAAGACTCGGCCGCTCCTCGTGACATTGGCGACGTCCCACCAAGAGGTTGCATTGTTGAAATCCCAGAAATCCGCGGGTATGTCACCCATCTTGCGCTTTCCCTTATCGGTTGCTGTCACAGTCGCAGACAGATCTTCCTCGGTAGCCAACTCGTGTTCCAAGCCCTTCACTACCACTTCCTCCCAAAAGGACGGGTCCTGTGCTGTAGCTTCTTCGAACGGTGCTCCCGAGTTGGTGTCGAACGGTGTATCCCAGAAACCGGCATCTACTAGAGCGGAGTTGACCGTCCAGACCTCATTTCCCATTTTGATGTCCACTACCTTGTCTTCGTCCCAAAAGTCAGCGGGCAGCGGGTTCGTGTTAAGGTCGACAATCTCGTCGAGCTCCCAAAGGTCGTCGGGCACAGCGTCCAAAGTCATGATGCTGCATTCGTCTCGAGATAGAAGCACGACGGGCAGCGGAAGCTCTTCGTCAATTATGTAGGAAGCCGTATCAAACTCTTCATCAGCCACCGAATCTAGGGGCTCTTCTTGTTGGAAGTCTTCCTCAGTGTAGAGTGCTTCGTAGTTGGGCACGACTGCCTCTAGATCATAGTCGGCCGGGAACTGCCAGGCGGGTTCGGGGTCCCAAAAGTACGGTTCTTCCTCCTCGGGTTGGGCGGGTTCGGCCTGATAGAATAACGTGCGTAATGACAAGCCATCGAGCGGGTCGGACTGCGCTGCAACCCACTCTTCTTCCAATTGGTCGAGCCATGCCTGATAAACCTGTGGAGGTACAGGGAAACCCAAATGGTACTGCTCATTCCAGTCGTGGGCTAGTTCCGTCCATTCTCTCATCCTTTCTTCCATCTCCCTACTGGCAGACACCATGTTGACGTCGAGTTCGGTCGGGAATACCACGACGGGCCTTGGGTGATCGTCTGAGGTTATATAGTCGGTGGGGTTGAATATAGTGGAGCTAGGGGAAGTTATGGTGGAGCTAAGGGATATCTGGCCAACTTGGTTATGGTGCTTCGGGAGAGAGTTGGAGATGACGTTTGGTTTGGATGGTGGGTTAGGAAGGGTTCCATTGTCCACCAATCCTGTATCGTGTGACGGAGGCGATAACAAGAGTCGGTGTATGGCCGGGCATTTGATGGTACGCACAGAAGGCATTGGGGTTGTGGCTAGGAGGTGGATTTTGACGGAGTGGAGTTGGGGTGAGAGGCCTGAGATGACCAGACTTGGCCAATTTCTCGAGGACAGCAGAGAGAGGTGCTTCGAAGTTGGCGAAGACACGAGGTTGGTTGCGGTTTCGGGGTTTCTGCAGTGCTTGTACTTGGTTAACATCGGCTGTATGGTTAGAGCTGTGGGTTGTGGCAGTGTTACTTGCAGTAGCGGCACTGGCATAGTTGTTGCCACCGAAGAGAGCAGTGCTGCTTCCGGTGTACACATAGGGCTTGGACTTTGATGTCGAGGAGGTAGGAGCAGCCTCGGTTCTCGGAATGACCCCGTTTTGGAGAGCTTCCTCTATGGCGAGACCGGAGTCGAAGAAGGTTTCCCAATTTGCGCCTTGGACCAGCACAAGGTTCTTAGCAAAGTCCGGTTGCAGGTTGCGGGAGATAATGCGAATCTGGTCCTTTTCGCTGGGACGATCCATCATTTTGGCTGCCTTCGCCCTCCATCGCTGAATGAAGTCGGCAAATGGTTCCTTCGTACCCATCTTGGTTGATTCCAACTCTCGCGTGGTCACTTTAAGTTGGACGTTGTAGCTATATTGGGAGTTGAAAGCAGCCCCAATATCGACCCAGGTCTTCCTTTTGGAAAGGTCCAACGACAGAAACCATTGGAATGCGGGACCAGTGAGGGTTTGAGGAAAGAGTTGAGCCATGGTTTCCTCTTCAATCCCGTGTAGTTTCATTGCACTGTGATATGCCAACAAGTGGGTTTTAGGATCTCCAGAACCGTCAAACTTTACAAAATCAGGCATTTTAAACCTCTCGGGCAGCCTAGCATTAGGAAAAGGGCAAAGACGATCCATGTCTAAACCACCAGCGCCTATCTTTTCAGCCTTGGAAACTGTTTCTTCGAGCTTGGCCATCTTGGCGATCAGCATGGCCATTTCTGGATTCGGAGCAGGGTTTTCTCCTTGACGGTTTTCTTCGACCACAATTCACGTTCTCCGCCACCTCCTCCAGTTGCAGCTGCCGGAGGGAGGCGTTCTTCAATTAAGGCACGGAGATTGGCCGTAGAGGCATCGGCCTGATCGGCCCTTTCCTGCATGATGGCTAGATTACGCTGAATGTCGGCAAGAGTCTGGGCAAGAGTCGGAATTTCAGCCATGTCGAGAGGTTTGGTTTTGACTTGGACGAGCTTTTGAGGTGCAGGGAACGGAGTGAAAGGTGTCGGTGGCGAGGCCTCTCCCAACAGAAAACAACCCGGAGCTTCCGTCGTGGTAGACCCAGAAACAGACCCACCCAAATCTTCTCACAGACAGACCCGGCGGACGTTCTCAAGTAGGTTTGGCTCTTGATTCTGAATCTGTACGGTGCGATGGCTAGACAGTAAAGTAGAAGGGCTCAGTGACAGCCTGCAGCAATTTTATTTGAAAAAAGAGAAAGAAAATGTTCAACGTCGTCAGTGTCCTCCTAGACTCTAGAACTAGCAGACAAAACCGTTTTATGGCGGCCGGACGCTGCCCAAGTCCTCGGATTTCTTTTCGACGGTGTACCTTGAAGGGATCGACTAACACTAAGAGATGTCGAAACAGCCTAAGTCTTTGACTATCCCGTTCTCGAAGTTTCAATGTTGGAATGGAACAACTTGGTGTCGACGACATGATACCGTAACCAAGAGGGCGTAAGCAGCACTGTGCCGGAGCCTTGAATGGTGTAAGTGTTTAGCACTTTTAACCTGGGTGGTATGAGCATCATGTCATGTCTCCCGTTATTCCTAGTTTCCTATTTGAAACCTCGATTGGGTTTAGGCAAGGACTTTGAAAGTCTCGATTTCCCAAAGTCTCGTTGACCTGAGGAATTGGAAAGTTGATAACGTGCACCATCACGATGCACGACTCGTCATCGGTCCAGGCAGCGCCCTAGCAGGCATAAAACGGGTTTGAAAGAGAGACAACCCTAAAAGCCGCCCTAGCATGCTCCTACGCAGAACGGTATGGATGTATGTACAGGCATGCGATATGGAAAGCAGTAACACATAGACAGTTTATGGGGTTAGATGCAAGTAATCCTACCCTGTGGGTTCCTGTCTTAGTGTTGAAAGGTTCTAGTGCTTTGTACGCGTGACGAGGCTAGTTTTGGCTTAAGGGGGTTCCTCAGGCTAGAGATGTTTTATACCTCCCATCACCCTGCGTGCAGCAAAGCAATGGTCAAACAGTAATACGTCTCATCATCGTCCAAGGTTGTTGGGCATTCGAGGACCTCGGGCTCCAGTAAACTGTGCCGGTTACCCAAAACGCCTCAACGGGGCTGATAGAACACCGATGCAAATGAACGCGCGCCGCAAGAATGATCAAGAGAGAGAAATGGAAATGCTTTTTGAAAACGCCTTTTGAAGCTTGGCTCACTTCATTAATCGACACTTGGAGAAGACTACACAAGTGAAAAATAGTAAAAGCCCCAGTTCGGAGTGGTCGGATGTAGAATCCTGTTACGTCACCATTCCGTTCTTCAGCAGCGCGGAGCGTACTGTTTTGACAAACTTTTGAAAATTGTTCATTCATGTATTAATTTTCCAAATGTTGATTAATGTAATGTCCCCAGCAGAGTCGCCACTGTGGGCACACGCCCCAAAAACTCCCGCGTTTTAAGCATGAAAATTCCGGGTGCGCCCTTCTCGCGGAAAGCGCGGCGAAATGCTTCGCAGTTCAGAGAGTCGCCACTCGGGTTTTGCAGAGAGTACCCAAGAAACCGTGATTTTGAAAACGTTTTGAATTGCATTTTGATTTGAAATTGAAAAAGGCTTGTAGACTGGTCCGTCGTCACCTTCGAAATCTGAGGTTCGGGAGCCAGGTTACGAGAGGGGAAGGGTTTTATGGCACCCCCTCTCGCCCAATCCGGAGATCGGTCTCTACTCAGGCATTTTATAAAACGTTTGCATTTCTCTCTTTATTTGATCATTTTCTTAGCCAGTTAGGGCGGGGGAACAGTTAATGGGGATTAAAACTGTAAACACATTTGCAGTTATGTACAAGATCGGTGGCAAAATGTTTATGGATGATGATGTTTGATCTAAGCAAATATAATAGATTGAGAACAAGCTACTGTGAACATTTTGAACAGACTAGAGCACACTGACTGTGCTGTGGTGCACACAGAAGCAAGCCTGCATGCACTGGCCAAGCCACTGCATGCAGCCCTGACCTGCGTGCGCCACACCACAACTGGCGTGCGCCGGTAAACTCAAATTCACAACTTCTGTTATCAACCCTCTGGGCTTTGGAAAGGACCAGTGCACACCCAGGACAAACCACGCAGTTGATAGAGGTTACTAAGCTATTACAGAGAGATTAAAGGGCTAAGAAGCCATCAAATGAACAGAAAACCCCTTAAACAGTGAGGGGAGGATGATCAAAGGCCTGGATGGAAGATCCATGCAAGGGCCAAGCCACTGGAAGCTGGGTTACTACCGTACGCCAGTAAATTATGGCCGTACGCCAGTTTTGCCTTTGCTCCAGTGCTTTGGCTTTGCACCATCTGGGCTCTGGAACATGACCAGAAGGCTCCCAGAGGCCAAGCTACAGCAAGATATAGATGGAAAAGAAAGCAGTTCTAAAAGACAGTAAGCAAAAGGTTGATTTTAGCATGCAGCAGGGTGATCAGAATATAAATAAAGCAACAAAACAATGATCCATGGTCCCCACGCCAGTTTTGCACGTACTGCCATGACTGGCGTACGGCTCACACTACTGGTGTGCGCCACTGGTCACTGCACACGGTTTTGAAACATTGCCAGCGTTAGGGCCAGGACTGGTATAGATTACCAGCCTTGACCCTGCTAGCCCCCCTCAGGGGTCAGAACAGAAGACAGGAGCAAGAGGTGTTATACCTTTGCTTGTGAGTTTTGAAGTAAGATTGAGCTTGAGCTTGAGGTTTGAGGTTTTGAGAGGTGAGTGTAAGGGTGTTATGGACTGGACACTCTTCTTCTTTTCTTAACTCTCACTAGATGGGAGAGAAAACAAGGGAAAAGAGAGGAGAAAAGGAAGAACCAAAGCTTGGGCTATCTAATGTGCTAACCCCTTGCAAATAAATGCAAGGGGGGTATTTATAGGCTAGGAGCCAACAGATCAGTTGGGGCTTAAGGGGCTGTTTGGTTTGTTAAGGCCAAGGAGTAGCCTCCCATGCATTAAATGCATGGGACTTGGCATGAAAGGTGGTGTGGTTGAGAAGGGAACAGGAGGACGGTCCCCAGCCACTAGAGGACTGCTGGCAGACGCCAGGTGGCGCCCCAACTCCCGCGTGCTCTGCTGGCCAAAAGTTGATTTGACTGGCTCTGACTGGCGTGCGCCCCTTAGAAGTGGCGTGCGCCAGTAACTGGGGATGACTGACACGTGGCGGTGGTTCCAGCGCACGCTAGTCATCCACCAGCGTACTCCAGTAGGGTTTTGCTGAGGCCATTTGGTTCTGGCTTGAGGGTTCGACAAGGGTTTGGAAAGGGTTCGGATGAGGCTCAGGACGCTCAAAGCTCAAATCCTTCAACAAACTCGGTATGTTCTCGACCTTAATCATCATTGGGGAATCAAAGACCGTAAGTAAACTAATCCGGACAGTCCAGAATAGGGTGTCTACAGATCCAACTGTCAACATTATACCAATCGAACAGTCGGACCCTTATGTGGCTCCAAGTGAGGATTGCTCCATTATGGTGTTGGATGCGCCACCCGCTGATCTATGGGATGTTGATGAGATCGTCGACCTTAACAAAGCTCCGCCGCCTGCTGACCTTTAGGATGCCGATAAGGTTGTCGACATAGATATGGGAAACGAAGTCTGGACCTTCAACTCTGCTCTGGTCGACGGAGGTTTCTGGGATGTGCCGTTCGTTACCAATCCAGGAGCGCCGTTTGAGGAAGCTGCCGCACAGGATCCTGCTTTCTGGGAAGGATTAGTGATGGAAGATCTGAATTGGGGAGTAACACCGGAACAGGACTCGCCTGCAAGGGTAGCATCCACAGACAAAGGGAAGCGGAAGATGGAGGAACTGCCCGCGGACTTCTGGAACTCTATCGATTCATCTTCTTGGTGGGACGTGGCCAATGTGACGAGGAGCGGCCGAGTCTTTCAGCCGCCAAACCTTCAGGCTGGGGGCTCGTCCAATCCTCCGAGGCCCACTGCTCCTGCCGCCTCAAGGAACGTTCCAGTAGTCCTTAGTGGGGTCCCGGAGGGGGACGTGATTCAGAAGCAACTCGAGAGGATCCCGGCCGCCGTATCGATCTGGGGTTTAATCGCATCATCAAAGGAGCATCGTGACAAGTTATCTGCGGCTCTGGCCCGACTCAAGGTACCAACAGACATCACTCCTGAAGCCATGATTGCCCTCATCTTGCCTCTGCTCTCTAAGCACTCCGTTACTTTCACCAAGAGGGACCTGCCTGTCGAGAGAGCTGATCATAACCACCCGTTGCACATCACCGTCAAATATAAGGGACTTTGGATTCCGACCGTACTCATTGATAATGGCTCCGCCATTAATGTCTGTCCGTTAAGGGTCGCGTACCGCCTCGGAATCGCGAAGAAGGATTTCGCGCCATCTAATCTGGTTGTCAAAGCCTATGATAGCACCCGCCGTGTCGTGGAGGGGACCATCGTACTCAAGCTCGATGCTGAAGGCTTTGAGATGGATGTGGAATTTCATGTGGTCGACATCCCTGCCACCTTCAATCTGCTGCTAGGCAGACCATGGCTGCATAGGCCAGACATTATGGTAGTACCTTCAACTCTGCATCAGAGGGTCATGCTGGGGCTTCCAACTGGGACTCTGACTATCTGCGGGGACTCTGGGATCCGCCCGCTCAAGGATGATGAACCTGTCCTGGGAATCACGCACGGGGAAGAAGACTCAGATTTTGGAGGGTTTTCATTCGAAACTTCAGGCTCAGTTCTTGCCATTGCCGTGGATGACGACTTTATCATTAGCTCGGCTGCCTTCGAGATTATGAGAAGGATGTCGTTCATGCCTGGTCTGGGGCTTGGGATCAACCAGCAAGGGATCGCCGAGTTCCCCATCTTTCCCTTTACCGAAGGTCAATTTGGTCTGGGATACACTCCCCCTGTCAAAAAGGCCAAAAAGGGGGAAAGGTGCGGGAAAACCTCGAACCCTTTATGGTAACCCTGACAACTACTTCGTCCGCGAGGGAGGGAGCATTGCTTATTTGGGACAGCCTGAACCATTCTGGGATCCGGAGACTGGCACTTGGCTACCGGGATTTGAGATCTTCGCTGCAGACACCTGGTCCGACAGTGAGGAGGAGATAGCGAGGGAAGAGCTGGCTGAACAATAGTTCAAGAAGCAGTTGGCCCGGGTTAAGGAAGAGGCTGACTAGCTGCAGGCTATTGGTCAAGAGGATTTGGGGATGCTGTTCTCCCAGGTAGGTTTGGTTGGCAAGACAGAGGAGGCTGAAGTACTGATGCTTGGGCCCGACTCTTCGGACATTCTCGAGGATCCAACCTCCCACATCGTGGAAGCCAAGGGTAGTATTAACAACTGCATTTTCACTCCACGCTTAACATGCATTGATGACGCGTCTGAGTCTGATATTGAGTCTGTTGCGTCTAAGTCTAGCTCAGAGTCGGAGTTTGTGCCTCTTGGCCCTCCACGTCACAGCTTTTACTTCGTGTTTGAGTCTACTGTACTTGGCAACCCGTCTGGGATTTATGAAATGAATGATCCTACTTCTGACTACTTTGCGAACTTATATATAAACTGTGTCGACCCGAACGATGAAGGAACAGACTTCGACGAGACCATCCCAGCTGAGTTGCGTTCCCTCATCGAAAAGGAAGACGAAAGGCATGCTCAGCCTCTAAAAGAAGAAGTAATTTCGGTAAATTTGAAAGACGAGGATGACTCCCGTATGATGCAAATTGGTTCAACTCTGTCCCCCGAGGATCATACCGCACTGATTGATTTGCTTAAAGAATACTTCGAGGTTTTCGCATGGTCTCACAAAGGCATGCTTGGTATCGATCCTGAAATCGTACAACACTGAATCCCATTAGCACCTGGGGCTATACCAGTCAAACAGAAGCTCCGCAGGATGAGACCGGACTGGGTTGAAAAGATCAAAGAAGAAGTCACCAAGCAGATTGACGCTGGGTTCTTGAGGGTAGTTGAATATCCTAAATGGGTGGCTAACATCGTGCCAGTCCCTAAGAAAGATGGAAGAATCCGGGTCTGCGTCGATTTCAGGGACTTGAACAAAGCAAGCCCCAAAGATAGTTTTCCCTTACCACACATCGATGTGCTTGTGGACAACACGGCAGGGCATGCTTTGCTCTCTTTTGTCGACGGATTCTCAGGGTACAACCAGATCTTTGTGGCGCCAGAGGATCAAGAAAAGACGACCTTTGTCACCCAGTGGGATACTTACTGCTACGTGATGATGCCGTTTGGGCTGAAGAATGCCGATTGCACTTTCCAGCGGGCCCAGACCACTTTATTACATGATTTCATCCACAAGACGGTTGAGGTCTACATCGACGACATGATTGTCAAGGCAAAAGAGAAGGAGGACTTCATCCCGACACTTAGGCAGTTTCTCGAGAGGCTCCGCAAGTACAACGTACGTCTTAATCCACAGAAGTGCACATTTGGGGTCACAGCAGGCAAGATGTTAGGATTCCTGATTACGGAAAGAGGAATCGAGGTCGATCCATCTAAGATCAAGGCAATTCTCGAAATGGAGCCACCACGGTCAGAAAAGGGAGTGCGAAGCTTTCTGGGAAAGGTTCAGTTTATCAGCCAGTTCATAGCCAAGTTAACTATGACTTGCGAACCGCTGTTCCGTTTGCTAAAAAAGGATGTTCGTTTCGAATGGACGGAGAAGTGCCAAGCTGCTTTTGAGTCTATCTGGGTGTATCTGAGGAATCCATCAGTCTTGATGCCACCTACACCTGGACGACCTCTGATCCTGTACTTGTCCGTCACTTCGACAGCCGTGGGATGTTTGCTAGCACAGGAAGGGGATAAGGGAGTCGAGAAAGCCATTTACTATCTAAGTACGAAGATGGTAGGAAGTGAGGAGCGCTATACTCCTCTGGAGAAGACATGTTGGGCGCTAGTTTGGGCTACCAAAAAGCTTAGACACTACATGCTAGCCTATTCGGTGAAGCTGATTTCTCGGATGGATCCTATCAAGTATCTGTTCGAGAAGCCAGCGCTCACCCATAAGCTAGCACGTTGGTTGCTTCTGCTGACTGAGTTCGATCTCCAATATGTCACGAGGAAATCTGTGAAGGGCCGTGCTGTGGCAGAATTCTTAGCTGACCACCCGATCGATGGACCTGAGGATGTGGATTTCAATTTCCCGGACGAAGATGTGTTAACGGTTATCGAGGAAGTTTGGACGCTCTATTTCGATGGGGCCGCTAATCAAAGAGGATTCAGAATTGGGATATTGCTTAATACGCCCGCTGGGGCTCATATCCCCCTCGCTTTCAAGTTAAACTTCGACGTCACCAACAATCAAGCTGAGTATGAAGCCTGCATCGTCGGGATGGAAGCTGCTATTGCACTCGGAGTCGAGAAGCTCGAGATAATTGGAGATTCAAACCTGGTGATCTCTCAAGCCAATGGAGAGTGGAAGGTTCGTGAGGAAAAGCTGAAGCCTTATCACCAAGATTTGGAAGAACTGATTCCTCGCTTTAATAAGGTGACCTTCACCCATATTCCACGCTTGAAGAATCAGTTCGCCGATGCTTTGGCGACTTTGGCTTCAATGATCGAACTTCCAATAGGGGTCAGGATGCGGCCAATAGTGATCGAACAGAGGGACTTGCCTGCTCATGAGTATGTCAACGCCGTCGATGATGTTGATGACGGCCTGCCCTGGTATCATGACATTTGGAATTTTGTGGAACGTGGAGAGTTCCCTGCGGGAGCTTCAAGAAAAGATCGGGTTGCCTTGCAAAGGCTGGCAGCCCAGTACATCATTTGTGGAGGGAAACTGTATCGAAGGTCTCACTGTGGGATGCACAAGCTATGTGTCGACGATGCCGAAGCAACAAGGATAATGGAGGAAATTCACGAAGGAGTCTATGGTCCCCACATGAGCGGTGTTATGCTTGCTAGAAAGATCCTCAGGTAGGGTTACTACTGGTCTACAATGGAGTCTCAGTGAATTGACTACGTGCAACGCTGCTACAAATGCCAAATCCATGCCAACCTGCAGCACGTTCCCCCATCTAAACTATATGGCATGACTTCACCATGGCCTTTCTCTGTGTGGGGAATCAATGTTATCGGGATGATCACGCCCCCTGCTTCAAATGGTCACAGGTTCATACTGGTGGCAATAGATTATTTCACTAAGTGGGTCGAAGCTGAATCCTACAAAGTCTTAACAACAGTTCAGGTAGCTCAGTTCATCCGAAAGAACATCATTTATCAGTATGGCGTCCCCCAGACATTTGTGTCAGACAACGGGAGTCATTTCAAGGGAAGGGTCCTGGAGCTCTTCAAAGAATTCGGCATTGAGATCCACCGATCAACCACCTATCGTCCACAAACAAATGGAGCAGTCGAAGCAGCAAACAAGAACATTGAGGTGATCATCAAGAAGACTATTGAGTCCGCGAGTGATTGGCACGAGCAGCTGCCGTTGGCGCTATGGGGATATAGGACGTCGATTCGAACTTCAACTGGTGCAACTCCTTTCTCCCTGGTCTATGGAATGGAAGCGGTACTCCCCATTGAGCTTGAGGTACCCTCTTTGAGAATCATGGTTGAGAGTGGTCTGGAGGAATCTGAGTGGCTTAGTGGGAGATTTGTCAAACTAATGTTATTTGATGAAAGGAGGCTCCGCGCTCTGTATCATGTTCAGGGTTATCAGTGTTGAATCGCCCAGGCATTTGACAAGAAGGTGAAGTCCAGGGGCTTAGTCGAAGGAGATATGGTCACAAAGGAAATACAAGCCCCGGTGTTCGACGCTTGCGGGAAGTTTCGACCAAAGCGATCCGGGCCGTACATTATCAAGACTATCCTGTCTTGGGGTGCTGCTCAGCTCATCGATCTCGACGGTAATGAATTCAGCACTCTGGTCAACCTGGTTCAACTCAAACGTTTCTATCCTTGAGAGATGCTCGTTGGGCCGAAAACCACAAAGGTAGGCGGTTCCAAGCAAAAATTAGAGTAGCCTGCTAGACCGAAGACCTAAGGAGGCGGTCTAGGCAAAAATAAATAGGCAAAAGTCGAAAGCTCGCTAGGCCGAAAACCTGTGAAGGCGGCACTAGGCAAAAGTTAGAGCGTAAAAAGAGAGGTAAAACACACGAGTGAACCTTAGCCTAAACTACGTTCTGACCTGATTCCTTGAAAAGGGATACGTTGGCAGTCTCACCTTGAGACCCGGTCATATTCTATCAAGTTGATCCATGGTTCGACGTTCCAGTTCCACATCAAAGGCCGAAGGAAATTGAGGGACGAATCAAAGTTTCATTGGAGAATCAGAAGGGGGAAACCCTCCGTCTTTCAACTTTATTGCAAAATTACTATTTCTAAATACATCGGCTGAGCATAAAAGCCTTAAAATAGTTAGGCATGAAAAACATAACAAAATGCTTGAGAAGCCTAACGGCTCACAGCTTATTCTAAGTACAGCAAAGTGGTCCGGAGTCAGTCGATATTTTCTCTTGCAAATACATCTGCTCTTAGCCATTGCCTGTAGCGGCTTCTCAGCCTGGTGGTGAAATTCGGCATTTCTGCCTGAAGGACCCTCAAACCCCAGCACCTCTTGTACCCGTTGAGCATTCGAGCATTGAAGTTGGGAATGCGAAAATCCCCGACACTGATGCGGTTGTTCTCCTGAGATACACCCAGCTTTCAAAGAATACGGCCGGGGATGTAGAAGGTGAAGCTCGTCAGCCCTGCAATCACCACCCTATCAAACCCGTCAGAATGGACAGTCATATTCGTCAGCTCTAGCCACGGGCATCTCCAGACAATCTCGTCCGGCTGCATTTGCTGCAAGAAAAAGTACCATTCTTTGATATCCATCTCGGGGTACCTCATCTCTCTCTGATGGATCCTCTTCAGAAAAAGGTTCCAGCCGTCCGCCGGTGGGTGGAGCAAATTCTGCTTATCCGACAGCCATAGCTGCATGAGCGGAAAGACAAGTAAGAAGCCAGATAAAGCCTGAGCGGAAAAACAAGTGAGAAGCTAGGAGTAGCCTAAACCGAGTGTCGACGTAAAATGAGAAAGTGCAAAAAACCAGAAAAAGGTGAGATGAGTGAGTTTACCTGAAGCAGAAGCGGACTCCCGCTGAAAGTGATCGCCTGGCCGGTGTACACCAAATCCAAGCCTTGGAGCGTCTCCGCCAAAACCAAAGGGATCACATTGTGCCGTCCTCCCATTTGAGCAGCGACACTCACCAGCAAGGGGCTAACCCGCCCGTAAGCAGGAACAAGCAAGTAAGCGGCTAGCAAACAGATCACCAGAGCAAATCGACGCCGAGCCTGCCATGTCATGTCTCTCAAATCGCCGTCCGGGCTATACAGCTCGATCAGCCGCATAATGTTAACCTGACCGCCTGCGAGGATAGTGTTGGCCAAACCTTGTGAAATGACGAGCGAGGTCGCTAACAGGTTCGGCATGCTCTCTTGGTAGGGAGGGACGACGATCGTAGGAGACGAGAAGGTTCGGAGGTACACTTGGAACTCCTCCACGGTCGGACATATTTCGTCATCATCGAAGCGAAAGACATGGACATCGGGGTCCCAACACCTTAGAGCAACCCTTAGGAGAGTGGGACGGAGCAGCACATGCCGCAGATACTGAAACGAAGAAAGGCCGTGATATTGGAAATTTAGCTAGTCAACACCTAAAAATTGCACTAGCCAAGGCCTGAGCAGAGTAGGAATTGGGTTTTCCATTGCAAGTGCCAAAATATGCTGAATATGAGAAATGGGACGTATCAGTGTAGCTCCACAATGCATGCAGCATCCAGCTTTATACCAAATTATGCACGATTCTTTCCTATTCCATATGCAAAACCAAGGGCTACCCTCCAAAATGGCCTTACAATGAAGGACACTGCCTCCTGAGAAGCCAGAAGCCGTGTGCAAACCGTGTGGGGTGAAGACAAGGAACTCCCAGAAAAAGGACAGTCGGTCAGACAAGTGGCTCTGCGTCACACTTTTCTGGCGCACGCCAGTACCTTACCAGCGTGCGCACGTTCTCCATGATTACTGGCGTACGACAGCCAATAACTGGCGCACACCAGTTAGGCCTGCACCAGAAACCAGTCTGCAGCAGCTACTGTCATCAAGAGCCCGAATGCAATTCCGAGGCCTGTTTTGCAAATTTGACGATTCACATAAGTCATGAATGATATTTGGGACTATGTTGAAGCATTGGTTTTCAAACGTTGCGCTTAATGAAGATTTCGGACCTCCCGCGGCCCGTGTCGGGTTGAAAGTGAGGATACGGAAGTCCAAAATCTGTTCCGGGGACTTTTGCCGAGTTTTGTCATACCGTACACATTATAAGGACCTAATGTGACTGTACGGGGGTGTCGATTTCAGTCCGGGACCATATCGAGTCATTTTTGGCATATTTTGTCCATTTTTGAGGCATTTTAGCATTTTTTTCGGTTCATTTCTCTTATCGGTTTGTTTTTCTCGAGTCTATCCACTCATACAGGTCATTGTACATACATATGGTCTTACAGAAGTGTCGGTTTAACCTGTCTAGGAGGATTGGGTGTTTTTGGCCCATTAATGCCCAAAATGTCGGGTTCCTTCGCGTGTCTTAAGGATACACATCGTATCCTAAGGCTTTTCTCCCATCCTATTCGAGCTAGGTCGAGTTTGCACATATCCGAGTGGTCATTTGTCAATTTAGGCTCGTCATCAATGCATGTTAGGTATCAATGGATGGTTTATTCTTTACCAATTTGCATCGAAAGGAGATTAATAAACATAAAATGCAGTTATTATATCATCCAAAGCACGTATCTCCAAACAAAAGGTGGAAATGTACGTAACAGGCACAACGGCCCAAGCAAAACAAGAAGCTACCATGTACTGGGCACATCCACCCGAAAGTCAAAAGGCACGCAGGCCCCCATCTCCAAAATCAAGTATCAAGTATCAAATGGCAAAAGGGCAGTAAAGTATCTGAGGCTCGGTGATAGCCCTCAGTCCGCGAAGTCCTCGGCCTCGTCGTCCTCCTCCTCGCTCCCGTCTAACTCTCCTGGCGTGATCCGAAACCTGGGGTCACTGGCAGAGCCAGAGCCGCTGCTGAGGGACGTGGACTCCCCCTCCTCTTCCTCTTCCTCTTCCTCCTCCTCTTCTTCCCGCCTCTTCTTTTTCTGTGCAGGCCCTTCAGCTGGCCTCTTCTGAACTGGCCTCTTCCTCAGCTCCCTCTGGGATTGTGGTGCCTTGCCCGCTGGGGTAATCACCACTCCTCTGGTCTCAGGCCGTGTAGCGCTCGCCTGTTGCTGGACCACAGCAGGTGCCTTCCCCTTTCCCTTCTGAGGAGCTGGCCTCCCTGTCTTCCGCCTAGGAGCCGCCCTAGCCTGTCCCCGCATTGTCATTTCATACAAATTTCTCAGTATATACATTGTGCATATTGTATATATCAAATGCTGAAACATGAATCAAGAGTAGGTACATCTAACATGCATTGTAACAAACATGCACAATCATGCTAAGTATTGAATTCGGATTTCTGGACTTATACCTGAGGCTGTGTAGTGGAAGCCGGAGTCACCGGTGGGTAGTGCAACTGCAAAGGGGTACCGCCCGCTATCTTGTGAAATTCCTTCTCCATCGCTAACAGCAAGCGAGCGGCCTCCCTCGCCCATTCGAGCGGCACCTGTGGAAGCAAGGTCAGGATACAGTACAAATACAATGTAGATATGGTACAAAGGGAATAGTTTCAACTGAAAACACGTCATACCGGTCTTGTGATCTCTGCTGGCTCCGTCCTGGCTGGCTCAAACTGAATCGTGGCAGCCTCTCCCTGCGCGTCCCGCACCAGCAACGTCCACAAAAGCTGAGGAAGTCCGGTCGCCTCAGCATAACCACTCCTGCTCTGTGAACGGCCTGTCTGACTCCTCTGGCCCCGCCTCTCCTCACCAGCTGCCAGGGCCTCGATCTCTACCGCCAGGAGCTCCATTGCCCCTAAAGGCCTCGCCAAGTACTGCCTCCAGTAGACAGCATAGTTGTGCCCAGATCTTGTAAAAGTCACTAGGTCTACCGGGACGGTGTAGCACCGCAACTCAGGGAGTGTGTACCGGCCTGTGTGTGAAGCACGAGGCGGAAGCGGCCCGGGGACAATGAACTCAGACGAACCTAGTGACTGACGTGTCACTCGATCGCCCAAGTACCACTGCCACCCGAAAGCCGACTCCAACAACACTCGACTCGCTATCACTGCTCTGCTTCTCGCCAGGTACTCAGGCTCAGTATTGCCCCAAGGATCCCACACCACCTGTAACACGTTCAAAGGATCAAAATCAAGGCATCAGCGACAGCATTAAAGCATTTCTAGGACATGGCATACCAAGGAACGGGTCCTCACCTGCGTGCCTGTCAACTCGTCGAGGTAGACTCTGAAAGCCAAAAGACTCTGTCGTGCCCCCTTCTTCCCTCTGTATAGTGGTCCCCAGATCATGGCACGTGGGAGAGTCTTCAAGTCCGAGCACTTATTCTCCGGAGGATACATCTTCAGCACCTCGTAGGCCCATAGCTGCAAGGATTTTCAATCAGTCAAGGCATCAGTATACAGTATATTCAATCCAAAGGAAAAGGTACAAGTATGAAATGAAATCAAATTAAAAAATGTTGTTTCTTACCTCCCACACCCTCCAGTACCCTGCAGGCGCCCTCGCTCCCCGGGAAAACTCTCCCATGAAGCTGTAGCACACACCCAAAGCAGCCCCTCCCCAATCGAACCGTGAAGCTGTGCGTAAGTCGCGGAGAGTGGGCAAGTAAGCCAAGTGTACCGTGGACCTCTTGTTCGGGTACAGCGTAGCCCCGAACAAGTACAACAAGTAGGCCCTCGCCATCTGCTCCTCCTCCAGCTCTGACCTCGGCACCCTCTCGTGCAAGTACCTCCTGAACTGGTCGTGGTGGACCATCTCTATACCACCTATAGGCACCTCACCCATAAACCACCTCAACGCTGCTGTGTCCCTGTGAATCCCCGAGTCAAACGGGATCGGCTCACCTCCCACCCTCAAGCCTGTGATCGCTGCAAAGTCCGAAGGGGTCACTGTCATCTCCCCAATCGGGAAGTGGAACGTATTGGACGCGTCCCACCACCTCTCAGCCAGAGCAGTCAGTACAGCGTGGTCACTCCTCACCGCTGTCAGCGTGGGGATAAACAAGCCAAACCCCGCCGCGTCCACCAGCTCCCTCACCTTCTCGGGCAACCCTCTGTAAAGCTCAAGCGAGCTCGTTGGACCTCCGTGCCCCCTCGTGCTAGCTACCCCTCTCTGCAAAGAAAACAACAACCAAAACAAGGACAATGCATCAGTACATGTGCAATTTCAGTTCAACAAGCAGTCAATAGCAAGTATTTCAAATTCCAAAGCGATTGCATCAGTCAGAGAAGTCTACGGTCAATTCAGTTTCAAAATGAGTGATCTTTACTGAAGTCTACGCATTCTATCAATTGAATTCAATTATCAAGAGCATTCTACCAAACAAGTCAAGTCGAGCCACTAGCAAAGACATACTGTTCAGTCGACTTCAGTTATCTAGAACATTCTATCAGTCGAATCAAGGCAAGCTATTATCAGGAATCCTGTTTTGTCAAATCCCAATTATTTCCAAGTGCCCTATCAGTCGAATCAAGTGCTACAGTCCAGTTCAAACTCAAGTCAAGCTACTATCAAGCTATTCAGCACAATTTCGAAGCATGCACAGATACGGCAAGTATGACATGAAAATTGAAGCAAGTCAAAAGGAATGTACCTCAGTCCAAGACGTGGACAAGTGCACCGTCGGGTCCCTCAGCACTAGCTCATCGTCGTAGTGCTCCTGCTTCGGAGTGTAGCTGTCTATCCTGGACGGTATGAACAAGTGAGGCTCTGGAAGCACGTACGCCTCCGCTACAAACGCAGCTTGGCCGGCCTTCAGCCTGGACTCTGCCAAGGCCACGGCTGACTCCTGTACCCACACCGCCTCCTCCTGGGCCCTCTCGGCGGCCTTTGTCCCTCGCTCTAACTCTCCTTGGGCCCTCTCGGCCGCTTCCTGCTCACGTCTCAATCGCTCCTCCTCATCGGACCGGGCTATCTGCTGCAGCCTCTCCTCACAGGCCGCCATCACCGCCGCCACCGCTGCCGGATTCTCCCTCATAAGCCGAGCGAGTGTGGCCTCGCCCACGAACAACGCTAAGTCACTACTCGTGATGGGCTCGCGTCCCGACGACCCCTCAGGAGGAATGAACTCGACCCGCTTTGTGTGGACTGCTCTCGGAACCTCCTCCTCGACTACCGGGTCCTTCCCCCTTTCAAAACCTCTCAGAAGCAACCCCGATCGGCCCTCACCGGCAACGCCACCACTGCCACTGCCGCCGGCCCCACCCAAGCCACCGCCAACCACAACCGAGCCTGCTACGCCGCTCGTTGGGTCCAACTGATGCACTTGTGAACCCCCTATCTCAACAGCAACCGGCGTACGCCCAAGGTCTACTGGCGCACGCCGATCGCCGTCGCCGTCGCCACCAATCTCCGCTGCATGGATGCCATTACCGCCGCCACTGCTCGAAACCCTTGCACCTATGATCAATACACCCTCTGGAACGGTTTGATCGTCAATCGGAGCCCCCAAAACCTCGGCTTCATGGCTCAATCGAGCCCCGACACCACCGCCGCCATTCCCGCCGCTGCTGTTGTCCGGCTCTGCCATGGGTGTATGTGGGGTGGTGATTTTGAGAAAAGGGGAGAAGAATGAATGTGGGATTGAGGGATTTCGGAAGTTTTTCGGAGACTTCGGAGTTTCAAAACGAAGAATGGCGGTTTCGTGCCCCTGCAGAAGTTTGTAAGTCGAAGGACCAGTGTTGGGCCAGGTTTGGGCCAAATAAAATCTGGGCTTGGCAAAGTAACTGGCGCACGCCAATGCCCTGATGCCGTACGTCGGTATTATTTGGGCCTGAGGCCCAAAATCATTTCAGTACTGAAATCCGCTCTCGATGACAGCCCATGTTACCCCAGTCCATTGATTCACTCTGGCTAGCTTTTCCCCAAGAAGAGCCCGCCCAGTTTCAAATCAACGACGGTCATCCCATCCAATTTCAAATTCAACGACGGTCATCCCGTCCAATTTCAAATTCAACGATGGTCCTCCCGTCCAATTCAAATCAACGACGGTCCTC
This sequence comes from Rhododendron griersonianum, assembly GCA_018127125.1. Classification (NCBI taxonomy): domain Eukaryota; kingdom Viridiplantae; phylum Streptophyta; class Magnoliopsida; order Ericales; family Ericaceae; genus Rhododendron; species Rhododendron griersonianum. The sequence continues at coordinate 8,037,706 of CM030798.1, read as the reverse complement.
CCGTCCAATTCAAACCAACGACGATCATCCTGTCCAATTTCAAATTCAATGACGGTCCTCCCGTCCAATTCAAATTCAACGGCGGTTCTATCGTCCATTTCAAATTCAACGACGGTCCTCCCGTCCAATTCAAATCAACGACGGTCCTCCCGTCCAATTCAAATTCAACGACGGTCCTCCCGTCCAATTCAAATCAACGACGGCCTGTCCGTCCAATTTCAAATCAAACGACGGTCCTCCCGTCCAATTCAAATCAACGACGGTTCGTTCGTCCGCATAACAGGATCTTTCCCCAACAGGAGCCGATTCACCTTCAGTGGCTTATTCCCTAGGAGAGTTTGCCTATTATTATCCCCCAGCCGAGTCAGCCGCCCAGGCTGAGCTGTCAATCTATCCACATTTTGTTATCTCCAACAACGGCGATCTATCCGTCCAGCCAATCCGACCAATCAGGTTCTTTAAATTTGCGTGTTTTTATCCGTATGATTCTGCTCTGAATAGCCTAGATGGGTGTCTAGAAAACCTTTGACGTTACTTGCGCCAAGTCAATGGTGCTCCAAGTGCTGTCAAAGGGGGGCTACTTTAGACACCCCATTCTGGACTGCCCAGATTAGTTTACTTATGGTCTTTGATTCCCCGATGATGATTAAGGTCAAGAACATCCTAAGTTTGTGGGTGCGTTTGAGCTTCGAGCGTCCCAAACCTCGTTCAAATCCTTTTCGAACCCTTCAAGCCAGAACCAAAAGGCCACTGCAAAACCGTACCTGCTTACGCTGGTTCTATGATGGCGTGCGCCGGTTAACTGCCACGTGTCAGTCATCGATCGTTGACTCAGTTTCCACTGGCGCACGCAGGTAGAAAACTGGCGCACGCTAGTCCAGCCCTGTCAAATCAACTTTATTCAGCAACGTGCGCGGGACTTTTGTGCCACCCTGATGTGGGCTACTGCTCCCCTGATGATTACTTCGTCCAGAACCGTTTCCCCCTCTCTCCTACAAGATCCATCAACTAGTCCCATGCATTTAATGCATGGGAGGCTCCCTCCCTTAACCAAACCAGTCCAACCAGCCCCCAAACCAGACTGGTTGCCCCCTTCCTCAGCTCCTCTCTCCTCTATAAATACCCCCATGTAGACACCCCAATTTGGACTTCTCGAATTTCCTTGATTTGTGGCCCGGAGGCTCCCCGATGATGAACTCGGATCAAAACAAGCCTTGAACCAATCGAGACCATGCTTCTTGGAAAGCTTCAAAGAGTAAAATAAAAGGTGCAAAATCAGTTTCAAGCGCTCTGGAGCATTCCCAAGCGCTCAAAAACATTTTTCAAAACCTTGGGATCAGGCTCACTCTCGAGCGCTCGAGACCACTCCCGAGCGCTCGAGACCTTTGGCGTTGCCCAATGGGTGAAAAAGGTCCCCCACTATCCATGCAAGCCATCATTACAGCCGGCTGGTCCAGGATTTTTCTCCAGTATACACTCCACCTCAGTCAGAGGGAGTCAGAGCTGGAGATTTTCCCTCCCAACCAAATGATTTTATTTGATTTCATCTCAAATGGGAACCATAGGTTATACTCACTATATATATAGCCCTTTGGTCTGTAGGGGAGAGGACGAAATTTTTCTCTCTCTAACTCTCTTCTTCTCTGGTCAAACAAGTTTTCAAAAAAGGCTCTTGGCAAATTTTAGTTTTTGAAATTCAAAAAGGATTTTCAAAACAGATTGAAGAAGATCCAAGCATCAAAGAAATGCCAGGGCTTCAGTGTGGTTTCAAGTTCTGATCTCTGCTAGTTCTCACTGTTCCTCACCACTCAAAGTAACTTCAAGAAGCAAAGTCTCTCAAAAGGTAGAAACACTTCTACTTCTTTTGGTTCAAATTAAAGGGCTATTCTTCCTTTCTGAGGGAGGTCTCCCAGCCCACCTCAGTCTTTAATACTAAGTCTGCGGCTGGAAGACCTTAGTGAAAAACAAGAGCAAAGGGACATGAAAATGTTTTCTGTGATAAGCTACTGGAAGCACTCCCGAGCGCTCGGGAGTACTCTTGAGCGCTCGAGAATGCCTCCAGTCCCATTTTCCTTTTTTTGGGTACTTAGGTGGACATGCAAGAGGAATGAAGTATGATTTTAAGTAAAGTAGTTCTATTGAGGCATATTGATGTGGATGATCTGTTTCCTAAAGACAAAAACAATTTTCATCTAAGAGTCATGCAAAAGTGTATCTTCCAGAATCTAAAAGGGAATTTTTCATCTTCAAAAGGACAGATTTGGTGCATCAACATGTCACAATAGGGTCGTTGGTTGGTCGAAATCAATTCAGGGTGCAGATCACTTACAAGCGCTTAGGTCCACTCCCAAGCGCTCGGGAGTGTCTGCATGCCATCTCACTTCACTCTTTCTTTTGCTTTGCTATTTTCCTGCCTTTGCATGTCCATGCATGTGCTAGTTTGCTCCTTCAGACCGAGGATCTCCCCTTGCATAGGCAGAGATGCATGGCTTGAAAGGTTGGGGCTCAACTCCAGCCAGTCAAGCCCTCTGCTGAGCCTCTAATATGATTCAAAGCAGACATTTCAATTTACAGTCTTAGTATTATATCCTGTTTGTACTAACAAAGTGGCAGGTTGAGCATCAGCACTCCCAAGCGCTCGGGACCACTCCCGAGCGCTTGAGAGTGAAGTTAGTGGCAAAATTTCAGTTTTCTGTTATCTTGTATTTCTTTACCATTTTCATCACCCCCTGTACACATGCACCGGCATGCACCTTTTACATGATATATCTGTGGATAAATGCTACTTGTCTAATGAAACAAAATCCCTTTGAAAAATCCCACAAACGTTTAGTAGAGACCGATCCCGTATCGGGCGAGGGGGGTACCGTAAAACCCTTCCCCCTCGTAACGTGGCTTCCGAACCCTCAAACGATCTCTGGTTTTCAATTTCAAATCAATTATTTTCAATCAAAACGGTTTCTCGGGTGGCGAACCACAAATCTGGGTGGCGACTCTTCAAAATTTTCAATTCAATTCAAAAAAACGTGTGTTTTTCGGGCCGCCCCGATCCACCCGGGGCTGTGGTAGCCCACACCCCCTTGCATTTATTTGCAAGGGGTTAGCACCATTAAGAAGTCCAAGCCTTCTTCTTCTTCTTCTCTCTTATTTTCTCTTATTTTCCTTTCATTCATTGAAAGAGTAAGCAAGGGAACAATACTCCACAGTCCATAACACCCTCACACTCACCATTCAACCTTCAAGCTTCAAGCTCAAGCTCAAACTCACATCCAAACTCACAAACAAAGGTATACCACCTTTGTTCCTGTTACCTGTTTTGACCCCTGAGGGGGGCTGGCAGGGTCAAGGCTGGTAATCTATACCAGTCCTGGCCCTGAAGCTGGCAAAGCTTCAAAGATCGTTTATGGTGGAAAGTGGCGCACGCCAGTACTCTAATGCTGTACGCCAGTAATGGCAGTACGTGCATTACTAGCGTGGGGATCACCGATCATCTGTTTTCTGCTTTCTTTTGTCTTCGATCACCTTATAACATGATAATAACCAGTCTACTGCTTTCTGTATTTAGAACCATGTAGCCATCTATTTGTTTTTCCTGCTTAGTATGGCCTCTAGGGTCATTCTGGTCTTGTTCCAGAGCCCAGATGGTGCAAAGCCAAAGCATTGGGTGAGAGATCAACTGGCGTATGGCCCCATACAACTGGCGTACAGTAGTTAGATCGACACCCAATAGCTTGGCCCTTGCATGGATCTCTGATCCAGGCCTCTTCCATTTCCCCACACTGTTTATGGGGTGTTCTTTCCTTTTATTTCTTTAGATCCTCTCCCCTGCTGTCTATAACTGTATATTATTATTGATATAACTGTGTGGTTTGTCCTGGGTGTGCACTGGTCCATTCTAGAGCCCAGAGGGTTGGTCACAAGAGCTGAGAGCTTAGATCTACCGGCGCACGCCAGAACTGGTGTGGCGCACGCAGGTCATCTCTGTATGCAGTGGCTTGGCTAGTGCATACAGGCTTGCTCCTGCGTGCATCACTCCAAGTCAGTGTGTTCCAGTTTGTCTAAAACACTCACAGGAGCTTGTTCTCAATCTATTATATTTGCTTAGATCAACATCCATCACATTTTGTCACATAATGCAAACTTGTTACAGCTTTAATCCCCTTTAACTGTTCCCCCTCCCTAACTGGCTAAAAATGATTAATGAGAGAAAAATGCAAACGTTTTACAAAATGCCCGAGTAGAGACCGATTTCCGGATTGGGCGAGAGGGGTGCCATAAAACCCTTCCCCTCTCGTAACCTGGCTCCCGAACCTCAGATATCGAAGGTGACGACGGTCCAGTCTACAAGCCTTTTTCAAAAATCAAACAACGTAGCAAACGTTTTTCAAGCTCGATTCCTTGGGTACTTTCCGCGAAACCCAAGTGGCGACTCTGAATTGCAAAGCGTTTCGCCGCGCTTTCCGCAAAAAGGGCGCACCCGTTTTATATGCAAAAATGTAAAATTTTGGGGCGTGTGCCCACATCATGTTCTTGCCGTTCCTCCACTCCAAGAGGACATGGGGCACCTCTTACAAATGAAGCTCAATATATCCGAAGAGCTATCGGCAAGCATACTCCAAAACAACGAACTCAACATCGTTCGTCTCATTGAGCTATATGGCCCGGAAGGAGCCCTTGGAGATTATGTTGGACCGGCTCACAGACGCTTTGTGCTCTCAATTTGCGCACTTGCTGCCTACATGCTAATTCCTGCTGACGGAAGGGTTAGCCTTAACTTGGTGAGCGTTGCCTCACAAATGGGCGCCCGAAAGAACATCATACCCATAGTCCTGGCGGAAACTCTCATGGGTTTAGACTTGGTCAAAAGTGGCCAAGCAAATTCACTCAGCGGATGTCCTCTCCTGCTCCAGGTAGGTTCTAACTCAACTCACCTTTTTCTATTTGCTCACTTTCCATTTTACCTCGACACTCAGGTAAGGATTGCACAACAAACCTTACTTATTTTTTCACTCAAGCCGTATCTAGCTCCTTACTTGTTTTTTACACTCGTACAGCTTTGGCTTTCAGACAAAGTGGGCGTACTTGAAGCACCTCAAGCCGATTTTGAGAACTTTCCAAGGAATCTGGTCGAGAGACCAATGTTGTTCCCCGAATTGCTGGTGGTGGAATGGTACGTCTTCCTGAACGACATGTATCCTGAAGACATCGTCTGGAGATGTCCTTGGTTGAATCTTCCGGAGATGACTGTGAACTCTGCGGGATTTGAAAGAGTGATAATCACCGGATTGACAGGTTTCACTTTTTACATTCCCGGGCGTATACTTCGTCAACTTGGCATCAGCCAAGGGAACAAACGTTTCGGAAGGGAACACTTTGAACTCCCAGACTTCAATGCTTGTAACATGCATATCTATGGGTACAGCTGGGATGACAGGGAATTGGAGGGACTGTAGACACCCCAATTTGGCCTAACGATTATTTCAAGTCCCACCTTGGGGAACATCCCGGTGATGAAATGGATACAATGATTGCTGATTGCCTTCTTATGAATCTTAGGACTTTCGGTAAGAACTTTGAGCCACTTAGAGGACCCAATCCAGAGCCATATAGCCTTTCAGACAGAAATACAGAATCCTAGGAGAACCTCCATCTGTCGGTCGTGACATTGATTACATGGCCTTAAAATCATTTTTTCACCCGAGCAACTTGTTGCTTAAAAATCTCCCTGAGAGATCAATCCCACGGCCGCAAGATCTATCCTTCGGCCGAAACATCATTTCCTCGGCCGCCAGATCCTTTCTACAGCCGCCAGATTGTCTATTTTCCAAACTCTGGAATGTTCTGTCGATTGTTTGATCCAACTACGATACCTCTCCGATGCGTTCGGGCTACGCTCAGAGATCACCACAAAGAGTTTGTATTGCATTGCAATTGCAATCGTGCGTTTTGATTGGCCGGAGTGAGTCACCAATTGCCTATATAAAGGGCCTTTGGGTTCCGAAAATACAACAATCAGATTCATATACTTTCACACCCTCTCAAGTCACGAAACTCTGTCAAGATACACTCTCAAACCTCCTCTACAAAAGCCCCAACCCCCAGAAGGCAGCCGCTAATCCGACGATCAAACCCCGAAGTTCAAACCCTAACCCTAGGGTTTTCCAAGAAGCAATCAGTCAATCACAATCAATTCGAAGCAATCAAGCAACTGAGGGATCAAGGTGGTAAGGCCCAACGGCCTCTAGTTTGATTTATTTACTGTATTTATGCTTAATCGTAGCGTTTTGATTATCTGCTAACTTTTCTGTCTGGTGTGAGGAAGAACACCGACCGGGGCTTCGATCACTCAGCCGGTACATAAAACTTGGAGGATCCCTCGGCCGTGACATTCATTCACCGGCCGCGGGATCCATTTCCCTGGGACAGTTTGTTTTGTATTCTGCTTTCTGACGCCTACTTTAATTATCGCACTGGCTCATCATTAACTGCTTAAAGGCTAAAATCAGACTATGTGTTAGGATTAAATAAAGCAAGTATATGTCTTATGTTGAATAACAATGGGCCAGTCTCACGACTGGGCAGAGAGGGGTGCCTAACACCTTCCCTTACTGTACTTTTGGCTCCCGTACCCAGAATCTCTATCTATTTTCCTAGTTTTACTAAATTGGGTGGCGACTCTGTTTTGATGATAACCGCTATCATGTGGCGATGTTCCTAGCCATGGGAATGTCCACGATCTTGGTTTATGAAGTAAGCAACCAATCGAGCAACAAACGATCAATCTGTATGGCGATGCCCCGCTCTAGGGAGGTGTCTACAGTTTTTGGCGACTCTGCTGGGGACATAAGAGCCATAACCAGAAAGTTCAACATAAGACTAATACATGCTTTGTTTAATTCATTTATCATATGCATCGAGCAGGCAACCTCGTTGAGTTCACCTAATACCCCGGCATGACACGGGCTATGTTAGGGGTTCCAGCAAACTCCACAGTCACTTGTACCTAGTGGTATATCAAAAAGGAAATCACCCAATCACTGCCTATGATGGGCTAGTGAAAGGACTGGTGCTCTTTGACAACGGAGCACCCTTGAGACTACCTAAACCTTGCATGTATTAGAAAGCCATAGAACTTATCAAACTAAGATAGGAACCTACAGGTTAGGAACCTACTTGCATTTGCTTGCAAAAGTTCTTCCTCACACCTATTGTACCTGTGTATGTTGTAAAATTTTCTTTTGCAGGTTAAACCTTAGGGGCCTTTCTAGATCAAATGGAAGTGGGTAAGTTAAACCAATCTAACTAAAGCAAAAACCTTTCAGGAAAAATGACTTCATCATCGTTCACATTTGATTCGCACTTTCAAGTTGTCACCAAGCTGTCTGGTCCGCTCCGCTCCACTCTGCTGCCGAGGATTTCAACCCCTCCAAATACATCACTCCGGTAGATCAACCAAAGCCTATGGTCACTATCATTGAAGACAACCATGTCATGTTCGCAAGGACAGTCTATGAAGAAGAAGTAGAAGACATAATTGAAGAAGAAGGGCTTCGCAGGGTCCCAATCTATTTTTATTACCCCTATGCACCTACCGACGACTATTGGCCAATAGACGAGGTCAATAACCTCGAAACTGAAGAAGTAAAGTAAGAAGAGTTTGCTGACAATGATCCACTAGACGAAATATCACTAAACCTACTCTTTGATGAGGGGGTCACCAATAATGAAATAAGGGTGATCCACCCCATCACAGATAGCTTTGGTAATTGGTGGGGCTTTGTTAGCACACAGAGTCGACAACAGCGACGAAGCAGAGATTGAAGCTCAATTGGAAGAGATGACAGCAATAGCAAATCAAATGGCCCTCCAAGACTTGTAGGGTGACAGTGATCAAAGTGCGAATCAAGGTGACAGTGAAGTGCTGATGATCAACCTTGGTGATGAAAAAGACTGCTCTGAGCTGATTGTGGATGCTAAAAAAGGGGCTTACCCTAACTGGACCGTGGAACATACTCTAAAATATAAAATGAAAAGTGATAATTCTGATCTTAGTTCCGATTCCGATTCCGACTCCGAGTCGACTCAGTCCGAGTCAAGCTTTTCATCTTTTCAAACCACTGGGTCTAGTGAGGAAAGCCTGGTTCAAATACCAAGGCATAACATTTCTTTTGAATTCGATTCTGAAATATCTTTTGACAATTTTAGCAATGAGAAGGAAGATTTAGAGTATTTCACTTTGCCTATGATCAACTGTGTGGATTCCAACAATCTAAGTTTTGAGGAAGAAATTCCAAAAGAAATTCTAGAATTCATCGAGAGAGAAGAGGAGAGGCACGCCAAACCTTTTTCTGAGGAAATAACCATGGCAAACATAGGCTCTGAAAATGAGCCCAAAATGATTAAAATTGGCACAACACTATCTTCTCAAGAAAGTGAAAAACTAATCCTTTTGCTAAAAGAATACAAAGATGTTTTTGCTTGGTCTTACGAGGACATGCCTGGAATAGACCCTGAAATTGTTCAGCAAAAACTTCCCCTCCACCCAGATGCGAAACCTGTTAAACAAAAGTTAAGACGTATGCGCCCCGATTGGGTCTTAAAGATAAAAGAGGAAGTCATTAAGCAAATCAACGCCGGTTTTCTCATAGTCACCGAATATCCACAATGGGTAGCTAACATCGTTCCAGTACCGAAGAAAACTGGGGGAATCAGGGTCTGTGTAGATTTCCGAGATCTCAACAAAGCCAGTCCAAAGGATGACTTCCCATTATCCCACATAGACGAGCTAGTGGACAACACCACAGGCCATGCATTGCTATCCTTCATGGATGGGTTTTCTGGGTATAATCAAATTCTTATGTCTCCTGAGGATAGAGAGAAGACCACCTTCACTACACCATGGGGAACCTACTGCTACCGAGTGATGCCATTCGGGTTAAAGAATGCTTGTAACGCCCCCCATTTTTGGGTACATTAAATAAACATTTTTATTGATACAATCAAATGGAGTCTGGCTCGTTATTACAACAAAACTCCCACAAGAGTTCAATATTTACACAATGAAGGGGTCCTAGGGTTCCTAACTACAGCTCCGCCTGCTCCTCCATCCTAGCCAGCTCCTCAGCTCCAAAAGCCTCCAAGGTGTACTGTTCATCTTGATCATCTACAAAGTCTGACACATTATACCAGTGTCGCCACTGATATAATATGTCAGGGTCACCAAGGGTAACACCATGAGCCACAAGAGCTCAATAGAATAAACCATACCCATTAACCCTTAACTTACAATCAAGAACATATAGACAATTACACATGCTCATTCAACAACATAATTAGTAATGACGCAACCACATTCACTATCTTTCTATCGTTGGTGTCATGATTTTCTATGTTTCTCTTACGCGACTCGTCGTAGACCGTGTCACCATTTTCCACTTCCAAAACCATTTTAACATTTCGAAAATCACATTTTAACACACCCAACCTCGGTTCTGCCGCGCTGGGTTCCCGAGTATCCTCACATTGGTTCCGCCACACCGGGTTCCCATTGGTACACACCCAACCTCGATTCCGCCGCACCGGGTTCTCGAGTATCCTCACAATGGTTCCGCCGCTAAGGATGGCAATTCGAACCGAACCGATGGGTGCTCGAACCGATAACCAAAATTATCCCCGAACCATAATCGAAATATTCCCCGTGGGTACGGGTATGGTTGGCATGGAGGATACCCGAACGGGTTTCGGTTCGGTTCTGGTTCAGCAGATACTCGAACCGAACCCCGACCCGAAATTAACCGAAGTAGTAAATTACAAAACTACCCCCGCCTATATGTGTATACTACAAAATTACCCCTGCTATATATATACACGTATACTTTCTTAGGGTTTTCAGTCTTTCACTTCTCATCACTCTCAGACCTCAACGAGGGAGAGCTGTTCATTCAGCCGAAGAGGAGGCGAGTCAAGCGACGATTTAGATCAAGCTTCTGAGGTCTCTCTCTCTCTCTCTCTCTCTCTCTCTCTCTCTCTCTATTTCGGATTGAGGAGCCGAGGAGGCGATTTTGATCAGATCTGTTTCTCTCTATTTCGGATTGAGACTTCAAACTATGTGACCTTGTTTGTTACTTTGTTGTATACTTCGGCCATGCAGGGAACCGAGAAGACGCTCTCCCTCTCTCTCTCAGTACTCTCGAGCAATTGTAGCTATCTTTGATCCAACAAGTGCGAAGCAACATTCCAGAATCCATTATCTCTCTGTCTCTCGGAAGGTGAAGAGTGATTCAGTGAGTCATTTGACTACCGAGTACCCAATCTCTAGCTCTCTCTTTAAATTTCTTCAATTTTTATGTATAACTGTATTTTTTTTAAAAAAAGAAAGAAGAAATTGGTGGGTATTCCTGGGTTTCTTGAACCAAATCTAATATTGTTTCATAGTGACTGTCTTGAGAATACCCCTGATTTTGTTGTTCTTTTTTTCTGTCTTCCTTCGGGCTGGGGTTTTGATTTTGATTTTGTTATGTTTAGCTCTATTCCATGCCTGATTGAAGTTTCATTGCATGCCTTGGGCGAGATAAGGTAATCCGAACCATTGAGAAAAGAATTGCAGATTTCACCTTCATCCCTGTAGGTACGTGGCTGAGGAACATCCCATTAAGAAATAGCATTTCTAGGCTCTTTTGATTCTTGGTGAGCTTTGATTTTGTTTCAGTTTGAATACCAAAAGTAAATATGTGAAATAGTTTGATCTGTTTCAGTTTCTCAAAAAAACTGGTTAAAACCATTTGATACAGTAAAGATTCGAATCAAAAGAGTAAAGATTTGAATTTACTGTTTTAGTACATACATGAAATGCATATGGGATTTGCCAATGAATAATGAAAATCTTCTTTTGTAACATGGGTACGAGTTGAACTCGAGAATACAGACTTTTTGAGGCCCTTAGTTGTTAGGTGACCATTTGAAATAGTTTGAGCTTAACAGACTTCTTGTGTTTACGCACTTACTCATGGATTTTGTTTGATGTGTGCATATGGGATAGTGTACTAGGATAGCTTTTGTGGTAGCTATTTTCGATCCAGCAAGTGCCCTTCCAACATTCCAGTATCCCGCTTGCTGAGACCGCTGTAAGTATTCCGCTTGTTTCTTGTAGTAGCCCGCTTCTTTCTTGTAGTAGCTCGTATTTAGCTTGGTGGATACCTCTAACCTGGTTTTATGCCAAACCTGAGGTGTAACGAAGCCAGGCTAAATATTGAGTTTGTTTTTAGTTAGTATAGTTAGTTTTATTTGATTGCATTGCTTAGCCGAGGTGGTGGCATAACCCCTCGCATATTCTGTTTGCTGAGTTGAGGTGGCGGCCTAGCCCCTCCAGTCTATTAGTTTGTTAGTCTGTTAGCTGTTTATTTGATTGCATTGCATGAGCATTAGTTTTTTGCACGATAAGAAACATGTCCTTGGACTAGGAGGCAACCAAAAATTGAAATTACTGATATATTCACTTGTTGTGGACTGCAATGCATTTAGTTGTGTACTTTGGAAGCTTTATATGTCGAATCATCTGGTGTTTCCTTAGGATTAAAGATGTTTGAATCACCTGTCGGTTCGAGTGCTCATTCAACAAATCCGATTGATGGTTCTGGTCCTTTTGGACCATCACAACCAACTAGTAGCCCCTTGCAATCAGATTCCCCTCTCAACAACCATACAAGTGAAAATGCGGGTGAAGAAGTCAAAATACTATCAGATAAAGTTACTGAGGACGATGACAATACAAAGCTAAGGATTCCTTATTGGGCTCACTATAATAGGGTGAAAATTGCGGGGGTTTAAAAGGCCATTTGCAAGTATTGTGGAGCCAAAATAAATGGAGAAACAAAGAATGGAACCTCGCATTTATCACAACACTATATTCGGAAACACCAAAAGAAGGATACCATGAGGCAGCAAGTTCTAACAAACAATTTCATGAACAAAGACCGTCCTCCACTACTAACTTCATATAGCTTTGATCATGGTACGGCACGGAAAGAACTTGCACATGCCATAATCATGCATGAGTATCCTCTTTCAATTGTGGATCATGTTGGATTTAAGAGGTATTCGAATGCACTTCAACCTTTATTTAAGGTGCCATGTAGAAACACAATGAAGAGTGAAATATTCAAGATTTATGAGCACCATAAGGGGAAGACATTGAGTTTGGTGGTGAGTAATGCAAGTAGATTGGCTATCACAACGGATATGTGGGCTTCGAGTAAACAAAAGAAAGGCTTCATGGCTGTGACAGCACACTTTATTGACGATTCTTGGACTTTACAAAGTCGCATTTTGAGGTATTTCTAACTAACATCGTTATCTTTATTCCTTTATTCAATGTAAAGTTTTATTTTTCCATTTTTAATTAAATATCAATGTTGCATGTTAGGTTCATATATGTGCCATGTCCACATACAAAAGAAGTTCTATGTGAACAATTGTTGAATTGTTTGATGGATTGGAACATTGATAGGAAGATTTCAAGCATAACGGTTGATAATTGCTCTACCAATGATGCCATGATTGATCTTTTGTGGGACAAACTTGATAATACATCGCTCATGTTGGGTGGAGATTTGTTTCATATGCGTTGTTGTGCACATATTCTTAATCTTATTGTTAAAGATGGGGTGGATGTTATCAAGGTGGGTATTGAGAAAATCCGAGATAGCGTAGCTTATTGGACATCGTCACAAAAAAGAGAGGAAAAATTTGAAGAAACAGTTCGCCAATTGAATGTGGGTAGTACTAAGAAATTAGGACTTGATTGTGCGACTAGGTGGAATTCAACATTCTTGATGCTTCAAACAGCCCTACTTTATAAGGATGTATTCATTCGCTTAAGCAAACGGGATGCTCAATATCAGTTCTTGCCAAGTGAACGTGAGTGGGGGTTTGCTAAAGATGTTTGTCAGAAGCTGAATTTTTTTTTAAGGTGACAGAGTTGTTTTCTGGAACTAAATACCCCACTACTAATCAATGCTTTCCAAATATATGTGAGATTATACTTGAATTGAGAGATTGGCTCCATTCTGAGAATCAGGTGATTAGGGAAATGGCCAAAAGAATGGTGGAAAAATTTGACAAGTATTGGTCTGTGGTACATGGTGTTGTTGGGGTTTCTGCTGTGTTGGATCCTAGGTACAAGATCAATGTGTTGGAGTTTTACTTTAAATTATTGTTTCCAACAACTTACAAGGAAGAAGTTGAGAAAGTTCGTGCACTTTGTTATAAATTGCTTAAGGAGTATCAAAGTCCTAGTTCAATGATGGAGGGTATTGGCGACTCTTCTTCCCAATTAAGTTCCATTGAAGAAGAGTCACTATCAAAGTATGATGTCTATATGCTTATGGAGTCGAAGAGAAGTAGGACAATTGATACTGCAAAATTGGAATTGGATCATTATTTGTCGAAAGCTGCCTTGCCAAAATCTGCGGGATTTGATGTCTTGAATTGGTGGAAATCACATCAACCCAAGTATCCAATTTTACAAGCCATGGCTAGGGATCTGTTAGCTATTCCGGTATCGACGGTTGCTTCTGAGTCTGCATTTAGCACGAGTGGTAGGTTGGTGAGTCCACATCGTAGTAGACTTCATCCCGATACGATGGAAGCCTTGATGTGTGCTCAAAGTTGGTTGTGGGCTAACGAAATGAAAGGTAATCAACTTAGTATCTTGTATTTTTCTACCTTTAGTAAAATAAAGCTAGTATTTATGAATATGTTTCTTTTGTATTTGTTAGGTGAATCCACATCAGGGTACGCCACTATATATGATGATGCAGAAACGAGGGATTCGTGCGTGACTCGTGAGGTAATTGTCATTTGTCTTATGTTTGTTGTGGTTTTAACATTTGCAAGTATTGCTCATATTAATTTAATTTTTTGTTGTCCATTTAAACATATATGAATTCTACAAATTGAAGTTGGCATTTGAAGCTCAAAACGAAGTTATTTTTGGGAGTTATCTTTTATGTTCTATTGGCATGTCACTACTGCAGTTGTTTTTTTTGGAAGACTATGTGTGGCCTATTTTTAGTTGGGTGTGGTTGGATAATTAGAATTTGTAACTAAACTTTAAGTTGTATTATTGTGGTCTGTGGATGAACTGGTGAGTGGTCTGTGGATGTTGTATGTAAGAACAGGAACAGTGGCTGGATGCAAAAACTGATATGTTGGATGGTTGGAATCTGGAATTTGTGATGAATCTGGACATGAAAACTGATATCTGAAATGGTTGCATGTTGTAGTGGCTCTATTAGGTTCATGTTAAATATGTTGGACCATGTTTTGTAATGTTGGTTTTTATTTCGGTGTTTAATTCCTGCTTTTGTGGTCAGTTTTTTTATAAGCCAATATTGATAATATTTCGGTTGAAAGCTGGTAATATTGATAAACCAACATTGATAATAGTGGCCAGTTTTTTCTAATGCTTGAAAACTGTAATATTTCGGTTCGAGGCGGGGCGGGGCGGAACATATTATTCTAATTCCATTCGGTTCGGGGATTATCCGATAACCGAATGGCTCGGAAATGGTTCCATTCTTCTCTCCCCGTTCGGGGATCGGGGCGGATATGGAACAACCTTCGGGTTCGGGGATCGGGTACGAAATACCCATTTTCCGCCCCGAATGCCATCCCTATCCTCCGCGCCGGGTTCCCATTGGCACACAAAACACACCATACTCCCATTCTTAGTCATTATGTAGTTTCAAAAATATTTTACGCACGCACACACACAATGGGCAAGTCCGACCAATTGCGGTTTTCAAAAAAAAAACACCTTGTCTTTAACACACCCTAGGTGTCATGTTTCTAACTTTTCTAGTTTCTGTGTCTCGTCATCATGCATAGACTCCGCGGGAGGACTTTTCATGTAATCATAGTAATCTTGAAACTAAACTAGCAAGATCATCTAACTCTGTATTAAATAGCATGCTCATTTATCACATCATCATACTCAACATTTAATCATACAAGGTAAAGCATAGTGCCACATGGATGGACACCTTTGGAGTGGTAAACCACTTATGCTTAATCAGCAACAAGTAGACAAGTAATCACATAATCATGCTCATATTCATTCGAAGATCGAAATAGGAATACTTAAAGTTAAACTACGAATATTATCTTTTAAAATTCATTCTACCTTTTCAAAAGTTCGAAACAACATATGTTTATTGAAATTCTACGTATACTTAGAATTTAGGGGTAAGATCTATCTACATAAATACACGAATATCTATACTTAGGATTTGAGGGTACGGAATAGTCTACCGTTCTTCTTGGCGGTAGTGATGACTACGGAAGGAAGATGGTACGTCGGCGGTCGGACAGAGTAACTTCTTAAGGATGGCTTCCGGTAGCTTCGAAAGAGAAAGGTTTCTCTCGAAACTAGATCTTGACTAACACTACTAAAACTTTTGGATCAATAGGGTGGTGGAGTGGCGGTTTAGTGGCGCCCTTGGATGAGTTTCTTGAAAAACTTGGGAAGAACTTCAAGAACAAGCAAGAACACCAAGAACAAGCAAGAAAACTAAACTTTCTAGAGTGAGAAGTTGAAGAAATGAAGGTGTGAGTTGAAATGGGAAGGAATGGGTGCTATTTATAGCCAAAGGTTGGTCTATTATCCAAGAGACAAATTTTCCCCTAACATTTGTTATCCAATGGTTAATAGAATGAGTAGATTTGATTTGGTACCTTTAGGTACTATATAATCCATCAAGATTTTCAAGTATCAAATAAAATATAAGGCCAAGATTTTCTTATTTTAATAATTCAAGAAGTACTAGTACTTATATATTTATTAGTGTACTTAGAAAATCTAGGTTTTCTTTTATCGAAGGGATAAAAGTTCTCCTAACATTTATTACCCAATGGGTAGGGGTTTGCTTGACTAGATTTGGTATTTGGATTTGATTTGGCAAGATATTGTGTAAGGAAGGAGGGTTTGTACAAGATTTGGCTAGTAGTTTATACTCTTTTAGGACAAAGGTACATAGATTTTGCTTGGAAGTATATCAAAGTACCATGGAAAATCAAGGTACAACCAAATCTCTCTCCTTCTTTCTCCCTCTCTCCCTCCTCTCGGCAATTCTCTCTCTCTCTCTTTCTAGTATTTTGGAAGAATATATATATATATATATATATGAATATACTACTAGTGATCTTGGTAGATTTCCTAGCCAAAATTCCTTATAAAATAACCTATTAGGCACATGTTCTTATTAGTTTATAATATCAAAGTACTTGGTGAATCTAGGCTTTTAAATCTATGGTACATATACATAAATATATATAAAATCTCATGGGAAATCTAGGAATGACTAAACTAATAAATCCTAGTACTTTGTTGGAAGACTAACTCTATTATTCAATGGGTGATAATTCTCCTAACTTTTATTGACCAATGGTTAAAGTAATATATACTTTGAATAATATATATATATATGTACATGTATTGACCAAGTATGAAAGTATACAAGTACTATATGATCTTACTAGATCTTCCAAGTCAAAATTCCCTAAGTCTAATTGACACATGTCCCTTATAATACTATATTGGGGTACATAGAATCCTAGGGTAGATATCCATATCTATTTCTTTAAGCATGGTAGATCTAGGAAGCAAATAAACTAATGAAGCCTTGTACCTTGGCTTGACTTGGCCTTATTATCCAATGGATCACAATTCTCCTAATATTTATTATCCAAGGGTCGAAGATGGAAGGTACTATATAATATATAAGTATATATGTATGACTAAGTACAAGGTACAAAGGTACTATATGATCTTCTCCTAGATTTCTAAGTCAAAATTTCTAATAGAATAAGTCTAATTGGCACATGTCTTATGTAATACTATATTATAGTACTTGAAGAATCCTAGGGTAGATATACATATCTAATACTTTAAGCAAATAGGTACAAAGCATATCTAATAAGCAATTAAACTATTAAAGCCTAGTACTTTGGCTTGACTTAGACTTATTGTCCAATGGTCCAAGGTGGAAAGTACTATGCTTGCATAATGTATATATATAAGTACAATGACTCATGGTGAATCTATTAAACTAATTGATGAATCTATTAAACTAATAGATCTTGTACTTGGTAGAAAGACTAAGCTATGGACCAATGGGTGATATTTTCCCTAACTTCTATGGACCAATGGATAAAGGGGTAAAGTACTACATACTAATTTATTCTATTCATGTACTTTTAGGCATGTGTATAAGTCTATATATAACTATATAAGTGTACTTTTAACCACATCCAATAAAGTATTCTTGATAGAAAATTTAGGTTTTCCTATTGTCTAATGGATAAAGATTCCCCTAATTTTTATTATCCAATAGGTAAGAGATAAAGGTGACAAATCTAGAAATGTCTAGTCAAATGAATACATTATATATAAGTACACTTAGGTACTATGTAATCTAAATAGATTTTCTAATAAACTATCCTAATGAGCACATGTTCCCGTTATAATATTATAGGTGGGTACCTAGTACACATGTTTAATAATACAAGGTACTATGTACTTATATTTATATACTTGTACTTAGAAGATTTAGGGTAATACTTTATACCTATTGTTTAAGCATACAAGGACAAGGAGATCTATGAATGTGACTAGTTTATTAGATCTTAGTACTTGTTGGTGAGACTAACCTATTAACCAATGGGTAATATTTTCCCTAGTAGTTATTGACCAAAGGTTAAAGAGGTAAAGTAAAATATACTAGATTACTATATTCATGTACTTTTAACCAAACCTAATAAAGTACTTTTTATAGGAAATCTAGGTTTTTCTATCGTCCCATGTGTAAAGATTTCCCTAACTTTTATTAACCAATGGGTAAAGGTCAAAGATGACAAGTATGACTTTGGTTGACTAGTCACATATATATGTATATAATAATAATAATAATCTTGGTCCAAAAGGTTTCATTTGGAAGGTTCATAAGGTTCAAAAGGCTCATCTACGGTTAGGAGGAAGTAATTGGTAGTTCGATTTTCTCAAGGATCGGTTGAAATCTAACTAGACTTGCCAAGCAGTATTTCTAGTCTAAGAAATATAATTCTAAGACTTCATCTCAATTATTAGGGAAAAAAAACTCTAGCACACTTGTCTTTAGAAAAATGACTAGATTGCTCGGAGTGAAGAATATCTAATTTTTGAAGTCTCAAATCTAATTATGACGGATTATTAAAAAGAAATTTTAAAAATTCAAAATTTTAACGAAATTTTTATTTACCAAAAATCGGGGTCATTACAACGCTGGAGCCACTTACCAGAGGATGGCGACAACACTGCTGCACGACATGATGCACAAAGAAGTCGAGGTATATGTCGACGATATGATAGTCAAATCAAAGGAAAGGGAATGACACTATGGAGCACTTCAAAATTTTTTCGAGAGGATTAGGCAATACAAGCTATGTCTTAATCCTCAAAAATGTACTTTTGGGGGAACGGCTGGTAAAATGTTGGGGTTTCTCATCACCCAAAGAGGAATCGAGGTAGACCCTTCTAAGATACAGGCTATCATGGAAATATCACCACCTAGGACAGAAAAGGAAGTAAGGAGCTTCTTGGGGAAAGTACAGTTCATCTCCAAACTCACAACCACCTGTGAACCTCTTTCCAAGCTCCTGAAGAAAGGTACTGATTTTGAATGGAGCCAAGACTGTCAGTAAGCGTTTGAGTCAATCAAAGAATATCTTCAGAATCCACCTGTGCTGTCACCACCCATCCCTGGGAAGCCATTGATTCTGTATCTCTCAGTAACAGACACATCCATGGGATGCATGCTAGCACAAGAAAATGACGCCAAATTTGAGTGCGTGCTTCGTTTGCTGGATGTATCCAAAAGAGGTCACCCCAAGCGTAGGGTATAAGCGTCCAATTGAAGCATAATAAATCCGAAAGTCCGGAATCGTATCCAAGGGATAAATAATACGGCTTGATGGATTGTAGATGCAAGTATGGTTTCCGGCTTTTAGTCAACCAACTTGGTTTTTCGTATGCGGTGGAAAGTAAAAAGGCTAAATTAAACGAGAATAAACTAGATAAAAAGAAGGTTAGGTCTAGGAATCACTAGCACCCACGACTCAAGCAAAACCACATTTTTCACCCCAATACACGGTTTAACCCGGAAGATAAGATGGTTCAAAAATCAAGCTAGCTATAGAATTCATTTAGCAAACACCTCGAGCGACAAAGCTCCAAGCATCATGTGTGGTAAGTAGGCGAAGCTCTTACCTACACATGATCAAGGAGGTTATCACCTCGGTAATTTGACAAATAAATCCAAGCCCCACATCAATTTCCAAAACAAAGTTGCAAACTTTTTGGTGAAAAATGCAATTTTTACTCACGCCATGGGGTGCTAATCACCCCATGACCCAACCTTATGAAACTACTCACACATATCTATGGAGATAAGAGCAAGCAAAAATCTACTTAGCATAAGTGTAAACACAAGCCTAAGAGAAAATTAGATGGAAAGATAGATCGGGAGAAAATAAACAACTTTAATTAAGGAGAGAGTAGCAAAAATTAACTTACTAAGGTTGAAAATGCAGAAATGAAGGCTGGAAATAAAGAACACTTCAAGAACATCAAGAACAATTTGAAATCTAAGTCTAGATCTAAAAATGCGTTCAAATCTAATTTACTACGTGTTTGTACAAAATGACATCATAGGGTATTTATAGGCCCAAGGACGCGCTCAGAATATTCCTCAAAAGATCCAAAGATGCCCCCCATAAGCCCTCGGTACCGATGACAAAGCCCTTAAATTGCTGATAAGGGCCTCGGTACCGATGGCATTGGCTTTGCCATCGATGCCCAAGGGGTTAGCAAGCCGTTGCTGATGGTCTTGAGATAACGGGTTCGGTACCGATGGCTGGCTTTCTTGCCATCGATGCCGAGCTGCTTAGTGGCCCAAATCTTGGACTTGCTCGGGCTGCGCCTTGCTTTGCCTTGGCCATTGCTCGGGCTGCCTTGCAACGGGCCACGCCTGCCTTGCTTGTGTTGGGCAGCCATGCCTTTGCTTTGTGTTGCCTTGGCATCGGGTCATCTTCTGAGCCTCGAGTGCTTTGTGATGCTTTGAGCTTTAACTCTCTTGATTTAAACGGTTTTCCTACAAAACGCAACCAAAATACCTTACGCGCACAAGAGATTAAAAGCAACTAATTAAGCGATAAAATAAACCAAAACTAGCTACTAGCGCACCCTTTATTACATTATCGGGTGCTTATCACACCCCCCAACTTGAGGTTTGCTAGTCCCTAGCAAATAAAACACGAAAACATGAAAACTAAAAACTTTGCAATTCATCCGCTATCACAACTTAGAACATGCTCAACATTGTAAACTAGCAAGAGTTCAACAATCCGGCTTTTTATTTCATTTCTACAATTCACAATTTCAGTTTCCAACTAAACAAGCTAAGTATCAAGCAAGTCTAAGAGCAAGCTAAAAAGGTTCGTGTCCTCGAACAATGGGAGGATACGGGACACAAAACCTTGCGAATTCAGACTAAACCATATCCACCGAAAGAAGTGCTCAACAGGCAGGCAATAGCGAAAAAGGAATACTACGCCTCAAACAACTAAAAGCACTTTATTCAACAGAATTGAAAACTAACAGATGATTATTGGATAACGAAAGGAAAGCAAGCTTATACAACTAATCATGCAAATATCAGACAGTCAATCATAAAGGAATCCAAGCGCGCAAAAGATCAACTAAGGACTTTGTAAGCTTGTAATGACCTTGGTTTCCAAGAAAAGGTTAGCACAAAAATGGGCGACGGTCTATTTTCTAGCTTGGTCATCTACCCAAATGACCGCCGCAAACAAATAAAATTAACCAAGTCAAAGCCAAACCGGCTAAACCAATATCAATTAACTAAGCTACTAATGTGCAATACTAAACTACGAAATGAAAATGCAAAAGACAAAAAAAAAAAAAAATAGAGTGGTCGGCATGTCAACCAACCTAGACCCTGACCAAGTAAAGGGATTTCTAACTACCGACTCTCTACATCATCACACCACTAACATCACAAGTCATCACCACTCCCCATCAATCATCCTGCTCCTCACTCTCATAGCCAGCAAAATCATCACTAATCTCTCCCTCCTCAACGGGCTCAGGAACATACTTCATCCCGGATTGCTGTTCTAGGATAGCAGTCTGCCATGCTATCTCCTTTCTTTGCCTCTCTTGTTCCCTCATCATCATTCTCCTTTCGACCTTTTCCTTCTTCTGACAATTCATGAGAGCAACCACTTGACTAAACAGCTTTTTGATCCAAGATGACTGCTTTTCCCTTTTTGATGGCATCGAAGTCAAGTAATCCCCCCTTTTCACCTGCTTGCCCTTAGCGGAATGAGTTTGAGAAGAGCTTTTCGTATCAAAGGCTTCATCAAATGGCCCTGGAGACAATTCCTCCAAATTCTCATAACCCCAACCCCTGACTCCTTGTCCCCAACACAAACTAGTAATCATACAAGGGAATGGTATGTTGGCAGTGATCAATGTGTTAACCCTGAAATCTCGCAACTGTGTGAAGATAAACATTGGCCAATCCACTACCAATTCATCAGTCAAGAAAGCAAACATAAGTTCTCCACTTTTCCTACTTGGTCTGTGATCTGAGCCTCGCGGGTATAAATTGAAGTGAATAACTTTGTTCAAAAACCTAACATTCCCTTTTAAATTTCCAGGCACATGGGGATCAGAAGCTTTCGAAGGGTCAACATAAAGGGCATTATTCACCACTTGCGAATCAATTGTCACACCCTTCATAGGGTAGTTCACAGATTCAGGAGGGGGGCGTCGAATGTCCAAATACTTAGCAATATCATCGGGGGTAATCTCAATATCAATACCAGCCACCCGAGAAACAATTCTAACAGCAGGGTCATTTTCCCAATCACCTTCTGGGACTTGCATATACTTGTAAAAATCTAAAACCGTATTCTTATCATACCCATGTAATTGCTCAGTCCAGAATTTCAAACCTTTGTGAATGATGCATCTAACGCCCAAATGATCCGGTCTGAATTTGTTAGCATCCACTTGACGCTCGTTTTTGAACACCCTGTTGTCAAAACTGCCCTCCCATTCTCTCCTTTTCTCCTCTGCCATCTCAGCCCGTGTTCGCCTTTTCTTTCTAGTACGAGAACCCGAAGCTTCCTCCGTTTGAATTTCAGCCCCCTCCTCCACAAAATCATCCTCCTCCTCCACAATCTCTCGTTGCGAAAAAGAAGCCCGGTGTGCGGTTTGTTTGATCTTCGGCATTTGGAAGCTAAAAAGGGTTTTGGGTTTATTTTTAGAATTTTCAGATTTTTGAGGGATTTTTCTAGGGTTTTGATTTTTGGTGGAAAAATGGAATGTAGGTTAGGATTTATGGTGGGAAGTGGGTATATGGGTAGAAAATAGGAAGAAAACAAGGATTTATGTGGAAAAAAGAAAGAAATTCGGATTTAAAGGAGCACTACGCCAAATTTTGGCTTTACCGGCGGTAGTATTACCGGCATTAATTTAATGCCGTTAAAAGGCACTTTTAGCGGCATTAATAAGACCGCCGGGAATAATTACCCTAAAACGGCGGTTTTCCTAAGACTGCCGTTTTTAGTGACTTTTACCGGCGGTTTTTTAAATTACCGCCGGAAAAAGTAGAATGTACGGTTGTTTTTAATACCGGCGGTTTATTACCGCCGTTTATAATAAAACCGACCCGTATAATATAAATAATATTATTTATCCTAGTTGAACCAAAATACGGGTTAGACCAGTTGGTTGCATGCACGTGCAAAGATCCGGAGGTTCCGGGTTCGACTCACGGGGAAGGCAAAAAAATTAATCGCCCATTTCATTCCCGGCGGTAATATTTCCGGCGGTTTTTTAATGCCGTTTTTAGTATTACCGGCGGTTTGTTACCGCCGTTTTTGTTTTCCCGACAATCGCTTTACCGGCGGTCTATTACCGGCGGTTTTTATTCTATTACCGGCGGTTGTTAGTATTACCGGCGGTTTTTGGACTATTTCCGGCGGTTTTCTAATGCCGCTAAAGGTAAAATTTGGCGTAGTGGAGGGTGGATGGATTTACCTCTTTTTGGATTGAAAATCCCAAAATTGGTGGAGAAATCTTGAATGTTGTTGAAGGAGATGGAGGATTTGAAGGTTTTATGGAAGAGTATGGAGATTTTGGTGGTTTAATGGAGGTTTGGGGTTAGGGTTTTGGTAGAACAATGGAGGAAAGAGAAGGGGCAGTCGGTTTCTGAAGGTTCAGAAGTTCGGAAGTTTGGGTTCAGAAGTTTGGGTTCGACTGATCTGCTGATATTCCCTGATAAGGTGTCGGTACCGATGGGTAAGATTGTCGCCATCGATGCCGAGCTGCTTACGAACTGGATTCCCATAACCTCCCGGTACCGATGAGATAAATTGGAGCCATCGATGCCGAGGCTGTTTGACCTTGTTGACTAGATCTGAAATCACTCGGTACCGATGGGAGATATTTTTGCCATCGATGCCGAAGCTGTTTATCCCAGAAAAGTTTTGCACTTCTTCAATTTGGTCCCCGGATCTTCCAATCAATTCAATTAACACCCCCAAAGCACCTTTAGTCAATCAAATCACTTCCCAACAACCCTCCGAACAACCGGTCGCCTAGGTTAAAGCAAGAAACGGGCAAAAGACAGGTTGCAAAACAGGACAAGGGGACTCGTGTGTGGTATGATCATGCAAAGAATGCCTTGTATCTTCTCTTAAGTGCGCTTTAGATTCCAAAATGATTGAAAATCGACATTTAAAACACAACTAGAGATAGACATGCGATTATTCACCTAACTACGAGCATTTTATTGAATTGAAAAGGTGGGGATATGGCCAAAACTTGCTCAAAAACTTAACTCAAAACCTAGAGCGTTCAATTCTTAACCAATCATGCAAATTGAGAAGTACCAAATTTCTTAGGATTGCTACGAACTCTTGCCAATTAACAATTATTGAGCATGCAACAAGTTATGAAAAAGAACTAAAAACATGACAAAAGGAAAGAATTGCAAGTTAAAAACCTTTATTTATTTTTGAAATTTTTAATTTTCTCATTTTTTTGGATTTTTCAATTTCTATTGTTTTTGAATTTTCAAATTTTCACAAAATCTAGCAACTAGCAAACAAATAGCACATAAGCTAACCCCTCCCCCAACTTAAAGCGATGCTATGCCCTCATAGCATTAGGAACAAGAGCGAAGAGAGGAAAGTGAGTGAATGTACCGTCCAAGGGGAATGTCAACCCCTAAATACCTCGACCAAGTAGGAGGATTTCATGTCAATTGCTTGCTCCAGTCTGAATAGATGCTTCCAGGGTTTACTCTTTCGGTTTTGCCCACTTGAAACCAAAGCTAGTCACACTAGGCCATATCCAAAGCTTTATCGGACTAATAACCGTGGCGCTTAGCCGCACCCATGCTTAGGGCTCCTGAATGCCTCACTCACCCCGGCTTTAGACCCAAACTACCAAGGCTGATGTGGGAGCAAATATACCCTGCAGAAGACTTAAGAGAAAGACTTTCCACAAAACAAATGACATTAGTAACACCGGCCCGTGTTATCCGGCTTCAAACCAAACCAAAATTAAAAGACATAAAACAAAGAAAACACAAAAGACATGCGAAAGCAAATAGAAACATGCAAAACAAAATGCTATGCAATGCACCACCCGATCATCACGCGATCACACGAGTCATACTTTTCTTCCCATTTCTTACCGGTGGGGTAAGCAATGGGTGGCTATACTAGACCGTTGAGAATTTGTTATGCTAGTGCCCGTAATAAAATTTATCGCTCGACCTCGCCAAACAATGAAGTTTAGCATCCCCTACGATCAAAACAAAGCAAGATAAGATACAACCTAGCGTGCACTCCAGGCAATATCACACCTCACCCATAGACCTAAGTTGCCACCGATAGGGGCCTATTCGGAGAGCATGGATCATTAACGACAAATTATTACCAAGAAAAACTAATGAAAGCCCTTTTTACACTAACACGTTGGTGAAATCATTTCATGTGAAACATATCCAAGACTTTATTTGAAACCTAAACATGCATACTAAACAAAAACAAAAGAAACACACAAAAGCAAGAAAGAAAACACATATGTACAGTATTTACACATTCAATATCAGAACTCGGAGCGTCAAAGCCGCAGCTCGACTCCGCCAAACAATGAAGTTCAGCGTCCCCTAAGATCATAACCAGGCAAGCAACAAGATAGAGCCAAGTGCGTAAGCACGGGAGTATCAAGGCCTAACCTAAGGATCTATACCGCCCCCGTTGGGGCTAATCTGGAAGACGTGAGTGTTTAACTGTGAATTACTCCTATCAGAAAAGCTAATTAAAGCCCTATGTCACTGATATCAAATGATTGCCCTTCGAACCGGAGCTGGGCACACGATCCTTCTTTTAGTAGCAGCGTGCGAAGCTACATATACCCAAGTCAATGGTGGGTACCCCCTACCCGGGGGCCGGGTCCGACAAACAATTAAGTTCAGCGGTTACGCTTTCGCTCCTCGTGCAAACATATAGAAACAAGCTAATCAACCGTGTAAACTGGATCGATCAACTCCTCATCCGGCTCTCCATCCTCGAAACTGCCGAGAAATGGTTTAAGCCGCTGTCCATTTACTTTAAAAGAACTACCATTAATCGGATTCACAACATCAACAGCGCCATGAGGATAAACATGCTCAACAACATAAGGACCAACCCATCGAGAACGTTATTTACCGGGAAACAAATGAAGCTTAGAGTTGTATAGGAGTACCTTCTGTCCAATCTCAAAGTCTTTCCGGTGAATTCGCTTGTCGTGGAAGGCCTTGACTTTTGCTTTGTAGATGGCGGTGTTGTCGTAAGCATCTCTTCGAATATCTTCAAGCTCGTTGAGTTGGAGCTTTCGGTGCTTGCCGGCGGCCGATAAACGATAATTCAATGATTTGATAGCCCAAAATGCCTTATGTTCAAGCTCAACCGGAAGATGACATGCTTTCCCATAAACAAAACGATTCGACGAGGCTCCCAAAACAGTCTTGTATGCCGTGCGATAAGCCCAAAGTGCATCATTCAAACGAAGACTCCAATCCTTCCGGTTAGGGTTCTGTAGACACCCCAATTTGGCCTAACGATTATTTCAAGTCCCACCTTGGGACCATCCCGATGATGAAAAGGATACAATGATTGCTGATTGCCTCTTTGAGAACCTTAGGACTGTCGGTAAAAACTTTGAGCCACTTAGAGGACCCAATTCAAAGCCATACAGCCTTTCAGACAGAAATACAGAAGCCTAGGAGAATCCATCTGACGGCCGTGACATCGATCCCACGGCCCTAACATCATTTCCTCACCCGAGTAACCTGTTGCCAGCAAAATCTCCCTGAGAGATCAATCCCTTGGCCGCAAGATCTATCCTTCGGCTGAGACATCCATTCCTCGGCCGTGACATCCTTTACTCGGCCGCCAGATCGACCTTTTCCCAGACTCTGGAACGTGTTCTGTCAGACGTTTGATCCGATTACACTACCTCTTCGATGCGTTCGGGCTACGCTCAGGGATTACGACGTAGAGTTCAAATTGCATTGCAATTGCAATTGCAATTGCAATCGTGCCATTTGATTGGCCGGAGTGAGTCACCAATTGCATATATAAAGGGCCTTTGGACTCCGAAAATATACACACAAAATTATTAGAGTACACACTCTCTCAAGCCTCGAAACTCTGCACAAATACTCTCTCAACCCCCTCCTCAAAAGCCCTAACCTCCCGAAGGCAGCCGTCAATCCGGCGATCAAACCCCGAAGTTCAAACCCTAACTCTAGGGTTTTCAATCAAGCAATCAGTCAATCACACCCAATCCAAAGCAATCAAGCAACTGAGGGATCAGGGTGGTGAGGTCCAACGGCCTCTGGTTTGTTTTATTTATCGTTCTTACGCTTAATCATAACTTTTGGATCATCTATTAAACGTATATTCTGGTGTGAGGAAGAACACCGACCGGGGCTTCGATCCCTCGGCCGGTACATTAAACCAGTGTGATTACTCGGCCGTGACATCCATTCACCGGCCGAGTAATCGATTTCCTGGGACAGCTTTGTTTGTTTTTCTGCTTTCTAATGCATGCTTCAATTATCGCACTGGCTCACTTTACTTACTGTTTAAAGGCTTAATTAAACAGACTATGTGTTGGAATTAAACAAAGTGTGTACATGTCTTATGTTGAATAACTATGGGCCAGTCTCACGGCTGGGCAGAGAGGGGTGCCTAACACCTTCCCCTTACTGTACTTTTGGCTCCCGTACTCAGAATCTCTGTTTATTTTCCAGTTTTAATAAACTGGGTGGCGACTCTGTTTCGATGATAACCGCTATCATGTGGCGATGTTCCTAGCCATGGGAATGTCCATGATTTT
Source organism: Rhododendron griersonianum (assembly GCA_018127125.1). Classification (NCBI taxonomy): domain Eukaryota; kingdom Viridiplantae; phylum Streptophyta; class Magnoliopsida; order Ericales; family Ericaceae; genus Rhododendron; species Rhododendron griersonianum. Next base: position 8,010,186 of record CM030798.1, on the reverse strand, counting down.
GCTTTATGAAGCAAGCAACCAATCGAGCCAACAAACGTGATCAATCTGTATGGCGATGCCCCGTTTGGGAGGTGTCTACAGTTTTTGGCGACTCTGCTGGGGATATGAGAGCCATAACCAAAAAGTTCAACATAAGACTAATACATGCCTTGTCTAATTCATTTATCATATGCATCGAGCGGGCAACCCGTTGAGTTCACCTGATATCCCGGCATGACACGGGCTATGTTGGGGGTTCCAGCAAACTCCACAGTCACTCGTACCTAGTGGTATATCAAAAAGGAAATCACCCAATCACCGCCTATGATGGGCTGGCGAGAGGATTGATGCCCTTTGACAACAGAGTACCCTGAGACTACCAAAACCTTGCATGTTTTAGAAAGCCATAGAACTTATCAAACTAAGACAGGAACCTACAGGCTAGGAACCTATTTGCATTTTACTTGCAAGAGTTCTTTCTCACACCTTGTATCATTTGTTGTTGTAAATAACTCTTTCTGTGCAGAAGGGTTGGGATTCTCAACCCAAATCCTAACCCTGCACAGACCGAATACTGACTTCCAGGTATTCTACTTTTTCAAGCAGGCACAATAGGTAAATCAAAGAAGCAACCACAGCCAATTTTATACTCTTACAACACCCGAAGTCACGCCAAACAGAGGTCTTTGCAACCATCCCGTCTGTCCCCTCACTGGCCAAAACACCTACACTGCTACGGTCCCAATCACTCTCAGGGACTTCGTGGTCATCTCCTCAACAAACTCAATCATCTACCAAATACTAAGCTTCATCAAGTAATCCTCCCACTCTCATGGCAGATAACGACGCCATCATTGCTGATCACCAAGCTCAAAGTCGCTACCTTACTAGCAGAGAAAGCAGCAAGAGATGCTGAGGACGAAGAGAAATCGGTGGAAGATGAGAATCCTCAAGAAGTGGTATTGGCAGAAAACCCTGAATTGGCCAAACAAGTCAAGGAGATCAAACATGCTCTGGCCCGTTCACAAGGGAACCAAACTCTGGATTTTGAAGGACTCTGCCTTTTTCCAGATTCTCAACTACCTTAGAAGTTCAATAAAACTGGCAATCCCACTAGCCATGTCCGCCATGAATGATGAGCTCATTGTTCAGTTATTTCAAAGGACTCTTACTGAAAGCGCTCTCGATTGGTTTCTCACTTTGGAGTTTGTGCACTATCATACATGGCCAGAATTGCCAAGCAATACGCATACAACATCCAAATTGAGTTGACAACTCGAGATTTGGAAATGACTAAGCAGGAGTCAAACAAAGACTTTGCAACCTTTGTGGCTAGATGGAGAGAGAAAGCCGCCAAGATGAAGAACCGCCCCTCTGAGGAAGATCAAGTGAGAATAGTTGTCAAGAGTTTGCAGCCCAAGTACCTCACGCACATTTACACTCAGGCTATCACTGATTTCAAGCACCTGCATGCTACTGGGCTGCAGATTGAAGAGATGATCAAGCTAGGCCTCATTGGGAAAGAAGAAACTCCTCCACCCAAGAAAACCTTCCCAACCCGTACATCTTCTGCTTCCGTTAACACCCTTAACTCAACCTTACCACAAGACCCTTTTCAAATTAGCTCATCCCGAAGCTCAAATCGCCCCCGTCGCAACTTTGACCCTCTCTATATGACCTCATCTCAAGCCTTAGCCATTCTGAGCCGTTAGGGGCATCGCAAACCTTTAAACAAACCACTTCCTCAACCACCCTATGGCCCAAACCATGATCCTAACAAACAGCGCACCTACCACCAACACCCTAGGCATGAAACAGATAACTGCATGCGTCTCCGCCATGACATTCAAGATCTCATTGATAGCCGAACTATAAAACTTCCAAAACCTGATGTGCAAGCCAATCCACTTCCTACTCACAAAGCTGAACCACCACCCCGAAACATCGATTTCATAAACAACCTCACATACAATCCTGGCCAATACATTGTCCAAAACAACCAAGCCAAGCCAACCTTTACCTTCCTAGAGGAGGATGAATGTTTCATGATGGAGGAGGAAGAAAATAATGAGTCCGATCAATCGGAAGTGATCGATCCCGACATGTCTGACAAAAGTAATGAAGAAGAACAAGCAAAAGGGAAAGTGACTTTGACGGAATGGAAGGAGAATACGATGATCCACTCGATGGAATCTCCTTAACATCACTATTCGGCCAAGTGGAAGTAACTAATCTCTCTTATGACTGCATAATCAACGAGGAGGAAAAAGAGGTGATGAAAATCCAGACTGACATTTCCATTTGGGGACTACTCATGTCTCAAAGAGGTAGCCACCGTGCAAGCAGCGAAGATGGATCCAGTTCAAAGGCCCTGTTTGACAATAAGAGGGTGGAAAAGAGTATAAAGTTGCAAAAGGCAAAGGTTTTGAAAACAACCTCGAAATGCTACAGTAGCTAAGAAGTCACAACATGGCAAAAAACATTAAACATTGCTTTTATCAAACTAAAACATGTTTTGAGCCCCTGCTTGGGCATTTTATTTTTGGAAAGTGAATTCCTGTTTCATCCTCTAGACTATGCTTATTCAATGATTTACTTCCTAAATTGCAATTGCCAAACACTATAGTCTCTTTGCCAAACAAAGGAAATTTCAAGGAATCAAGTTCCTTGTGTCACTGACAAAAAAGGAAGGAAAGGATGAACTCTAGTTGCTTAAGAAACTAGGTTTTTGTCAAAACTTAGAAAGAAGACACTATTTCCGCAAGAACACTTAGGGTTAGCTTGCCCATTATGAAGGTACAAACACAAGAGAGTTTTAGAAAAATATCTCCATCAAATTCCTCTCCGAAACACAGAAACCCTCTTGAGAGAAGTGCTCGTTGGGTAACCTGAAAACCCAAGCAAAAATAAGAGCAAAGCCTGCTAGGCCAGAAAATGCAAAAACGCAGCCTAGGCAAAAGGTAAGGCATTCAAAGAAAAACTCACTAGGGACTCAACCTCCATTAGGTAACCTAAGCAAAATCAAGAGCATGTGAGAAGAAAAACCAAGAGTGAAAACTCAACCTCAAAGGTGATGATTTTGGAACTACGTAAAAGGCCTGATTCCCTGATTAGGATACGTAGGCAATCTTATATCGAGATGCGGCCCAAACATTTGAAGAGAAGGAAAAACATCAACAAATTTGTACTCAATGATAGGCATAGCTAACCCTGCGTATTGAGCTCGCAAAAGATGAGTATGCTTTTCTCGAAGAATTGGCAACAGCAATAGACACAAGAATTATTGCTCATTCCCTCTAACCTAAAGGTCATTAACACAATGAGCAGGATACCTCGAAAACTCTCGAGTTTGGCAATTGGACTATGGAACATGGCAAAAGCAAAAGGCAAGAAAATCAAAACCAAGCATAGGAAGGAAGAGAAAAAAGGATGCCACTTGGCCAAAACAAAATCTACCTTTGGAAAATCAAAGTAACGGCCGAAGAATCTATACATCGGCCACAATGTCGATTTTTCAGCCGAATAATCAATTCTTCGGCCAGTATTTCATTTTCACACAAATTACTGTCTATCAGAAAATACTTGTTCAAAAAGCCATGTTCTGATTATCATATGCAAACTCAAGACATCTAGGGGCATAAAAAGCATTTCTCATTACATGAACAAAAAGCTTGCCTACCAAATCATCGTTGTGGTTGCTTTCACTATACAAATACAGTTTCTACTTCTCTCTTTGCTAACCATGAACAGGAAGGAAAAAGAAAATCCTAAAGCTGGTCGGGACGCCGTCTTCAAGACGATCTCTGAGATGAAGAAGGGGATTGCTGGCTATCCTCCCCACTGACAGCTGGTGCTCACTCAGCCTCAAAGCTACAAGGAAAAGAATGCAAAACAAGGGGCAAGCACCAGGCGCCTCTTCTCCGTCATCAAAATGGAAGGAGACAAAGGAAAGGGCCCGTGGCCAAACAAGAGCAACTGAAGGAACAGCAGACAGAACCAAGGAAAAATGGTAAAACTCCATACAGTCACCTACCTAAAAGAGCAAACCTGCCCAGAGCATTCTCCAAGTCTACTTTAGACATCGAAGAAGTAGATCTCATCAACGCCGGAGGAGGAGGAGGAACAAACTGAAGATCCTCAGCATGCGGGCGCCACTGGCTGGCCACTCAATCACATAAGTACCAGGCTTAACAAAAGGGACCCTCGAACAGGCTACGAGTACAATCTGGAACCCTGGAACGTGCAAGAGGGGTGTCCTCTGATACACCACTCCAAGGGTTGAACCTCGCCTACAAACAAAGTCTAAATCAGCCACAGGACAGAGGAATGGAGATCTGAAAACAAGGAATGCAAGGGGTACCTGGTCAACCGTCAATCGGTCCAAAACTCATCGCCAAGGCTCAAATTGGCGACCGTGGCTTCCGTTGCCCCACCAACCATCGCTCGTAGCAAGGGAAAAATCACAACGAGAAAAGAAGAAGGATATACGTCAAGTACCCGGTAGTGACCGCCAAGAGTCCTGTCCCGTGAACAAGCCCTAAGGAGGCCATACAAGGTGGCCAAGGTAGGTGCTCCCCAATCAAGCTCCCAAATAGCCTCCAAATACTGTAAAGGGGCTAGAGATTGCCTATGCACTGAACTATCCTTGTTGACAAACAACGAGGTAGAGAAGAAAGACCCGTGTCAACTACTCAACACTCACCTGAGTCAAGATATCAACCTTCATAAAAGTCTTGATCAGCCAAGAGACGTCAACATGACCACGCGAGTGAAGAGGGGGCACCTTGCCCAAGAACCACTCCAAATCCCCTACTCGCTCCCAAAGCCAAGTGTTAACCCAAAGAGGAGCTCCACCTACTCATAGGCCAGTAAGCAAAAAAAATCACCTGGCGTGATCGTCATCTCGCCAACAGAAGGAAAGTGGAACGTGTTGGGAGTATCCCACCAACCAGCGAGGTCATCAACGACCAATCCATCTTCAGAAGATTGAGGCCCAAAACAAACGGCTCAAGACCAGCAGCGCGTACTAACTCCCGAGCCTGCTCCGACAACATCACAAACCACTTGTGCACTAAAGGCCTCAACCGCGAGCCTCCAGTCTCCTGTTTCTCTGCCAAGGACAAAAAGGGAGTTAAATCTCACGATTGCATAAACTAATAAAAAGCTAGGGGCATCAAATCGACGTTTAAAAAGCATGCATTACCTAAACAGGGGGCAGAGTTATCTTAGCTTCAGAACAACTTCGACCCAACCACGGGTCCTTCTCATTCACGCCTCTGGCTAAGAGGGATCTCATCCCGCAAATCAAAACAAAAAAACTCACTCTTAAATCATACAAATTAAAACTCCGAACTAAAGTAAACCTTTTACTTTTCAGGAAGCTTATCAAAACATTGAGGACGCTCAAGTGCTGCTCAGCGGCTCTACGCCCACACCTCAACAGCTCTATGCCACGCCATGTGCACAACCTCGCGCTCAGCAGGCCAGCAAAACAATCCTGCGGCTTCCACTCAATGCACCCTCCAGAAGGCGTTTATGTTGCTAGCTTCCAGAAAGCGTTGCCAGGTTGCAAAAAGCATTTAGCCACCAGAAGACATTTGAGTCACTAGAAGGCGTTTGGCCTCCGGAAGGCACTCCCAGTAGTGGAGGTAATGGAAATCTCCCTAACAAATTGGAATATGGTCAAGGACTAGCCTCGGGGACAACCCCGAGCATATGGAATCTAGCCTTGGGGGCAATCCCGAGCATATTCAAGGACTAGCCTTGGGGACAACCCCGAGCATGTGGAATCTAGCCTTGGGGGCAATCCCGAGCATACTCAAAACTAGCCTTGGAAACATCCCAAGCATATAAGGAACCAATCAAACCCCGTGGAAGATGGAAGATGGAATACTCATCAACTCAGCGGCTCAAAGCCATAACAATTCTCAACAATCCTCTATCAGCGGCTTTACACCCGCCATCTCAACAACTCAGTGGCTCGAAGCCCACCATCTCGACTGGCTCAAAGCCGTAAACAATTAGTTCTCGACAGGCTCTATGCCCGCCGTTTCATCAACTCAGCGGCTCGAAGCCCACCATCTCAACTGGCTTGAAGCCGTAAACAATCATCTCAACACCCGTATTTATCATCTCATCATCTCAGCGGCTCGAAGCCCACCGTCTCAACTGGCTCGAAGCCGTAAACAAGCAAATCTCAACAGGCTCTAAGCCACCCCAATCAACAAGACATCATCATTCTCAGGCTCTACGCCTGAATGCTCAAAATCCAACATTTTTGAATGCTCAAGTTCTACGCTTGGATGCCCAACCACTGTGTACTGGATGCTCAAGTTATACACTTGAATGCTCAAGCTCTACGCTTGGATGCCCAACCACTGCGTACTTGACGCTCAAAGCCTGTACTTTGAATGCTCAGATTCTGCCGTCCTAATGCTCGAGCTCTACGCTCTGAATGCTCAAGTCCGAAACTTGATAGAAGCTCTAAGCTTAAAAACAAACACACACGCACGGGCCCGTGCACATATTGCATTATCACATCGAGTCTGCATCATCATATCTAACAATCATCATCACACATATACACTCTGCATATCTCTCATGAAACAGGTCAACCCTGCAATCAACCGGCTCTACGCCTCGGTTTTATTGATCGGTTCAGCACCTCGGTCCTTTGGCTCCACGCCAAAACTTATGATGGAAAAGCTCCGTGCACAGACCATCAGAATGCAACCAGCTCTACGCTTCGGTTCATATCATGTCAAGCTCTAAGCTCCGACAACTCAGGTCCTCGCCTCAAGACTGCAGCAGGCTCCACGCCTCAATCTAATCACCTCAGGCTCCATGCCTCAGTTCCTTCACCTCAGGCCCTTGCTTTACACCAGCTCCGCGCTTCGGTTCAGCACGTCAAGCTCAAAGCTCTGACACCTCAGGCTCTCGCCTTATGATCAACACTAGCTCCGCGCTTCGGTCCTATCAATCCAATCTCCTCAGGCCTTCGCCTCAAGACTACAACAGGCTTCACTCCTCGATTCCATCACTCTCCAGGCTCTCGCCTCATGACTACAACCGGCTCCGTGCCTCGGTTCCCTCATTTCACCAAAGCTCCGTGCTCTAGATACTGGCCCTGCGCCCCCTACATCTCAAAAACAAACCGGTGTCCAATTCATCCCCGGTAGATGGTTTGGATTCCACCCCATTACATCAATTCCTTCCAGCTCATTCGCAAGGATAGGCTACTCTACCGAGCTCCTTTCAGTCAAAGTAAGGATGATCAAGAAAAGCAAACGCACCTGCAGTGTACTGATCTACCCCAAAATACTAAGGAAGCTCTCCGCAAAAACTCCCCAGGTAGCCCCGCGCTCCTTCAACTACTCTTCGCCAAAACCCTGGCTCAGTCTAGGTACGTCACACTACGGCTTTTTAAGCCCTAAGGTACATCTTCTGTCTCTAACCCTCCAAACTTTTATTTTTCTTTATTGCCCGAACTGCGATTGGTCTGAATTTCCCTTGTGGAATACGTAGGCAGCCTCCCGGCCCGACCATAACAAAACCTTTTTCGAAACCCCTTGGAATAGTGGTTGGACCAAATTGAGTTGCTTTTTTACAGCTTTGACTCTTACTCAAACATGTCTCGCGATCCGTCTGAGTTCAGTCAAAGAGGGGCATCTGTAGACACCCCAATTTGGCCTAACGATTATTTCAAGTCCCACCTTGGGACCATCCCGATGATGAAAAGGATACAATGATTGCTGATTGCCTCTTTGAGAACCTTAGGACTGTCGGTAAGAACTTTGAGCCACTTAGAGGACCCAATTCAAAGCCATACAGCCTTTCAGACAGAAATACAGAAGCCTAGGAGAATCCATCTGACGGCCGTGACATCGATCCCACGGCCCTAACATCATTTCCTCACCCGAGCAACCTGTTGCCAGCAAAATCTCCCTTAGAGATCAATCCCTCGGCCGTAAGATCGATCCTTCGGCTGAGACATCCATTCCTCGGCCGTGACATCCTTTACTCGGCCGCCAGATCGACCTTTTCCCAGACTCTGGAACGTGTTCTGTCAGACGTTTGATCCGATTACACTACCTCTCCGATGCGTTCGGGCTACGCTCAGGGATTACGACGTAGAGTTCGAATTGCATTGCAATTGCAATCGTGCCATTTGATTGGCCGGAGTGAGTCACCAATTGCCTATATAAAGGGCCTTTGGACTCCGAAAATATACACAAAAAATTATTAGAGTACACACTCTCTCAAGCCTCGAAACTCTGCACAAATACTCTCTCAAACCCCCTCCTCAAAAGCCCTAACCTCCCGAAGGCAGCCGTCAATCCGGCGATCAAACCCCGAAGTTCAAACCCTAACTCTAGGGTTTTCAATCAAGCAATCAGTCAATCACACCCAATCCAAAGCAATCAAGCAACTGAGGGATCAGGGTGGTGAGGCCCAATGGCCTCTGGTTTGTTTTATTTATCGTTCTTACGCTTAATCATAACTTTCTGATCATCCATTAAACGTATATTTTGGTGTGAGGAAGAACACCGACCGGGGCTTCGATCCCTCGGCCGGTACATTAAACCAGTGTGATTACTCGGCCGTGACATCCATTCACCGGCCGAGTAATCGATTTCCTGGGACAGCTTTGTTTGCTTTTCTGCTTTCTAATGCATGCTTCAATTATCGCACTGGCTCACTTTACTTACTGTTTAAAGGCTTAATTAAACAGACTATGTGTTGGAATTAAACAAAGTGTGTACATGTCTTATGTTGAATAACTATGGGCCAGTCTCACGGCTGGGCAGAGAGGGGTGCCTAACACCTTCCCCTTACTATACTTTTGGCTCCCGTACTCAGAATCTCTGTCTATTTTCCCAGTTTTAATAAACTGGGTGGCGACTCTGTTTCGATGATAACCGCTATCATGTGGCGATGTTCCTAGCCATGGGAATGTCCATGATTTTGCTTTATGAAGCAAGCAACCAATCGACCCAACAAACGTGATCAATCTGTATGGCGATGTCCCGTTTGGGAGGTGTCTACAGGTTCACTGTTTTCTCCAAAATGTGCTTGATTTCCCTATTTGCCAACTCCGCTTGGCCGTTCGTTTGTGGATGATAAGCGGTGGAGACTTTATGATTGATCCCGTACTTCTTCATCAAGGCCTCAAATGTCCGGTTGCAAAAGTGTGTTCCTTGGTCACTTATGATTGCTCTTGGCATCCCAAATCGTGAAAGAATATTGTCTTTGAGAAACTCCACTACCACCTTGGCATCATTGGTACGTGTTGCAATGGCTTCCACCCACTTTGAAACGTAATCAACCGCCAAAAGGATATACAAATTCCCAAAAGAAACAGGGAATGGTCCCATAAAGTCAATGCCCCAACAATCGAAAATCTCAACTATAAGGATGTTAGTGAGTGGCATCTCATCCTTCCGAGTCACACTCCCAAGCTTTTGGCAATGTTCACAAGCGACGCAAAAGTGATGAGCATCCTTGTGCAAGTTGGGCCAATAAAATCCACATTGCAACACCTTGGCGGAAGTCTTTCTAGAAGAGTAATGGCCCCCACAAGCTTCTGAATGGCAAAACTCAAGAATTCTTTGTTGATTCGAATCCGGAATGCAACGGCGCACTATTTGATCTTGGCAATACTTGAAAAGATAGGGGTCGTCATAAGAAAACATCCGTACTTCATGAAGGAATCGACGACGCTCTTGAGGAGACCAATGCAGTGGTAAGAGACCCGTAGCCAAATAATTCATCATGTCGGCGAACCATGGGGTACTCGAAACGGCCAGCAATTGTTCATCCGGAAACGTGTCCACGATAGGAAGACTCGGAGTAGGATCCTCAAACTTTAATCTCGATAAGTGGTCGGCTACCACGTTCTCGACACCCTTCTTGTCTTTAATAGTCAAATTGAACTCTTGGAGAAGTAGAATCCATCGTTTCAAACGAGCTTTGGCATCTTGCTTTGTGAGTAGGTACTTGAGAGCGGAGTGGTCCGTGAACACAACAATAGGAGCACCACCTATCAAGTACGATCGAAACTTGTCGAGAGCAAACACCACTGCAAGTAACTCCTTCTCGGTGGTAGTGTAATTGACTTGAGCATCATTCAAGGTCTTGCTTGCATAATGAATCACGTACGGATGCTTGTCCTTCCTTTGTCCCAAAACAGCACCTACGGCATAGTCACTTGCATCACACATAAGATCAAACGGGAGGCTCCAATCCGGCGGTTGCCCAATCGGAGGAGTGGTGAGACTAGCTTTCAACTTGACAAATGCTTGCTCACACGCGGGGGTCCACTCGAATGGAACATCTTTGGAAAGGAGATGGCAAAGGGGCCGAGAGATAGCACTAAAATCCTTGATGAATCGGTGATAGAATCCGGCATGCCCGAGAAATGAACGAATATCCTTCACACACTTTGGAGTCGGGAGATTGGAAATGAGGTTGATCTTTGCCTTATCTACCGCGATACCATCGGAAGAAACGATATGCCCCAAGACAATCCCTTGAGTGACCATAAAATGACATTTTTCCCAATTGAGTACCAAATTCTTCTCTTCACATCTTGTCAAAACCTTCTCGAGATTGGCCAAACAAGACTCAAAAGAGTCGCCAAAAACCGAGAAATCGTCCATGAAAACTTCTACAATCTTTTCAACCATGTCACTAAAAATACCCATCATACACCTTGAAAACGTTCCCGGAGCGTTGCACAAACCAAACGGCATCCGGCGGTAAGCAAATGTACCAAAAGGACAGGTGAATGTGGTCTTTTCTTGATCCTCCAAAGCAACCTCGATCTGATTATACCCAGAATACCCATCCAGAGAGCAGTAAAACGCATGCCCGGCTATTCTTTCCAAAATTTGATCGATAAACGGCAAAGGAAAGTGGTCTTTTCTGGTGCTTGCATTGAGTTTCCGATAATCGATACATACTCTCCATCCTGTCTGAACTCGAGTAGGCACAAGCTCATTCTCTTCGTTCCGTACAACTGTCACCCCGGATTTCTTCGGTACAACCTGGATTGGACTCACCCACTTGCTATCAGCGATGGGGTAGATGATCCCAACATCCAACAACTTCAGAACCTCAGCGCGAACTACATCTTTCATGATTGGGTTTAAACGGCGTTGGGGTTGTCGAGATGGCTTGACGTTCTCCTCCAAGGCGATATGGTGTGAGCAAAGAGTTGGATCAATACCCTTGATATCTGCAACTGTCCATCCAATAGCCTTCATGTGTTTCTTCAACAAATTAATAAACTCTACCTCTTGGAGATTCCCAAGAGAAGAGGATATAACCACAGGATACGTTTCATTCTCTCCAAGGAAGACATATTTCAGAGTGTCGGGCAAGACTTTCAATTCTAACTTTGGTGGCTCCACACTAGAGGGCAAGACCTTCTTCTCAATCGGCGGTAGCTCCTCAAAGTCATCCAACTTCGGGTTCCAAGCATTTAGTGCGCAAGCTTCATCCTTATTCATCAAAGAGTACAAATAGTTCACTTCGGAAGATTCAAGAAATTCAGCCTCTTCGGCTGTGAGAGCAACCTCCAAAGGATCACTATAAAGCAACTCATCCACATGTTCCTCCACCAAAGAGTCAATAAAGCTCACTTCATTCACATTTTCATCATCCCCCATTTGACTGCCTATATTGAACACATTAACCTCCATCTTCATGTTACCGAAGGTCATGTTAAGCAATCTGTTCCGACAGTTGATAACTGCATCCGTCGTGGCTAAGAAGGGTCTCCCAAGGATTACCAGAGTAGAAGTAGCACAAGAGTCGGTCGGAGTCGTGTAGAGAATCACAAAGTCCACTGGATAGATAAACTGACCAACTTGCACCAAGACATCTTCCACTACCCCCCTTGGAACACGAACACTCCGGTCGGCCAACTGAAGGGTGACTCGAGTAGGCTTCATCTCCCCCAACCCAAGTTCTTGATAGACGGAGTACGGAATTAGATTGACACTTGCTCCAAGATCGAGCAAGGCTTGTTCGATACGCTTGTCTCCAATGGTGATTGCAATGGTGGGACTCCCCGGATCTTTGTACTTTGGCGCAATGTTTGTCTGAATAATGGAGCTCACTTGTTCGGTCAAAAAAATCTTCTTTTGAACGTTCAACTTCCGCTTTCGAGTATATAGATCTTTAAGAAACTTAGCATAAGGGGGGATTTGCTTGACCGCATCCATAAGGGGGATATTGATCTTCACTTGATTGAACAATTCATGCAACTCCGCATTAAGATTCGGTTTAGCCAAAGCCTTCAAGCGCTGAGGATAAGGTGCCGGTGTTGGAACAACTCGAGGGTCTGGTACACTTTCCTTCTCTTTACCCTTTTCCTTCTCCCTTTCTTCTGGAGCTTCCTCACTTGCCTCCTTGGGAGATTCCCCAAGGATTGGTGTTGGACTTGACTGATCATTAGGAGGAGGTAACAAGATAGGATCCAAGGGCATCTTTACTTGGTTGTCTACCGTTTTCCCACTACGAAGGGAGATTATTGCCTTTGCTTACTCGGGGAAAATCACCGAGGAGCTAGCAAAGTGCACACCCTGAGAAGTCTGACTGGAACTTGATTGCGGGTTGGGTTGAGGTTGTGTTGGGAATTTCCCCCTTTCTTGCTGTAATATCCCCACAGTGGTTGTCAATTTGCCCAATTGATTCCTGATATCATTCATCATTTGGGTCTGTTGCTCATTGAAAGTATTCTGGCCTTGCAGGAGGGCACCAAATTGCTCTTCCCAGGAACGCTTAGGGGGTTGTTGCTGTTGAAACTGAGATGGTTGTTGAAATTGAGTAAGCTGCTGCTGGAATTGACTTGCATGAGGAAATGGAGCAGGAGGAGCAAACCCCGGTGGAGCTTGAGCTTGAGGAAAACGGAAGGCACTCTGGGTTTGTTGCTTCCAAGGTAACTGTGGAGCAGGAGGTTGCATTTGAGAAGAGCTTCCCTCATTTGATTGACTCCAACGGAAAGAGGGATGTTGTCATGTCCCCGAGTTGTAGGATTGAGAATAAGGGTCAAATCTTTGCACAGCATGCACCTCTTCCGGGACAATCCCATTTATCACATTCTTCAAGGCAGGAATATTAGGGCAAGCTTCTGTAGAATGACCCACCATCTCACAAATAACACACACTTCCTCCACTTGGCGTATCGCCTTCACTTCTTGGGACTGAGCACTCTTAATTTCCAACTTATCAAGCTTACGAGAAATCTCATCCAAACAAGTTTCAAAGGCCGTATGCTCCGAAATAGAGAACTTCCCAGAACCTATAGGGCCTTGGTTGAACATCGCCTTATCCCCAGGATCAACAAGCTGCCAAGTCTGAGTCTTCTCCGCTAGTATCTCATAGAAGTCCCAAGCATCCTATGGTGTCTTTCCCATACCACCCATTGTATCCAAGAGCTGTTTGCTCTCTTGAGAACATCCCGTGTAAAAGTAGTTAACTCTGAGATATAATGGGAGGTTGTGATGCAGAACTAACATGAGCAAATCTTTGTAGCGCTCCCAATACTTGTGATACGTCTCTCCATCCCTTTGCTTGAACATTTGGATCTGATCAATAAGCAACTTTGCCCGACTAGCTGGGAAGAACTTCGTGGTGAAAGCATCCTGAACTTCTCCCCAATTGCGCAAGGATCGAGGCTTCAAAGAATTGAACCATTGCTTCGCTTTATCCTTAAGAGTGAAGGGAAACAACTTCAAGCGAGCTTGGTCAAGTTGATTCTGAGCAGGACAAATGGAATACAAAATATTTTCGAACTCCCGGATATGCAAATACGGATCCTCCAATTCTCTCCCCCGAAACTCTGGAATAACCCGAAGATACTCAGACTTAAATTCAAATGTATTCCCAACAGTCGGAGTTGGAATAACGATAGGCGATACTTGAGGGGCCCTTTCTGGATTCAAATAATCACGGAGAGTGCGAACTGGAACTTCATCGGCCATTGGGCCTTTTCGATTGCGATTTTGATTTGCGCGGTGGAGAGTGGGCAAGATACGCCCTGACAATGCTACGGATTCTCGGAGGCGATGAAGAACGGTGAAGCCGATTGGAATTTGGGCTCCGATACACAACAGACATAAACAAGCAAAACTACCAACTAACTACCAGCAAACTAACAGACCGGAGGGGCTAGGCCGCCGCCTCAACAAAACAAACAGAAAGTGCGAGGGGTTAAGCCACCGCCTCGGCTCAGCAATGCAGATTAAATTAAACTAACTAACTAACTCAATATCTACTCCGGCTTCGTTACACCTTAGGTTTGGCATAAAACCAGGTTAGAGGTATCCACCGAATTAGATACGAGCAACTAACAAATAAACTACTAACTACAACAAAAAGAAAGAAGCAGAATACTCACAATGGTTTGTCGAGCCTCCATTAAGCCATAATAAGAAATCCCCGGCAACGGCGCCAAAAATGCTTCGTTTGCTGGATGTATCCAAAAGAGGTCACCCCAAGCGTAGGGTATAAGCGTCCAATTGAAGCATAATAAATCCGGAAGTCCGGGATCGTACCCAAGGGATAAATAATACGGCTTGATGGATTGTAGATGCAAGTATGGTTTCCGGCTTTTAATCAGCCAACTTGGTTTTTCGTATGCGGTGGAAAGTAAAAAGGCTAAATTAAATGAGAATAAACTAGATAAAAAGAAGGTTAGGTCTAGGAATCACTAGCACCCACGACTCAAGCAAAACCACATTTTTCACCCCAATACACGGTTTAACCCGGAAGATAAGATGGTTCGAAAATCAAGCTAGCTATAGAATTCATTTAGCAAACACCTCGAGCGACAGAGCTCCAAGCATCATGTGTGGTAAGTAGGCGAAGCTCTTACCTACACATGATCAAGGAGGTTATCACCTCGGTAATTTGACAAACAAATCCAAGCCCCACATCAATTTCCAAAACAAAGTTGCAAACTTTTTGGTGAAAAATGCAATTTTTACTCAAGCCATGGGGTGCTAATCACCCCATGACCCAACCTTATGAAACTACTCACACATATCTATGGAGATAAGAGCAAGCAAAAATCTACTTAGCATAAGTGTAAACACAGGCCTAAGAGAAAATTAGATGGAAAGATAGATCGGGAGAAAATAAACAACTTTAATTAAGGAGAGAGTAGCAAAAATTAACTTACTAAAGTTGAAAATGCAGAAATGAAGGCTGGAAATAAAGAACACTTCAAGAACACCAAGAACAATTTGAAATCTAAGTCTAGATCTAAAAATGCGTTCAAATCTAATTTACTACGTGTTTGTACAAAATGACATCATAGGGTATTTATAGGCCCAAGGACGCGCTCAGAATATTCCTCAAAAGATCCAAAGATGCCCCCCATAAGCCCTCGGTACAGATGGCAAAGCCCTTAAATTGCTGATAAGGGCCTCGGTACCGATGGCATTGGCTTTGCCATCGATGCCCAAGGGGTTAGCAAGCCGTTGCTGATGGTCTTGAGATAACGGGTTCGGTACCGATGGCTGGCTTTCTTGCCATCGATGCCGAGCTGCTTAGTGGCCCAAATCTTGGACTTGCTCGGGCTGCGCCTTGCTTTGCCTTGGCCATTGCTCGGGCTGCCTTGCAACGGGCCACGCCTGCCTTGCTTGTGTTGGGCAGCCATGCCTTTGCTTTGTGTTGCCTTGGCGTCGGGTCATCTTCTGAGCCTCGAGTGCTTTGTGATGCTTTGAGCTTTAACTCTCTTGATTTAAACGGTTTTCCTACAAAACGCAACCAAAATACCTTACGCGCACAAGAGATTAAAAGCAACTAATTAAGCGATAAAATAAACCAAAACTAGCTACTAGCGCACCCTTTATTACATTATCGGGTGCTTATCAGTGCGCCATATACTACCTCAGCAAGAAGATGATGGACTATGAAACAAGGTACACTCCCCTCGAGAAAACCTGCTGGGGGCTAGTACGGGCCACAAAGAAACTAAGGCACTACCTATTAGCACACCCGGTAGTGCTGGTTTCCTGCTTAGACCCAATCAAATATCTTTTCGAGAAGCCATCACTTATCGAAAAGCTAGCTAGGTGGTTACTGCTGCTAGCAGAATTCGATCTCAGATACATGACAAGGAAATCAGTAAAAGGAAGGGCTGTAGCAGAGTTCTTGGCAGATCACCCTGTGACAGAGGCCGAACCAGAGGACTTCATGTTCCCCGACGAAGACATCTTGTGTCTCCTGGATGATACCTGACAGCTCTATTTCGATGGAGCATCAAACCAATGTGGATATGGTATAGGGGTATTGCTAGTTTCCCCAAACAACTCTCATATCCCTTTGTCATATAAACTAAGGTTTGAGGTCACCAACAACCAAGCTGAATACGAGGCCTGCATTGCTGGAATGAAGGCAGCCCTGGAATTAGGGGCAAAAAGGATAGAGGTCATTGGGGATTCAAACCTGGTGGTATCTCAAGCAAGAAGAGACTAAGGAAGACACACTGAAACTATATCACTCTGTGCTGGAAGATCTAATTCCACAATTCGATTCCGTTATCTTCACGCATACTCCCCGAATGAGCAATAGATTTGCAGATGCACTGGCAACATTGGCGTCTATGGTCAAAATACCCCTGGGGTTCACGATGCGGCCTCTCATGATCGAACAAAAGGTCAAACCAGCATGCGAGTGTACCTTCACCGAAGATGGTGAAGACGATGGCAAGCCATGGTACGAAGACGTGAAGAAATTCCTGGAAGAATGAGAATACCCATCCGAGGCCACCTCAAAGGACAAAATGGCTCTACGGAAGTTTGCCTCCCGATTTGTAATCTGCGGAGGATCATTATATCAAAGGGCATACTTGGGTCCAAGTCAACTTTGCGTCACAACAGAGGACAGCCGCAAGATAATGGCGGAAACACAAGAAGGAATTTGTGGGCCACACATGAATGGGGCAACAATGGAAAAGAAGATCCTGCGCGCGTCAAGGATATTACTGGACCACAATGGAGGCCGACTGTGCTGACTATGTCCGCCGATGTTACGAATGCCAAACTCACGCTGATCGCATGCGTATTCCCCCTACGGAATTATATAGCATGACATCCCCTTGGCCATTCTCCACCTGGGGGATAGACGTCATTGGAAGTATAAATCCAAAGGGAAAATACAAGCATCAATTCATTCTGGTTACTTCACCAAGTAGGTAGAGGCAGCCTCTTACGCTACCCTCAAAGCCACACATGTGGCCAAGTTTATCCACACCAATATCATCTATCGGTATGGTGTACCCCACGAGTTCATCTGTGATAATGGATCGCACTTCAAGGGAGCAACAAAGAAGTTGTTTGCTGAATTTGGGATACAAAATCATCAGTCATCTACTTATCGACCTCAAACTAATGGAGCAGTTGAGGCTGCAAACAAAAACATCAAGAGGATTCTGCGGAAGACTACCGACACCTACACGGACTGGCCAGAAATGCTACCTCTAGCACTATGGGGTTATCGAACGACTGAAAGGACTTCAACTGGTGCCACTCCCTTCTCCTTGGTCTATGGGATGGAAGCCGTCTTGCCTATCGAGCTAGAACTACCCTCACTAAGGGTTCTGGCTAAGACTGGAATGATCGAAGAGGACTGGGTTCAAAACCGCTACGACGAGTTAGCATTACTAGACGAAAGGAGACTGAGAGCGTTATACCATGGGCAAGGGTATCAACGCCGCATTGCACGAGCATTCAACAAAAAGGTAAAGCCAAGAGACATCAAAGTAGGAGACATGGTGCTCAAAGCAATCCGTCGCCACGTTTCAGACCCGAGGGGCAAGTTTAGACCAAACTGGGGAGGCCCCTACCTTATCAAACGCATACTTTCTGGAGGAGCAGCATACATTGCAGACTTAGATGGAATGGAATTTGCAACGCCAGTCAAAATTGACAAGCTGAGGAAGTATTACCCCTGAGAGATGCTCGTTGGGCCGAAAACCACAAGGGTGGGTGGACCCAAGCAAAAATTAGAGCAGCCTGCTAGGTCGAAAACCCACAAGGGCGGCTTAGGCAAAAACTAAGGCATAAATAAAATGCTCGCTAGACCGAAAACCCGCAAGGGTGGTTTTAGGCAAAATTAAGAGCACAAAAGGAGAGGAAAATACCCGAGTGGACCCTGACTAAAACAAAACAAATCTCGTCTGTTGGAACTACGTTTATGGCCTGATTCCCTCCATGGGATATATAGGCAATCTCTAGTTTGAGATTCGGCCACTGCTATCATCATCATCACTTCCAAAGTTTCTAGTTCTATCCTAAAACATGTTCACTATCAAACCATGGCAATAACATCTTCAAATAAAATGGCCAAATGTTTTATTATTTCCAAAGGAAAAGGAAAGGCAAACCTAAACAATTCTCAATCTATGGAAGCTAGAATCAAACAACATCTTTTGAAAAACATAAGCAAAGTGTCAATCTCTAGGTCTTCCTTCTCTTTGCACTTTTATCCTCCAAAAGGTTTTTCTTCAGCCAGCGCTTATAAGAACCTGATAGCTTGTCAGAGAAGTTCTCAATAACCATCTGCATTACCCTCTTCGGCCAAAGACGCAGCATATTGCGACGAAAGCTGGCATCGTGAAACTTGGAAACAACGTACTCAGGGTCACCTAGGATTGCGGTTTGTTCAGCCCCGAACTTCCTTTGAAAGTGAGTAGGAAAATAGAAGATGACTCGAGTGATACCGATCACTGCTACACCAAAATGGTTCATGGTACTGACAGTCATACTCTCAACACCATACCGGGGCAGACCCATCGAATCCGATCGCCCCTGCGAGTCTTCATCCATGCTTCCCAAGCAGCCTCAGTTGGAAACTTTCTAATCATACGACGCTCCAAACAGTGGTCTGAACTATAGGGAAGTCGCTCTGGCACATCCCATACTCTTAGCTTCTCAAATAACCATACCTAGAGAACAAGGGAAAATTGTGAGTTGTGAGAACATGTGAGTCAAAACAAAAGAGTGATGAGTGAAAAGATAACTTGACAAATAAACAGACAAAGAGCGAACCTGCAGTAGCAAAGGACTGCCTGAGAACTAGGCTGTAGGATCACCCTTCACCACATCAAGACCCATCAAAGTCTCTGCCAACACTAAGCCAACAAAACTTACACGGTTTCCAATTTGTGGAGCGAAATCAAGCAGCATGGAATCAACATAGCCAGAGGAAGGGCCAAGCAAGTAATAATGGAGAAGACAGATGCACAATGCATGAAAGCACGCCTTCTGTTGAGAAACTTGACGATGAGCTTCAGCTGTACCAAAACGCTGAACAAACTGTAGGATTTCCAGCCTTCCATTCACCATGAAAAACCTAACTTCATGTTTCTGAACTTGGAGCAAATCCTTCAAAAGATTACCTTGGTTGAACAAAGGGTTATGGACAATGAGACCTTCTCTATCCGAATAACCCATGATGGCCGCAAACTCCTCGATAGTAGGACAAGTTCTTCTCTTCTAAATCGAAAGACATGAAAAGCGGGATCCCACAAACTGGTGGTTACCCTAAGGAAAGCAAAATTCACAGGAAATTGACGAAGAGAAAAAATAAAGTCCATACCAAAGGACTTGAAATGCCAACGGTCGAGGCCATTAAAGGAATTCAACCACTGATCAAGAACTGGTTGCGCCATGTGCAAAGCAATTGTCGCTGACGATGCCATCGAGTTCGTAGAACGCATACTTATAGGCTAAGTTGAGTCCTAGTTCGAATCGGAATCGGATTCTAAACCCTCAGTAACCTAGTCAGTCTCTCGGCCGGCACTTCGATATAACGTCCGAAGGATCAATCCATCGGCCCGTGAAAATCAGGGTTGATCCAAAAGTCAAACCCAGGCAGACGAAACGATCCTTCGGCCGCCAAATCTAAGGCTCGGCCGCATAATCAGTAGGTCGACCGCCAGAACGGCTATTTTACAGAGCGTTTCCACGGTTCTGTTCGTTTCATTAGATTTTCATCAGATTAACAATTTTATCATACACAAATGGTGCAAACAACGGCATACACAATCACATATCAGAGCAAAAGACTTTGTTTCATATAATGAAAGCTTTTTACATCATGAGGTGAATCATCCCACATTTCCTAAACAAGCTATACATCAAGTTCCCTGTCGAACTAACCTAAGCAGGAAGAGGAAAACAAAAATAAAAGAAAAAAAAAAGAAGGAGAAGAGGATGCCGAATCTTCTAGTGGTCCGAACACTAAAGACTAGCTGCAAAAAAGAAAAGGACACCCCCGGGGCGGTGTATACCAGAGGAGTACTACGGTGCAGAAGAGACACCACGTGGCTCAAAGGAATCACCACATGGCCCAGAAAAATCACCATACCGTGTACCACCACCACCCCAGGAGTTCCATGTCACGGAAGCAAGCCACCCATTCGAGGGTCTCTAATCAAGCATCAAGACAGGACCAAGAACATCGCGGATTCCCTCCGTGATTGCTGGCCGTGCGTCATCCATGGCCCGGAGCTGACAGGAACGAGGAGAAGCAAAAGAAGGTCTTCGGAAGACTTCTCAAAGCAGAAGAGGATGGAGAGAGAAGAGAAGAAGATGAAACAAAAAAACGCCGAGGCCTCGGCTTTATAGAGCTCTGGAAATGAAGCGATTACTCAGCCGGTTCATCGATGATTCGGCCGATACATCCATACCTTGGCCGAGAGATCGATCTCCTGGCCCCCTAATCAATCTCCCACAGCAGCATCAGATCTTGCTCAGTGCACTAACTCGAGCCATTATGAGATACTAGGTCCATGACCAACAAAAGCAATGGTTGAATCAGTCTTGGGGGCATTCCCGAGCAAATACAATACGATCAGAACCAGCCTTGGGGGCATATCCAAGCATAAGGAAACTCTCTCTCTCCGTAACGGCAAGCTCACAACAACTGGTCGCTTGACCGCTGAGGATTACCAAACTCGAGCTCTCTCTCACAAGATCAAAGGACCCTTGACAAGTCTAAATCAGGCTCTATGACCGAATAACTGTGCTCCAGAAGTACATTCAGTAGCCCCAGGCTTATCATCTCAACAAGCTCCATTTTTTATGCCTCCATGTTCAAAAACCCCAGGCTCGCTACTTAAGCTACTTTAAGCTTGTCAAGCTATCCAGCGACTCTATGCCCGTGTCCAACCTCAGCAGCTCCGTGCTTACCATCTCAGCGGCTCTATGCCCATGCCAACTATCAATCAACGGCCCTAGTCATTCAAACAACCCCAGTGGCTCTAAAGCTCACAACTCAGCGGCTCCAAGCCCATTATCTCAGCGGTTACAAGCCCATATCTCAACAGGCTCCACGCCAGCCAACTCAGCAGCTCTAAGTTCGCTACCCCAGCAACCATACATCCATCAACTCACTCAGGGGCTCTATGACTACGCTCACTCAGCAACTCCAAGCCCGTTGCTCAGCGGCTCTACGCCCACCACTCAGCGGCTCTACGCCTATATTCACTACTCGACGGCTCCATGCCCGTATTCCCCATCTCAGCGGCTCCAAGCCCACCATCTCAGCGGCTCTACGCCCATTACTCAGCGATTCAAAGCCCATTATCATAACGGCTCTACGCTCGTATTCACCGTCTCTAACACTCAGCGGCTCCACGCCAATTATCTCAAATCGCTCTACGCCGTAACAACTATCTCAACAGGCTCTACGCCGCCCCAATCAACAAGATATCATCAATTCTCAAGCTCTTCGAATGCCCAACCACGGTGTACTGGATGCTCAAGTTCTACACTTGAATGCTCAAGCTCTATGCTTGAATGACCAACCACTACGTACTGGATGCTCAAAGCCTGTACTTTGAATGCTCGGATTCTGCCGTCCGAATGCTCGAGCTCTACGCTCCGAATGCTTAAGTCCAGAACTTGATAGAAGCTCTAAGCTTAAAATCAAACACACATGCACGAGCCTGTGCACACATTGCATCATCAAGTCTGCATCAATTGCATCACCATTATCATATCTAACAATCGTCATCATCGTATACACACTTTGCATCTCTATCTCTCATGAAACAGGTCAATCCTGCAATCAACCGGCTCTACGCCTCGATTTTATCGATCGGTCCAGCGCCAACTCCTTTGGCTCTACGCCAAAACTTATGATGAGAAAGCTTCGTGCACAGACCATCAGAATGCAACCGGCTCTACGCCTCGGTTCAAGTCACGTCAAGCTCCAAGCTCCGACACCTCAAGCTTTTGCCTTATGATCGATACCAGCTCCGCGCTTCGGTTCTATCAAGCTCAAAGCTCCATTCTCCTCAAGCCCTCGCCGTGTGACCACAGCAAGCTCTACGCCTCGATTCTATCACCTTAGGCTCTCGCCTAATAATACAATCAGCTCCGCGCCTCGGTTCCCTCATCCCAACGCTCCGTGCTCCAGTTGCCAGCCTCGTGCCCTTCATATCTCAAACCGGCATCCAACTTGTCTCCAGAAGATGGCTTGGGTTCCACCCATATCTCAAAACGGCGTTTGATTCATCCCCAGCAGATGACTTGGATTCCACCCCAATTACATCAATTCCTTCCAACTCATTCGCAAGGATAGGCTACTCTACCGAGCTCCCCTCAGTCAAAGTAAGGATGGTCAAGAAAAGCAAACGCACCTGCCGTGTACTAATCTACCCCAAAATACTAAGGAAGCTCTCTGCAAAAAATTCCCCTGGTAGCCCCGCGCTCCTTCAACTATCCTCCGCCAAAACCTTAGCTTAACCCAGGTACGCTGCACTACGGCTTTTAAGCCCGAAGGTACATCTTCTGTCTCTAACCCTCCAAACTCTTTCTTTTTTCTTTATTGCTCACGAACTACGGTTGGTCTGAATTTCCCCTGTGGAATACGTAGGCAGCCTCTTGGCCCGACCATAACAAAAACCTTTTTCGAAAACCCCTTGGAATAGTAGTTGGACCAAATTGAGTTGCTTTTACAGCTTTGACTCTTACTCAAACATGTTTCACGATCCGCCTGAGCTCAATCAAAGAGGGGCATCTGTAGACACCCCAATTTGGCCTAACGATTATTTCAAGTCCCACCTTGGGGACCATCCCGATGATGAAATGGATACAATGATTGTTGATTGCCTTCTTATGAACCTTAGGACTTTCGGTAAGAACTTTGAGCCACTTAGAGGACCCAATCCAGAGCCATATAGCCTTTCAAACAGAAATACAAAATCCTAGGAGAATCCATCTGTTGGCCGTGACATTGATCTCACGGCCTTAACATCATTTCTTCACCGAGCAACCTGTTGCTTAAAATCTCCCTGAGAGATCAATCCCACGGCCGTAAGATCTATCCTTCGGCCGAAACATCATTTCCTCGGCCGCCAGATCCTTTCTACGGCCACCAGATTGTCTATTTTCCAGACTCTGGAACGTTCTGTCGATTGTTTGATCCAACTACGATACCTCCCCGATGCGTTCAGGCTACGCTCAGAGATCACCACGAAGAGTTTGTATTGCATTGCAATTACAATTGCAATCGTGCGTTTTGATTGGCCGGAGTGAGTCACCAATTGCCTATATAAAGGGCCTTTAGGTTCCGAAAATACAACAATCAGATTCATATACTTTCACACCCTCTTAAGTCATGAAACTCTGTCAATATACACTCTCAAACCTCCTCTACAAAAGCCCCAACCTCCAGAAGGCAGCCGCTAATCCGACGATCAAACCCCGAAGTTCAAACCCTAACCCTAGGGTTTTCCAAGAAGCAATCAGTCAATCACAATCAATCCGAAGCAATCAAGCAACTGAGGGATCAAGGTGGTGAGGCCCAACGGCCTCTGGTTTGATTTATTTATTGTATTTATGCTTAATCATAGCGTTCTGATTATCTGCTAACTTTTCTGTCTGGTGTGAGGAAGAACACCAACCAGGGCTTCGGCCGGTACATAAAACCAAGAGGATCCCTCGGCCGTGACATCCATTCACCGGCCGCGGGATCCATTTCCCTAGGACAATTTGTTTTGTATTCTGCTTTCTGACGCATGCTTTAATTATCGCACTGGCTCACCATTAACTGCTTAAAGGCTAAAATCAGACTATGTGTTAGGATTAAATAAAGCAAGTATATGTCTTATGTTGAATAACTATGGGCCAGTCTCACGACTGGGCAGAGAGGGGTGCTTAACACCTTCCCCTTACTGTACTTTTGACTCCCGTACCCAGAATCTCTATCTATTTTCCTAGTTTTACTAAATTGGGTGGCGACTCTGTTTTGATGATAACCGCTATCGTGTGGCGATGTTCCTAGCCATGGGAATGTCCACGATCTTGGTTTATGAAGCAAGCAACCAATCGAGCAACAAACAATCAATCTGTATGGCGATGCCCCGCTCCAGGGAGGTGTCTACAGGGACCTCTCCCGGACTCTGTCACGTGGCTGGAGAGTCGATACATGAAGTGGCTTCACAAAGAAGTTAAATCAAGATCAGGGGGATGTTTCTGAATCCCGTGGAAATCCCGTTCATGTTGAGAATAAACCTGGAAACCGTTAGGTTTGTACAAATAGTTTGCTTTGCTTTTGAACGCTTGCTTTGTAAGCCGTATGGCCTTTATGCCTGGCATGTTCTCATGAAATAATGACTTGCACAGTAGAAGAATTTGGAAATTCTCTTCCTGAGGGCTTGAAACCATTATTAAACATGCAATTTGACTAAACAACGCTTTGACACAGTCATAAACATCCATAATGACCTGCTGGAAGTGTTGGAAATTCAGAAACTAGCTCGGGATGAAATGCGAAAAATCACCCTCCAAAAGGCAGTAGCCTATTTTTTTGGCAGGAAAAAGCTGATCTATCGTGCGATGAAAAGACATAGTCGCGTGCACATCACTCACACGCGCGTGAAACCCACACCGTCGTGCGATGGAGAGACCCAGTCACAGTTGCCAACCTTGACCCATTTGGAAGTTAAAGAACTGCAGGTATTGACTTTACCCTTGGCCGTCCTGGACATCACAGGGGTGTGTCCTTGTATTGAAGAGGTGGAGGACACCTTGCTTAGATATTTCCTTTAAAGGAATGGATATTTCTTATCCTCTGGCTATAAGAGGGCAATGTCCCTGTGAATGGAAGGCATCCTTCCAGAAAGAAAACCCCATATATCCCTCTCAATGGCAAATCACCTACCAACCTTAATTAGCCCATGGCTGGAAGAATTTGTTGCCAGCAACTGGCTAAGCTTCCGGTCCCACGGGCTGGCCGCCTTCCACTTCCTTCGAAGCGTAAGGCTCCGTCCCAAAATTTTGAGAGCGGCCCTACGGTTCTGGGACCCAGACGTCCATGTGTTCAGATTCGGGGATAATGAGTTGTGCCCAACCGTGGAGGAATTCCAAGCATACCTCCAGGGCTTTGCCTCCAGCATGATTGTTGTACCGCCTTACAGAAAAAGCATACCAAAGCTTCTGAACATCTCGGGAGGAGCAGCCGACAGTCTGCTGATTGGCGGGCAAATAAACGTCATGCACCTAATGGAATGGTACGGGCCCGAAGGAAACCCATAGGACACCTTCATGCAGGCACGGTGCCAATTTGCTCTGTCAATCAGTGTATTGGCAGCATACTTATTGGTGTCCCCAGACGGATGAGTTGATCCCTCACTGGTGAGTGTCGCCGCTCAGCTGGGCGCTCGAAGGAACGTGGTGCCAATGGTTCTCGCAGAAACACTCATAGGGTTGGATTTGGTTTCTACCGGCCAAACAAACATATTTAGCGGTAGTCCACTCCTATTGCAGGTAAACCCTCACTCAGCTCACCTTTTTCTAGCTATCACACATTCTGCTTTTACCTCAACTCTCAGCTAAAGGCTATATCAGAGCTCCTTACTTGTCTTTTCGCTCAAGCTTTATATGGCTCCTTACTTGTCTTTTCGCTCATACAGTTGTGGATATCAGACAAACTTGGGCTACTAACGGCCCCTAAGGCAAATTGGCCACACCTACCCGGCCGAATGCATCAGCGAGGCATGATTTATCCAGAGATGTCGGAAAACGAGTGGTATGCCTTTATGAACGAGATGTCCCCGAATGAAATCATCTGGAGGCACGAGATGCTGAACATTCCGGACATGGCCATGAACTCTATAGGCTACGAGAGAATGGTGATCGCAGGGTTGTCCAGCTTCACATTCTACATCCCAGGCCGTATCCTCCGCCAACTAGGAATAAGCCAAGGGCTACATCAAGCCGGAGAGGAGACCTTTCACATCCCTGCATTCACAGCCCAAAATCTGACTGGATATGAGCATAACTGGGGTTTGCGACAACTTGGCGGAACGGATCCAGACTTCAGCACAGGACTCAAGCATCGCTACAAAGTATGGCTAAGGAAAGAAGTTGCAAGGAGACAAAATATAGGCTGACTCGTGACAAGACTCCAATGAACTAGAATAAACTGTGAGCCGGTTAGGGCCTCTAGCATTTCATTCTGTTTTTATGCTTAACTTTTTTAAAGACTTTGCTCAGCCCGTGTAATAGAAATAGTAATTTGAATAAAAATGAAAGATCTAGAACTTTCTCCTTTTGGTCCAAACGTTGAACACCGCGCTGCTTTGAACATTGAGGTACACCCGGAATAGGAAACCATGGATCAAGTTGATTGATTGGGACCGAATCTCACGGAGAGATTGCCTACATATCCCTTTTCAAGGAATCAGGTCACACGTAGTTCAAGCTAAGGTTCGCTCGTGTATTTTGGCTCTCCTTTTACGCTCTAATTTTTGCCTAGAACTACCTTCACAGGTTTTTAGTCTAGCGAGCTTTGATTGAATGCCTATTTATTTTTGCTTAGACTGCCCCCTTGGGTTTTCAGTCTAGCAGGCTTGCACTAATTTTTGCTTGGAACCGCCCACCCTTGTGGTTTTCGGCCCAACGAGCATCTCTCAGGGATAGTAACGTTTGAGTTGATCCAGGTTGACCAGAGTGTTGAACTCGTTGTCGTCCAGATCAATGAGCTGAGCCGCTCCACCCAAGAGGATGGTCTTGATGATGTAAGGTCCCGAGCGCTTCGGACGGAACTTACCGCGTGGATCGAAAATAGGAGCCCGAATTTCCTTTATGACCATATCCCCTTCGACCAAATCTCGAGACTTCACTCTCTTGTTGAAAGCCCGAGCAATTCTACATTGATATCCCTGAACATGATATAAGGCACGGAGCCTCCTCTCATCAAAGAGCATGAGTTCAACGAACCTCCCACTGAGCCATTCGGATTCCATGAGTCCACGTTCTGTTATGACCCTCAAAGACGGTACCTCGAGCTCGATGGGAAGCACGGCTTCCATCCCGTAGACTAGGGAAAAGGGGGTTGCCCCTATTGATGTTCGAATCGACGTGCGATACCCCCAAAGTGCTAGAGGCAGTTGCTCGTGCTAGTCCCTGGCGGACTCTGCGGATTTCTTGATGATTGTCTAGATGTTCTTGTTAGCTGCCTCGACTGCCCCATTCATCTGAGGGCAATAGACTGTTGAATGATGAACCTGAATCTTGAATTCATCAAAAAGTTCCAAAACCCTGCCTTTGAAATGAGTCCCATTATCTGACACAAATGCCTATGGGACACCGTATCGATAGATAATGTTCTTCCTGATGAACTGAGCGACTTGAACTGCAGTTAAGGTCTTGTAAGATTCAGCTTCGACCCACTTGGTGAAGTAATCTATCGCCACTAAAATGAACCAATGGCCATTCGAAGCGGAGGGCCTGATCATGCCGATAATATCGATGCCCCAAACAGCAAAGGGCCAAGGCGACGTCATGCCAAACAAGTTGGAAGGAGGGACATGCATGAGATTGGCATGGATCTCACACTTGTGACAGCGGCGTACATAATCCACACACTGCGATTCCATGGTGGACCAAAAGTAACCCTGCCGCAGGATCTTTCTGGCAAGCATGACACCGCTCATGTGAGGCCCACAAACTCCCTCATGAATCTCCTCCATTATTCTGGTATCCTCAGCGCCATTAACATAGAGCTTATGCATCCCACAATGAGATCTTCGGTACAGTTTTCCTCCACAGATAATGTATTGGGTAGCCAACCTTCGCAATGCAGTTTGATCCTTCTTAGTGGCCACAGCCGGATACTCGCCACTCTCAATGAAGTTCCATATGTCATGGTACCAGGGTAGGCCATCATCGACATCATCGACGGCATTGATATACTGATAAGTAGGGAAGTCCCGCTGTTCAATCAGGATTGGGCGGAGTTTGACACCCAACGAAAGCTCGACCATGGAAGCCAAGGTTGCCAAAGCATCGGCAAACTGATTCTTTAAATGGGGAATGTGTGTGAATGTCACCTTAGTTAAGTGAGGGATAAGATCCTCCAAGTCTTGATGATATGGTTTCAGTCTGTCTTCCCGAACTTTCCAGTCCCCGTTGGCCTGAGATACAACAAGGTTAGAATTACCAATGACCTCGAGCTTTTCCACACCGAGTGTGAGTGCAGCTTCCATGCCAACAATACAGGCTTCATACTCAACTTGGTTGTTCGTGACATCAAAATTCAGTTTAAACGCAAGCGGAATATGAGAACCATCGGGAGTTATCAACAACACCCCGATCCCGTATCCTTTCTGATTAGCCGCCCCATCAAAGTAGAGAGTCCACGTGTCCTCGACAACTGTTAGCACCTCTTCATCTGGAAACATGAAGTCTGAGTCCTCTGGCCCATCGACAGGATGATCAGCCAGGAATTCTGCAACTGCACGCCCCTTGACAGACTTCCTTGTGACGTACTCGAGATCAAATTCGGCTAGTAAGAGCAACCAACATGCTAACTTACTAGTAAGCGCGGGCTTCTCGAATAAATACTTGAGAGGATCCATTCGAGAAATCAGCTTCACTGGGTAAGCCAGCATGTAGTGTCTCAACTTCTTAGAAGCCCAGACGAGGGCCCAACACGTCTTTTCAAGAGCGGTGTAGCATTCTTCACAACCAACCATCTTCTTGCTTAAGTAATAAATGGCCTTCTTGACCCCCTTATCTCCCTTCTAAGCTAGTAAACACCCCATAGACGAAGGATTTACAGACAAGTAAAGAATCAAAGGCTTCCCAGGCACTGGCGGCATTAAAACTGGAGGGTTTTGCAGGTAGTTCTGAATAGACGTGAAAGCCGCCTGACACTTGTCTGTCCATATGAACGGGGTGTTCTTCTTGAGTAGACGAAACATTGGCTCACAAGTTAAGGTTTAACTTGGCGATGAATCTGCTGATGAACTGGACCTTCCCCAAAAAGCTCTGCACTCCCTTTTCAGACTCTGGCGCCTTCATCTCAAGCACTACCTTGATCTTAGATGGATCGACCTCAATTCCCCGAGAAGTGATCATGAAACCAAGCATCTTGCCCGCAGTGACCCCGAAGGTGCATTTCTGAGGATTGAGACGCATGCAAAACTTTCGGAGCCTCTCAAAGAATTTCCTAAGCACAGGAATGTGGCCTTCTCGAGTTTTAGACTTGGCGATCATGTCATCGACATAAACCTCAACCTCTTTGTGCATCATGTCGTGCAGGATGGTCGTAGCAGCCTGCTGATAGGTAGGTCCAGCATTCTTCAAACCGAACGGCATGACCAGATAGTAATAAGTTCCCCACTCAGTGATGAACATGGTTTTCTCACAGTCCTTGGGTGCCATAAGAATCTGGTTGTAGCCTGAGAAGCCATCCATGAATGAGAGCAAAGCATGCCCCACAGTATTATCCATAAGCACATCGATGTGTGGCAAGGGAAAATCATCTTTGGGGCTTGCTTTGTTCAAGTCCCTGAAGTCGACACAGACTTGAATTTGTCCATTCTTTTTAGGAACGGGAACAATGTTGGCCACCCATGTGGGATACTGAGAGACCATGAGAAAGCCAGCGTCGATCTGCTTAGTGACCTCTTCCTTGATTTTCTGCACCCAATTCGGCCTCATCCGCCTTAGCTTCTGTTTCACAGGTTTAGCATCCGGCAACAAGGGGATCCAATGCTCCACAATCTCAGGGTCGATGCCGAGCATGTCTTGATGAGACCATGCAAAGACATCGCTGAACTCGGTGAACAGCTCTTTGAAGTCACGATGCTCCTCTGGTGAAAGCGTGGAGCCCACTTGAACCATTCGGGGATCGTTCTCATCTTTCAATTTTATAGAAACTACTTCTTCTTTTAATGGCTGAGCATGCCTTTCGTCTTCCCTTTTGATGAGGGCACAGATTTCCTTGGGAATATCCCCATCGAAATCTATCTCTTCATCGTCAGGGTCGACACAGTTTATATAAAGATCATTGAATTTGTCGAAAGACGCCTCATTCATTTCACAAGACCCAAGATGGGTGCCAAGTACAAGGGAATCAAACTCGAAATAAAAGCTATGACGTGGAGGGCCCAGAGGCACAAACTCCGACTCAGAGCTAGACTTAGACGACGCAACAGACTCTGTGTCAGACTCAGACTCAGAAGTGTCATCAATGCAAGTTAAGCGTGGTTTGAAAATGCAA
Source organism: Rhododendron griersonianum (assembly GCA_018127125.1). NCBI lineage: Eukaryota > Viridiplantae > Streptophyta > Magnoliopsida > Ericales > Ericaceae > Rhododendron > Rhododendron griersonianum. The sequence continues at coordinate 7,979,673 of CM030798.1, read as the reverse complement.
TTTTTAATGCTACCCCTGGCCTCCACGATAAGAGAGGTAGGATCCTCGAGGGCGTCAGGCCCGAGCATGAGCACTTCGGCTTCTTCAGCTTCCTCGGCCAAACCCACTTGGGAGAACTCACGGAACAGCAGCTCCAAACTCCCCTGATCAATGGATCCCAGCCAGTCAGTCTTGATCTTCACCTGACTAAGCTTCCTCTTGAATTCTGCCCTTCCTGGCTCTTCATCACTGCTTGACCAGGTGTCATCAGCAAAGACTTCAAAACCAGGCAGCAGTTCCCCAGTTCTTGAATCGATAAATGGCTCGGCCTGACCGGTGTAAGCAGCATTCCCCACCTCACGCACAAAGTAGCTATCGGGATCACCATAGAGGGTTCAAGGTTTTCCTGTATATTTCCTTCTCTTGGCATCTTTGGCAGAGGCGATATACCCCAAACCAAAGCAGCCCTCACTAAAAGGAAAAGTAGGGAACTCCGGGACCCCTTGTTGGTGAATCCCTAAGCCCAGGCCAGGTAGATAGGACATCCTCCTCATAATGTCCAGCGCGATAGAGCTTATGATGAAGTTCCCATCCACGTTGATGGCCAAAACAGAGCCAGAGGTGTCAAAAGAGAAACCCCCAAGGTCCACATCTTCTTCACCGTGCATGATTCCTAAAACAGGAGTTCCATCTTCTTTGAGCAGGCGAATGCCAGAGTCCCCGCAGATAGTTAGTGTGCCAGTAGGAAGTCCCAGGATGACTTTTTGGTGGAGAGTAGACGGCACAGCCATGATGTCGGATCGATGAAGCCAAGGCCTGCCTAGCAAAAGGTTGAAGGTAGTGGGAATGTCAACGACATGGAACTCAACATCCATCTCGAAGCCCACAGCATCGAGTTTGAGCATCAGAGTGCCCTCGACCACACGACGGGTGCCGTCGTATGCTTTAACAGCCAAGTTGGAAGGTGCAAAGTCCTTCTTAGCCAGTCCCAAACGGTAAGCAACCCTCATAGGGCAGACATTGATCGCTGAGCCGTTGTCGATGAGAACAGTCGGAACCCAGAGTCCTCGACACTTGATGGTGATATGCAAGGGGTGATTGTGGTCGACTCCTTCGATTGGTAGGTCTTTATCAGTGAAGACCACGGTATGCTTGGAGGTTGGAGGGAGGATGAGAGACACCATTGCCTCAAGTGTGACATCAGCCTGAACCTCGAGGCGAGAAAGAGTGTGGCACAGCTTCTGGCGGTGTTATTTGGAAGAACAAATCAGTCCCCAAATCGATATGGCAGCGGGAATCCGCTCAAGCTGTCGTTGAACCAGGTCAACAGTTGGTGGACCGGCTGATACCTCAAGAGGTGCAGACCTTGGGAAAGCAATGGGTTCGTTCCTTTGGTTAGAAGGATTGGACAAACTTCCAGCTTGCAGATTAGCAGGCTGAAAAATCCGTCCACTCCTCGTAACGTTGTGAACGTTCCCCAAGGAGGGCACGACTTGAGGGTCTTCGTTTACATCCCAGAGATCAGCAGGGACCTCCCTCAATTTGCGTTTTCCTTTATCAGTGACTGGTGCAACAACAGGTACCTCCATATGTAGCCCCAGATCCTCGGCCAAGTCTTTCAGCAGCAGCGAATCCCAAAAATCCAGATCCTTGACGGCGGCTACTTCGGCAACAGGCTCTGGATCCGCAATGAAAGGGACATCCCAGAGACCACCATTGGCCAAAGAGCGGTTGACAGCCCAGATTTCAGTCCCAACTTGAACATCGACTATCTCGTCAACCTCCCAAAGGTCGGCAGGGGGAACAAAGTCCGTGACCATGACACAACAATCTTTCGGAGAAGGGACCACAGGGCGTGGAAGCCGCCCGTCAACGATGTTGAACGAAGGGTCATATTCGGCATCAGATACTGAGTTGACAAGCCTGTCGATGGTAGAAGGGAGAAAGCATTCCCCCAGGATACGAGGCTCCTCCTGAACGAGGTCGTCTTCCGCAAAGTGAGCCAGATACTTAGGCACAGTGTAGCTGAAGAGGTTAGGGAAAACATCGGGAAATTGCCAAGTGGGCTCAGGGTCCCAAAAGTATTCCTCCTCGGGAATCACAGGCTCGGGCTACTGAAAAAGGATGTAGAGGGAGATGTCGTCCAAGGGATCAAGCATCGCCTGATCGTGTCCGGCCTGCCATGCGTTGTTCCAGCCAGGATCGTATGGGATAGGCTCAGGAAACTGGTCTTGCTCGGGATAGGGATTTTGTTCATGATGCAGTGGGAACCCTTCCAGTTCAAGCTGGTTCCATTCTTGGATCAGAGGAGCAGCATAATCATCGTTATCGGCTATGGCCAAGCCTACAGCCTGCATGCTAAGTTCGGGTTCTGGGAAGACCGGTGCCACGGGCCTGAAACGATTCCTGAAGTCCTGGAAAGAGTCAGAATCTGCCATGATGAAAACAGGGTCACGACAGGTTGAAGTTGGACCAAACTGAATGGGTTGAATGGGGCAATCATAGAGATCGCTAATGATCTCGTTGAAGTATTCCAGGCCCATTTGCAACACCTGGGGTTTGGATTGGGATAAGAGGATTCCCCAATGTACATGAGTTCAACTTCCGGCTCGAGCGGCAAGGGCACAATTGGCTTGGGTTGGTCGGCTGAGGCTATATAGTCAGTAGGGTTGAATATGGTGGAGCTGGGATTGATATGAGTGGAGCTGAGGGCTATCTGGCTGATATGTGGGACAATGTTGTGCTTGGGAAGGGAGTTGGAAATGACGTTGGGTTTCTGAGGTGGCGGAGGTGTTGCAAGCGTGCCATCGTCAATGAGATCCTGAATCGCATGACGGAGGCGAAAGCAAGAGTCAATGAGATGACCCGCCCCTTGATGGTAGGCACAATAGAGGTTGGCCTTGAAGTTGGGTGACGGGTTTTTGGGTAAAGGAGTTGGATCCAGGGGTTTAAGATGCCCTGACTTGACCAACTTCTCCAAGACCGAGGACAGAGGTGCCTCGATAGCGGAAAAGCTGTGGGGTTGATTACGAGGCCGGTTGTTCTGCGGTGTCTGCACCTGGTTGACATCCGCGATGTGGTTGGCAGTGTTGGAGGATGAGGCGTTAGTGCCACTGGTTGCTATGTTGGAGTAAGTTCCTCCTCCAAACAGTGCATTGGTGTTCCCAGAGTACGCTTGAGGCTTAGATTTGGGAGGGTTAGAAGATTCCCCCTTTGCCAGAATTCCATTTTGCAATGCATCTTCGATGGCCAGGCGAGAGTCGAAGAAGGTTTCAAAGTTAGCGGATGCTTGAGCAAGAACCAGGTGCCTAGCGTAGTCCGGTTGAAGGTTGCGAGAGATGATACGGAGTTGATCCTTCTCGCTGGGGCGCTCAGTCATTAGAGCGGCTTTGGCCCTCCACCTTTTGACAAAGTCCGCAAAGGACTCCTTAGCCTCCATCTTGGTGGATTCCAGCTCCCGTGTTGTCATCTTCAGTTGGGAATTGTAGCTGTACTGCGAAATAAACGCAGCCCCAATATCTTCCTAAGTCCTTCTTTTGGCGATGTCGAGCGACAAGAACCAATGAAAAGCAGGGCCTGAGAGGGTCTGAGGGAAGAGCTGTGACATTGCCTCCGGCTCAATAGACAAAAGCTTCATGGCGGCATGGTAACTGTAAAGGTGAGTCTTGGGATCACCACTTCCATCGAATTTAGCCAAGTCTGGCATTTTAAACTTCTCGGGAAGCCTGGCATTGGGATACAGGCAAAGGCGGTCCAGATCAATCCCCCCAGCGTTGATCTTTTCAGATTTAGAAACAAATTCCTCCAGTTTGGCCATCTTGGCCATAAGTGCAGCCATGTCGGGGTTCTGAGCTGGCCTTTCTTGATTTAGAGCAGGTCTGCCACCTGCGAGATTCGCAGCAGGCATGCGAACTTCCCTAGGGTTGGGCTGAACAACAAGACGTCCTGCGTGGTTGGGATCCTCGACCATGATGGGTTGCTCATGATCATCCTCTTCGGCCTCGCCTTCCTCTTAAGCAACTGGAGGGAGGCGAGTGTTAAAGAGGTCATTCAAACGGGCAATGTTGGTGTCAGTCTGAGCTGCCCTTTGTTGCATGGCGGTGATGCTGTCTTGGAGGTTCATAAGCATAGCTTCCAAAGTGATTGGTTGCGGTTGCGGCTGATCTGCCATAGTAGGTGTTTCGGAGGTGCTTGACGTAGATGATGGGGAAGCTGGCAGCCCTTCCTGTAAAATTGATGGCGAGCATGACTGTAGAGCGGCCAATAGTGAACGTGGAGAGTCTTCCGTGGTGAATGACTGGGATTCTAGCCTGACGAGGCTTTGAATCGGATTCAGGTGCAGACGTTCCCAAGCAGGTTTGCCAACTTGCTTCGATACTTTCCTCGGTGGTGCAATGATTTAGAACGTGCAGCAAAGTAAAAGAAGGTTCAATAGGCGTCCTGCCGAAACTTTAATCTAAATAAAAGACTAGAGTACAAATGCAGCCAACGTCGTCAGTGTCGCCCTAGACTCTAGAACTAGAAGATAAGTCTGTCTCAAGTTGTTCGAACACTGCCCTAAGTCCTCAAAACTCTTTTCGAAGATGTATCCTTATTTTGGAACAAGCGATCCAAAAGGATGTCAAAAGAAGTCTAAACCTTTGTTTATTCTGCCATTCAAGATTTCAACTTTGAAGTTGGAACAACTCGGTATAAATGTCATGATATTATAACCAGATTGGCGTGAGCGACACAGCGCTGTTAGCCGAGTGGTGTAAGTAACGAGGCACTTGTTACCGAACTGGTGTAAGCATCATGGCATTTTCTTCGTTGTTCCTCATTTTCTGTTTGAAACCCTAAACAGGTATATAGACAAACGTGTAGAAAGGCTTCTAATTTCCTAAAGTCCCATCGTTCGAAGGACTTGAAAAATTGAAAACGTGCATCATCGAGATGCACGACTCTTCATCGGGCCAAACCAGTGTCCTAATAAGCTTAAGACAGACTCAAAAGATTGAGAACCTAGAAGCCGCCCTAAACATGCTCCTACGCAGAACGGGATGTATGTACAGTTCATGCGATAGGGAAAGCAGTAACACGTAGACAGTATATGGGGTTAGATGCAAATAGATCTTAACCTGCGGGTACCTGTCCTAGTTTGGAGAGTTCTAATGCTTTGTATATGCAAAGGCCGGTTTTGGTTCGTAACAGGTTCCTTGGACTAAAGCCAAGATATACCTCCCGTTGCCCGCGTAACCGCAGAGCAACAGTCAAACGGTAGATTGACTCATCATCGTCGAAGGTTGTTGGTCATTCAGGGTCCCCGGGCTCCGGTAAACCGTGCCAGATTGCCAAAACGATCCAATGAGGCTATCCCACATCAATGCAAATGAGGAATGCTGAAAATTGATTAAGAAGAAAAAGAATCACAAAATCGCAAAATGCCCTTTCAAATTTGGCTCACTTTATTTAGTCCATCTTTAGAGGAAACCACACAAATGAACAATTGAAAAAGTCCCAGATCAGATTGGCCGGACACGGGGTCCTGTTAAATCACCATTCCAACCTTCGGCAGCACGAAGCTCACCGTTTTGACAGACTTTTAAGGAATTGTTCACAAATGTTTTAAACTCTAAGTATGAATTAATATTGGTTCGATCATCCCCAGCAGAGTCGCCACTGTGGGCAGCATGCCCTTAGAAAAGGATTTCGTTCCTTTTCCAACAAGAGACCCTCGGATCAAGGGAGCGCAAGCGGAGAAGCAAGTGCTCGGAATACAGAGTCGCCACTCGGGTTTGAAGGTCCGATACCCAAGGAACCGTATTTCGAAGCACCTGTCGTGCTATTTGATTTGAAAAAGTGAAAGCACCAATCTGTCATAACCATATCTGGGTTTGGGAGCCAGGTTACGAGAGGGGAAGGGTTTTAAGGCACCCCTCTCGTCCAATCCGAAGATCAGTCTCTACTTAGGCATTTTGTGAAAACTTTTGTGATTCTTCTTCTATTAATCGATTTTTAGCCAATTAGGGTGGGGTAACAGTTAATCGGGGATTAAAACTGTAACAATTTGCAAGATATGATCGATATAGCATGAATGAATGGAATGTTTGTAAAATAAATGGAATAAAGACATCAAAACAGTGCCTTGTATGAATTTGACATGACAAATGGCCAACTTGCATGCATGGATCTACGTACATGCAAGTCATCCATCGCGCGACAAAGCCATACACTCGCGCGAGTGTTGATGCCTCACCAACAGTTTGAATTTTATCCCCTTCTGGGCTCTGGAAGGACCAGTGCTCACCCAGGGGGCAAACCAAGCAGTTTTATATGTAATGAAAGTAAATAATTATTACAAACCAACTTGCAACCCCTAAACAGTGGGGGTATCAAAACAAAGGCCAAGGGCCAAGTTGCCCATGCAAAGACAGCCTCTAGAAACAGGTTGACCATCGCGCGACAGTGTGATAGCCACGCGCAAGGGTCATGACTGGATTTCCAGGAATTTCTTTTGCATGCCTGGGCTCTAAGACATATTCAGAATTAAGCAACCCAGGGGCATTCCAAACTAGACATAAAGGAAATCTAAGCTAAGCCAAAGAAAACAGCATGCAAACTAGGAGATTAGTTTTTAACATGCATCACAGTGATTTAAAACTTAGTAAAAACAGAAAATAATTGGCATCACCAATCCCACGTGGACCGTTGCGTGCAACCTGTGATAGTCGCGTGTGAGAGTGGGTCCATCGTGCGTGGGAGTACCAGTCGAAGGTTCTTGTAACCCTGCTGACTTTAGGGCTAAGACTGGTATTAATTACCAGCCTTGGCCCTGCTAGCTCCCCTCAGGGATCAAACAGGAGACAGGTAATAAATTTATACCTTTGCTTGAATGGTTTGAAAATGGATTGAACAAGGTTGTAGAGCTTGTAAAATGAGTGTATGGAGATCACAAGAGTGAAAGAGTATCAAGTGTGGTAGGGGTTTAGTAACCTTTTTTGCTTTGAATTTTGGTAACCCTTTACTTGGAAGAGTAAGGGGGTATTTATAGGAGGAGAGGGAGTGCAAGGTGGGTGGCAAACTTGGCTAAACAACCAGCCAACAAGGCTGGTCAGCCTTACTTGGTGGAGAAATAAGCCAACAAGGTGATGGAGTGGTTGTGTGGGTGGAGCAACCCATGCAGCCTACAGAACACTGTTCTGTCGACGAAAATGGGGTTCCAGCCCCACAGGCCATCTGATGATTACAAAATCCAGCTGGAAAAAAGGTGATGGGGACAGGGATTGACCATCGCGAGATGGAATGGAACACACGCGCGAGTGGATATACAGTCGTGCGATGGTCAAAGGTCAACACTTTGACTTTGACCAACACCTGGCAACCTTTCCAACGCGCGAGTGATCCACAATAATGCACGACAGTCAAACCTTGGTTAGGGTTTGGACTTAGGGTTTTGGGATTTAAAAGGGGATAAAAGGGGTTTCACTCATTCCAAGTTCAATCCTTTCCATACTCAAGACTGTTTTGATCTGATTCATCATCGGGGAAACAAGAAACCGAAAAATGAAGTAAAACAAATGGGAGACCCAGATTGGGGTGTCTACACTTGTGTAGGAGCATGTTTAGGGCGGCTTCTAGGTTCTCGATCTTTCGAGTCTGTCTTAAAGCTTATTAGGACACTGCTTTGGCCCGATGAAGAGTCGGGCATCTCGATGATGCACGTTTTCATATTTCAAGTCCTTCGAACAGCGGGACTTTAGGAAAACAAAAGCTTTCTACACCCTTGTCTATATACATGCTTGAGGTTTCAAACAGAAAATAAGGAACAACGGAGAGAATGCTATGATGCTTACACCAGTTAGGTAACAAGTGCCTCGTCACTTACACCACCCGGCTAACAGCATTGTGCCGCTGACGCCATTCTGGTTATAGTATCATGACATTCATACCGAGTTGCTCTAACTTCATAGTTGAAATCCCAACGGCGGAATAGACAAAGGTTTAGGCTTCTTTTGACATCCTTTAGGATCCTTTGTTTCGAATAAGGATACACTATCGAAAAGAGTTTTGAGGACTCTAGGCAGTGTCCGAACATCTTGAGACAGACTTGTCTTCTTGTTCTAGAGTCTAGGGCGAGACTGACGATGCTGGCTGCATTTGTACTTTAGTCTTTTATTTAGATTAAAGTTGCTGCAGGACCCTTATTGAGCCTTCTTTTGCTTTGCTTTACTGTAAGTTCTGAACCATTGCACCGCCAAGGAAAGTATCAAAGCAATTTGGCCAACCCGCTTGGGAACGCTCGCGCCAGCATCCCGTCTGAAGACTTGTCAGGCTAGAATCCCAATCAGTTGCAACGGAAGGCTCTCCGCGTTCTCTCTTGGCCACTTTACAATCAGGCCCGTCATCAATCTTTCAAGATTTAGATCCCCCAAAGTCACCAACTCCTTCTTCTGCATCAAGTACCTCCGAGATACCTATTATGGTAGATCAGCCACAACCGCAGCCACTCACCCTGGAAGCCATGCTCATGAACCTTCAGAACAACATCACCGCCATGCAACAGAGGGCTGCTCAGACGAATGCCAACATTGCCAGATTGAATGACCTCTTTAACACTCATCTCCCTCCAGTTGCCCAAGAGGAAGGCGAGGCCGAAGAGGATGATCATGAGCAGCCAATCATGGTCGAAGATCCCAATCATGGAGGACGTCTCATTGTCCAACCCAACCTTAGGGAGGTTCGCATACCTGCTGCGAATCTGACAGGTGGCAGACCTGCTCTAAATCAAGAAAGGCCAGCTCAGAACCCCAACATGGCCGCACTTATGGCTAAGATGGCCAAGCTGGAGGAATCTGTCTCCAAATCTGAAAAGATCAGCGCTAGGGGAATCGACTTGGACCGCCTTTGCCTATATCCTTATGCCATGCTTCCTAACAAGTTCAAAATGCCAGACTTGGCCAAATTCGATGGAAGCAGTGACCCCAAGACTCACCTTTACAGCTACCATGCCGCCATGAAGCTACTGTCAATCGAGCCTGAGGCTATGTCACAGCTCTTCCCTCAGACTCTCTCCAGCCCTGCTTTTCATTGGTTCTTGTCACTCGACATCGCCAAAAGGACCTGGGAGGACATTGGGACTGCGTTTATTTCGCAGTACAGCTACAATTCCCAATTGAAGATGACCACTCGAGAGCTGGAATCCACCAAGATGGAAGCTAAAGAGTCCTTTGCGAACTTTGTCAAAATGTGGAGGGCCAAAACCGCTCTAATGACTGAGCGCCCCAGCGAGAGAGACCAACTCCGCATCATCTCCCGCAATCCCCAGCCAGACTATGCCAAGCATCTTGTTCTCATTCAAGCATCCGCTAACTTTGAAACCTTCTTCGAATCTGGCCTGGCCATCGAGGATGCGCTGCAAAGCGGAGTTCTAGCAAAGGGGGAATCTTCTAACCCTCCCAAATCAAAGCCCCGGGCATACTCTGGGAACACAAATGCGCTGTTTGGGGGTGGAACTTACTCCAACACGGCAACCAGTGGCACTAATGCCTTTTCTTCCAACACTGCCAACCACATCGTAGATGTCAATCAGGTGCAGACACCGCAGAACAACCGGCCTCGCAATCAACCTCGCAGCTTTTTCGCTATCGAGGCACCTCTGTCCTCGGTCTTGGAGAAGTTGGTCAAGTCAGGGCATCTCAAGCCCCTCAATCCAACTCCTCTACCCAAAAACCCATCACCCAATTTCAAAGCTAACCTCTACTGTACCTACCACCAAGGGGCTGGTCATCTCACTGACTCTTGCTTTTGCTCCGTCATGCGATTCAGGATCTCATTGACGATGGCACGCTAGCTACACCTCCGCCACCTCAAAAACCCAATGTCATCTCCAATTCCCTTCCTAAGCACAATGTCGTCCCACATATCAGCCAGATATCCCTCGGCTCCACCCATATCAATCCCAGCTCCACTATATTCAACCCTACTGACCATATAACCTCAGTCGATCAACCCAAACCTATTGTAGCCTTGCCGCTGGAACCTGAGGCTGAACTCATGTACATTCGGGAGCCTTCTTCCTCCAATCCAACCCCTCAAACTTTGAATGGGTTTGGAGTTCTTCAGTGAGATTGTCAGCGATCTCCATGATGGCCCCATTCAACCCATTCAAATTGGTCCAACCTTAACCCGTCGTGATCTTGTTTTCATCATAACAGATCCCGACTCTTTCCAGGATTTTAGGAATCAATTCAGGGCTACGACGCCAGTCTTGCCAGAACCAGAGCTTAGCATGCAAGCTGTAGGCTGGGCCATAGCCGACAGCGATGATTACGCCGCCCCTCTGATCCAAGATTGGAACCAACTTGAGCTGGAGGGGTTCCCATTGAATCACAAACAAGACCCGTTTCCCGAGCAAGATCCGTTTCCCGAGCCTATCCCGTACGATCCTACCTGGAACGATGAATGGTAGGCCAGACACAATCAGGCAATGCTTGATCCTTTGGATGGCATCTCTTTGTACATGCTTTTACAGCAACCCGAGCCTTTGATGCCCGAGGAGGAATACTTTTGGGACCCTGAGCCCGCTTGGCAATTTCCCGTCGTTTTCCCTAATCCTCTTCAAGGCTATACCGTGCCTGAGTATCTGGCTCACTTTGTGGAAGAGCCTCGCATCCTGGGGGAATGCTTTTTCCCTTCCACCATCGACAAGCTTGTCAAACTCGGTGTCTGATACCGAATACGACCCTATGTTCCACATCATTGATGAGGGACTTCCACGCCCTGTGATCCTTACTCCGGAAGATTGTAGTATCATGGTCACAGACCTTGTTCCCCCTGCTGATCTTTGGGAAGTCGACGAGATAGTCGATGTTCAAGTAGGGACTAAAATCTGGGTTGTCAATCGCTCTTTGGCCGATGGTGCCCTCTGGGATGTCCCTTTCATTACAAATCCAGAGCCTGTTGCTGAAGTAGCTGCTGTCAGGGATTTGAGTTTCTGGGACTCATTGCTATTGCAAGATCTGGCCAGTGATTTGGGTTTGGATGGGGAAGTACCTGAAGCTACACCAGCCACTTACAAAGGAAAGCGTAAACTGGGGGAAGTTTCTGCTGATCTCTGGGATACAAACGAAGACCCTCAAGTCGTGCCTTCTTTGGGGAACGTTCACAACGTTACGAGGAGTGGACGAGTCTTTCAGCCTGCTAATCTGCAAACTGGGAATTCGTCCAACCCTTCTAACCAAAGGAACGAACCTGTAGACACCCCAATCCGAACCTCGAGGGGTCTTCGTCCACCCCGATGATGAAATAAAGGAAGCGGTACCTTTACGAGATTGAATGAAGGAATCCTTTAGCCTAGACAAACCTTCAGCCCAAATAAACCCTTTGTCCAAAAACCCAAAGAAAGCCCAAAAGCCCTGGACTGGACATGGAACACCGCACGGGACACCCCTACATCGCACGGTATATCAAAAGTTACTATGCCGCACGCGATCATGAGGATAGCCGCACGACATTTCATGAAAAGTACTGACTGGCTCAGAAAGCTGTCGGCCACGCTCATTTGAGCCACAGCTGCAAAATGGCTCAGCCGAAAATACACTTCTGGCCCGCCCAGAAAATGCCTCCATCATTTGAAATTCAAAATCCATGGCTCTTGCCTATAAATACACCCCTCCACTCAAGAGAAAAGGGCCCTTGATCACCATTATACCTTTTCTCTCTCTTCTTGCTTTCACACCCATTCCCCACTTCTAAGTCTTGAGAATGTTGCTTTCAAAAGACATTCTCTAGGCCTCTTGCTCCATTTTTCTCCTCACCATTAAAGTTAGTCCCTTACTAACTTTGAGACCCCAACTACCCATACACCCATCTATTACACACCTCCATACTTCTCTTTTCTCTACCAGCCTTGCCGGAGCTCATCCACCATCATCCAACCTCATTCAAGCTCGAGATCAAAGGTGAAAAACCAAGTTTCCTTGGGCTAGGCTTCATCCTGGTCTTAAGGGGACTTTTCTGTTGTCAGGCTTAACCCCTTTTGGTTAAGATCTGATCTAAAAAATCATTTTCATAAAGCAAAATAGCCCCTGTGTTGGGAGAGCTACGCCGCACGGCGCTTTGATGCGTCGCACGGCTTAGCAGACTCACACGCACGGCATTCTCATTAACTGTTATTTTCTTGTTTAAGCTGTGTGGATCATGATCGTCCTTCGTTGGGTCTTTTTCTATCTATCATCGGTAACCTCAGAACAGGATCATATCTACAAGCCATGTTTCATCACCATGAACAAACTTTCTCAACCCTTCTGAATAAACGAATGTGTTAAAAGTAGTTTTCTATTTGTGGCTTGGAAGAATGGTATGGTTCTGAGATGATCTGACGGTTGTGAGCTTTCTGATATTTTGAAGTAACGCCGTGCGATGTTCCGAAAGCCATTGACAGTCAGAAGACCAGATCATAACCCTGCACGACATATCGAATGGCCGCACGTCATATCCTAGTATGCCGTGTAGCAGAAGATAATGATCCAGACAGCTTGATTAAAAAGCTTTTCTTACTTATATTTTCGTCGCATAATCCTTCATCATTTCTGTACAGTGAACACCACATGCACGACAACGTGATATATTTCATCTTGCTCCCCTTTCCCGTATGTGTTTTTGAAGTTTTCCAAATGGTGTTAAATCCCCATCTAAAATGCTTAGTAGAGACTACTTTTTGCCGGGCGAGCGGGGTGCTTTTTCAACAAAACCTTCCCCGTTTGTAACTTGGCTCCCGGACCCAAAATCTCAACGTTTTTCGCTAGACCAAAGGCCTTTTCTTTCAAACAAACTCTCGGTTTCTCAGATCATCCATCTCAAAAATCCGGGTGGCAACTCTTCGAACGCGCCGGGGGCGGGAGCCCACAGTGGCGACTCTGCTGGGGACTTTTATTCAATACTTTACTTGTTCTTTTTTTTTTAAAAAAAGAAGAAAAAAAAAGTGTTGAATAATCAAGAGGGCCAAGCTTGAAAGGCATTTTTCTTGGGGGATTTAAAATCATTTGGAAAACTTAACTTTCTTTTACACGATGCACCGCACAAGCCTCGTTAGCGTGTCTCGGCAATCTTGCCCGGTTTACCGTTGACAAGCTCTCCCGGGATGCCTAGCAACCCTCGACTATGATGGGCCATCGTGCTGTTCGACCATTGTCTTGCAATACACTTGACATGGGGTAGTACATCTTGGCTCTAGTCCGGGGAACCCTTCTGAGACCAAAACCAGCCTTCGCACTCGTACATAGCCATAGAACCTTTCCAACTAGGACAGGGATCCGGAGATTAGGACTTATGTGTTATATTCTGCTTGTGTGCATTTCTTTTCTGTACATACATACCATTCATACATAACTGCATTCTGTGGGCTAAAGGATAGGGCTTCTTTAGAATTCTTAAGCTTACTCCGGTCGGTCTAGGAGACCTTAAATCCATGGAGGTTGCGATACCTCTGGTGTTTGCCATGCTCGAACGGCTCCCTTGACTCAGGGGCTAACCTTGAGGACATACGTATCTGGATTCTGATGGTCACATTGCTCTATCTCGGATGGTCAAGGGAAGGAGATTGGCTCTGGTTCCGAAGCGATCGGAATTTAACCTGCCTGACAGTACCTACCCGGGCCATCAGAAATCTTCTGTACAAATGCCTCAAATGAGACCCAAGTCACGGTAGGTCTTAGGATTTAGGAGGCGCGTAGAAGGTAGGACGGTCACTCAGGATGGGTTCTGAGTTGCTCCCTTTTGCCTTGTTGCCAGCCCAGAAACATTGGTCGCCTGCGAAAAGAAGAGGCTATACCCAACTAGTTTCGTCCGTCCCAAAGGTTGGTTCGCATAGACACCCTAGAAGAAACCCAACTGTTTGAGGTCAATATAGAACAAGAGGGGCAATCGTCATTAGAGGGTTCACCGAGACTAGCAATACAGGAATCTCTAGCCAAAGTGTTGCCTGAAAGTCCCTTGTCAATGGCTGACCAAGGAAACGGGGTAGAAGAGCTTAGGCAGAACATGGTCGCTATGGACACCCAGTTTAGATAATCCCTTGCCGGTGTGGATGCACAACTCAAAACCTCGGTTGCGTCCATGAAAAATGACATGAATATGATGATGGAAACCATGCAAGAAATCTGTGACAAGCTCTTAATTAAGCCTGACCCACCTAAGAGTGAGACATTGGCCAGTGAGACACCTGCAATGGATCCCAATTTAGCCGCCCTTATGGCTAAGATTGGTAAGTTGGAGGAGTCTGTACAAGAAAATAAGCGGTTGGGAAGAGGTGAAATCGACATGAACAAGTTATGCTTATTCCCCAATGCTAAGTTACCGGAAAAATTAAAGGGTGTGGATTTCGCAAAATTCGACGGTACCGGATATCCAAAGGCCCACCTCCAAGGGTACGTCGGTTCTCTCACCATGAGAGGAATCGAAAAGGAAGCCATGGCCCAGTTATTCCATGAGTCTCTATCAAGACCAGCCCTCCAGTGGTTCCTTACTCTTGAACCCTCTAAGAAAAGGACTTGGGAAGACATTGGGACAGCATTTGTGGCTCAGTATGATTTCAACGTTGATTTAAAGATGACCACAAGAGAATTAGAAAGTACCAAGATGGGTGAGAAAGAGAGCTTTGCTGATTTTGTAAAGCGTTGGAGAGCCAAGGCCGCACAAATGCAGAACAAACCAGATCTGAAGGAACAAATACGGATCATCACCAAGAACCTGCCAAGTTCTTTTGCCCCATACATGGTCCTTTCCCAGGCCGCCCCAAATTTTGAAACTTTCTACGACTCGGGTTTGGCTGTAGAAGAGGCCCTACGAGATGGTACGTTGGAGAAAAAGGAGTCGGGGTCAAAATCCAAAAGAGTATACTCAAGAAATAGCAATGTCCTCTTCGGGAATACCAATCAGGCTGGAACTTCATCCACCAAACCGGCAGAAGTGAACCAAATCTCTGAAAAACCAAAATCCCAAAGTCGAGTCTTCACTCAATTCAGCACTCCTAGGTCTGCTTTACTTAAGAAACTTACAGAAGTAGGAGTGTTGAAACCTCTCTCACCCCCCACAAACCATTCCACCAAACCTGAACCAGAATGTCTACTGTGATTTCCACCAAATGCGCCTGGCCACACCACTGACAATTACATCCGCCTCCGTCATGAGATCCAAAATCTCATTGATAACAAAGTCATTGATACCCCTCCTTCAAACAAATCAAACACCATGACAAACCCCTTGCCACAACATAACACCCCCTTCCACATCAACCAAATTACCCAAACCAAAAGGCAAAATGTCCAGGACTTTAATCCTACCCTTTTCATCATCCCTGATACCGAACCAAAGCCTGTTGTGGAAATTCCCGAAGAGACTGCTCTCTGCTTCCTTTGGGAATGGGGAGATTTGACTGCTGATTGGGAGGAATTCGAGGCCACCAACTTTCAAGGGGGCGTGAACCCATTGTTTGAGCCTGGATGGGAAATTGACTGGCAAAACATTCACGCTGATCCTCTTGATGGGTTTTCTTTGTACATGATGTTCGAAAACCAAAACGAGAACTTTCAAGGGATGCCTGAATGGGAATGGAACCCAATCCCGGATGAATACCAACTCTTGGCCTAGAATGACCCTCTGGATACCTTCTCTCTACCCATGCTATTCACGGAAGAATACCAACCCCAAATGACAGCCTATGATTGGCCCGAGCTTGCTCCAACCGAATCCCTCTTACCTCCATGACCTCATCATCAACGATCCATACAACAATGTAGGCCTTACCCCGTATACAGAACCGCCGGAACCGGAAGAAGGGGCGGCTAGTAATGAGTTTGACCCAATGGACTACCTGGTGGATGAAGCTAAATCTGAGTCATCTGTCACTTTCCCGAAAGATGCTGATGTCGCCATGATGAATCTATGGGAAGATGAACTAAGAGCCAAAACAAATCCGTGGGTAAATACGGAAATCATTAACATAAAAGTGGGAAATGAAGAATGGACTGTAAATAGAGTGGTGGCAGAAGCTGAGCAATGGAAGCTCGAGGATCTATGGGAAGATTTGGTTATCGCTGCCCTGGCCGCCAATCTTCAAGACACCACTATTGGAAACAAGCGCAAGGCCCTCGCTGACTTGTGGAGTGAGGAATCAAAATACCGTCAGATTGGTCAATTGACCAGGAGTGGTCGAATCTATCAACCCCCTAATCTTCAAATCGGAGAACCCTCCAACCCTCCAGCTCCACTAGCCAAAGAACCTTCTAACCCTTTCGTTACCGCAATCAAAGATACTTTCCAACCCTTTGCCCCACCAGCTAAGGAACCTTTTCGTCCTGAGAAAAACCCTGAAGGAATGATCAAGCGCCAACTTGAGCAGACTCAAGCCAAAATGTCTGTTTGGGATGTGCTTGTTTACTCCACCCGCCATCGTGAAGGACTCATTCAAGCCCTCTCTCACCTAAAAGTTCCTTCCACCATAACCCCTGATGAACTCGTAGCACTCATCAAAACCATACCCATCAAACATGCCATTACCTTTACCGATCGAGATTTACCTGCTGAAGGAACTGATCATAATCGGCCGCTCCATGTCACTCTAAAATGTCACAGAAAATGGGTACCAGTAATCCTGATTGATAACAGGTCTGCAATCAATGTTTGTCCACTCCGTGTTGCCTATTGCCTGGGGTACAAAAATAATGATTTCTCTCCATCAGAAGTCAAAGTCCGGGCATATGACAACACCCGTCGGGATGTAGTTGGAACCCTCATGCTTCCTATGACTTTTGGACCTTATCAAACGAAGGTGGAGTTTCATGTAGTGAACATTCCTGCTTCTTTCAATCTACTGTTGGGTAGACCTTGGCTGCATCGACCAGACATCATGGCTGTTCCTTCTACACTCCATCAGAAAATTAGACTGGGACTTGAGACCGGAATGCTCACCATTCACGGCGACTCTAGGATTCATGCTCCCGTTGAAGATAATGCCCCACTCTTGGAAATACAGCACGGGGAGGAGGACATCGCTTTAGGCGGCTTCTCGCTTGACACTTCTAATTCTGTTTTCACAGTTAAGATCGACAACGACTTTGTCATTAGCAATATCGCCATAAAGATAATGAAGAAAATGTCCTACATGCCAGGTTTGGGATTGGGGAAGAATCTCCAAGGGCCTGCATAGTTTGAAGAACAAGGAACTTTAACTCGCATAACTGGCTTGGGATATCACTCTTCCGGAGACAAGAAAGAGAAGAAGGGGGATAGATTGGAGGACTATTTTGTCAAGGAGAAGGCAAAGTAGATTTACCAAGGGCAGCCGGAACCGTTCTGGGATAGAGAAACTAACACCTTTCTACCAGGGTTTGAGATATTTGCTAATGATGTCTGGCCGGAAAGTGAGGAAGAACCAGAAGTAGTGATCAAGCAGATAAAGATAGCTGACTGGGTTGAGGTCTTTGCTATGGGCAGTTTAGCAACCTTATTTAGGGAAGACGAACCAATGGGTATAGCCGTGGAAGCAGAAGTGCAAATGCTAGGGCAGGAGGCCCCCGAGGACCCGACTTTGCTCATCATGGATATCGCTGGAGATTACAAGAACTGGACTTTCATATCGAGCGCAACCAGTCATGAGCCTGAGTCTGAATCTGAGTCCCTAGAGTCCTCCGAGTCTTCTGAGTCTGTTTAGTCTGAGTTGGTGCCTCTCGGCCCAGCTCCTCAGAGTCTGTACTTTGAATTTGAGTCTACCCGAGTGTATGATGCCTCTAAGGCCTCCGCTAATGATGAAATAAATGAATCTGGTTCTGCTTACTTCCCTGACTTTGAAATAAATTGTGTCGACCCTGACGATGAAGAGACCAATTTCGATGAGGAAGTCCCTAAAGAAATTCAGTCTCTAATCGAAAGGGAAGACGAAAGGCATGCTCAGCCTATAAAAGAAGAAGTTGTTTCTATAAATTTGAGAGATGAAGGGAATCCCCGAATAACTCAGATCGGTTCTGCGCTATCAGAAGAAGAGCGTCAGGCTCTTGTAAATTTGCTAAAAGAATTCGAAGATGTTTTTGCATGGTCGCATGCTGATATGCCCGGGATCGATCCTAAAATCGTGGAACACCGGATTCCCCTTTATCCTGATGCAAAACCGGTAAAACAAAAGCTGAGACGCATGAGGCCCGATTGGGTGCTTAAAATAAAAGAGGAGGTAACCAAACAAATTAATGTCGGATTCCTAATGGTAACTAAATACCCCCAGTGGGTCGCAAACATTGTTCCTGTTCCGAAAAAGGATGGCAAAATTAGGGTCTGTGTCGATTTCAGGGACTTAAACAAAGCTAGTCCCAAGAACGACTTCCCTTTGCCACACATTGATGTGCTAGTTGACAATACCGCGTGGCACGCTTTGCTTTCTTTCATGGATGGTTTTTCGGGGTATAACCAGATTCTCATGGCCCCAGAAGACCGAGAGAAAACCACGTTCGTCACCGAATGGGGAACTTATTGCTATCGGGTCATGCCTTTCGGGTTGAAGAACGCCGGTTCCACCTATCAGCGGGCTGCTACGACTTTGTTGCACGACATGATTCATAAGGAAGTAGAGGTATACGTTGATGATATGATCGTTAAGGTGAAGGAGCGAGAAGGCCACCTACTCGCGCTCAGAAAGTTCTTCGAAAGAATAAGGAGATACAGGATGCGCCTTAATCTAGCTAAATGCACGTTCGAGGTCACTACAGAGAAAATGCTTGGGTTCATGATTACCGCTCGTGGCATCGAAGTCGATCCATCAAAGATTAAGGCCATTTTGGAAATGGAACCACCGCAGACAGAAAAAGATGTAAGGAGTTTTCTCGGCAAAGTACAGTTCATCAGCAGATTCATCGCGAAATTGACTTCGACATGTGAACCCATATTTTGCCTGCTTAAGAAAGGAATACCATTTGTATGGGACGATAGATGTCAGCAAGCTTTTGAAGCCATCAAAGCCTATCTACAGAATCCACCAGTCTTGATGCCACCTGTAGCAGGAAAACCTTTGATCCTATACATGTCAGTCACCCCGTCTTCAATGGGGTGTATGTTGGCACAGGAAGGAGATGATGGGGTTGAAAGGGCTGTTTACTACCTTAGCAAGAAGATGGTCGGATCCGAAGAACGCTATACCCCGCTGGAAAAGACATGTTGGGCACTCGTTTGGGCTTCCAGAAAGTTAAGACATTACATGCTGGCCTATTCAGTAAGGCTGATATCTCGAATGGATCCCCTGAAGTACTTGTTCGAGAAGCCAGCACTCACGGGGAGGATGGCACGATGGCTGTTGATGCTGGCAGAATTCGAATTAAAGTACGTCACCAGAAAGTCAGTAAAAGGAAGAGCTGTCGTTGAGTTCTTGGCTGATTGCCCAGTCGAGGGAGGGGAAGATGCTGAGTTCAAGTTCCCTGATGAAGACATAATGGCTATCGCCGAAGATGCTTGGCGTTTGTATTTTGACGGAGCCGCTAATCAGAAAGGATTTGGGATCGGTGTGCTGTTAATTTCACCCGATGGGTCGCACATCCCACTTGCATTCAAGCTTAACTTTGAGGTCACCAACAATCAGGCAGAATACGAAGCTTGTATTGTAGGCATGGAAGCAGCCATTGAGATTGGCATAGAAAAGTTAGAAGTTGTAGGAGATTCAAACCTGGTTGTCTCTCAAGCGAACGGTGATTAGAAGGTCAAGGAAGAAAAGTTAAAGCCATACCATCAAGATCTCGAAGATCTCATTCCCCATTTCAGTAAAGTAACTTTCACTCATGTCTTGAGACTCAGAAATCAATTCGCCGATGCCTTGGCGACATTGGCTTCCATGGTTGAAATCCCTATCGGTGTAAAGATAAGACCAATTGTGATCGAGCAAAGAGATACCCTAGTGTACCAGCATGCCATGGTCGTCAACGAGCCCGATGATGGTCACCCTTGGTTTTATGATATCTGGAGATTCGTGGAAAGGGGGGAGTATCCCGCTGAGGCTAGTAAGAAAGACAGAATTGCTTTTCAGAGGATGGCAACTCAATACATCATCTGTGGAGGAAATCTATACCGAAGGTCTCACTATGGCACGCACAAGCTATGTATTCATGGTGCGGAAGCAAAAAGGGTAATGGAGGAAATCCACGAAGGTGTATGCGGTCCTCACATGAATGGCATGATGCTTGCCAAAAAGATTTTGAGACAAGGCTACTTCTGGTCCACCATGGAGACAGAATGTGTGGAATACGTACGACGGTGTCATAAGTGCCAGATCCACGCCAACCTCACGCATGTTCCACCGCATGAGTTGCAGCAAATGACCTCGCCATGGCCTTTCTCGACGTGGGGTATTGATGTCATCAGAAGGATTGTACCGGCAGCCTCCAATGGCCATAAGTTCATCCTAGTGGCTGTTGATTACTTCACGAAGTGGGTGGAAGCCGCCTCGTATGCAACTCTGACTGCAGTTCAAGTCGCGCACTTTATCAAGCAAAACATCATCTATCGATATGGGGTCCCGCAAGCATTCGTGTCCGATAACGGGTTCCATTTCAAGGGTCGAGCCAGAGAAGTCTTGAATGAGTTCCAGATCCAAGTACACAAATCGACAACCTATCGACCGCAGACTAATGGGGCCGTGGAAGCAGCTAACAAAACAATCAAAGCCATCCTGGAAAAGACCATTCAATCCGCAAGAGATTGGCACGAACAGCTACCATTGGCATTATGGGGATATCGCACGTCCGTACGTACACCGACAGGGGCAACTCCGTACTCTTTGGTTTACGGTATGGAAGCTGTACTTCCCATTGAGTTAGAAGTTCCATCCCTTCGGACTATGATCGAATGTAATGTCCAAGAGGCAGACTGGCTAAGCAATCGATTCGAAGAACTTATGCTATTCAACGAGCGCCGTTTGAGGGCACTTTACATGTTCAAGGATATCAAAGGAGAATTGCGCGCGCGTTCAACAAAAAGGTAATGCCCATGGATTTGGCAAAAGGTGACATGGTTTTGAAGGAGATCCGGGCACCAGTCTATGATCCACGGGGAAAGTTCCGACCAAAGTGGTCCGGGCCTTACATCATCAAGACCATTCTATCCGGAGGAGCTACGCAACTCATTGACTTGGACGGAAACGAATTCTCAACCTTGGTCAACCTGGATCAACTCAAGCGCTACTACCCCTGAGAGAAGCTCGTTGGGTTGAAAACCGCAAGGGCGGGCAGTTCCAGGCAAAAGTTAGAGCAAAAGCCTGCTAGGATAAAAACCGACAGGGGCATCTTAGGCAAAAGATAAGGCGTACAATAAATGAGCTCGCTAGGCCGAAAATCCGAAAGGGCGGTACTAGGCAAAAGTTAGAGCACAAAAGGAGAGTGTTAAAACTAGAGCGAACCCTATCCTTGAACTACGTTATGACCTGATTCCTTCACCAAAAAGGATACGTAGGCAGTCTCACTCCGAGACTCCGTCACAATCAATCAAAACAAAATCCAGGTTGACAGAATCCAGAAAGGCGGAATCAGAGAAGGGGAGACCCTCTGTAACTCACTTTATTAAAATAACTGCTTCTAGTACATAAGGCTGAGCATGATTTTCGAAAATAAAAGTGCAATATAATAAAAAGCGGGTCCACGATTTATTCAAAGGTCAGGGTAGTAGGATCGAGTCAATTTCCTTGAGTCGCCTGCACAATGGGAAAAACCGATTAGAATGTACAATAACAATAGCAAGTGCTTGCAAAGATAGAAAAGTGCGTGTCAAACCTGAGCAAGAAACTCCGGAGTTGTAGCAGTGGGACGTGGCACCACCACTACACTAGAAGCCCCTTGGGCAGTCACCACGTCCACCGTCCAAGAGAACGCAGGCAAACTGGCCCTGCTCAAACTCGTGCCACCACCACCACCTTCATTTCCTCTTCCTCTTCCTCTTCCTCTCCCTCCTCTCCTTCCTCTTCCACCTCTACCACCTACACCAACTGACGCTAGTAGCGTCGCCTCCCAGGCAGCAGCTCGTACCCCAAAGCTCGGCATCAAGTACCGAGCCCGGTACTCGGAGTAGTCAGCGCATGCCTGGAAAAACGGCTCCAGCTCGAGGTCCGGCTGCACAAACCGCTCAACCTCCTCCCTAGTGTACAAGCTCATCCGCTGCACAAGGGAAGGGAGTGGCCCGGGGACTCGAAAAACGTCCAGCCTCAACGACTGACGTGACACCCGGTCACCCAGGTACCACTGCCAGCCGTAAGGGGACTCAAGAAGCACCCTCCCCCTCGTCACCTCCCTGCTCCGGACCATGTAAGGGAGCTCGAAGCGGTCCCATACACGCCAGCGAACCTGCAATCAAGGATATGCAACATCAGCATGAAGTTCGAATAGAAGTGGACTAGATAATCAAAAACTAGAAGCATGTAAGGTGTAGTCATACCCTGTCAGGACATAGCACGTCCAGGTAAAGGCGGTAGGCGTTCAAATTGCCCTTCCCCTTCTTCACCCCCCGGAACTCCTTGGACCAACGCAGGTCCCGAGGGAGTATCGTGTCACTGGGGCAGGAGGTCTCAGGAGGGTACATATCAAGCACCTCGTACATCCATAGCTGCAGAATTAAACATCAAAGATTAACACAGGGTATGCGACAAGTGAATAGAAAGTCAAATAAGCACGAGAGAAGTTTGAAATGTACCTCCCAGACTCTCTAGTAACCGCCGAGGCTCTTCCCCGCTCCCCGGGAAAGAGACCCCATGAAGGTGTAACACGCCCCCAAAGCCGCGCCGCCCCAGTCAAAACGGGCAATCTCTTCTATGTTCCTCAGCGCCGGCAGCAGTGAAAGATGTACTCGGTTGCGCCTGTTAGGAAACAGGGGATGCACCGAGCACGTACAACAAGAAGCACCTCGTCAACTGCTCCAGCTGCACTCTGTCAGTAGGGACCTCCTCCGTCCAAAACCCTAATAGCTGGGCGTACTGGGCATCCTCCCTCTCCGCCCTCAGCACGTACCCCAGCATCTCCCGCTGGAACGCCGCACTCCTCCCCGTAGTGGCGTCGTAAGGGATAGGGTCACCTCCGACCCTCAGACCAGTGATCGCCGAAAAGTCCAACAGCGTCACTGTCATCTCGCCGAAAGAGAAGTGGAACGAGTTTGTCGTGTCCCACCACCTCTCGGCGAGTGCCCTCACCACTTGGCGGTCGTTGCTCGCCCGAGTCAACACACTCACGAACGCCCCAAAGCTAGACTGCCTCACCATCTCCCTCGCAGCCTCAGGGAGCCTCTCCCAGAACTTCGGCACATCGGCCGCACCCCCGTAACACGAGATCGTGATCCCCTGTTGCAGAAAATCAGCAATATTCAGTAAACAAGCGCAGTATACAAGACAGGTATAATATTCAAAGCAATGAATTGAGAGCATCATATGATTGAATTGAAATGCAAGCATCTAAAAGTATACCTCGTCTCGGCGCGCAGAAAGGTGCTGCTGCGGGTCTCTCAAGACTAGGGCCTCGTCGTACGTAGGCCGCTCTGGCCTGTAGGCGTCTAAGAGAGAAGGCACCACCACGTTCTAAAAGGGCACGTAGGACGCCGCCACTTAAGCTCCTCGCCCCCTCAGGGCCTCCGTCGCCTCCTCCACAACGCTCCTCCGGGGGGCTACCTCACCCCTAGCCTCCTCCTCTACTCCCTGTGGCCCTCCAGTGGCCCCCGCCTCGAGCTCGGCCTGAAGCTCCCTCTCCTGAACCTCGAGTAAGGCTGCTGCCAGCCCAGGCACTCCCCGTAGGGTCTCAACCAGCTCGTCGAGAGACGCCGCCTCCAGGTAGTCGCCCAGTCCTACGGGCCATGAAGACCCAGCGCCCTCACCACTACCGACAAACATGGCCGGTGTCTCCCGCTCCTCCACTACCTCCTCCTCGACAATGGGGTCCTTACCCAAGTCGGCCCGAGGCTCTCTCACAGGAGAGGCCTCCGTCTCCACCTCCGCTCCAACCAACCCGTCGCCGCCGCGAGCCTCCGTGGCCCTCTCCTCTAAGCCAACTACACCCTCCGCCTGGCCCGTGGCCTCGTCCTCACTCCTAGTCTCCACTGCACTCGAACTCTCCGTGCCCTGGCCATAGCCGGCCACTACCTCGCTGTCACCACCGTCGCCGCCTGCCGTGGTGGCCGAGGCCATGGCCCCTCCGGCCACCGCCACCTGAGCCGAGACCCCCGCGGTCTCCGGCGCCTCCTCAACCACCGTGTCACTCTCCGAAGAGACCGGGGACGGTGTAACCTCAACTCTCGGTGGTTGGTCACCACCGGGTGTATCCATGCTATCCATATACGAAAGACGAGAGAGAGCAGTCAAGAGAGAGATGCGAGAGACAGAGAGAGATGCGTGAGAGAGAGAGAAATGCGAGAGAGAGAGAGATGCAAAAGGGAGAGAGAGAGAGAGAGAGAGAGGTGATCGAGAGGGAGAGATGTTCGAGAGAGAGAGAGCAGTCGAGAGAGAGAGACGAGAGAGAGGAGGGAATTTCGAACGGTGGGGCGTATCGTATACGCCCCACCCGTATATACCCCTCTCGAACCGGTTCGTCTGGAATTAAATTGGACCGGGTTTGAAGTCAGATGTGCTGCACAGCATATTGAATTGTGCGCACGGCATAGTAATTTGAGTGCATGATATTCTTCGAGTTGTCACGACGCACGACACTTCACATGCCGCGCACGGCATACTGGGTTACCTCGACAGTTTGGATTCTGAAAGCAATTCCTGACGATCGAGGCAATGACGCTTGTATTCATCCAGGTTTGTTCGTAAACAGAGAAAGCAGATAACAGACAGTAGTGAGGAAAGGGACTTTTCATTTCATAAAAACCGGGACGACCCCCAGGATTCCCATTACATTGTTCAAAAAAAAAAAGAAAGAAAGAAAACAAAAGAAAACAGAAAATCCTACTGCCCCTTTTCTTCATCTTCTTCGTTCATCATCCTCAGTCGCTTCCCCCGCCGGAAGCGCCGTCCCCTTCCCCGGAACGGTCATCCGAACCATTCGGATTCCCCTCCGAGTCCTCCGCAATCTCATCTGAGTCATGCCCCGGCGCATACTCCGAGTCATGTTTGTCGTCCAGTTGATCAAACGCAAAGTCCTGAAGGTTGGACACTGCGCAACGAAGGGTGCGGATTGTAGTGATCAGCCTCGCAATTTGGCGGTTGAGGAACTCAATCTCTTCACGGTAAAAGTCCATTTCGGCTTCGAGGGACGCCACTCGTGCTGCCAATTCACTGTCTGCCATGTTCGACCGTTGAGAGTAGTTTGTTTTGTAAGAATACAGAGAGATTTGAAAGGGTTTCTTAGTGATGCTTAAAGTGAAGCCCACCTTTCTTTAAAAAGCAGTTCCAGCCGACGGAAGGGCACGCCTGTATTAATGGGCATCCTCAAACTAGCCGAACTGTCCTTGGAAATTGAAGAGTTGCATGGAATTTGAAATACCGCGCGGCTTTGCGGTAAACCGCACGGCATTTTAATGCCAGAGCATTTAAACCCAGTTTCCTCGGGAATGGATCACTCCAGCCACCAAAGTCTTCTTGGAAGTCGAATATTCCAGTCGTTATTAATCCAGAATCTCTTTGAAATGTTGTGCCTTGGTTTAAAATTTTCTTAATTCTCGTCCCCCGAGGACTCGCAGAGTTTGCACTTCTCGCAGTATTCGTCCTCCAGGACCCGCTGTCATTCTTTCACTACCGAAACATTTCCAGTATCGACTTACAATATTCTCGCGTTGAATTTCTCGCTCATCTCTAAATTTCCAACCTCCCGAAGGCTCGTCTTGAATTTCCAACCTTCGGGCCTCCCAAAGGCTCGTCTCCAAATTTTCAGCCTCCCGAGGAATTTTTTTAGCCTCCCGAGGGCTCGTCTCGAATTTTTTCAGCCTCCCGAGGGCTTGTCTCGAATTTTTCAGCCTCCCGAAGGCTCGTCTCGAATTTTTCAATCTCCCGAGGGGTCCTCTCAAAATTTTTAGCCTCCCGAAGGCTCGTCTCGAGATTTTTCAACCTCCCGAAGGCTTGCTTCAAATTTTCACGCAACACTCTACTAGCACTCAATCTTCTCAAGTTTACTGCATGGTTTTGCTTGTTGTCCTTCGGGACTTGTTTTGCTTGCATCGTCCCAATTGAACTACGTTGGTCTGATCCCTGCAAACGGGGTACGTAGGCAGCTCCACGAGCGCGACCACCCTTGTCACTTACTTGCATTTTCCAGTACTTTGTCTCTGTTCAAAGGCTTTAGAGCGACGGATTGGGATGCCTATTCTTTAAGCGTCACTCGTACCAACCAATGGTACCCGAGTTACGTTAAAAAGGGACTACTATAGACACCCCAATCCGAACCTCGAGGGGTCTTTGTCCACCCCGATGATGAAATAAAGGAAGCGGTACCTTTACGAGCTTGAATGAAGGAATCCTTTAGCCCAGACAAACCTTCAGCCCAAATAAACCCTTTGTCCAAAAACCCAAAGAAAGCCCAAAAGCCCTGGACTGGACATGGAACACCGCACGGGACACCCCTACATCGCACGGTATATCAAAAGTTACTATGCCGCACGCGATCATGAGGATAGCCGCACGGCATTTCATGAAAAGTACTGACTGGCTCAGAAAGCTGTCGGCCACGCTCATTTGAGCCACAGCTGCAAAATGGCTCAGCCGAAAATACACTTCTGGCCCGCCAAGAAAATGCCTCCATCATTTGAAATTCAAAATCCATGGCTCTTGCCTATAAATACACCCCTCCACTCAAGAGAAAAGGGCCCTTGATCACCATTATACCCTTTCTCTCTCTTCTTGCTTTCACACCCATTCCCCACTTCTAAGTCTTGAGAATGTTGCTTTCAAAAGACATTCTCTAGGCCTCTTGCTCCATTTTTCTCCTCACCATTAAAGTTAGTCCCTTACTAACTTTGATACCCCAACTACCCATACACCCATCTATTACACACCTCCATACTTCTCTTTTCTCTACCAGCCTTGCCGGAGCTCATCCACCATCATCCAACCTCATTCAAGCTCGAGATCAAAGGTAAAAACCAAGTTTCCTTGGGCTAGGCTTGATCCAGGTCTTGAGGGGACTTTTCTGTTGTCAGGCTTAACCCCTTTTGGTTAAGATCTGATCTAAAAAATCATTTTCATAAAGCAAAATAGCCCTGTGTTGGGAGAGCTACGCCGCACGGCGCTTTGATGAGTCGCACGGCGTAGCAGACTCACACGCACGGCATTCTCATTAACTGTTATTTTCTTGTTTAAGCTGCGTGGATCATGATCGTCCTTCGTTGGGTATTTTTCTATCTATCATCGGTAACCTCTGAACAGGATCATAGCTACAAGCCATGTTTCATCACCATGTACAAACTTTCTCAACCCTTCTGAATAAACGAATGTGTTAAAAGTAGTTTTCTATTTGTGGCTTGGAAGAATGGTACGGTTCTGAGATGATCTGACGGTTGTGAGCTTTCTGATATTTTGAAGTAACGCCGTGCGTCGTACTCTTAATGCCGTGTGATGTTCCAAAAGCCATTGACAGTCAGAAGACCAGATCATAACCCTGCACGGCATATCGAATGGCTGCGCGTCATATCCTGGTATGCCGTGTAGCAGAAGATAATGATCCAAACAGCTTGATTAAAAAGCTTTTCTTACTTATATTTTTGTCGCATCATCCTTCATCATTTCTGTACAGTGAACACCACATGCACGACAACGTGATATATTTCATCTTGTTCCCCTTTCCCGTATGTGTTTTTGAAGTTTTCCAAATGGTGTTAAATCCCCATCTAAAATGCTTAGTAAAGATCGATTTTTGCCGGCTGAGCGGGGTACTTTTTCAACAAAACCTTTCCCATTTGTAACGTGGCTCCCGGACCCAAAATCTCAATGTTTTTCGCTAGACCAAAGGCCTTTTCTTTCAAACAAACTCTCGGTTTCTCGGATCATCCATCTCAAAAATCCGAGTGGCGACTCTTCGAACGCGCCGGGTGCGGGAGCCCACAGAACCCTATAATTTCCCAATGTCCGCACCGCTTGAAGTACCGGCCGGTTCTCCAAGCATAGATTTGGTTCAGAGACAACTTGAGCGGATTCCCACTGCCATATCTATTTGGGGGCTCATCTGTTTTCCCGTGAGCACCGTCAGAAACTTTGCCACACTCTTTCTTGCCTGGAGGTTCAAGCTAATGTCACCCTTGAGGCGATGGTCTCTCTCATCCTCCCTCCTACCTCCAAGCATACCGTGGTCTTCACTGATAAGGATCTACCAATCGAAGGGGTTGCTCACAATCGCCCTTTGCACATCACCATCAAATGCCGAGGACTCTGGGTTCCGACCGTCCTCATCGATAACAATTCTGCGATCAACGTTTGCCCTATGAGGGTGGCTTATCATCTGGGATTTGCTAAAAAGGACTTTGTGCCTTCGAATTTGGCTGTTAAGGCATACGACAACACTCGTCGTGTGGTCAAGGGCACTCTAATGCTCAAGCTCGATGCTGAGGGCTTCGTAATGGACATTGAGTTCCATGTCGTCGACATTCCTGCAACTTTCAATCTGTTGCTGGGCAGGCCATGGCTCCATAGATCTGACATCATGGCAGTACCGTCTACTCTCCACCAAAAAGTCATGCTGGGACTTCCTACCGGCACGCTGACTATCTGCGGAGATTTCGAAATTCGCCCGCTCAAGGAAGATGGAACGCCTGTTTTGGGGATCATGCACGGTGAAGAAGATGTGGACCTTGGGGGTTTCTCTTTTGACACTTCCGGCTCTGTTTTGGCCATCAACATGGACGGGGACTTCATCATAAGCTCTATCACGTTGGACATTATGAGGAGGATGTCCTATCTACCTGGCCTGGGCTTAGGGATTCGCCAACAAGGGGTCCCGGAGTTCCCTACTTTTCCTTCTAGTGAGGGCCGCTTTGGTTTGGGGTACATCACCTCTGCCAAGGATGCCAAGAGAAGGAAATATATGGGAAAACCTCGAACCCTCTATGGTGATCCCGATAGCTACTTCGTGCGTGAGGTGGGGAATGCTGCTTACACCGGACAGGCGGAGCCATTTATCGATCCACAAGCTAGGGAGCTACTGCCTGGTTTTGAGGTCTTCGCTGATGACACCTGGTCAGACAGCGATGAGGAGCTAGCAAGGGCAAAATTCAAGAGGAAGCTTAGCCAGGTGAAGGTCAAGACTGACTGGCTGGGATCCTTTAATTAGGGGAGTTTGGAGCTATTGTTCCATGAGTTCTCCCAAGTGGGTTTGGCCGAGGAAGCTGAAGTGCACATGCTCGGGCCCGACGCCCCCGAGGATCCCACCTCTCTCATCATAGAAGCCAAGGGTAGTCTTAACAATTGCATCTTCAAACCACGCCTAACTTGCATTGATGACACACCTGAGTCGGAGTCTGAGTCTGACACGGAGTCTGTGGAGTCGTCTAAGTTTAGCTCTGAGTCGGAGTTTGTGCCTCTCGGCCCTCCACGTCATAGCTTTTACTTCGAGTTTGATTCCGTTGTACTTGGCAACCCTGATGGGTTTTGTGAAATGAAATAATCATCTTCTGACTACTTCAATGATCTTTATATAAACTGTGTCGACCCTGATGATGAAGGGATAGATTTCGATGGGGACATTCCCAAGGAAATCCGTGCCCTCATCGAAAGAGAAGACGAGAGGCATGCTCAGCCTTTAAAAGAAAAAGTAGTTTCTATAAACTTGAAAGATGAGAACGATCCCTGGATGGTTCAAGTGGGCTCCACGCTTTCGCCAGAGGAGCATCGTGATTTCAAAGAGCTGCTCACCGAGTTCAGCGATGTCTTTGTATGGTCTCATCAAGACATGCCTGGCGTCGACCCCGAGATTGTGGAGCATCGGATCCCCTTATTGCCAGATGCTAAACCTGTGAAACAGAAGCTAAGGCGGATGAGGCTGGATTGGGTGCAGAAAATCAAGGAAGAAGTCACCAAGCAGATCAGCGCTGGCTTTCTCATGGTCTCTCAGTATCCCACTTGAGTGGCCAACATTGTTCCCGTTCCTAAAAAGAATGGACAAATTCGAGTTTGCGTCGATTTCAGGGACTTGAACAAAGCAAGCCCCAAAGACGATTTTCCCTTGCCACACATCGATGTGCTCGTGGATAATACTGCGGGACATGCATTGCTCTCATTCATGGACGGCTTCTCTGGCTACAATCAGATTCTCATGGCACCCGAGGACCATGAGAAAACAACATTCATCATTGAGTGGGGGACTTACTGCTACCTGGTCATGCCGTTCGGTTTGAAAAATGCTGGACCTATTTATCAGTGGGCTGCTACGACCATCTTGCACGACATGATGCACAAAGAGGTTGAGGTCCATGTGGATGACATGATCGCCAAATCTAAAACTCGAGAAGGCCATATTCCTGTACTTAGGAAGTTCTTCGAGAGGCTCCGTAAGTTTCGCATGTGTCTCAATCCTCAAAAATTCACCTTCAGGGTCACAGTGGGCAAAATGCTTGGATTCATGATCACTTCTCATGGAATTGAGGTTGACCCATCAAAGATCAAGGTAGTGCTTGAGATGAAGCCGCCAGAGTTTGAAAAGGGAGTGCGGAGCTTTTTGGGGAAGGTTCAATTCATCAACAGATTCATCGCCAAGTTAACCTTAACTTGCGAGCCGATGTTTCGTCTACTCAAGAAGAACACCCCGTTTATATGGACAGACAAGTGTCAAGCGGCTTTTACGTCTATTCAGAACTATTTCCAAAACCCTTCGGTTCTAATGCCGCTGGTCCCTGGGAAGCCCTTGATACTATACTTGTCTATGAGTCCTTCGTCTATAGGGTGCTTGCTGGCTCAAGAAGGCAACAAAGGGGTTGATAAGGCCATCTACTACCTAAGCAAGAAAATGGTTCGATGTGAAGAACGATACACTGCCTTGGAAAAGACATGTTGTGCTCTTGTTTGGGCTTCTAAGAAGTTGAGACACTACATGCTGGCTTACCCAGTGAAGTTGATTTCTCGAATGGATCCTCTCAAGTATTTATTTGAGAAGCCCGCGCTTACTGGTAAGTTAGCACATTGGTTGCTCTTACTAGCAGAATTTGATCTGGAGTATGTCACAAGGAAGTCTGTCAAAGGGCGTGCGGTCGCGAAATTCCTGGCTGATCATCTGGTGGATGGACCGGAGGACTCAGACTTTTTGTTTCCGGATGAAGAGGTGCTGACAGTTGTCGAAGACACGTGGACTCTCTACTTTGATGGGGCGGCTAATCAGATAGGATACGGGGTCGGGGTGTTGTTGATAACTCCTGATGGCTCTCATATTCCGCTTGCATTCAAACTGAATTTTGATGTCACAAACAACCAGGCTGAGTATGAGGCATGTATCGTTGGCATGGAAGCTATGCTCACACTTGGTGTTGAAAAGCTCGAGGTCATTGGTGATTCCAACCTTGTTGTATCTCAGGCCAACGGGGACTGGAAAGTTCGGGAAGACAGACTGAAACCTTATCATCAAGACTTAGAAGATCTCATCCCTCGTTTCACTAAGGTGACGTTTACGCACATTCCCCGTTTGAAGAATCATTTCGCCGATGCTTTGGCAACTTTGGCTTCCATGGTCGAGCTTCCGTTGGGTGTCAAGCTTCGCCCAATCCTGATTGAACAGCGGGATTTCCCTGTTTATCAGTATATCAACGCCGTCGATGATGTCGATGATGGCCTACCCTGGTACCATGATATATGGAACTTCATCGAGAGTGGGGAGTATCCGACTATGGCCACTAAAAAGGATCAAACTGCGTTGCAAAGATTGGCTGCCCAATACATCATCTGTGGAGGAAAGCTGTACAGGAGATCTCATTGTGGGATGCATAAGCTCTGTGTCAATGGCGCTGAGGCCACCAGAATAATGAAGGAGATTCATGAGGGAGTCTGTGGTCCTCACATGAGCGGTGTCATGCTTGCCAGGAAAATCCTGCGGCAGGGTTACTTCTGGTCCACTATGGAATCACAGTGTGTGGATTACGTAAGCCGCTGTCACAAGTGCTAGATTCGCGCCAACCTTATACATGTCCCTCCATCCAATTTATTTGGCATGACATCGCCTTGGCCTTTTTCTGTGTGGGGCATCGATGTTATCGGCATGATCAGGCCGTCTGCTTCAAATGGCCATCGGTTCATTTTAGTGGCGATAGATTACTTCACCAAGTGGGGTGGAAGCTGAGTCTTACAAAACCCTAACTGCAGCTCAGGTTGCCCAGTTCATCAAAAAGAACATCATTTATCGATACAGTGTCCCTCAGGCATTTGTGTCAGATAATGGGACTCATTTCAAAGGCAGGGTTTCGGAACTCTTCGATGAGTTCAAGATTCAAGTACATCATTCAACAGTCTATCGCCCTCAGACAAATGGGGCTGTCGAAGCGGCTAACAAAAACGTCGAGACGATCATCAAGAAATCTGCAAAGTCCGCCAGGGACTGGCACGAGCAACTGCCTCTAGCACTTTGGGGGTATCGCACATCGATTCGGACATCAACAGGGGCAACCCCCTTTTCCCCAGTTTACGGGATGGAAGCTGTGCTTCCCATCGAGCTCGAGGTACCGTCATTGAGGGTCATAACAGAATGTGGACTCACGGAATCCGAATGGCTCAGTGGGAGATTCGTTGAACTCATGCTCTTTGATGAGAGGAGGCTCCGTGCCTTGTATCATGTTCAGGGGTATCAACGAAGAATTGCTCAGGCTTTCAACAAGAAAGTGAAGTCTCGAGACTTGGTCGAAGGGGATATGGTTACGAAGGAAATCCGGGCTCCTATTTTCGATCCACGCGGTAAGTTCCGTCCAAAGCGTTCGGGACCTTACATCATCAAGACCATCCTCTCGGGTGGAGCGGCTCAGCTCATCGATCTGGACGGCAACGAGTTCAACATTCTGGTCAACCTGGATCAACTCAAACGTTACTATCCTTGAGAGAAGCTCATTGGGCTGAAAACCACAAAGGTGGGCGGTTCCAAGCAAAAATTAGAGCAAGCTTGCTAGGCTAAAAACTTAAGGAGGCAGTCTAGGCAAAAATAAATAGGCAATCAATCAAAGCTCGCTAGACTAGAAACCTGTGAAGGCAGTTCTAGGCAAAAATTAGAGCGTAAAAATAGAGCTAAAATACATGAGTGAACCTTAGCTTGAACT
Organism: Rhododendron griersonianum; assembly: GCA_018127125.1. Classification (NCBI taxonomy): domain Eukaryota; kingdom Viridiplantae; phylum Streptophyta; class Magnoliopsida; order Ericales; family Ericaceae; genus Rhododendron; species Rhododendron griersonianum. Next base: position 7,946,502 of record CM030798.1, on the reverse strand, counting down.
ACGTGCAACCTGATTCCTTGAAAAGGGATACGTAGGCAATCTCTCTGTGAGATTCGGTCACAATCAAGCAACTTGATCCATGGTTTCCTATTTCCAGGGTGTACCTTAATGTTCGAAGCGGCGCGGTGTTCAACATTTGGACCAAAAGGAGAAAGTTCTTGATCTTTCGTTTTTATTCAAACTACTATTTCTATTACATAGGCTGAGCAGAGTCTTTAAAAGTAGTGAAACATAAAAACAGAATGAAATGCTAAAGGCCCTAACAGGCTCACAGTTTATTCTAGATCATTGGAGTCTTGTCGGGAGTCAGTCTATATTTTGTCTCTTTGCAATTTCTTTCCTTAGCCATGCTTTGTAGCGATGCTTGGAATCTGTGCTGAAATATGGATCTGCTCCACCAAGCGGCCGCAGGCCCCAGTTGTGCTCATATCCGATCAGGTTTTGGGCAGTGAACGCGGGAAGGTGGAAAGTCTCCACTCCGGCTCGGTGTAGTCCCTGGTTCATGCCTAACTGACGAAGGATACGGCCTAGAATATAGAATGTGAAATTGGACAACCCAGCAATCACCATCCTCTCAAAGCCTGCAGAGTTTGTGGCCATGTCTGGGATATTCAACGCTTCATGCCTCCAGACGATTTCGTGCGGTGACATCTCGTTCATAAAGGTATACCACTCCTCTATGGACATTTCCGGGTAAATCATCCCTTGCTGATGCATTTGGCCAAGTAGATGGGGCCAATTTGCCTCAGGGGCCGTCAGTAGCCCAAGTTTGTCTGATAGCCACAGCTACATGAGCGAAAAGACAAGTGAGGAGCCATATAAAGCTTGAGCGGAAAACAAGTAAGGAGCTCTGATATAACCTTAGCTGAGAGTTGAGGTAAAAACAGAATGTGTGAAAGCCAGAAAAAGGTGAGCTAAGTGAGAGTTTACCTGCAATAGGAGTGGACTACCGCTAAATATGTTTGTTTGGCCGGTAGAAACCAAATCCAAACCTATGAGCGTTTCCGCGAGAACCATTGGCACCACGTTCCTTCGAGCGCCCAGCTGGGTGGCGACACTCACCAGTGAGGGGTCAACCCGTCCATCTGGAGACACCAACAAATACGCGGCTAGTACGCTGATTGACAGAGCCTGCATGGCGGTATCCCCTGAGTCGCCTTCGGACCCGTACCACTCCATCAAACGCATGACGTTTATTTGCCTGCCACTTAGCAGACTGTCGGCTGCTCCTCCCGACATGTTCAGGCTGATTTTCAGAAGCTTTGGCATGCTTTTTCTATAAGGCGGCACGACAATCACACTGGAGGCAAAACCCTAGAGGTATGCTTGGAATTCATCCATGTCGGGCACAACTCATTGTCCCCGAATCTGAACACAAGGACATCTGGGTCCCAGAACCGTAGGGCCGCCCTCAGGATTTCAGGGTGAAGCCTTATGCTTCGAAGGAAGTGGAAAGCGGCCAGCCCGTGGGACCGGAAGGATAGCCAATCACTTGCGACAAATTCTTCTAGCCACAGGCCGATTAGGGTTGGAAGGTGATTTGCCATTGTGAGTGATGTGTGGACTTATGTTTCTCAAGGTGTGCTTTGAGTTCATAAGGACATTGCCCTTATATAGCCAAGGCATGGGAAATATCCTCCTTTTTTCAAGGAAAATATCTTAGCAAGGTGGCATTGCCCCTTCAATTCAAGGGTACACCTATGGGATGTCCCAGAGGTCTTTTTGGACGGCCAAGGGTGATGACAAGGCCTGCAATCCTTCAATTTCCGGATGGGTCAAAGTTGGCAACTGTATCTGGACAAGCACGCACTTGAGTGGGATCAACGTGCGCGTGAGTGTAACGCGCGCTTCTATTTCATTTCAACGCACGATGGTTTATCTTTTTCAGTCAAGAAAACAAGCTACTGCCTTTTGGGAGGTGATTTTTCACTTTTCGCCCTGGGCCAGATTTTGAGCTTTCAACACTTCCAGCACTGTGGGTATTTATGACTGTGTCGAAGCGTTGTTTTAGCAAATCGCAAGCTTAATGATGGTTTCGAGCTCTCAAGGGGAGAATTTCCAAGTTCTTTTGCTGTGCAAATCATTATTTCATAAAACATGCCAAGCATAAAGGCCATACGGCGTACAAAGTAGGCGTTCAGAAAGCAAAGCAAACTACTCGAACAACCCAACGGTTTTCGAGCCTATTCTCAATGCAAACGGGGTTTCCTCGGGATTCAGTAATATCCCCTCGATCTTGCCATCACTTCTTTGTGAAGCCGGTTCACATAGCGACTCTCCAGCCATGTCTTGAAGCCCGGAAGAGGTCCCTCCAAATCCCTTTCATTCCAGTTGCACTGGTAGTTATGTAGGTTTTGAGTATCAAAACCAGGGGACGCAAAGTCTTCTGTCCCAAAACGATGGTTTCCCTAGCTCATGCCAAGTTGACGAAGTATGCGTCCGGGAATATAAAAGCTGAAGCTCGCCAGGCCGGCGATTAACAACACTCTTTCGAACCTTGTAGAGGTGATGGTCATGTCTGGAAGGTTCAGCCAGGGACATCTCCAAATGATGTCTTCAGAATCCATGTCGTTCAGGAAAGCATGCCACTCCCTTGCTAGTAACTCTGGGTACAATATTGGTCTCTCAACCAAACACCTAGGGAAGTGATCGAACCCGCCTGTGGTGCTTCGAGTACGCCTATTTTATCCGAGAGCCAAAGCAGCATGAGAAGAAAAACAAGTGAGAAGTCAGATAAAGCCTGAGTGAAAAGACAAGTAAGGTTTTAAAGTGATCCTTACCTGAGCGTCGAGGTAAAATGAAAAAGTGTGCAAATAGAAAAAGGTGAGTTGAGTGAGAGCCTACCTGGAGCAGGAGAGGGCATCCGCTGTATGAATCCGCTTCTGACCAAGTCCAAGCCCATGAGGGTCTCCGCCAAGACTATGGGCATAATATTTTTCCGAGCTCCCATCTGTGATGCAATGCTCACCAGACTAGGGCTCACCCTTCCGTCAGCAGGAATCAGCATATAGGTGGCTAGTGCGCAAGTTGAAAGCACAAAGCGTCTGTGAGCCGGCCCAACATAATCCCTCAGTGCTCCCTCCGGACCATACAGCTCAATGAGACGAATGATGTTGAATTCATCGTTTTGAAGTATACTTGCCGACAGCTCTTCAGGTATATTGAGTGTCATCCATAAAAGGTGTTCCATGTTCTCTTGAAGCGGAGGAACGGCAAGAACTGGAGAGTTGGTGAAGCCTCGGAGGTATGCTTGGAATTCCTCCACTGTTGGACACATCTCGTCATCGTAGAACCGAAAGACATGCATGACTGGGTCCCAGTGACCCATAGCAGCTCTGAGAAGCTCAGGGCATGGTTCCACGTAACGGAGATCACGGATTGAGGCCAAGCCTCGGGATCGGGGACTCTCTCAATCAACAGTTTCTGACCTCATTAGCTAAGGGTCGAGTACGGCGTCTAACGGATTTTCCATTTTGAGTAATGAGAGAGTTTTTGTGCTGGCAAGGGAAGGGTATACCCTACAATGCTGCAAATGCTTCCCATTTATAGGCAAATTCTCAGAAATATCATCCTCGGTTCTCGTGCCAAGGGATAAACTCCATGCAAGGTGTCCTAACACCTTGCAATGCAAGGACACCCCCTCCTACAGCCCCATTACAGTCTCCAGTACGTGTGAGGGGATGACAAGGGTTCTTGTGCCTTAAGGGAGTGATTTGGTCAACCAAAGGCACCTTATCAGGGACTAACCATCGCGTGACTGTCCCACTTCATTGCACAGGATAGCTTTCCATCGCGCGCGCCTGCAACCTGCATTTGGACAGTTTGTGACAGCTACTATCCAAATTTTGTCATTTTTCGTTCCAAAGGTCTTTTTGTACTTTTGATGGTTCCAGCAAGTCATTATATGCATATGTGACTGTGTCCAAGCATCGAATTCGAAATGTCGCGCTTAACGAAGATTTTGGACCCCCGGCGGCCCATTTCAAGTTTAAATCGAGGCTTCGGGAGGTCGAATTTTGTTCTAAGGATTTTTGCCAAGTTCTATCATGCCGTACAAGTCATATGGAATTGAGTCATTTTTTGGCGTTTTGTGTCCGTTTTTGCGACATTTTATGCGTTTTTCGGTCTAAACCTTTTTTCGGGACATTTTTCTCAATTCTATCGATTCGTACAGGTTTCCCATTCGTACAGGTCATTAATGCCCAAAATTTCATTATATTTCTCGTATCCTCGTGTCCTGGTCGTATCCTAGGACACGTTTCCCATTCCTTTACGAGCTAGTCACATTTGTACATATGTGTGTGTCTGTGCGCAGTCTCAGTACGTTATCAATGCAAGTTTGGTATTAGCGGTTGGTTTTTGTTTTCTCTTATCCATTACAAGAGTTGATAAATCAGGAGATGCAATTTGTATAAATTGCTATGCCATATCCATGTCAAAACGATGAAGCTGTACTGAATGTGTGGCACTTCGGCCAAATCAAAAGCATCATGTCTACTTGGGCACATCCGCCCGCAAGTCAGAAGGCGCGCAGACCCCAAAACTACTATCTAATGTCGACCTAGGGCACACTGGCCCTCTATCAAGCTATCTACTTGGGCACGCAAGCCTGAAAGCAAAAAATCAAAAGTGCAGGAAGTAAAGGAGACTCAATGGTAGTCCTCAGTCCTCTGCAAGCCAGTCGCTGTCATCGTCGTCGTCGTCGTCTCTCTCCCTAGGGTCTTTCTTGTACCCTGGATCGTCAATGGAGTCATCAGAGCCACTACTGGTGGACAAGCGCTCCTCGTCTTCTTCTCCCTCTCCCTCTTCTTCTTCTTCTCCCTCCTCTTCTTCTCCCTCTTCTTCCTCTTCACCCTCCTCCTCGGAGATCTTAGGCATGATCAGTTGCTTCTTGCGGACCGGCTCCTCTTGTGTTGGCTTCCCATGCATTTTGATTTGGTATTGTTGCTCTGTGCATGCCACGGCCGCCCTTGCTGCCTCCTGGCTAGCAGCTGCTGGCTGTGAGCTCCTGGTCTGTCACCGTGTGATGGCTGGAGGTGTAGTAGTCCTCACCGCTGTCTCCTTCTGCGGTGGCGACCGTGTCCTCTTTCTAGAAGCCGCCCGTCCTCGTGCCTGCGTTGTTACATAAAAGCATTAGTATACATTGTGCATATTGTATTGTATATCAAATGTTTGGCAACAGGTACATTCTATTAGCTATCAAAGGCTATCAAAGCATATATGACTGCAACATATCATAAGTATCGAAAGCAGGAATGTATCGTTTTCTGAAATGTATACCTGAGTTCTTTGAACAGCTGCTAGCTGAGCCGGTGGTGGGGTTGATGCTGGGTAGTGTAGCTCTAGAGGCATGCCGCTCGCTGCCCTTCTGATCACATTTTCCATTGCAAGCATGCAACGGATGGCTTCATTCACCCACTCGAACGGGCGCTTGCATACAGTTTGGGATTGCTTAGCTCCGTAAACCTTGCCTTCGATAAGGTTTTAAACCCCAAGCGTAGGGCTAAGTCGTTGGAAGCATAATATCCGGAAGTCCGGGATCGTACCCACAAGGAATCGAATTCAGCTTAGATTGGATTGAAGGTTTATGTAATGGATGGTGGCGTTTGAGACGGCCAACTGAGTTTTTCCTTTGAGTGGAGTGAAAACTAAAACGAAAGACTAGAAATGAGTTTTAATGAACTTAAAAAGGCAAGTCTAGGGATCTTCTTTCCCGTGAATAAGGCCATTACCGATTCCCAATGATAACTCAAGCAAGAGTCACGACCGCGCGCTCTTGCCCTGAAGATTTAACTTTAAAACTATGTTTGTCACAAGATGAGATTGACCGGAGGCAAACCAACTTGGTTGAAAACTTTTATCAAACACATAGGGGGCCACAATCCCTTGGTAAGCCGCTTGCCAAGACCGCTTAGCTAAACACCTTACCAAGTAGTTTACACCCCTAGCTTAGACCAAAAATACAAGTTAGGCTCTATTCCGAAACCCATGATTTTAAACCCGAAGATTTGAGAATCGAATAACTACCTAAGTCCTTGGGATTGATTAGCCCAAGACTTAGCCAAACGACTACTCACACATATTGAAAAGACTAGAAATCATGCTAGGAAAGGTAAACATATTAAACCGATAGAATTGAAAACGAACTAGATATTATTAAGGATCTAAACCGTAGCAACAACTTTAGTACTTGGAAAATTAACAAACAACTTAAACTTAACAAGTTCTTAAGAAATTTAGGCTAGAAAAGCTTTGAAACTCAACAAGACATTAATGGAGGAAAGTTAAGGAAAGTAATTAGCTAGATACCTAATGAGGGAGAAAGGTGGTCCTATTTATATACAAGGGACTCTCTCTCTCCTCAGAAATATCTATTTCACGCATAAAAAGGTAATTTGCCAATTAAAGAAAGTGGATAGCTGTAAAAACGTAAGTCGGTCTTATCTCGTATCGATACTCCAATCCCGTATCGATACCGAGACGGCTTGCTTCAAAATCCAAGTTTCTTCGTAGATGACCCGTATCGATACGCAGAAAACCGTATCGATACGCTGAAGCCCGGAAATGGTTCTGTTTTCGAACCGTATCGATACGCTGAAGTCCGTATCGATACCGTGTCTTCTTCATGCAGCTCAAGCCCTTGTGCCATGTCTTGACACCCGACGGATGAATCCTTCGAGGCACCACCTACGTGCTTACCCTCAAGGTTTGTCCAATCAACTCAACAAGGGCACTTATTCGCGTAAACCTGAAATGCTTCAATAGAAAATCTTACGCGCAAAAACACTACAAAAGGCAACTAAACAGAAAATAAAAGACATAACACGGAACTAGGCGCACCAAATATCAACAATATTGGGTGCTTATCACACCCCCCAACTTGAGCATTGCTAGTCCCAAGCAACAAAAACATACTAATAAACTAATTAGACAATCTTTCCGATAAAACAACTCAACACATGCGCATTCCATATTCAACTAGCAAGAGTTCCAAAGAGAAAATTTATTTAACCTTCGCAACTAACAGCTGAAAACTTAGATAGATAACTAAGCAATGAGCACGTTCCAAACCAAGTACGAAAATCCGTATCCTTATCAAAAAGGGAGATACGGTCAATACATATGCATTTGCATGCTACAAAACATATCCCCAAGGAAAAAGGGCTCGAAGCTAGGCAATGGAGAAAAAACAAAAACCATGCCTTAATTGAGGAGAGCACCTTTAAACAGATTCCGTGATACAAAGTCTAAAGCTAAAGTACGAAAGGGAAGCATGCCACACACTAAATATGCAAATTGTCAAAAGTTGAATCAAAATGGAATGAAAGCGCACTATAGATCAACAAAGGGCTTCATTAGCTAATATTGACCTTGGATGGACAAAAGAACGGTTAGCAAATAACGGGTGACGGCCATATGCTTGCTTGGTTTAACTACCCTTGGCCATCACCGATTACCAAACATCCAGTCACTGGCCACACACAGGCCTCAACAAAAACTTCCTAAAACTACTAGATACGAACTAAACTAACGAAAGTAAAAACAAGATAGGATAGGTGGGCTGTCAACCACCACGCACCCCAACCAAGTTTAGGGCTTTTAACAAGAACTCCAACTACTCCTCGTCTCCTGACTCCGGCTCCTCTTCTCCAAAATCATCACTATCCTCGGCATCCACAACCGGTGGCGGCGCATACGGCTCACTAGTAGACCCCTCTTGCCTTGACAACATGTAATCCAGCTTGTGGTCAATCCTCTCCTGCCTCCTAGTATTCTCCCGGATTTCCTTTTTCAGCTTACGGTGGCTCTTTATGGTTGCCACTCCTTGGCAGAAGAGCAGCTTTTGCCATACTGATTGCTTGGCACGCCTGGGCGGCATTGTAGTAAGGTAACTACCGCCCAGCACACCCTCTTCTCCTCCAGCTCCCCTAGTCTGTGACACACTCTTTGTCAAAACGCTGCTATTCAGAATCCCTGGCTCAAGCTTTCCCCATTCCTCATAATTCTCTCTCGGCACACCCTTTTCTAAACAAATCTTGGTGACCATGCATGGATAAGGCATTATCGTATAAGTCGCATCGGACTTGAATTCAACCATCTGACGGAAAATGTACTTCGCCCAATCACACACAGTCCCTGGCTCCATGAACAAATAAAGGGCCCTTCCCTCAGCTGTTGCCGGCTTATTCTCGGTGCCCCTTGGATTCAGGTTATGGTGCACAAATTGATTTATCAGACGGTACTCTTCCTTAAACTTTCCCGGGACATGAGGACGTTTAGCATTTGCCGGGTTAGTGTACAAGGCTTGGTCAACTTCATTTCTTGAGGCAACATTATCCCTCGGTACATTAATAGACGCAGCAGGGGGTCGGGGATAATCCAAAGCCTTGGCAATGATATCAGGGTCTACCACAACAGTGACCCGACCTATCTTAGAAGTAATCCGGGCTCCCTTATCAAACATCTTCCCCTGCTCGGGGACTTTCATATTTCTATAAAAATCAGCTACTATTCCCTTAACATAACCAGGATTTTCGCGAAAGTAGTAAGCCAAACCTTGTTCGGTGATCCGATGGACACATATGTGATTCGGCCCAAGGCTTTGCACATCGACATGCCGCTCGTTCTTCACCCCCCTTTTCACAAAGCTCTTCTCCCACCTCGCTTGTTTGTCAGCCTTTACCTCGTCCGAGGTTCGTTTCCTCCTTGACCCAACTTGGGCCTGCTCTGGATTAGCCATCATCTCTTCCTCCTCCTCAAAATCTCGAAGAACCTCATCCTCCTCTTGAATCTCAGGTTGGCGAGAGGAGGATGCCACATTGGCAACCGGGACCCTTGGGGGTTTATTGGCAGCCCTCTTAAGCCTCGGCATTGTCAAATTTTTTTTCAAAAAATTTTGGATCTTGGACAGGGGAAGTAAGGATTTCGGATTTTTGGTAAGTGAGAGTGAAAGTGGTGGTAGGAATGGGTTGTAGGTGGATTATATGGTGGAGAAATGGAAGTTTTGTGGGTTTCTGGTGGTGGGTTTGAAGAAAAACGAAGAGAGAGAGAGGGGTTTCGAAATACCTTGATTTTTTGGTGAATAGTGCTTGAAACCCTCGATTCCTTGCTTGAATCTTGTAGAGAAGGTGATTTGGAGTGACTTTGGTGAAAGATTTGTGAGATTTGGTGGTGGAATGGAGGTTTTTGGGGCTAGGGTTAGTGAGAGGGGCAGCGGCTATGGAGGTTTAGAGAGAGAGAGGGGAGTTTGGAATGACAAAGGTCGAACCCCGATCTGTTTTAAAAACCCAGATTATTGAACCGTATCGATACCGAGACGTCTTCCCCTGTAACCCGTAGCTGACCCGTATCGCTACGCAGACAACCGTATCGATACGCTGAACCTCAAAAACTTTCTGTTTCCAACCCGTATCGATACGCAGACAACTGTATCGATACGCTGAAGCCTCCAAAACCTTCTGTTGTGATGGAGTATCGATACTCTTCTGATTCCCCTGCACTCCTCAATTTTCAACCCTTTTAGCTCATTCCAACGCCCATATGCAACTCACAAACACCCAAAGCATTGTCGAAACCACGAGAAACCAGTAATTCAGCCCCCGAGAAGCAATCAAATCCAACCAAACATCCGGTTTCCTAAGGTTAAAAGTGGGAACGACTCGGACTTGGCTTATTCAAAAGGACAAATGAGACTCATATGTGGCTTGATCATACAAAAAATGCCTTGTATCATATCCTAAGTGCGCTATAGATTCCAAATCGATTCAAATTAGACAACACACGTATCTAGGCATGAACATGAGATTATTTATCTAACTATGAAAACAAGAAGAACAAAAATGGGATATGAGCCAAACTTGATCAAAACATACTCGAACGTCGTGAATTCCACCTTAGTCCATTCATGCAAGTTGTGGTATACAAAATTTGCGTTAACGAACTCTTGCAAAACAACACTTCATGAGCATGTGCCAAGTTGTTTTAATCCACTAATTTTGTAATAACGGAAGGATTGTCCTACTAAAAATGAAAAAAAGTAACCGAAACACAAATAAACACATATATATAGCATATATATATAACCCTCCCCCCAACTTAAGATATGCTATGCCCCCATAGCATGAAAAAGAACGCATAGAGAGGGAACAAAAGAAGTTACCTACGGGGGAATGTCAACCCCCGAATACCCCGACCAAGTTGGAGGCTTTGATGCCAATTGCCCGTTCCAGTCAGGTTTTATGCTTCCAGGGCTTACTCTTTCGGTTCTGCCCACTCGGAACCACAGCTAGTCACGCTGGGCCATATCCAAAGCTTTATTGGCCTGACAACCGTGCCGCAAAGCCGCACCCATGCTTAGGGCTCCTGAACTCCTCATTCACCTCAGCGGTAGACCCAAGCTACCAAGGCTGGCGTGGTAGCACATAAACCCTGCAAGACTTAAGAGAAAGACCTTCCACAAGACAATTGACATTAGAACTGCCCGGCTCGTGTTATCCGGAAACAAAAAGGAACAAAAAGGTACCCCACCCGATATTCACGCAATCGTACGAGTCATACTTTTCTTCCCAAGTCTCACCGGCGAGGTAAGACACGGGTGGCTATACTAGACCGTCAAGTTTGTTACATCATGCCTGAAGTAAAACTTACCGCTTGACCTCGCCAAGCACTTAAGCCCAGCGTTCCCTATGATCTAAACAAGGTGAGACAAGGCAGAGCCTAGCGCCAAAGCACGGGAGTATCAAATCTCACCCACAGACCTAAACTGCCCCTGATAGGGACATATCTGGAAAGCATGGGTCATTAACGGTAAACTACTACAAAGAAGAACAAATTAAAGCCCTAACAATGATGCATTAGTGAAATCTCATAGTGTGAAAATCCCAGAACTAAATAAACAAGCTAATATGTACAAAACTAAACATTGCCCTTACTAACCGGAGCTGGGCACACGATCCTTGTTTTAGTAGCGGCGTGCGAAGCTACAAATACCCAAGTCAATGGTGGGTACCCCCTACCCGGGGGCCGGGTCCGACAAACAGTTAAGTTCAGCGGCTACGCTTTCGCTCCCCGTGCAAAAATAGTTTAAACCAACCTAAGAAACAACAGCATTGGAATAAACGGGAGTACCCAAGTCCTCGTCGGGCTCCCCAACTTCAATATAACCAAGAAATGGCTTAAGCCGTTGTCCATTCACTTTAAACACATTCCCATTGGATTCATTCTCAATTTCTATGGCTCCGTGAGGAGCGACAGATTTAACAACATAAGGACCGGCCCAACGAGACCTTAGCTTGCCAGCAAACACATGCAATCTAGAATTGTACAAAAGCACTTTTTGGCCTATCACAAAATCCTTTCTAAGAATGTTCTTATCATGCATGGCCTTGACTTTGGCTTTATATGAACTAGAGCGATCATAAGCATCATACCTTAGCTCCTCAAGTTCATTGAGTTGAAGCTTCCTCTTTTTACCGGCGAGCGGAATGGAGGCGTTCATCTTCTTTATCGCCCAATAAGCTTTGTGCTCCAATTCCACCGGAAGATGGCAAGGCTTTCCATAAACGAGACGATAAGGCGACATCCCCAACACCGTTTTATAAGCAGTACGGTAAGCCCACAAAGCGTCGGTCAACCGAAGGGACCAATCTTTGCGGGTAGGATTAACCGTTTTCTCCAGAATGCCCTTTATCTCCCGATTGGCTAGCTCGGCCTGTCCGTTAGTTTGAGGATGATAAGCCGTTGAGACCTTGTGCACAATCCCATACTTCTTCATTAAGGCTGCGAATGACCGATTGCAGAAATGCGTGCCTTGGTCACTAATAATTGCTCTTGGCATCCCAAACCGTGCCAATATGTACTCCCGGAGAAACTCAACCACGACTTGGGCATCATTGGTGCGAATTGGGATTGCCTCTACCCATTTGCTAACATAATCAACAACAAGCAAAATGTAAAGGAAACCAAATGATGTAGGGAAGGGCCCCATAAAATCTATGCCCCAACAATCGAAAACTTCAATGATTAGGATGGGAGTTTGGGGCATCTCGTTGCGTCGAGTGATCTTTCCCAAGGCTTGACACCGTTCACAAGTCCTAACAAACTCGAACGTGTCCTTAAACAAGGAAGGCCAATAGAAACCGCATTGCAAAACTTTAGCTGCAGTTTTCTTGAAAGAGAAATGGCCGCCACAAGCCTCCGTGTGGCAAAAGTTCATGATACTCCGATGTTCGGAGTCGGGAACGCACCTCCGGATAATTTGATCCACACAATACTTGAACAGATACGGATCGTCAAAAGAGAAACGCTTCACCTCTGCTAAAAACCGACGCCTTGCTTGTACATTCCAATGAGCAGGCATCAAGCCGGTAACCAAGTAGTTCACAATATCGGCGTACCACGGGGTTGTGGAGATTGCAAAAAGTTGCTCATCGGGAAAGGAGTCACCGATAGGAATGTGAGAAGTGTGGTCTTCGAACTCTAATCGAGACAAGTGGTCAGCTACCACATTCTCGACACCCTTTTTGTCTTTAATGGTAAGGTCAAACTCTTGTAGGAGTAAAATCCATCTAATCAATCTCGCCTTAGCATCTTGCTTCGTGAAAAGGTATTTAAGGGCGGAATGATCAGTGTACACGGTGATCGGGGCTCCAACTAGGTAAGAACGGAACTTGTCAAGTGCAAAGACTATAGCTAACAACTCCTTCTCGGTAGTTGAATAATTCATTTGAGCCTCGTTTAAAGTCTTGCTAGCGTAATAAATGACATACGGCTCCTTCCCTTGGCATTGTCCCAACACTGCTCCCACGGCATAATTGCTTGCGTCGCACATAAGTTCAAATGGTAATTCCCAATCTGGAGACCGCATGATAGGTGGCGAGGTAAGACTTGACTTGAGCTTGGCGAAAGTGGCCTCACACGCCGGTGTCCACTCAAACGGCACATCCTTTGCGAGCAAATGGCACAACGGTCGAGCAATGGAACTAAAATCTTTTATGAACCGGCGAAAGAAACCGGCATGCCCCAAGAAGGATCGGATGTCCTTTAAGCACTTCGGGGTCGGAAGGTTCCCAATTAAGTCAATCTTGGCCTGATCGACTTCAATTCCTTTAGATGACACAATATGGCCAAGCACGATGCCTTCGGTGACCATGAAGTGACATTTTTCCCAATTCAAAACCAAGTTCTTTTCCTCACACCGAGCCAATACGAGCCCCAAGTTGGTAAGACAAGCTTCGAAGGAATCACCAAAAACGGAGAAGTCGTCCATGAACACTTCCATGATCTTCTCCACCATGTCGCTAAATAAGCCCATAATACACCTTGAGAAGGTACCGGGGGCGTTGCAAAGCCCGAACGGCATACGACGATAAGCAAAGGTCCCGAATGGACACGTAAACGTTGTCTTCTCTTGGTCCTCCAAAGCCACCTCTATTTGATTGTAACCGGAGCACCCGTCTAAAAAGCAATAGAACTTGTGGCCGGCCACCCTCTCTAAGATTTGATCTACGAAGGGGAAAGTGGTCCTTTCTTGTACTTGCGTTTAACTTTCGGTAGATACACACTCTCCAACCGGTTTGGACACGCGTTGGGATAAATTCATCCTTGTCATTTCTCACTACCGTCACCCTGGACTTCTTGGGTACCACTTGTATTGGGCTAACCCACTTAGAATCTGCAATTGGGTAAATTATGCCGACGTCCAAGAGTTTGAGCACTTTCGCTCGCACAACGTCCTTCATTATTGGGTTCAATCGCCGTTGAGGCTGGCGAGATGGCTTGACATCATCCTCTAGGTAAATATGATGGGAGCAAAGGGATGCTTCGATACCCTTAATATCCGCTATAGACCATCCGATTGCCTTGGAATGCTTCCGCAACAAAACAAGCAATTCCAATTCTTGAAGTTCGCTTAGAGCAGAGGATACCACAACTGGGTATGTTTGGCCATCGCCAAGATAGGCATACTTGAGTGTATCTGGAAGCGGCTTAAGCTCGAGCGTTGGTGGTTCCACACTAGACGGGACGGCTCGCTTCTCAATAGGGGGTAACTCCTCAAATTTCGGAATCCACGGGGTAATCCCACACACCTCCTCCTCATCTAGCAAGGAGCACATATACGCCACTTTGGGTGCATCAAGAAAATCAATCTTGGCGGATGTGAGTGCTATTTCCAACTCGTCTTTGCAAATGAACTCATTGACATGGTCCTGGACAAGTGAATCAATCATGCTCACTCCATAAACATCCTCATCATCCCCCATGTGGCTCCCGACATGGAATATATTAACTTGCAACTTCATATTACCAAAACTCATGTTGAGTCGACCATCCCGGCAATGAATCACGGCATCGGATGTTGCTAAGAAAGGTCATCCGAGAATAATTGGAACGGATGATTGAGCTGCCGGTACCGGACAAGTGTCTAGAACCACAAAGTCAACCGGATATACAAATTGGTCGACTTGAACTAGCACATCTTCGACCATCCCCTTGGGAATTCGAATACTCCTATCCGCCAATTGTAAAGTCACCCGCGTTGGCTTCATCTCGCCCAATCCAAGTTGTTCATAAACCGAAAATGGTAAAAGATTAACGCTCGCCCCCAAATCAAGGAGAGCTTTCTCAACAACCTTGCCCCCTATAGTGATGGAAATAGTAGGACACCCCGGATCATTGTACTTGGGCGGAAGGGTTGACTCGAAAAGTGAACTAACTTGCTCGGTCAAAAACACCTTCATTTGCACTTGGAGCTTCCGTTTGTGAGTACACAAGTCTTTCAAGAACTTGGCATAAGACGGAATTTGCTTGATTGCATCGATCAAAGGGAGGTTGACGGTTACTTGCTTTAACACATCGTAGATGTCGGTATTGAGATTTGGCTTGGCCGGCGTCCTTAAGCGGTTGGGATAAGGTGCGGGAACAGTGAAAGTTTGTGGGACCTCTCCCTCCTTAGACTTTCCTTTCTCTTCTTCCGAAAGAGCTTGCTTGGGAGATTCCTCACTTGGTATAGTTAGCTTGGACGGAGTTGGAGAAGGTAGGAAACTAGGAGCGACTGACGGCTCCACTTGAGCGTTGTCCACCGTCTTTCCACTCCTCAAAGAGATAATGGCCTTCGCTTGCTCGGGGAAAGGCACCGAAGAGCCTTGCGCGAAGTGTTGGCCTTGTGGATTGGCCACAGGTTGAGTAGGGAGTTTTCCTCTCTCTTGTTGTAAAACACCAATGGCCGTAGTCAATTTACCCATTTGACTTCGCATGTCATTCAGTGCTTGAGTGGTTTGATCATTGGTGGTTATTTGCATCTGACAGAACGTATTCATAGTGTCCTCCAAAGATCGCCGCGGAGGAAATGGTTGTGGTTGTTGAAACTGGTTTTGTCCTTGAAATTGTCCCGGAGGTTGAAAACCGGGCGGACCTTGAATTGCAAGAAACCGTGGTGGACCTTGAAGTTGGGGTTGTCGCCAATTCTAATTCTGAGCGGGAGGAGGTGCTTGTGAAGTCGATGAAGAACCCGCCTCATTCTGATTATTCCAACGGAAAGCTGGATTAGACCGCAACCCCGGATTGTAAGTGTTGGAATACGGATCCCAACGTTGGTTTAATGCACATGCTTCTTCCGGAGGGAGTTGACTAAAATGGTGCCGAAGGGCGGGAATGGTAGGGCAATTATCGATAGAATGGCCCACCATCTCGCAAATCACACACACTTCCTCCACTTGTCGAACCTCTTTCACTTCCTTAACGTGAACCGCGTCCAACTTCATCTTATCCAATTTTGTCGATAGCTCATCTAGTCTTGTCTCAAAAACATTGTGCTCGTTCACCGAGAACTTGCCGGAGCCACCTGGTCCTTGATTCCGCATAGCTTGATCACCCGGATATATGTATTGCCAAGATTGAGCCCTTTCCGCCAAAGCATCTAAAAACTCCCAAGCGGTATCGGGATCCTTCCCCATAAAATCACCGCTTCCCATCGTATCAAGAAGTTGTTTGGCCTGCTGATCACAACCCAAGTAGAAATGGTTGATCACTAAGTACATGGGAAGATTGTGGTGTGGAATGGCCGCGAGCAAATCCTTGTACCTTTCCCAAAGCTTGTAAAAGACCTCCCCATCCTTCTGCTTGAAATTCTGAATTTGGTCCATAAGAAGCTTGGTTCGGCTCACCGGAAAAAACTTAGTTGTAAACACATCCTGAACCTCGGACCAAGTTAACAAGGAGCGAGGCTTCAAAGAATGGAACCATTGCTTGGCCTTGTCCTTGAGTGAGAAAGGAAACAGTTTCAAACGGGCTTGGTCAAGCTGTCCCGGCCCCGTCACGAAAGTGCTAACAATGGTCTCGAATTCCCGAATATGAGCATAAGGATCCTCAAGTTCACGGCCCCGAAACTCTGGTATAACCCGGTGATATTCTGGCTTGAAAGCAAATGCATTAGCAGCAGTACAATTCGGAATAGCTATAGGTGACACATGCGGACCTCTTTCCGGTGTTAGGTAATCACGCAACGTACGGGCTGGTGGTTGGTCCGCCATTGGCCTTAACAGAGGTGATAACTCACGTGGTGGAGAGTATGCCTGAGTGATATTACGAATCCTTGGAGGAGAAACTGAGCGATGCAACCGTTTCGATAAAGGACTACGATAAATGTTGAGCATACACCTTGCACAAACTAATTAAACAGACTAGAGGGGCTATGCCGCCGCCTCGTTCTCAACAACAGAATATTCCGTGGGGTTATGCCACCGCCACGTTCAACAACTAAAAAGTAAAGCAATAAAAAGGGCAATTGACGCTCAACTTAGCTTCATTAAACCTCAAGTCGAATTGATGGCTCAGTTAGAGGTATCCGCTAGTTTGAGTTCAACACACAAAAGAAAAGAAAAGAAAACGGAGTACTCACAATGGTTTGTCAATCCTCCAAAATAAGCTATAATAAGAATCCCCGGCAACAGCGCCAAAAATGCTTAGCTCCGTAAACCTTGCCTTCGATAAGGTTTTAAACCCCAAGCGTAGGGCTAAGTCGTTGGAAGCATAATATCCGGAAGTCCGGGATCGTACCCACAAGGAATCGAATTCAGCTTAGATTGGATTGAAGGTTTATGTAATGGATGGTGGCGTTTGAGACGGCCAACTGAGTTTTTCCTTTGAGTGGAGTGAAAACTAAAACGAAAGACTAGAAATGAGTTTTAATGAACTTAAAAAGGCAAGTCTAGGGATCTTCTTTCCCGTGACTAAGGCCGTTACCGATTCCCAATGATAACTCAAGCAAGAGTCACGACCGCGCGCTCTTGCCCGGAAGATTTAACTTTAAAACTATGTTTGTCACAAGATGAGATTGACCGGAGGCGAACCAACTTGGTTGAAAACTTTTATCAAACACATAGGGGGCCACAATCCCTTGGTAAGCCGCTTGCCAAAACCGCTTAGCTAAACACCTTACCAAGTAGTTTACACCCCTAGCTTAGACCAAAAATACAAGTTAGGCTCTATTCCGAAACCCATGATTTTAAACCCAAAGATTTGAGAATCGAATAACTACCTAAGTCCTTGGGATTGATTAGCCCAAGACTTAGCCAAACGACTACTCACACATATTGAAAAGACTAGAAATCATGCTAGGAAAGGTAAACATATTAAACCGATAGAATTGAAAACGAACTAGATATTATTAAGGATCTAAACCGTAGCAACAACTTTAGTACTTGGAAAATTAACAAACAACTTAAACTTAACAAGTTCTTAAGAAATTTAGACTAGAAAAGCTTTGAAACTCAACAAGACATTAATGGAGGAAAGTTAAGGAAAGTAATTAGCTAGATACCTAATGAGGGAGAAAGGTGGTCCTATTTATATACAAGGGACTCTCTCTCTCCTCAGAAATATCTATTTCACGCATAAAGAGGTAATTTGCCAATTAAAGAAAGTGGATAGCTGTAAAAACGTAAGTCGGTCTTATCTCGTATCGATACTCCAATCCCGTATCGATACCGAGACGGCTTGCTTCAAAATCCAAGTTTCTTCGTAGATGACCCGTATCGATACGCAGAAAACCGTATCGATACGCTGAAGCCCGGGAATGGTTCTATTTTCGAACCGTATCGATACGCTGATGCCGTATCGATACGCTGTAGCTTGGAAATCCTTCTGTTTTCAAATCGTATCGATACGCTGAAGTCCGTATCGATACCGTGTCTTCTTCATGCAGCTCAAGCCCTTGTGCCTTGTCTTGACACCCGACGGATGAATCCTTCGAGGCACCGCCTACGTGCTTACCCTCAAGGTTTGTCCAATCAACTCAACAAGCGCACTTATTTGCGTAAACCTGAAATGCTTCAATAGAAAATCTTACGCGCAAAAACACTACAAAAGGCAACTAAACAGAAAATAAAAGACATAACACGGAACTAGGCGCACCAAATATCAACAATATTGGATGCTTATCAGTGATTATCAGACGGTTCAACAATAATGCAAGTTTATTGAAATACAAGGATGGAAGCTTTAAGACTTACGGGGACCGTCACTGGTGCAGGCTCCACTCTAGCAGGTGCAAGGTGTATCTCTGTTGGGTTGCCTTGTGTATCCACCACTGCTATCTTCCATGGCAACTCAGGTGGTCCACCTACCACTGGACCACTCAAGCTCCGCCTCACGCGACCCTCACCTCCTCTCTGTCTCTCCGTGGCAGCTCTTCTTTCCTCAGCAGCTCCGTGAGCCTGGCTCCGCACCTCTCTGAAAGCTCGAATCCTGGGCGGCCCCGCCAAGTGGTCTCTCTAGTAGGCGGCGTAGTCCGCGTCAGGACGCAAGTAGCGTGTCAGGTTAGTGAATGCCTCCAGCTCGACCCGCGTGTACTCACCTATGTGTGAAGCCCGGTGGGGAAGTGGCCCTAGCACCCGAAACTCAGTGTAACCAAGTGACTGGCGGGTCACTCGATCCCCCAGGTACCATTGCCAGCTGAAGGCCGACTCCCATAACACCCTGCTAGCTGTGACAGCTCTGCTCCTAGCTAAGTACTCAGGCTCTGGCCCTGCTACTCTCCAGGGGTCCCAATTGATCTGCAAATAAGACAAACAGGCAATGCACACAATTGATCAGCGACAGCATTAAAGCAATAAAAGGAATGCATGTCTAATTATTGGAGTTTGCAACATACCTGTGAGGCCTTGAGCTCGTCCAAGTACAGTCTGAAGGCGTTGAGGTCACCTCTTCCTTCTTTCGTCCGCATGTTCTCCTTGCTCCAAATCAGCGCGCGGGGAAGGGTACTCAAGTCGAGATGCTTGTACTTCGGCGGATACATTCGCAGCACCTCGTAGGCCCAGAGCTGTACAATGTTCAAGCATTCAAAAGCATCAGTCACAGGGTATACAATTGTCCAAATAAAGCAGTCAAGTAGGCTTTGCAATCAAATGAACAAGTATAATGGAAATTGTACTTTACAATTCAAAAATTATACCTCCCAAATCCTCCAGTAGCCAGCAGCTCCCTGCTCCGTCCTCGACGAGTCTCCCAGGAAGCCATAGGCTGCACCAAGCGGTGCTCTGCCCCAGTCAAAGCGTGAGGCTGTCCTCAAGTCCCTCAGCACCAACAAGTACGACAGATGCACCTTGCTCTGCCTGCTCGGGTACAAGGAAGCACCAAAGAGGTACAACAGGTACGCTCTGGCCATCTGCTTCGCCTCCTGTTCGGTGGTCACTATCTTCTGCAGGTACCTCTTGAACTGGTCATATCTCACCATCCCCTCCTCGATCTTGGGCTCTTTCCCTAAAAACCGCTTCAGAGCCGCTCGGTCCTCGTGAATGCCTGAGTCAAACGGGATAGGCTCTCCTCCAACTCTCAGCCCGGTGATCGCCGTGAAGTCTATGGGTGTCACGGTCATCTCCCCAGGTTGCAAGTGGAAGGTATTGGTGGTATCCCTTCACCTCTCTGCAAGCGCTACCAGAACTGCATGGTCATTTTTGACCGAGGACAGAGTCCGTATGAACTCGCAAAGTCTGCTTCGTCCACTAACTGCCTTACTCTTTCCGGCAGCTTCTCGTATAGCTCCAGGGAGCTACTCGCGCCTCCGAAGCCGCGAATGTCCCTCTGTCTCGCTCTCGCCTGTTTCAAACACAAAGACAAGCAACAGGGGGAAAGTCAACGTACAGGGCTTTCATTTTCAAGTTCTAGGTAATCAATGCAGTCTATAACAGATGGTTGGTTCAAGTTATTACGTGCATGGCGTACATTACAAGGAGTATATCATCATGGCATGTTTCAACTCGGAAGTATCATATGTTGTTCTAAGTTCAGGTACATGCAAGCAAATACGAAATTGAGTTACAAAGGGGGTTTTCCAAGAATATACCTCTGTCCAGGTGTTCAAGATGTGAGTCTCAGGGTCTCTCAATACGAGCTCGGCGTTGTACTTTGTCCGCCGCGGCGTGTAAGCCGCAAAGCCTGACGGCACAAACAAGTGTGGTGTGGGAGGCACGTACGCCTTCGCCGAAAAGTCAGGACGTTTCAACTGCTCCGCCTCCGCCACAGCTGTCACCCTAGGCCCCTGTGCCTCCGCTCCAGCTCTTTCCTCAGCCTCCACATCTCTCAAGGGATCCTCCCTCTCGGCTCTCTCTCTCTCGGCCCTTTCCGCCGCCTCCGAGGCCGCTATTGCCCTCGCCCGCTCTTCCTTGGCTTCCAAGATCGCGATTCCGATCGCAGGGTTCTCCTCGAGGAGCCTCACTAAAGCCTCGTCACTCAAGTACTCGGCGACATCGTGCTTGGTGACTGGCTTATGACTCGACGACGTCGCCGCTGGCCGAAACAGTACATCCTTTTCCGATACACAAAAGGGGCTGCTGTGGTCTCTTCCTCCTCGGTCATAGCACCCTTGCCTTTCGCCGAGTCCCTCGGCAGGGATCCGCTCGTTCCAATATCCCCACCACAAACACCACTGCCGCCGGCGTCTCCAGAACTTCTTCCAGCCACCACCGAGCCTCCCACGGTCATGCTCGGGTCTAGTGACTGAACAACGGGCTCCACTACCCTCGGCTCCACCATCGCGCGAGGGTCGGCCTCCGGCGTACACCGGAGTGGTTCGTCTCCAACCCCTTGCTCCTGATCTCTGCTGCCATCACCGCCCGAACTCCCACCAACTACGGGCGAGCCCCCCGCCATTGTACTCGAGCCCAATGGCTCGATGTTGGACCCCACGGCCTCAGCTTCCTCCGTCGCACGTGGAACCTCCTCAGACGCGCGCCAGACCACTTCGGCACCAACCTCCTGCTGCTGGTCTCCTCCGCCATCCCTGCCGCTCGCAACTACTGCGCCAGTACCTGTGACAGCCCCCGCTGACTGTTGATCCTCTGTTTCTATCTCCATGGGGCCTCCGGCGTCCTCTAGATGATCAATAACATTACCCCCGCCGCCATTGTCATCATGGTCCGCCATGGGTGTGTATTCGTGCGTGGGTTTGTTGATTTTGTGGAGAAATAGAAGGTTTTGGGAAAGATTGAGAGAGTTTGAGGGTTAAGGGGAGTTTTGAAATTTTGAAACCGACTGAAAACCGCTTCTGTAACGTCCCCGGAAAGTTTAAAGGCGTGGAACATGTATGGGCCGGGTCTGGGCCTGTTCCAGATCCAAACCCTAACAGGCCTCTAGCGCGCGCGGGAGTGGCTCCATCGCGCGATGTTCAGTTTGGGCCTCAGGCCCAGTCCATTCTTTGGCCAGGCCCAATCATGTTTATCTCTCTTACAACAGCCCTTTGAGTTCTTTATGGCCATGCAACAATTTGTGAGGGTCATTTAGAATTAATACTTGCAATCTGGAGCATCTTTATATCCCTAGCGATGATCCATCCGTCCAATTTTCAATCAGCGACGATCCATCCGTCCAATTTTCAATCAGCGATGGTCCATCCGTCCAATTTTCAATCAACGACGATCCATCCGTCCAATTTTCAATCAGCGACGATCCATCCATCTAAATTATCAATCAGCGACGATCCATCCATCCAATCATCAATCAGCGACGATCCATCCGTCCAATCCCTTGGCCCTAAAGTCAGCAGGGTTACAAGAGCCGTAAGACTGGTACTCTCACGCGCGTTGGACCCGTATACACGCGCGCCTGTCATAGGCTGCACGCAATGGTTCACGTGGGGATGGTGATGCCGGTCATTTCCTATTTTTACTGTATTATAAATCACTGTGATGCATGTTAAAAATTGATTTCCTGTATTACATGTTAATATCCATAGCTTAGCTTAGATTGCTTATTAATTTGCTTTGGAATGCCCCCGGGTTGCTTCTGAACATGTCTCAGAGCCCAGACATGCAAAAGCAATTCCTGGAAATCCAGTCATGACCCACGCGCGTGTATCTGACTACAACGCGCGGTGGTCAATCTGTTTCCAGAGGCTACCTTTGCATGGGCAACTTGGCCCTTGTCCTTTGTTTTAATACCCCCCACTGTTTAGGGGTTGCATGTCAATTTTATTCATTCTGTTTGTAATAATTATTTGCTTTCAATACATATAAAGTGTTTGGTTTGCCCCTTGGGTGTGCACTGGTCCTTCCAGAGCCCAGAAGGGGATACAATTCAAACTGTTGGTGGAGCATCATCGCACGCGCGTGTGTATGGTTTTGGCGCGCGCTGGAGGACTTACATGCACGTAGATCCATGCATGTAAGTTGGCCACTGTTCGTGTCAAATTCATACAAGGCACTATTTTGATGTTTGATCACGGTGTTAGGTTTTATCCCATTTATTTTTCAACATTTCATCCATCCATGCTATTTCCAATCACATCCTGCAAACTTGTAGACACCTCCCAAACGGGGCATCGCCATATAGATTGATCGTTTATTTGCTCGATTGGTTGCTTGCTTCATAAACCAAGGTCGTGGACATCCCCATGGCTAGGGACATCGCCACACAATAGCGGTTATCATCAAAACAGAGTCGCCACCCAGTTTATTAAAACAAGGAAAACAGATAGAGATTCTGGGTACGGGAGCCAAGAATACAGTAAGGGGAAGGTGTTAGGCACCCCTCTCTGCCCAGCCGTGAGACTGGCCCATAGTTATTCAACATAAGACATGTAGATGCTTCGTTTAATTCTAACACATAGTCTGTTTAATTAAGCCTTTAAACAGTAAGTAAGGTGAGCCAGTGCGATAAGTAAATCATGCATCAGAAAGCAGAACAAAACAAAGCTGTCCCAGGGTAATGGATCCCGCGGCCGGTGAATGGATGTCACGGCCGAGGGATCCTCCTAGTTTTATGTACCGGTCGAGGGATCGAAGCCCCGGTCGGTGTTTTTCCTCACACCAGACAGAAAAGTTAGTAGATAATCAAAACGCTACGATTAAGATTTAATACAGTAAATAAAACAAACCAGAGGCCATTGGGCCTCACCACCTTGATCCCTCAGTTGCTTGATTGCTTCAGATTGATTGTGATTGACTGATTGCTTCTTTGAAAACCCTAGGGTTAGGGTTTGAACTTCGGGGTTTGATCGTTGGATTGGTGGCTGTCTTCGGGAGATTAGGGCTTTTGAAGAGGGGGTTTGAGAGAGTATTTGTGCAGAGTTTCGTGGCTTGAGAGGGTGTATTCACTTGTTAATTTCGTGGTCTTTATTTTGGAACCCAAAGGCCCTTTATATAGGCAATTGGTGACTCACTCCGGCCAATCAAATGGCACGATTGCAATTGCAATTGCAATGCAATTCAAACTCTTCGTTGTAATCTCTGAACGTAGCCCGAACGCATCGGGGAGGTAGCATAGTTGGATCAAACATCTGATAGAACCAGAGTCTGGAAAAAGGACGATCTGGCGGCCGAGCAATGGATCTGGCGGCCGAGTAATGGATGTTGCGGCCGAAGGATAGATCTTGCGGCCGAGGGATTGATCTCTCAGGGAGATTTTCTAGCAACAAGTTGCTCGGGTGAGGAAATGATGTTAAGGCCGTGAGATCGATGTTACGGCCGACAGATGGATTCTCCTAGGATTCTGTATTTCTGTCTAAAAGGCTGTATGGCTCTAGATTGGGTCCTCTAAGTGGCTCAAAGTTCTTACCGAAAGTCCTAAGGTTCGCAAGAAGGCAATCAACAATCACTGTATCCATTTCATCATCGGGATGGTCCCCAAGGTGGGACTTGAAATAATCGTTAGGCCAAATTGGGGTGTCTACAAAACTGTTACAGTTTTAATCCCCGATTAACTGTTCTCCCGCCCTAATTGGCTAAAATTTGATTAATAAAAGAAGAATCACAAAAGTTTTCACAAAATGCCTAAGTAGAGACTGATCTCTGGATTGGGCGAGAAGGGTGCCTTAAAACCCTTCCCCTCTCGTAACCTGGCTCCCGAACTCAGATATGATTATGACGGACTGGTGCTTTCACTTTTTCAAATCAAATAGCGCGACAGGTGGTTCGAAATACGGTTCCTTGGGTGTTGGACCTTCAAACCCGAGTGGCGACTCTGTATTCCGAGCGCTTGCTTCCCCGCTTGCGCTCCCTCGATCTGGGCCCTTGCTTTAGAGAGGAACGAAATCCTTTTTAAGGGCATGCTGCCCACAAGAGTGAAATATAAAATTATGACAAAGTTAAACATAATCAAAATTTTATCACTATGCAATATCTACCTTGATTCAACAAACAATTTTACATTTGCAAAACTAGAAGATCAGAAATTCAAAACTCTCCACATGTTTATATTTGTTAGGCTTATAATATTTCCTATGTCCCTTTTTAAGAGTTTAGTATTTCATTTTAGATCGTCCCTTAATAAGTTTCAATTTTGTAAAATTAGTGGGTAAAAGTTGATATATTTTCCATTTTGCCCCTAAAAGTAAATTCTATTTTGAAAAGTTAGTGAGTAAAAGTGTAATAATGATGTCTCCATAGAAGATAAGTAGGGAAAGTGAAGGTAAAAGTTGATGTGAAAGGTGTAATGCTGATATTTTCTTAATAAGTTGGAGTTATGAAACTGAATACTTAAAAAGGGACGAAGAAAGTAGTAATTATAGAATTGTTTTAACTGGATGTAATTCTAATGTAATTCTAATACTTGCAAATAAACGAAATAATGACGCTCTCAATAACGACAAAAAAGCTAAGAGCCAAAAAAAAAAAGTAATTGATTTTCACAGTTCTCATTTTTATAACCACACACCTTTTTTTGTCCTATTGTGTTGTGAATTTGTAAAAATTAATATTTCATTTGTATACTCTTTTAGAGCATCTCCAATCAAGCTCTAAATCTTTAAAATAGAGAATCAATTTACTCCAATCAAAATTCTATATTGGGTCTCTAAAATTATAGATCCAAATTTGGTTTTCTATATATAGAGATGTTTCAAATATATAGTGAATGATTTCTCTATTTGTTTGCCTTTCTAAAATCACTTTTTTACCCTTTTTGTGTAGAGATGAAAATAAAGATTTAGGATTGAAGTTAGAGTGAATAGTGAAAACCTCTAAACTTGTTTTTTGTATAAAAAAGTATATTTTGATTCTCTATTTAAGAGAATTGGGTTGGAGATGCTCTTATTTGGAAGAACAACATTGTAAATTTACATCACAAAAAATAACAAAAAAGAAAGTACGGTTGTAAAAATGGGGTGTGTGAAAATCACTTAAAAAAGAAGGCTGCTGATTTTGTCACTTTCTTTTTTGTTAACGCCACTCTCCTGCAAGTGTATTTTTTGTGCAAAAATACACTTGCAGGAGAGTGACGTTAACAAAAAAGGAACTGGCAAAATCATTTCCCAAAAAGAAAAGGAAAAAAAGCTTCCGAAAGCAAATGACAAAATAGAAACTGAAACGAACAAATTTCGTTTTGTTTTTTTTTTTATCAAATCAGGATTTTAGATATGTTTACTACTCCCTTCGTCCCTTTTTAAGTGTACTGCTTCGTAATTCCAATTTATTAAAAAGATATCGTCATTACTTTTACCTCCACTTTCTCTCATTACCCTTTATGAAAACATCATCATTACATTTTTACTCACTAACTTTTTAAAATGAAATATACTTTAAAGGGCAAAATAAAAAATTCACCAACTTTTGTCCACTAACTTTATAAAATAGACACTTATTAGGTCATGTTTGATAGCCATTCTATTTTCTATTTTCTGTTTTCATTTTCAGAATTTTCAAAAATTAACTTTGAAAGTTTGTTTGGTGCCTACTTCCACTTTCAAATTCTGGAAATCACTTTCACTATTTTCAAAATTTGAGGAAGTAACAAAACTCAACTTTCACTATTTTCAAAAGCAAAAAACAGGTTGCCAAAAAGGCTCCACTACAATTCCTTGGAGGTCTCTCTCTCTCTCTCTCTCTCTCTCTCTCTCTCTCTCTCTCTCTCTCTCTCTCTCTCTCTCTCTCTCTCTCTCTCTCTCTCTCTCTCTCTCCACCGGGATACAATAGAACCATCACCATCATTTTCCCTTCTGTTACATAATTTGGATTTATGGTTGAATATGATATTTTCATATATGAACCTTGGGCCAAGAATTGCTGAGAGTAAAACTCTGCTCAGTTGTACTCCTATATCTTGTAATAGTGGAAAAATTTTCAGTGCCAAGCCGGTACCACATGGTGTCCGTTCGCGCATCCGAGCCATTCATTTCATTTTTGAAAGGCTCAGATTTGGAGAGAGAAAATGAGAGAGAAAGTGTTGGGGTGGGAGGAGAGAGAGTCTTTTAATCTGAGCCGTCCAAAAGTGTATTGGACGGCTCGGATGCGCCGAGCGGGTGCCATGTGGGCAATACCCGCTCGGCACTGAAAAATTCCTCCGTAATAGTAATCTTTTACGTTGTTAAAATGACGGGAATGTTCTCAAATACTTGTGTTTGATTCCCATGACATTCCAGAATAGCGTTGAGAATCGTAGCTGTTCAAGAATCATAGCGTTGAGAATTGTTGATTGTTGTTCAAGAAGATGTTACTCAAAACAAGGCAATTGAAACTTCTTATTATTTAAAACTAAAAAACTGTATTTTTTAAAGCCCTGGCCTCTTCGGGCTAAAAAATTGGGGGCCGGAAGCGACTGCTTCTTCGGCTTCCCTTCTAAGTCGGCTCTGCGTGGTCTATTTATCCGGCCCTTTCTTTCATATTATCAAGTATGGAATTTGTTTCTAACGTGATTGCAAAGGCTATGATGACTCTCTCTCTCTCCTCTGTATCGTTTGAGAACTAGTGGAGAAATTTGCAAGAGAGACCATTTTAGAAATTGTAAAAACTTGTTTCAGAAAATGGTTTTTTTTTTTTGAAAACATGTTTTCCGCTTTCACTTTTTTTTAGAAAAAATAAAAATTAATTTCAACAAATAGAAAACAAGAAAACAGAAAAGTGACAGTTTTACCAAACACAGCGACAGCATGTATCTGTGCTGTCGTCCTTTTGAGTGCAAACTCCAACCCATCCCCATTTCAGCACAAAAACTCCATTTTCGAGACCCCTCTACCCTCCCCCCCGCTAACCACCCCCCATGATGGCCACCTCCGAGAGCTTCAATGACAAGAACGCCGTCTTTAGAAAACTGAGAGCCAAGTCCGAGAACAAGGTGCGTGCCTCTTCGGTGTTTCATTTTCCTCAACCTTACGTCAGATATGTTGTTCTATTTGGGAGGATTTTGCATCTTGTCGGCGTGATCTAATTCAGATCTTGTATTTCTTTTTGTAGTTTTGTATAGATCAGTCGATTCTGATTTCCTTCGGGGGTTTCTTTTTTCAGATGTGTTTTGATTGCAATGCGAAGAATCCAACGTGGGCATCTGTTACGTTTGGGATCTTCTTGTGCATCGATTGCTCGGCCGTCCATCGGAGTCTCGGCGTTCACGTCAGCTTCGTCAGGTGATTCTGATTTGCTTTTTCTTTTTTATGTTAATGCGGGTGTCCAGGGCAGCTTATGCGCACCTGGGACTATTCCCTACAGGCCCTCCCACAGCCCGGACTAAGCAAGAGTTGGCTAAGTTTATCGACGGAGTTATACCGATCATTGTCACGTAAGGCATATGGTTTAGTTGCATTTTGGGTTCCGAAATCATGATTTTGTTAAAGCTTTCAGCTTTCTTGTTAGGGTGGGACCTCATTTTGAATTCCAATCGTCGTGCGTGGACAAGGGGACTTGGTGATGTATTCGAAGGAAAGAAGAAAGATAACTCATGACAGAATGTTTCGGCAATTATTTTACAGTTGTCTTAGATGTGAGGGGCCGGACAAGCATTGAGATAGTATTCTAAGAGCATCCGTAATGTAATAATCAAAAGTGAATAATCAAAACTTGCCACGTCAGCTTTTGATTATTCATTTAGAGGGTTGTTAAAGTTAGCGATGTAAAGTCCCACATTGTTACTTTTGATTATTCAAATGCCCAAATTTGATTATTGGTTAGAAGGTTGTTAACTTTGATTATTACAATGTGAGCACTTTTTTAAACATGCATTGCTAACTTTAACAATCTTTTGATTTTGATTATTACATTGTGGATGCTCCAAATAGGGAACTTTTTCACCATAGGTAACACAAAGCAGTAGTACATAGATCATATATGAAAATATAACGTTTTCATTTTGGTTGTTTTCTAGTCAGGAAGATTATCTGACTGTAGTTTATCATAGTATGTTTGAGGTTCCAAAAGAAAGAAGCTCTTAAGTGCAATGTTCTAAAAATTGTTAGGCGATAGTCAGGTGGAAAAGGGGCGCCAAGCACCAAGTCGGTCGCCTAGGAGCTTTGCGGGACTAGG
Organism: Rhododendron griersonianum; assembly: GCA_018127125.1. NCBI lineage: Eukaryota > Viridiplantae > Streptophyta > Magnoliopsida > Ericales > Ericaceae > Rhododendron > Rhododendron griersonianum. The sequence goes on along the minus strand of CM030798.1, from coordinate 7,917,781 downwards.
CGCTGACTGGTCGCAGCGTCGGCTCAAGGATTTTAGTTCAGTGGTGACAAAATTACAAAGAACTTTTTATATATAAAGCTCTATGCAAAATTCACATATTTACATTTGGCTGAAATTTTATTGGACCTAGTTTATTTTGTTTAGTTGAGCTATAGTACCTACTTAATCACAAACTTAAGTGATTTTTCACTTACTTTTGACTATGTATGAATGATTCAGTGCTGACAATATTAAGGAAAAATACAATTATATAAAAGAAATACGAAATTTGTAGTGCATTTTTTGAATCCAGAGGGTTCGGTTGGACCCCCTGGAGACCATGTAGAGCCTGGCTGGTTGACTACCTAATCTAGGCTTTGGACCACCGCCTAGCGCCTAAGCGAGGACCAGTCTCGGCTAACTTTTAGAGCCATTGCTTAAGTGGAGTCTTCAATGCGGTTACGAGATTGGACATAGCTGCATGGTTGGACCTGTGCTCTGAACCACAGGTACGCCAAAAACAAAGGTGTACATGTACCTGGTAAGGCAAAATACGTACCGGGTAAGCTGAAAACGAACCGGGTAAATTTGTATGTTTTGGGTACGTCATGGGTCCTGCTTGGGTACAACCCTAAAAAACGAGAGTAGAGAGTCAGAAGAGACCGAGAGGGGAGAGTGTGGTGTGCAGTGTGCTGGTTTAACGATGTGGGGACATGTGGTGTTCCGGTTCGGATCTGGGTTAGGGCTCTTCCACAGGTCATGTCCTACGCAATGAACACCCACCATTAGTTCCTAACTGGCCGGAGTCGACCAGGAATAAGTATCTGGTAGAAGGAGAAAGGTAGACTATAGGGTTAGAGTGATCAGTGAGCGGCGTACCTCTTAGGGTTTATCCCTCTCCTTTTTATTGAACTTTCAGACTTGCCCTCGAAGTAAGTACGTGTCCGGCACGCGAGGTAACTGCTCCGGATGATGTCAGTTATGACATGGGTCAAGCGGTTATGTTCACATGCACGAACCACTTCTCCATAAATCACGCGGATCCTAACGGCCGGACACGGGTTGGTTGTGCTTGAAGCATGCGGTTCGGGAATGGATCTCTGATTGTGTTGAAACATGACTCGTCCACCATAAAGACTCAACTAGACGGCCCATAATCCTTTCGGCCAGTCCAAGGCACTGAGTCTCTTGCGTTCGTACTATTTGACATTCGGTGATTCGTCCCAGAGACAAATCTGCGTCACTGGTGGGAGATCAGTCGGCGTTTTTGGCAGCGGAGGGAGATCAGTCGTCTTCATCGTGTCTCGTATTCATCGATGACCAGTGAGACCTAGATCCGCTGCAGTGTTATTTTGTTTCTATAATTAGCCAAATTACAATTTGAAGACCTCATCTGTTAATTTACCACACTAGAGCCCCCATATCTTGTTTCTATTGTAAACTACGTTATACTTATTATACCTAACAAATCATGCTAAAATTATAGAAATATCCATATAATAAAAACATTGGTTGTATCCTCGCCGTACTTGTACCCTACTTTTTTGGTTGTTGCCGTTTCCCGTACCCCTACCTATGCTTCATTGGATTTGGACCTGTGCAAGCAGATCGATCATTCACTTAAAAAAAGGTAACATGTCCGTGTCGGATGCGACACTTTACAGACAGTCTCAGACACGTGTCATATAAATATACAAAAAAAGTCTGGATATGTAGAATTGAATGCTTTCCTGACATGTTGTGTCCTACATTTTAGAGAAGAGAACTATATAGACCGACACCCATAACTATCTGCTTGTCCTATGTCCGTATCCGTGCTTCTAAGATATAAATATAGGTGTAAGTTTTTTGTGGTGCTCCCATTATGAGTTGGTGGCTGCCGTGTACTTTTGTTCTCCCCTCTTGGAAAAATATGACGGTTTTGTAATTGTGAAGTTAAAATGTTCTCTCTTTTTTGTTTCAGGACATGTTTGTTTTAAGGGTCATGAATCATGATGATAGGGTTAGCATTTTTTTTTTGTTAGGGCAAGTTTATGGCATACATGTGTTCATTCTGATTCCTATTCTTGGGACTTGTTCTAGCTTCTTGGATTGTTGAGGTTGGGATCGGATGGTGGTTGCATAGATCATGATTTTAATGGATGTGACTTGGGATGTGGCTTCTAGACCCGTGTTTTAATAGGCTCAAGGCGCATTTGAGCCCCCTGAGGGCCGCTCGAGCCTAAGCAACAAAACTTAAGGCAATATAGTGAAGGTAAGCGCACATTGGGAAAAAGGTAGACTATATTTCATCTAGTGATCAAATCATGCAATATCATCCAATGTTCTTATGTTTTTGAAATCATCATATATAATTAGACAAGTACCATACTTTGGAGTCCCAAATGTTTGAATAGCTATTGTCATGCAGGACATTAAAATAACTAAATATGAAATACTGTGAAAAACAAGAACAAAATAATAGAAAGGAAGGAAATACAGAAGCAGAAATAGAAGTGTTTAGGCTTCTTCATTTTAGACATATCTTTAGTAGGATTCCTCAATTTCGGATACAGAAAAAACGGGAAGTGTCCAACTTGAATGGAGGAATGTGCACTACTGAAGCAGTTCCTTCAAATTTGATCAAGTTTTCTACAATAGTTGTAGTTATCACTGTGATTGAAGATGTTCACTCTGGTTAGAGGATTTTTTATTTTTTATAATGTTCCAGCACCCATGATTTTCATGAGATGAAGGAAGACCAATTTTATTACTCGTCTTCAGCCCTCAAAAAGAAAGCACCACAATCCATACAAATACAACTGCTATAAGCTAAAAGTTCTATGGATCAATGTCGTACAACTCATGAGCCGGATTTAAGACTTAAGACCAAGCTTCAATTAAGCTTGTAGCTTGTTCAATAGTTTTTTGATAAGCAACAAAAGGGTTTATGTTGTAGAACGTGTTGAGGGGAGCACAACCCGTTTACATTTTACAAGTTCAAGCAATTAGTACCTATTATTTATTACCTCATCAATGGAGGGTTTTGGGATGGGTAGATTGGGTACAAACCTAAGCTTTGGCATTAAATTCACAAAGTGGATGCCCCCTTGACTTGAAGTTTTCCACAGTGAACCAACAACGCCCATGTACAATCACCAAAGAATTGAAAGAAAAGAAGATAAGGTGAAGTGAAATCACAAAAGACACCAACACCCTTACACCAGCTTGTAGGCCAAAACCCCCATCCAAATCTATGAATATTGCAAGTTTAAACCTGCAAAGAAATCTTCACCAGTAAAAATAAAAATCACCAGGGGACAAGTCGAAAATCCATGTTGCCACAGGGGGAAGCATATGGGCAGTACTTCGGAGAAAAAAGACTAGGGCTTTATCTGTTGTCAAACAATCATTTGTTTCTCTCCCAAAAGACACTCTAAGACAGAAAAGAAGAAGATTGGATGACTCTTCAATTTGGAATCGGATAGAATACCACTTTAGCAAGTTGATAAATGAGAAAAGTTTATTGGGAAGGAAAAATATATCAAATTAGTGAGGTGAAAGTGGCAATGTGTGATGTGCCAAAAGCCCAAGTGACAATTGTTTTTGGTACTATTTCTCCCTCACTTGATTAACAAGACGCATGGAGAGTTGGCCAAGCTCTATTTTTTTTATTGCTCTTGTAATAATGCAGATTGTGTGGTAAGCATATTCCTAGTTTAGACTTTTTGCTCAATTTGCTTCCTCTTTTTTTTGCTCTCCCACTCCAAAATCCTTTTTACTAGGCTCAATATATGTTATCAAAACCATACAATCTATATTATAAAATAGAGCGGTTTTCTATTGAAAATGTCAAGGTATATAAATGAGAGCAACCTCTACAATTGTTAGATCACTTCTATGTTAAATTTGTAACCATCGGATCATTTTATTTAAAGATACAGAGAATATTCTCCTAATAAATCTATCCCTCTCTATCCTCACTTTTAGGCAATGTATTTCTATCTAAAATAATGTTGCCTTATATGATCAAATAGGAAAATATCTCAAAATGATAATTGACGCTTTGTGAAAATTACAACTATTTCGTAGAGCAATCGGGTAGTAAGGACAATTTATTTAAGTTGAGACTACGATACATTCCGACGTGCCTTTAGGCACGGGCATCCGCTAGTGATTCATATTGTATTATTTGAATCGATACATCAAGCTATTGATTTGATTCTGTGGGGCGAATCGTTGGAATAACAAAACCATATGATTCGGTCCGATACACCTAAAACTGTTGCTTGGGATTTGGAGCAGCGGTTAACCCTCAAGTTAGAGCTGATTTCTTGTTATTTGTCTCTTTGCTTACTCCTATCAACGAAACTAAGGAATGCAAATTTTGATATTGGTGCATCTTGCTATATTGATGCAGTATCTAATTGCTAAAACTGGAAATTGATATATATTCCTGCTTATCTGTGAGTGTATTTTGTTTAAAATAAAAAAAAATTCCTTGTTTTTCTGTTGCGTTTTGTAGTAAACAAAAGATTCGGTTTATTATTGTAGGTCTACCAATTTAGATTCGTGGACTCCAGAACAGTTGAAGATTATGACCTTTGGGGGAAACAACCGTGCTCAAGTTTTCTTCAAGCAGCATGGATGGTCTGATGGAGGCAAGATTGACGCCAAGTATACCTCAAGAGCTGCTGAATTATACAGACAGCTACTTGCCAAAGAAGTTGCCAAAAGTACTACAGAAGAGGCAGGCTTGCCCTCATCGCCGGTTGCTCATCAGTCAGCACAGGCCTCTAATGGACTTCCTGATGTCAATATAATTGAAACTCCAACACAAATTTCCTCGGCAAAACAAGAATTTTCTGATGTCTCTGCTTCACCTAAAGCTTCTCATACAGCTTTTACCTCTTCTATGAAAAAGCCTATTGGTACGAAGAAAACTGGAAAGACTGGGGGACTTGGTGCTCGAAAGCTTACTACTAAGGTGAATCCTTGCTTGACCTCCATGATATGATAATCTGTCATAAAATCATGAGTCAACTTGTTATTACCCATGGATAAGCTTTCCATAAGCATACCCAACAGGGTTCGGGTATTACCCGAACCGAACAGGTATCCAAGGCAAACCCATTCCTTCTAGCATCAACGGTCACTGCATAAGGTTTTTGATCAAAGCGGACATCTGTCTCAAAATATAAAGCAAAGGAGCTTTCCTTCTTTATTTATTTTTCGATGTGGGATTTCGGATAGAAGTCGAAGGACTCTTAGAAACAAATTGAAAAACAACTCTTTCTCTCTCTCTCCACACATTTGACGGTTGTTAGTGTCGTCATCAACAATAGAAAATAGGCGTGGAACTGGTTTTGTAGATTAGTCCACAAAGTAGTTTAAAGCAAATGAGAGGAGGGAGAAGTGGGTTTGTAGTGAGGAACAGAATTGAACTTGGGGAAGAGAGAATATACGTACATACATACATGCATATACATACCTCTATATATACACATATTATTGACAGTATTTTCGGTTCGGTTTGGGTATCGGTTTGGCTAATAGTCAAATCCATAAGCGATCCGAACCCGAACGCTTATCCCTCCTCTACCATAACCGTACCCATGGGGAAAAAATTGGTTACCGTTGGGGGAAAATAGAGTGGATCGGTTCGGGTAGGCCATCGGGGAGGGGCAAATTGCCATCCCTGTTCAAGTCTGTGGAGACATTTTGAACTCCCTTTGACCATTATTACGGCCCCGATGTTTGGGTTGCCCAAGCCCGACGCCAAGCTTGGTTGCCCACTAGCTATTGAGGTGGTGTTCCACTTTAAGAAAAAGTGTCTTTTTTTCAAACGGATGTAATTTCAAGCCCAAAAATCATGTGTTTACGCAAATAATTTTCCTACCAATATGGATCTTGTTTGATAGATCTCATTAAGATCTTTTAAATGGTGCAAAAAAAATTGAAAAAATATTTTTCATTTTCATTATATTTGAATTTGAAATTACCTCCGTTTGGAAAAAAAGCACTTTTTGTTAAAGTGGAACACCACCTGAGTCCAACGATGACACCATTTATAAGTGTCGTAGTAAATTAGAAATTATGTAGATCTATTCAGGGCCGGTTTTGAGTTTTTTGGATCTTCTTGGGAGCTTCAAAGTCGGAGTTTTTTTTTGTCTTACGTGATGGGTACTAATTTTTTAATTTGGACTTATATACCGAGTACTAAAAATAGCTTGAGTCATAATCTTTACACACGGATGCCTCTTGATCTTTAGCTCATGGGCCTCACGGCCGGGATATGCCATTTAATGGTTTTTTACATACTAGAACCTAAAACCTGACATGGTATTTGTAAATTCTCTGATAATCTAACAGAATATAAAAGAATAAAAGTAGAAAGATTGGTTGGTGACCAAAACATTGGAAAAATGGGTAGTGCATACCTTGCTAATTTATAAACCACTTTTAGCATATAAAACAGAGAACCATTAAATGGGTGCATACCTTGCTAATTTATAAACCACTTTTAGCATATAAAACAGAGAACCATTAAAAGCCCTGGTTTAGGGACTATAGAAAACATGTTGCTTCCTACCAAAACTGCTAATCAATCCTACAAAGGTAGTTATATAGGATTTAATTTGGGTTCTGTTTGAAAATTTTGCTAACTAGAGTACTTCCAATAATTAAATTTTGGGTGTGAAATAAGCTATACTTGCCCCACCATGAGGTAGATTTTGTAGGGTTTGCACCATGGTGGGGGGTTGCCCAAGCCCGGGGGCTTGTGGGTCTTATCCCGGGGCCGGCCCAAACCGTTAACCCACTAACTCACCCTCTACCCCACTGATGTATACAACCTTGGGACAAAAGTTCAATGGTTTATTGCTTTGTTTAGCATATTTAAATTTGAGTCAATTTTGCATAGATAAATTTGGGTCAATTGCCTAATTCAAACTCTTGAATCCCTGCAGCCGAAAGAGAATCTCTATGATCAGAAACCAGAAGAACCTCCTCTTCAAGTTTCCACCTCAACTAACAGCGCCCCAACATCTGGTTCATCTTTTGCATCTCGTTTCGAGTATGTAGATAGTTTTCAAGCTGCTCCAATCAATACTGGAGACACACATGCGATTAGCCACGTAGCGCCACCAAAGTCCTCAAGTTTCTTTGCAGACTTCGGGATGGACAGTGGTTTCTCGAAGAAAACAAGCTCCAGTTCGTCAAAAATTCAAGTAAGCTGCATGATTTGTGATGTTGTTTTTGAATGACAGTTAACTTGATAAATGTGATTGTACAAATGAAGAGAAGCGTTTTTAGGGTCTATCATATTTTTTCCTGGTTAGTTGAGTTAGGCCTGTCTTTATGCACATTTGGGTTGACGTTCATGTTCCTACTTCTTCTGTTTAGTTGGTCTGTCATTTTGGTTCTTTTTATTTATGCAAAGTCTTCAAGTCTTGATCTATGTTGAATTTACCTTCTCTGCGATTGTTCTGTTATCAAATATCTATTGGGAAGGTTCTGAGGATAGTGTAGCCCAGAACGTGATGATCTCCAAGCACGTTAAAAATTTATCAGACGTATTGACAGGACAGTTGTGTGGGTTTTTCAAAAGCCTGAATATTTGTTACATGCATATCTTACCTTGCTTCAGTAAGCCAAGTCCGCTTAGAGCATCTAATTGTGCAGGTAGTCTTTCTAGAAAATTAGTATTGGTTGGTTGAACAGCTCTGGACATTTTCTTCCCTTATCTTCCACAATCCTTGGCATTTTGGTTTTATCCTTGCCTGATGTCTTAGTTGATTTTCTCTCTTTCTTTGTCCTACTGTTCATCTTCTTTGCTCAATTCTGAGTTCAAATTTGTCGTGCGTAAACTTTTCTGACATTTTTTGAGGTCCATGTGTTTGAGTCCAGTTTAGGTTTAACAGTTGTTTTGCCTAATGCATGTGTTTCGGTATTTATTGTTCACATTTTACTACTCTCTCAGGTCGAGGAAACTGATGAAGCGAGGAAGAAGTTCTCAAATGCAAAGTCAATTTCGTCCGCCCAATATTTTGGGGATCAGAACAATGCTGCTACGGATGCACAAGCTTCCTTGCAGAAGTTCTCGGTATGTGCTTCTACTATTACTTGTAGAAGCACATATTCATTCCTTGGACTTCATATGCTTGAATAGTTGTATAACTTGTAGTTATCAGTCTCATGGCATGTAAAGTGTGGCATTCTTAGGTTGAATCCTATGATTTTATCAAATTATCATATGTGTGCAGTTATCCTTCTGTCAAGAATGCCTCTAGCTAAGACATGCAGGGTTAATTTAGTGTTAGATGTCAACTTAAACTACAAATAACTGTGCATGGTTACCTACATGTGGTGGACTACCATGTTTTATATTTTGTAAGAGGCATCACGCTAGGTACAGTTGGTTTGTTAGAACTCCAACGATGAATAGCTACAAAAGCATCACGCTTGGTGCAGACTTGGTTTGTTAGAACTCTAACAATGCAAAACATCTGATTTTAGCCTGATTGAGAAGTATCAGATAGGACAGCTAGTGTAAGTCAACTACTACGAGAGGATTAATTTTGGCATAATATAACCCCGTATACAGGATACTTTTCTTAGTATCTATCTTTTTTTCTTCCCTTTAGATGGATAATACAGAGGTAGTAGTTCAAGTAAAGTTACGAGTCTTATTCTACTTCTTCAGCTTTAAATGGCTTTGTTGTTGTTAGCTTTACAGAATGAAGCAGGAAACTCAATTCCCCAAAATTTTCTTCTAGCACTATGCGAAGTAGATACTTTTAATATTGAGTTTGTTACAGATTCCCAACTTATTTGGATATTTTTTCTCCTGTACTTGTTTGGCAGGGTTCAACAGCAATCTCTAGTGCTGATCTGTTTGGTAGTTCTGCCGATGATTCATCTCTTGATGTTGCTGCAACTGACCTTATTAACCGTTTATCTTTCCAGGTTTGCTTTGCAACCTTCAATTTTTTCCCAGTTTTTGAACACGTAGATGGAGCAATATACAGTCATATCAAACTGTTACAAAAAAAAAATATTGTCTTTCTTTCTGTTACTTTCTATTACTATTCGCTATCATTTCTATACCGTTCCTATACGAGTAACTGCATCTGCGTTTGTTTTTTCTCTGCAGGCACAACAGGATATCTCCTCTCTTCAAAAAATTGCAGGAGATACCGGAAAGAAACTAAGTTCCCTGGCGTCCAATTTTTTAACTGATTTTCAGGATAGAATCCTCTGATGATGCTGCGTTTTGTGTTCAAAATCATTGCAAGAGTTTGTTAGCAGTACCGACCTATATTTTGTCTGGTGGATGTAAAAATGAGATCATGAAATTATTTGAAAGACAAAAATAAGATTTTCAAACGCACCTTCCGTATGGTGTTACTTTATTTTGTAGCAGAGGAATGGCCATGAAGATTTCTTATGAAACGCTTGTGTTTTTCAAAGAAATATCAATATATATATATTTTTTCAGTTTTTTACATCTGAGCTCAACATATATGACCAATTTTCATGCATTTTGAACTGAACCGTGTGGTGAGGATTGATAGGAAGCTAGCGAGCATTTGAGATTACTACCCAGATTATAGACTTAGCCTTCATTTATGGCTGCCCTGCTTGAAGTATGGCAAAGGATTTTTCGCTTTGTGTTTCCACAATGCTAGTTAACTTCGATCTCCTAGTCCAGAGAGGCAAGTAAGATTTGATGATACAAGTGACGTAAGGGATTTGTGAGTTAGCGGTTAGAATTTGTCTATTTGAATGTAATACTAAGAGACTTGGATAACCTAACTGAAAAGGAAAGCTTCTTGTTCATAACCAAACTGAACAGAGCTTTTAAGTCCTCAATCAATTTGGGGGTGGGTTATATGAATACTCCCTCGGTTTCATAAAGTTGGTCTCATACGAAATTACGTGCAGATTTTTGAATTGAAATATAATACATTTATTAAAAGAATGTTTCAATTTTTTTTTTGCACCGTTCAAAAGATTTCATCAAGATCTATCAAACAAAATTAATACTCCCTCCGTCCCTTTATTACAGTCCAGTATTCCATTTTGGGCTGTCCCTTTGTAAAGTTAGTGGGTAAAAGTTGGTGAATTGTCTATTTTGTCCCTAAAAGTAGATTCCATTTTGAAAAGTTGATGAGTAAAAGTGTAATGATGATGGGTAAGTATGGAAAGTGGAGGAAAAAGTTGATGTGAAAGGTATAATGATGATGTCTTTTTAATAAGTTGGAGTTACGAAGCAGGACATTTAAAAAGGGACGGAGGGAGTATTGCACAAAAAATTATTCCGATAAGTATCTTATTTTTCAATTTAAAAATTACACATAATTTTGTAGAGGCCACTTTATGGGAAGGAAGTACCTTTTTCCATGATGTCATAAGGATTTAAGGCAGTCCTTAGGTAGTCATCTTGTTAGATATCTAATGCAGAATCTCTCTTTTTAAAGAATACCAAAGATCTGTTGAAAAAAAAAAATTCAGAAATCTGTTGAATTTCAAATATTCTGTTTTACCATTCCGAGCTCTAGACCAGTAGCTTAGAAGATAGACTTATTAGACTCTTAACCATGAAAACCCCAAGATTGGCCAGGTGGTCAAAACAAGATATGAGATTTAGGGGTTTGTTTCCTCTTAAAATTTTAGGTTTGAAATCTCAAGTCTTATCAACTCCTTGGGGCAAGACCATACGGAAGCTTGCTCCGACTTCAATGCCTATCAGCTATGGGTGATTAATCCGACTATGGGTACACCATTTTGGGTACATTGAATTTTGTGAGACGCACCTTGGGATCCCACATAAATGATCTGTTCAATTTTTTTATAATATTTTTTGAAAGGTTGCTGTAAAAAATCAGCTCAATTAAATTACAATAATAACTTCATCAAATCGGTCCATGCTCAATTCCTGCAAATTCGGGAACCAATGATCAAAAAAATCGATCAAATACTTACCGATATTTTGTGTGCATTTAGTGTACCCATATTTTACAAGGTCCTTTAAAAATGTTTTTTAAACAAAACTGAACAACTCAATTTGTATGGGGCTTTGAGGTGGATCCTACGTAATTCGGTGTGCATTTGGATTTGGTATACCCATAGTTTTATTGTTGGGTGGCTTTATATGTACACAATTCCCCTCAAATCCTATGTATCGAAAAATTTGGTGTACTCATGTTCCGATGTACGTTTGGCATTCGATTATTTGGAACTTTTAAGGGACTTAAAATTTAAGTTGATTCAACAACTAGAGTTACGGAGGAATTGAGGCACGGAGGAAATTGAGTAAAGAGTACTAGAGTTGCACCAATTCTAATTGGACCGTTAATCCACCTTGGATTATTTTTTGTCCTTATTAAAAAAAATCGCATCTGTTAGTTTTTCACCAATTTTTTGAGGATTATTGCTTCTTTATGACGAAAGAAATCTCAAAAAGTAAAAAATATAACCGAAATTCAATTTTTTGAATAAAGACAAAAATAAGCCAATAAGCCAACTTTTTTGTCTTTATTAAAAAAAATAAATTTTGATCGTAACTTTTTACTTTTTAGATTCCTTTCGTCATGACGAAGCAATAATTCTCAAAAAATTGCTAAAAACTAAACAAATACAATTTTTTTTTAAATAGATACAAAATAATTTAAAGTGGATTATTTAGCCGAACAATGTAGATAATCTTCTTGGAGAAAGGCCTGTCAGATAAGCATTGAAAGAGGTGATGAGGTTGTGAGGGCGCCTTGGGGATTAGACTTTCGAAAATGGCTACGTGCACAATAGCGGAACACTCATCCACATCAGTATCTTTAAATTTTGGACCAAATTAGAGAGCAAAAAATCACTTTATTACTATAGCTACTCATTTTTAAAATGTCTACTATATCAAACTCTCTATATTAAAACTATTCCATTAAAAATACTCTATCCGTCCCTTTTTTAGAGTCAAATATTCCATTTTGGACTATCCCTTAATAACTGGATAAAGTTAGTGGGTAAAAGTTGGTATATTTTTCATTTTGCCTCTAAAAAGTAGATTACATTTTGAAAGTTAGGGAGTAAAATTGTAATGATGATGTTTTTATATAGAGGGTAAGTAAGGAAAGTGGAGGTAAAAGTTGATGTGAAATGTGCAATAATGGTGTTTTTTTAATAAATTAAAGTTACGAAGTAGGACATTTATAAAGGAACGGAGGGAGTATTATTTTTTATTCTAATAAAAAACACCAAACCAAACACCTCTCTCTCTCTAACTTTACCAAACACGGCACATCAGCCCAAACCAAACATGGCACCGAACCAAACCCTTCTTTTTGCTCTGTCCGAACCAAACATAGCAGCGATTGAGAAACGTTAAGCTGGACCGAGACCCGATCGTCCCTAGGACGGATCGGCCGTTCAAGATGAGCATCGTGTTCGTCGGCGATGGCTGCAACGAAGACATGGCCGGGACATCTGCCTAATGAAGACAGAGAGTTGGCAGCACCGGAACCAGCCAATTTGAGTGGAGGACGACATCGAACTGGGCACGTTGAAGCACTTCGAGTGCCTCTTCTACATCGATCTGGGCGCGGGAGGAACCAACGCGAGGGAACAGTTCCTCTTGTGTTTCAACGAGGAATTGTTCATCCGGCTACTCCAGGGGCTGTTTCCAGGAGACTGGTAACGCTGAGTTTTTGAGGTTTTTTCGGAATTGGCTCTCTACTTTAACTCGGAAGTGGGAGTAGAGAGGGTGATGGGAATGCTCTAACGGAACATAACGTGCTGATGTCATTACAATTTCGGCAAAAAAACAATGTTTTGCCTTAATAAAAAAAGAAAAAAAGAAAAAACAAACCCAGTTAATCTGCAGTCAACATGGCTCTGTGTCGCTCTTCGACCCTCCTCTCTCTCCACTCGACCACCACCCCCACCACCACCGATGCCGACTCCAGCCATGCTACTACCACTGATGCGACGCTATAACGCCCCGATTTTTGGAAGCATTAATTATTATTCCTCGAAATTAATCTCTTTTATTCATTACATAAAATCCAACCAGGAGTTTTACTTATTACAAACCCAAATTTAAAATGCTAAGTTTGTCAAATTAAAATAACAAGTCTTGATTTGACACAATAGAGAGCCATCTTCTAGTTTTGGTGCAGATCCCAAGCAAACTTTGGCTTGGTCTCCATAACCAGATTCTACTCTGGATAGTACTGTTCGACTTCACGGTTTTGTGTCTCCTCTTGGTTTTCTGCAAAATCTGGCACGAGGCCGGGTACTCTTGTACCGTGAGTGATGAGATTCACCCAGTAGAATAATCCTACCCATTTATCCCCTTATTTTACAGCTAGCAAGTAAGCGATAGAATATTGATGCAAAGATAGAATAATAGAAACATAATCCGTTTCTTACTATCCTTTAGCCTGATGTGTGATCTAAGATCTTCTCCACAAGATCCTTTCCTCTCTAACCACTAGCCATACCCAGTCCCATGCGATCACTCCCTTCGCCGTTGCGATTACACCAAAGTTATTTACCGAGCGTGTATCTTCCCATTACAAACGAAGGGGTAGCTTATCATGCCTTGACATAACTAGGGTTCACCTATCTTAATCGTTACTTTACAATCATCACTGGGCTCTCGCCAGTTTCAAATCATTACTGGACTTCCCGCAAGTTGGAGACTGGGCCTCTGTTAGCACCCATGTCAATTCACATCTCAAAATTCTGCCTGCAGGCAATCTCTAACATTTCAAAACCTTTCAATTTATCCATTACTTAGCATCGTCTAGTTGAACTCTATTCGCATACCATCCCATGTCTCTAGGGTCTAATCTAACATTTAAATAAAGTATAGGTGCAATAATGAATCGAAATAATAATTGCAATAAATAACAAGTAAGGCAAACACGTAATTTTTTATGAAATGGGCTGATGCCCTTAGTCTTGTATGGCCAATGAGTTAATTTTATTAGTGAAAATCTTTGTTTATACAAGAAATAATAATAAATAATTTTTGTTCATTTATTGGTAAGATTAAGCTTAAATTTGTCTAATTGTTAAATTAGATTGATTAATAAATACGTTAAATAGATGGACATATAGGAATAACTAGCATGACATTGATAAAGGTCCTAACAATCCTACGCAACATGTTCGGGTATCAAAAATTGGGTCCGGAGGGTCGCGAAATTATTCTAATTAAGGATATTATCCAAAAACTATCGAAACTAAAATAATTAGATAATAAATAATCTAATAAATAATATATGTTGAGTTTAACAAAATTTTGTCTTAAGGATATAGAAAGTCTAAAAAAAATTGTTCAGGCAATAATAACATGCGTTTTAAGGTCGTAATATTATTTTGTTTGAAACTTTGTGAAATAATTAAATAATTAGATAATAATAAAAAAATATTGATATTAACAAGATATAATCTTTGAGGTGTGAGGAGTCTAGGAAAATTAGTCTGGGAGTCAAAAATATTGTTCGGGAGGTCGCAAATGTGTTTCGATCATTTTTTATTAAAACCGAAGCGAGTTTGCGGTGGAGGGTGTGGCCGTAAGGTTTGACTGGGTCAACATTGCGGTGGGGCATCTGGCTGCAAACTTTTGTCTGGTCCTTGCGGCCCGAAGGTTGCGGCTGCAAGGTGCAACGCAAATTTTGATTTTTTTGTTTTCTTGTATGTTTTTGATGCATGGGACCCTATGTGACTGTGTGTTAGGCCTAAAAACATATAAATACACTTAAGGAATTAATGGAAAGGATTATAATACCTTGATTTTGTCGAATTGAATAAAAATCGAAACTTTGACAATTTAGGAAGATAACTTCGGTTTCGTTGATTGGGGAACCTTTGGATGGAATTGTGGATTGTTTGGTGATCCTTGGGGTTGTAGGGAGTGATTGGAATGGTAAATTTGGGTTTCGGTCGAGTGTAGGTATGAAACCCACTTCTTATGCTCTCACTTTCTCTCTCTACAAATTCAATGAATTGAGGCTTTCTTTTCTGATTTCCTTCGAGGTTCAGGAGAGTTAGGAGATGGAGAGGAGGTGTGTGTGTCCAAAGGTGAGTGGGGGTGGGTATTTATAGACAATTTTGGAAGGAAGAGATAAGGTGGCATTAATGGTGGTGGCTTTTTAGGGCGTTTAAGGGACGGGGTAGGGCAGTAGGGGTCGGAGTATGGGTCAAGGAGGTAAGAAAGAGGTGTCACGGTGGTGTTGGTGCTCGGAGGTTAGAGGATAGGAAGAAATTTTTCGAATTCCGAAGGGGTGGCTCTTGGATGATGGTAAGGGTTCATTTAGGGTTGAGGGCTAGTGGCTGAGCAGGGGGAAATGAGGTGATGGCAGTATGGGTTTGGAGGAGAGGGGTGGTGGAAGGAGGGAGAGGGAGAGGGAGAGGGAGAGAGAGAGAGAGGTGCATGCATGCATGTATGTATATATATAAATATGTTTCCTATTTAAAAGTTAAAACCATATTATTATTTTTTTTTTTTAAACAAATGGGAAATGACAAATAAATAAATAAATAAATTCAGATTATTACAACCTATCCCCCTTAATAAAATTTGGTCCTCGAAATTAGAGTATACCTTCCGGTGGAAAGAGATACGGATAATTGTTGCGCATAACATCGGCTCGCTCCCACATTGATTCCTCAATCCCATGATATCGCCATAGAATTCTGACAAGCTTAATGGTTTTGTCTCTGATACACTTCTCGCTATGATCTTGGATTTTTACTGGTTGTTCCTCAAAAGTGATGTCCTCGTTGAGTGTGACATTTTCCCAGTTTATAATGTGGGACGGATGTGACATGTATTTGCGAAGCATAGATACGTGAAATACATTATGAACACGATCAAGTTGTGGTGGTAGCGCCAAGCGATACACTACCTCTCCAATCCTTTCTAAGATTTCAAAAGGTCCGATGTAACATAGTGATAGTTTACCTTTCTTCCCAAATCGAATTACTCCACATCGCGGTTTGATTTTTAGGAACACGTGATCGCCAGCTTGAAAGGTCAATGGTCTGGTCCTTTTGTCGGCATAACTCTTTTGTCTGCTCTGAGCGGTCAAAAGTCGCTGTCATATAATTTTGACCTTTTCTGTGGTCTCTTGCACAAGCTCGGGTCCTAGTAGACTCGATTCTCCCACTTCGGTCCAACAGATAGGCGATCGACAAGGTCGACCGTACAGGGCTTCGTAAGGTGCCATCTCAATGCTGGCTTGGTAGCTGTTGTTGTAGGCAAACTTGACCAGTGGTAGATGTCGCTCCCAACTCCCTTTGAAATCCAAAACACATGCACGGAGCATGTCCTCTAGGATCTGAATGATTCTTTCGGACTGTCCATCCGTCTGCGCTGTGCTGAGGCAGAGATCCGTTCCTAACGCTTTCTGCAAGCTATTCCAGAAAGTTGTCGTGAACCGTGAGTCTCGATCACATACAATAGATATGGGTACCCCATGTAACCGCAAAATCTCTCAAATGTAGAGTCTACTGAGGGCGTCCATTGAAACCGTCATCTGCATTGGCAAGAAATGTGCGAACTTAGTCAGACGATCGACAATCACCCAAAATGGCCGTGTTTGATTGTGGTGACCTAGGCAGTCCTGTCACAAAATCCATGGTGATGGTTCCCACTTCCATTCAAGTATCGGTAACGGTTGCAGGGTCCCACCGGGCTTCTGATGTTCTGCCTTTACTTGTTGGCAGGTGAGACATGTTGCTACATACTCAGCTACATCTTTCTTGGTTCCACTCCACCAGTATTGTCGGCGAAGATTTTGATACATCTTGGTACTTCCGGGGAACGACAAAATTTGAATGGTGAAATTCCTTGAGTACCGCTTCTCGTAGGGTTCCTATATCAGGTACAAAGATTCGCTCTTGAAATCGGAGACTCTTGTCGGCGTGAACCGCCCATCCCACAGATGCCTTTCCCGGTTGATAGCTGGTATTGGATAAAGTCGCATTCTTGATCGATGGTTTGGGCAAAGAGGATTTCTCGGTGTAAAGTGGAGGTGGCAATTAAGGCGGAGAGGCAAGCGTCGGTATCACCGACGGTAGGTTACAGCTTGAATTCGTTGATGGCCTCCAACATTTTCCATTTCCTGATTGTTAGGTTAGCCACTTGCCCTTGGTGTTTGCGACTAAGCGCATCAGCGACCACTTTCGCTTTTCCCGGATGATAAGACATCATGAAAGTATAATCTTCCAAGTACTCCATCCATCTCCTTTGTCTCATGTCCATGTCCCTTTGAGTGAACAAGTATTTCAAACTTTTGTGATCCGTGAATACTTCGAACTGCTCTCCGTATAGATAGTGCCGCCAGGACTTAAGGGCGAATACTACTGCTACAAGTTCCAAATCATGGGTCGGGTAGTTTCACTCATGTGGCCTTAGTTGTCGAGATCCGAAAGCGATGACCTTTCCATTCTGCATGAGTACCGCTCCCAATCCATCCTTAGACGCGTCGCAATATACCGCATATCCCACGTTCCGCTCGGGGATGATCAATATAAGGGCACTGGTTAATCTCTTTTTGAGTTCTTAGAACGATCTCTCACAGGCTTCATTCCACTCAAACTTAACTCCTTTTTGAGTCAGTCGAGTCATTGGTTTTCCCAAAATTGAGAAATCTTGGATGAATCTTCTGTAGTATCCAGTTAATCCCAGGAAACTCCTTATTTCAAATACTGTTGAGGGTCGTTTCCAATTCATAACTGCGTCCACCTTGCTGTCATCCACCGAGATTCCTTTTTCTGACACTACATGTCCTAGGAACTTGACTTCTTTCATCCAGAATTCACACTTGCTAGCTTTCGCATACAAATGATTATCCCGGAGTACTTGGAGTACGATTCTCAAGTGGTCTTCATGTTCCTTCTCCGTTGCCGAGTACACAAGGATGTCATCAATGAATACCACCACAAATTTATCCAAGTATGGTGAGAAAACTTTGCTCATTAAGCACAGGAAAACGGTAGTGGCATTGGTTAAGCGAAAAGGCATAACTACAAACTCGTAGTGTCCGTAGCGTGTGCGGAATGCCGTCTTAGGTATGTCACATTCTCTAATCCGCACTTGGTGGTATCCAGATCGCAGATCAATCTTTGCGAAATGTGTCGCTCCTCTCAATTGGTCAAATAGGTTGTCTATTCTCAGAAGAGGGTACCGATTCTTGATTGTGACTCTATTGAGTTGATGATAGTCAATGCAAAGTCGGAGTGTTCCTTCTTTCTTTTTGACAAACAAGGCAGGGGCTCCCATAGTGAGGTACTTGGTCAGATGAAACCCTTGTCGGAGAGTTCCTGCAACTATATCTTCAATTCTCGTAGCTCCACCGGAGCCATCCGGTATGGGGCCATAGAGATTGGGGTTGTACCGGGCTGTAGCTCAATGGTGAAGTCCATTTCTCTTGGTGGTGGTAATTCGGGCAATTCCTCAGGAAACACGTCCTCGTATTCACATACGATATGTGGAAGTCCCAACTCCATACGATATGTTTCTTCTATTGTAAGACTAGCCATCCATCCAGAAAGCTTACCGTGCCACCTGGATCGATATGCATCCGAAGCGAAGGGGTCTTGTCTATCCCCCTTAAATTTGAAACACGTCCCATCTGGTGCATAGGCTGTCACCATCTTTTGATGGCAGTCTATGATAGCTCGATGCGCAGCCAGCCAGTCCATCCCGAGTATGACATCAAAGTCCGTCATGTTGATTACTCGTAAGTAGCACATTAATCATAGATTAGATACTTCCAATTCGCACCCCTTACAAACTAGTTTCACCGAAATTTTACCCCCTAATGGCGATGTTACGCACATATTCATTCCTAAGGGTTTAGTTTCTAGTCCAAGTGTGGATGCACATGTAGCAGATATGAATGAGTGCGAGGCCCCGGAATCAAATAGAGCGTGTACACAGGTGGTAAAAAGGATAAGTGTACCTTGAATTACTGTAGGGTTCATCTATTCTCCAGCTCCTTATAGTGCAAACACTCTTCCTGCATTTGGCTAGCTTGGCCCATTTGGTCCCTTATTCTGGATAGGGCGAGTTTGCGGTTTATTCCAGCCGTTGAGGGGTTGGTTCTGGCCTCCGAGTTGGGTACTCCATCCTGATGGCCTAGCCTGATTTTGTCCACCAAATCCGAAATTCCCGACTCCCTGAAGTTTGGGGCAGTTATTTCTGAAATGTCCTTCCTCATGACAGTAAAAGCAACGACGGTCTTGGTTTTGATTTTGGGTGGAGGAATAGTTGGGGTTAAAGTTGCGGTTTGGTTCTGGTTTAGGGTTTCGATTAAGTCCAGGGTTGGGGTTTCTCCAAGCTTGGTTAAATTGTTGTGGTTGAGGGCGGGAGTAGTTCTAGTTGTAGGGCTGGGAGGTAGGGTAGTTCTTGTTATTACTAGTACGGATGGGTCCCCCAGCTGCTGGTACTGCTTTCTTCTGCTCACGTTTCAACTTAAAATCCAGATTCTCTCTCTCCATTTTGAGAGCACGTTGCACTACTTGTGAGTAGGTGGGAAATGTTTGCGCTACCACAGCTCGACGCGTGTCAGCGAGTCCCCATTCGAACTTCCTTGCCTTATCGTCATCTGTGGGCACAAGTGTCATGCGTAACGAGACAGTTCTTCGAATCGTGACGCGTACTGGGCAACGGTCATTGAGCCTTGCTCAAGATTCATGAATTCCGGAGCCATAGCCTGTTTGACCGGTGCCGAAAAGTACTTATCGAGGAAGATTTCCTCAAATCTCTCCCATGTCTTTGTTTCCACATCATGTAGGTTTTTCATCAGCTTCCACCAATGTTGCGCCTCTCCTTGCATTTGGTAGGTTGCTAGTACAATGCGGTTGCTATCTCCGCATATGTCCAGTGTCTCGAGGATCTTCTTGATTTCTTCTAACCAAGACTCTGCAACAGCAGGGTTAGGTTCTCCTTGGAAGTACGGCGAGCGACGCTTGTAGAATTCGTTCAATGCTTGACTTCTAGTCATCGGTCCTCGAGATGTGTGCGAGGCCGATTGGTGTGGTTGGCCATTTGCAGTGGCAGCAGCAATGAAGGTGTGGGCTACCACAGCCCCGGGTGAATCGGGGCAGCCCGAAAAATAAGGTTTTGAATTGAAAAATTGAAGAGTCGCCACCCGAATTTAAGGTACGCCATCCGAGAAACCGTTTTGATTGAAAATGATTTTGAGTTTGAAAACCAGAGATTGTTTTGGGTTCAGAAGCCATGTTACGAGAGCGGAAGGGTTTTACAGCACCCCTCTCGCCCGACACAAAGTCGGTCTCTACTTAACATTTGTGGGATTTTGTCAAAAATATTTTGTTTCATGAAAACAGTTAGCAGGTATTTACAGATACAACAAGTAAACTGTATACATGTGTCTGTGTATAGGATGGAACAACGGGATGAATGATAATAGAAAATGAAACTGATATCACTGAGATCACTCCTGAGCGCTCAGGACAGATCTCGAGCGCTCAGAAGCACCACCATGCTCCTGCAAAACAGATCTTAATACTTTTTGACAATAAACAGAATATAGAAACACAGATATATGGATTAAAGCAATATTTAGGCAAGTTTGCTCAGTGATAAACTCAAACAAACAAGAACGAGCCTTGAATATCCAAGTATCACTTCCTTGCAAACAGAAAATGAACTTAATTGGGCTTTGGAAGAACCAATGCATACCCAATATCTACAAAAACATTTTAAATGAAACAAATAATGAAAAAAGTGAGTTTTGGGGTGTCTCAGCACTCTTGAGCGCTCAGGAATGGTCCCGAGCGCTCAAGAGTGAGCCTAAATTTTTTTTTTTTTTTTTTGCGTTCCTCTTGCTCTTGTTGTTAAACTAAGATCAAAATAACTTATAACCAGTATGAGGAACTAGTACAAGCCCTTGATCTCCCTCAAAGTGGAATAACTTGGAAAAAAAACCAAGTTTATACCTTTTCTTGGCTTGAACTTGACTTCTTGGATGGATTTGATGGCTGAAAATGGGTTGATATAGTATGAAAATGAAGTCTTAGATTTGCTTAAGACTCCTGGATTTTTCTGGGATTTTTCTTGAAAATTGTTTTGAAAATGAAAGTTTGAAAATACTTGAGGAGAGGTTTGAATGCTGGGTTTTTCAAAGAAAACAGGAGAGGAAGAGAAATTTTCGTGGCCTCTTTCATATGCTGAAGTGAGGCGGTATTTATAGGGGTAAAGAAAATATGTTTGAAATTTGAAAATAAAATTAAAATTAAATGGAAAAATGTTTTGGGGGGAAAAATGACATGATTGCCCTGCTGGTCTTCTGAATACTCAGGCAGGACCAAGTTTGAACGTTGAATGGACTGAAAAAATCTGAAAAAGCCATGGTCAATGGTAAAACTCATCATAGGTTGTGACAGAGCTCCCGAGTGCTCAGGAGTGGTTCTGAACGCTTAGGAGTTGTCCCGAGCGCTCAAGAATGGTCCCGAGCGCTCTGGAGTGTCTGCCCAACTTCATAAGAGCGCCACGGACACTCCCGAACTCGGTTTTGGGTGTTTTTTGAAGCGTTGGAAAGCTCGTTGAGTCCTCTTTCTAACCCAATTAGTTTCATTCAAATATATTTTATATGCTGAAATGTGTGCCCATTTTACCCTCAGGGTGTTGGGAAAAAAAGAGGATTTTAGTTTTGAAAAAGTCCAAGAAGCATCGTCTAAGTTTGTCCAATGCCTGTTTTGATTCAATTTGATCATCGAGGAGCCTTAAGGGCGCAAATTAAGGATGATTAATAAGTTCAAAATTGGGGTGTCTACAGAAGGCTTGCATAAGTTGGACCAAGTCCGGTGTTCCAACTGGTGTAGGGATGTATTCCCGAACAGGCACAATAAGTGACCGAACACGTGATATACAAGGGTCACGTGATAAATAAAGTAAGGTAAGCCACCATGGAAGTCATTGGACCAAGCGGTCTGTTCGGCAGATAAATAGCAGAGACATGAGAAGTCACTGGTCCATGCAATCTGTTCGGCAAAGAGACTGCCGAACAAAGGAAGAACTCTAGAGAAAGACAACCTTAAGTGATAAGGCGGTAGAAGAAGAGATAAGTAAGGAAACAATCCTAATATGAAGGGAGCCCCATAAGGAGAAGAATCCCTGCAAGTGCGGGATCTCGGCTGATTGGGGAAGAGGATCCCCGGGAGGCTAGGTTTTCCGTATGAGATAGGAAATCTAGGGCAACAAGGATGCTTGGGCAGCAAGCAAACATATGCCTATATAAATGAGGTAAATCTAGAGGTAAATGGTACGCAATACGTTGCACTATTACTTTTCTACTGATAATTAGGGTTTCTCTGAAGTATGTGATACTAACTTAGACATCGGAGGGCCTTTGCCACGAGAGGCAAATGTGCGCTCATCCCTTGTTTGTTTTGCATATTAGGGTTCCGGCAACGAGCTAGGGTTCCAATGAAATTGCACGAGTAGCCGTTACATTCTAGTGCTGTTCAAAGCACCATCCGTTTTTATCCACTTACAATTGGCGCCGTCTGTGGGAAACGAAAGAGTTCTCTTTAAAAAACGACCATGGTGGAAGAAGATCCAGTGACACCGCATCATCCGAAGGACCAGTTAGGTGGGGGTGGAGATAAGTCCCCACCAGGCGCTCTGAAAAAGCCCGATGGCAGACATGGGAGGAAGACAACAAGTAAGGGTGACCCCCTGACCATCCCGGATGGCTCCAAGAATAGGGAGGGCAGGACAGCTACAGGGTCCACAAGGAGGAGTAAATCCCACCGTAGAGGAGAATCAGTTGCACATTCAAGAAGTGTGCACAACAATGAAGACATCCTCGATAAAAAGAGGCAGGAAATCGAGGAGTTCGCTCGATTGATCAAGAGACGAGAGCATGAGATCCGAAAGGTAGAATGGATCCGAGAGCACCCTGAGGACTCTGGGCTTTCACGAAGAAATTCCATAGGAGACAGAAGGGCTGTGGTGGAGTACAAAAAGGCTCCTTCACACAGAAGGAGCAAAAGTAGGAGTAGGAGTCCTACTCCAAAGCGGAAAAAAGCTACTTCACGAAGAAGAAGAAGAAGAAGCAGAAGTCCAAGTCCAAGTCCAAATCGACGGCGGGCTTCTTCGCGAAAAGGGAGAAGCAGGAGCCGGAGCTTCACCCCCGAAGAAAAAGGGACCAGGAAGCACCACAGGGACAGGTACGAGAGACCTGATACTAATTGGAACAAGTCTGGGGCTCACAAAACTAAAGAGCGCGAGGATGTAGACACCACAATTTGGCCTAACGATTATTTCAAGTCCAACTTTGGGGACCATCCTGATGATGAAATGGATACAGTGATTGCTGATTGCCTTCTTGAGAACCTTAGGAATTACGGTAAGAACTTTGAGCCACTTAGAGGACCCAATTCAGAGCCATACAGCCTTTCAGACAGAAAATACAGAAGCCTAGGAGAATCCATCTGTCGGCCGTAACATTGATCTCACGGCCTTAACATCATTTCCTCACCCGAGCAACCTGTTGCTAGAAAATCTCCCTGAGAGATCAATCCCTCGGCCGCAAGATCTATCCTTCGGTCGAGACATCCATTCCTCGGCCGTGATATCCATTACTCGGCCGCCAGATCATCCTTTTCCCAGACTCTGGAACGTTCTGTCGATTGTTTGATCCAACTACACTACCTTCCCGATGCGTTCGGGCCACGTTCAGAGATTGCGACGAAGAGTTTGAATTGCATTGCAATTGCAATCGTGCCATTTGATTGGCCGGAGTGAGTCATCAATTGCCTATATAAAGAGGCCCTTAGACCACGAAATTCATAAGTGAAATCATTCACCCAAGCTCCGATACTCTGTCAAAATACTCTCTCAAACCCCCTCTTCAAAAGCCCTAACCTCCCGAAGGCAGCCATCAATCCAGCAATCAAACCCCGAAGTTCAAACCCTAACCCTAGGATTTTTCGAGGAGCAATCAGTCAATCACACCCAATCCAAAGCAATCAAGCAACTGAGGGATCAAGGTGGTGAGGCCCAACGGCCTCTGGTTTGTTTTACTTATCGCATTTACAATTAATCGTAGCATTTAATCATCTGCTAATTTTTCTGTCTAGTGTGAGGAAGAACACCGACCGGGGCTTCGATCCCTCGGCCGGTACATAAAACCAGGAGGATCCCTCGGCCGTGACATCCATTCACCGGCCGCGGGATCCATCTCCCTGGGACAGCTTGCTTTGTTCTGCTTTCTGATGCATGCTCTACTTATCGCACTGGCTCACCTTACTTACTATTTAAAGGCTTAATTAAACAGACTATGTGTTAGAATTAAACAACGCATCTATATGTCTTATGTTGAATAACTATGGGCCAGTCTCACGGCTGGGCAGAGAGGGGTGCCTAACATCTTCCCCTTACTGTACTTTTGGCTCCCGTACCCAGAATCTCTATCTATTTTCCCAGTTTTAATAAACTGGGTGGCGACTTTGTTTTAATGATAACCGCTATCGTGTGGCGATGTTCCTAGCCATGGGAATGTCCACGATCTTGGTTTACGAAGCAAACAACCAATCGAGCAACGAACGTGATCTAATCTGTATGGCGATGCCCCGTTTGGGAGGTGTCTACAGTTTTTGGCGACTCTGCTGGGGATATGAGAGCCATAACCAGAAAGTTCAACATAAGACTAATACATGCCTTGTCTAATTCATTTATCATATGCATCGAGCGGGCAACCCGTTGAGTTCACCTGATATCCCGGCATGACACGGGCTATGTTGGGGGTTCCAGCAAACTCCACAGTCACTCGTACCAAGTGGTATATCAAAAAGGGAATCATCCAATCACCACCTATGATGGGCTGGTGAGAGGATTGGTGCCCTTTGACAATGGAGCACCCTGAGACTACCAAAACCTTGCATGTTTTAGAAAGCCATAGAACTTATCAAACTAAGACAGGAACCTACAGGCTAGGAACCTACTTGCATTTTTACTTCCAATTTCTTCCTCACACCTTGTACCATCTGTTGTTGTAATTAACTCTTTCTATGCAGAAGGGTTGGGATTTTCAGCCCAAATCCTAACCCTGCACAAGCCAAGTACTGACTTACAGGTACTCTACTTTTCAAAGCAGACACAATAAGTAAAACAAAGAAGCAACCACAGCCAATTTTATACTCTTACAACACCCGAAGTCACGCCAAACAGAGGTCTTTGCAGCCGTCCCGTCTGTCACCCTCACCGGCCAAAACACCTACACTGCTACGGTCCCAATCACTTTCAGGGACTCCGCGGTCATCTCCTCAACAAACTCAATCATCTACCAAATCCTAAGCTTCATCAAGTAATCCTCCCACTCTCATGGCAAATAATGACGCCATCATTGCTAATCACCAAGCTCAAAGTCGCTACCTTACTAGCAGAGAAGGCAGCAAGAGATGCTGAGAACGAAGAGAAATTGGTGGAAGATGAGAATCCTCAAGAAGTGGTATTGGCAGAAAATCCTGAATTGGCCAAACAAGTCAAGGAGATCAAACGTACTCTGGCCTGTTCACAAAGGGACCAAATTCTAGATTTTGAAGGACTTCGCCTTTTTCCAGATTCTCAACTACCTGAGAAGTTCAATAGAACTGTCAATCCCACTAGCCATGTCCGCCATGTCATCAACACTCTGAAGCCAATGGGCTTGAATGATGAGCTCATTGTTCAATTATTTCAAAGGACTCTTACTGAAAGCGCTCTCGATTGGTTTCTCACTTTGGA
The DNA here is from genome assembly GCA_018127125.1 of Rhododendron griersonianum. Lineage (NCBI taxonomy): Eukaryota > Viridiplantae > Streptophyta > Magnoliopsida > Ericales > Ericaceae > Rhododendron > Rhododendron griersonianum. The sequence continues at coordinate 7,892,058 of CM030798.1, read as the reverse complement.
GTTTGTGCACTATCATACTTGGCCAGAAATTGCCAATGCTTTTGTCAAGCAATATGCATACAACGTTCAAATTGAGTTAACAACTCGAAATTTGGAAATGACTAAGCAGGAATCAAACAAAGACTTTGCAACTTTTGTGGCTAGATGGAGAGAAAAAGCCGCCAAGAACCGCCCCTCTGAGGAAGATCAAGTGAGAATAGTCGTCAAGAGTTTGCAGCCCAAGTACCTCACGGACATTTGCACTCAGGCTATCACTGATTTCAAGCGCCTGCATGCTACTGGGCTGCAGATTGAAGATGGGATCAAGCTAGGCCTCATTGGGAAAGAAGAAAACTCCTCCAAAGAAAACCTTCCCAACCCGTACATCTCCTGCCTCCGTTAACACCCTTAACTCAACCTTACCACAAGACCCTTTTCAAATTAGCTCATCCCGAAGCTCAAATCGCCCCCGCCGCAATTTTGACCCTCTCTATATGACCTCATCTCAAGCCTTAGCCATTCTGAGTCGTTAGGGGCATCTCAAACCTGTAAACAAACCACTTCCTCAGCCACCCTATGGCCCAAACCATGATCCCAACCAACAGTGCGCCTACCACCAACACCCTGGGCATGATAGCTGAACTATAAAACCTCTAAAACCTCATGTGCAAGTCAATCCACTCCCTACTCACAATGCTGAACCACCACCCCGAAACATCAATCTTATAAGCCTATCTCATAACTCCACATACAATCCTAGCCAATACATTGTCCAAAACAACGAAGCCAAGCCAAGCCAACCTTTACCTTCCCAGAGGAGGATGAATGTTTTATGATGGAGGAGGAAGAAAACAATGAGTGCGATCAATCGGAAGTGATCGATCCCGACATGTCTGACAAAAGTAATGAAAAAGAACAAGCGAAGGGGAAAGTGACTTTGACGAAACGGAAGGAGAACACGATGATCCACTCGATGGAATCTTCTTAACATTACTATTCGGCCAAATGGAAGTAACTAATCTCTCTTATGACTGCATAATCAACGAGGAGGAAAAAGAGGTGATGAAAATCCAGACTGACATTTCCATTTGGGGACTACTCATGTCTCAAAGAGGTAGCCACCATGCAAGCAGTGAAGATGGATCTAGTTCAAAGGCCCTGTTTGGCAAAGAAGAGGGTGGAAAAGAGTATAAAGTTGCGAAAGGCAAAGGTTTTGAAAACAACCTCGGAATGCTACAGTAGCTAAGAAGTCATAACATGGCAAAGAACATTAAACATTGCTTTTATCAAACTAAAACATGTTTTGAGCCCCTGCTTGGGCATTTTGTTTCTGGTAAGTGAATTCCTGTTTCATCCTCTAGACTATGCTTATTCAATGATTTACTTCCTAAATTGCAATTGCCAAACACTATAGTCTCTTTGCCAAACAAAGGAAATTTCAAGGAATCAAGTTCCTTGTGTCACTGACAAAAAGGAAGGAAAGGATGAACTCTAGTTGCTTAAGAAACTAGGTTTTTGTCAAAACTTAGAAAGAAGACACTATCTCCGCGAGAACACTTAGGGTTAGCTTGCCCATTATGAAGGTACAAACACAAGAGAGATTTAGAAAAATATCTCCATCTAATTCCTCTCCGAAACACAGAAACTCTCTTGAGAGAAGTTCTCGTTGGGTAACCTGAAAATCCAAGCAAAAATAAGAGCAAAGACTGCTAGGCCAGAAAATGCAAAAACGCAGCCTAGGCAAAAGTTAAGGCATTCAAAGAAAAGCTCGCTAGGGACTCAACCTCCATTAGGTAACCTAGGCAAAGTCAAGAGCATGTGAGAAGAAAAACCAAGAGTGAAAACTCAACCTCAAAGGTGATGATTTTGGAACTACGTAAAAGGCATGATTCCTTGATTAGGAATATGTAGGCAATCTCTCATCGAGATGCGGCCCAAACATTTGGAGAGAAGGAAAAACATCAACAGATTTGTACTCAATGATAGGCATAGCTAATACTGCGTATTGAGCTCGCAAAAGATGAGTATGCTTTTCTCGAAGAATTGGCAACAACAATAGACACAAGAATTATAGTTCATCCCCTCTAGCCTAAAAGTCATTAACACAATAAGCATGATACCTCAAAAGCTCTTGAGTTTGGCAATCAGACTATGGAATATGGCAAAAGCAAATCAAAACCAAGCATAAGAAGGAAGAGGAAAGAGAATGCCACTTGGCCGAAGTAAAATCTACTTTTGGAAAACAGTTGAAGAATTGATACATCGGCCGATCGATTCTTCGGCCAGTACTCCGTTTCACTAGGATTATTGTCTATCAGTAAACGCTTATTCAAAAAGCCATGTTCTGACTATCACATGCATATCTTAAAGCATTTAGGGGTACGAAAAGCTCTTTTCATTTCATAAACAAAAGTTGGTTACAAAACTCTCGCTGTGGTTGCTTTCACTATACAATTTCTATTTGTCTCTTTTATTAACTATGGACAGGAAAAGAGGAAATCCTAAAAGCTAGTCATGGCGGCGTCTCTGAGACGATCTCTGAGATGGGGACTGCTCGTTGGTTCCCACATCCTCCCCACTAGCAGCCGGCGCTCCCTCAGCCTCAAGCTGCAGCCTAGGAGGATACAAACATTCAGATTCAAGAGATGATACCAAGCAGATGAAACTCATGGAGAGAGTCGTACCTCGAGGATCCTACGGCGCTGCCTCCGAACCAAAGCCTCTGTACTCTGATAGGCATGAAGCCATTCCTGCACTACCTCAGCAGGCACCTACAAAAAACAGACCAGGCATCTCAAATACAGGAGTGACAGATACAATGATAAAGCATGAAAAGCAAAGTTCAGAAATAGGGTAATACCTGTGAAACCCCAGCTGGCAGCGTATAAAGCTGGCTCGCGCAAGGAGTAAGGGCCAAGTGCTCCTCCTCCCCATCGTTAGAATGGAAGGAAACAAAAGGAGGGGCTCGCGGCCAAACAGGAGCAATAGGGGGAGCTGCAACCGCTGAAGCTAGGTGAAGACGGCACTACTCCATGTAGTCTCCTGCCTGAAGAAGCAAACCTGCCCAATCTCTGATCTGAGCATTCTTCAAGTCTTCCTTAGACATCGAAGAAGTAGACCTCATCGATGTCGGAGGAAGATGAGGAACAAATTGAAGCGCCTCAGCACTTGGGCGCCACTGACTAGCCACCCGATCGCCTAAATACTAGGCTCGGCAAAACGGACCCTCGAGCAAGCTACGGGTCCGATCTAGGACTCTGGATTGCGTAAGAGGAGTATCCTCAGGAACACCCTCCCAAGGATCAAACCGCACCTACAGACAAAGACGAATTAGCTACAGCTTAGAAGATATGGGAATCTAAGGACGAGAAATGCAAAAGGAGTACCTGATCGACTGTCAAACGATCCAAGACTCGCCGCCACTCGGGAAGGCTCAAAACTGGTGACCGTGGCCTCCGTTGCCCCACCAACCATCGCTCATAGCGAGGTATACAGTCTGCATCTCCGTGTCTAGTCTCAGGGGGAAACTAGAGAAGGTGCTCGAAAGCCCAGAGCTGAAATATGGATTAACAAAACAAGTTCAGAACTAGAAAGAGCCAAAATAAGAACAGAGGTACAAAGGAATAATATATACCTCAAGCACTCGAAAGTGACCACCAAGAATGGGACTCTTGTCCCGCGAGCAAGCTCCAAGATTGCCATATAAAGTGGCCAAAGCAGATGAGCCCCAGTCAAACTCCCGAATAGCTCCCAAGTGCTGCAAAGGAGCCAGAAACTGCGTATGTACCGAACCATCCTTGTTGGCAAACAACGTTTGCCCAAGGAGGTAAAGAAGGAAGGCCCGCGTCAATTGCTCAACACTCACCTGGGTCAGGATGTCAGCCACCATGAAAGTCTTGCTTAGCCAAGCAAGATCGATATGACCCCGAGAACGAACAGGGGGCACCTTGCCCAGAAACCACTCCAAAGCACCCTCTCGCTCCAAAGCCTGGGGTCAACTCGAAGAGAAACTCCACCTACCCGCAGACCAGTCAGCAAAGAGAAGTCACCCGGAGTGATAGTCATCTCACCAGCAGAAGTAAAGTGGAAGGTATTGGTGGTATCCCACCACCTTTCAACCAGCGACGTCATCAACGACCAGTCCATCTTCGGAAGATCGAGGCCTAGAACAAATGCCTCGAAACCCGCAGCACGTACCAGTTCCCGAGCTTGCTCTAGCAGCTTCAAGAACCATCTGTGCACCTCCTTGCCTCCTTCGCGAGCCTCCAACCTCCTATTTCTCTGCCAAAGACAAAAGGGAGTTAATCTCACGGTTGCATAAGCAAAGGAAATGCTAAGGGGCATCAAATTAACATTAAAAAGCATGCATTGCCTAGACAGGGGGCACGGTTTAGTTCCTTTAAACAAAAACAAGTTCAACCCAAACACGGGTTCCTCTCACTCATGCCCCTAGCTAAAAGGGATTTTCATCCCACAAACAAAAAATTCGCTCTTAAAATCATGCACAGATTTTTAAACTCCGAATTAAAGTAAACTTTTTACTTTTCAGGAAACTCACTGGTACATTCAGAACACTCAGGTGGAGCTCAGGTTCTCGACAAACCACCTCGGCCTCAGGGCCACCGACAGGAGGGCGGTACTGCAAGAAACCGCCAAAACCCAGCCTACGCGAAGGAAGAATGTAGGTAGCAGCATCGAACAAACCGGGCTCCTCAATCGCCTCCTCGTCGGAAGACGGATACTCGCACCTACATGGAGGATGCGAGGACGAACCCGCAACGTCTGAAGATGGCGTGGCCATCACGTCTGAACCAAGAAGGGAAGAAAACCAACGGCTTCAAACGACCAAAACTGGCAGCAACGGTGACAGCAACGGTCGCCGAAAATAATGGTGGCCGACGGTGAGACGGCGGCGAATGAGAGTGGACGTCGGAGGAGAAGAACGGAGAAGAAAAGTAGAGGGAGGAGAAAAGATTAAATGGGCCGTGAGATCGATTAAACCAAACTTAAATCGATTTTCTAACCTTTGGCTTTCTCACGGCCGAGACATCGATTCCTCGGCCGAGACATCAATCCTTCGGCCGAGAGATCGATCTCCTGGCCCCTCAATCAATTTCCTTCAAACAACACCAGATTTTGCTCAGTGCACCAATTCAAACCGTTATGAAATTCTGGGTCCATGACCAACAGAAGCAAAAATCAAATCAGCCTTGGGGGCACCCCCGAGCCAACGCAACGTGATCAAAGCTAGCCTTGGGGGCATGCCCGAGCATCGAAGATCCCTCTCTCTCTCCACAAACTGCTGGCCGAAGCAAATCAGAACATTCAGCAGCTCTGCTAATCACCACTATCAAAGAACTCAGCAGCTCCATGCCCATGTTCACCCATATCAACTCACTCAGCGGCTCTATGCCTATGCTCACTATCACTCAACAGGCTTGAAGCCGTAACAACAATCTCAGCGGCTCGAAGCCCATTACCTCAACAGGCTCGAAGCCTATGTCTATCATCTCAGCGCTCGAAGCCCGTTATCGACAGGCTTTACGCCCGTATTCACTCACTCAGCGGCTCTACGCCCGAATTCACCAACTCAGCGGCTCTACGCCTATTATCTCAATTGGCTCCAAGCCGTAACAACCATTCTAGCGGCTCTATACCCGTATACATTCACTCAGCGGCTCCAAGCCCATCATTTAGCGGCTTCATGCCCATTATCCAGCAGCTCGAAGCCCATTACTGTACTCACCCACTCGCCAATCAATTCAACAGCTCCAAAGCCTACTGTTCAAATAGGCTCTATGCCCATCTCAATTGGCTCTAAGTCGTAACAACCATTCCAGCGGCTCTACGCCCGTATTCACTCACTCAGCGGCTCCAAGCCCTCGACTCAGCGGCTCAAAGCCCATCATCTCAACTGGCTCAAAGCCATAAACAAGCAAATCTCAACAGGCTCTACGCCGCCCCAACAATCAAGACATCATTCTCAGGCTCTACGCCTGAATGCTCAAAATCTGACGTTTTGAGTGCTCGAAGCTCTTCGAATGCCCAACCACTGTGTTCTGGATGCTCAAGTTCTACACTTGAATGCTCAAGCTCTACGCTTGGATGCCCAACCACTGTGTACTGGACACTCAAAGCCTGTACTTTGAATGCTCGGATTCTGCCGTCCGAATGCTCGAGCTCTACGCTCTGAATGCTCAAGTCCGGAACTTGAAAGAAGCTCTAAGCTTAAATCAACACACATGCACGGGCCCGTGCACATATTGCATCAACATTATCACATCGAGTCTGCATCATCATATCTGTTCATATCTAACAACCATCATCACACATATACACTCTACATATCTCTCATGAAACAGGTCAACCCTGCAATCAATCGGCTCTACGCCTCAATTTTATTGATCGGTCTAGTACCTCGATCTTTTGGCTTTACGCCAAAACTTATGATGAGAAGGCTCCGTGCACAGACCATCAGAATGCAACCAGCTCTACGCTTTGGTTCAAATCACGTCAAGCTCAAAGCTCCGATCACCTCAGGCTCTCGCCTCATGACTACAGCAGGCTCCACGCCTCAATTTCATCACCCCAGGCTCTCGCCTCATGATTGTAACCGGCTCCGCGCCTCGGTTCCTTCATCCCCAAAGCTCCGTGCTCTAGTTACTGGCCTTGCGCCCCCCATATTTCAAAGCAAACCGGCGTCCGATTCATCCCCAGCAGATGGCTTGGATTCCACCCCAATTACATCAATTCCTTCCAGCTCATTCGCAAGGATAGGCTACTCTACCGAGCTCCTCTCAGTCAAAGTAAGGATGATCAAGAAAAGCAAACGCACCTGCCATGTACTGATCTACCCCAAAATACTAAGGAAGCTCTCCGTAAAAACTCCCCCGGCAGCCCCGCGCTCCTTCAATTATCTTCCGCCAAAACCCTGGCTCAGTCTAGGTACGTTGCACTACGGCTTTTTAAGCTCTAAGGTACGTCTTCTGTCTCTAACCCTCCAAACTTTTATTTATTGCCCGAACTACGATTGGTCTGAATTTCCCTTGTGGAATACGTAGGCAGCCTCCCGGCCCGACCATAACAAAAACCTTTTTCGAAAACCCCTTGGAATAGTGGTTGGACCAAATTGAGTTGCTTTTTACAGCTTTGACTCTTACTCAAACATGTCTCGCGATCCGTCTGAGCTCAGTTAAAGAGGGGCATCTGTAGACACCCCAATTTGGCCTAACGATTATTTCAAGTCCCACCTTGGGGACCATCCCGATGATGAAATGGATACAGTGATTGCTGATTGCCTTCTTGAGAACCTTAGGACTTTCGGTAAGAACTTTGAGCCACTTAGAGGACCCAATTCAGAGCCATACAGCCTTTCAGACAGAAAATACAGAAGCCTAGGAGAATCCATCTGTCGGCCGTAACATCGATCTCACGGCCTTAACATCATTTCCTCACCCGAGCAACCTGTTGCTAGAAAATCTCCCTGAGAGATCAATCCCTCGGCCGCAAGATCTATCCTTCGGTCGAGACATCCATTCCTCGGCCGTGATATCCATTACTCGGCCGCCAGATCGTTTTTTTCCCAGACTCTGGAACGTTCTGTCGATTGTTTGATCCAACTACACTACCTTCCCGATGCGTTCGGGCCACGTTCAGAGATTGCGACGAAGAGTTTGAATTGCATTGCAATTGCAATCGTGCCATTTGATTGGCCGGAGTGAGTCATCAATTGCCTATATAAAGAGGCCCTTAGACCACGAAATTCATAAGTGAAATCATTCACCCAAGCTCCGATAATCTATCAAAATACTCTCTCAAACCCCCTCTTCAAAAGCCCTAACCTCCCGAAGGCAGCCATCAATCCAGCAATCAAACCCCGAAGTTCAAACCCTAACCCTAGGATTTTCCGAGGAGCAATCAGTCAATCACACCCAATCCAAAGCAATCAAGCAACTGAGGGATCAAGGTGGTGAGGCCCAACGGCCTCTGGTTTGTTTTACTTATCGCATTTACAATTAATCGTAGCATTTAATCATCTGCTAATTTTTCTGTCTGGTGTGAGGAAGAACACCGACCGGGGCTTCGATCCCTCGGCCGGTACATAAAACCAGGAGGATCCCTCGGCCGTGACATCCATTCACCGGCCGCGGGATCCATCTCCCTGGGACAGCTTGCTTTGTTCTGCTTTCTGAAGCATGCTCTACTTATCGCACTGGCTCACCTTACTTACTATTTAAAGGCTTAATTAAACAGACTATGTGTTATAATTAAACAACGCATCTATATGTCTTATGTTGAATAACTATGGGCCAGCCTCACGGCTGGGCAGAGAGGGGTGCCTAACACCTTCCCCTTACTGTACTTTTGGCTCCCGTACCCAGAATCTCTATCTATTTTCCCAGTTTTAATAAACTGGGTGGCGACTCTGTTTTGATGATAACCGCTATCGTGTGGCGATGTTCCTAGCCATGGGAATGTCCACGATCTTGGTTTACGAAGCAAGCAACCAATTGAGCAACGAACGTGATCTAATCTGTATGGCGATGCCCCGTTTGGGAGGTGTCTACAGAGGATGGGACCATGACTGCACGGGAAGCAGCAAGGAAAACCCTAAGTAATATTGTCGCGTCCCCCTTCGCGAGAAAATTGCAAGAAGCTCGGCTGCCAAGCAGGGTGAAGCACGGTGCGTTTGTCCTTTACGAGACAAACGCGAACCCCGTTGCTCACATACAACATTACCAACAAGCTATGTTCATGCATGACGGTGATGATGCCATTATGTGCAAGATATTCCCATCAAGTCTGGGGAAAGTGGCTTTATCTTGGTTCCATAAGCTGGGACCGCGCTCCGTATGAGGATGGAGGCAGTTGGTAGAAGAGTTCACTGCTCGGTTCTTGACAAACAGGAGAGCTCCAAAAACGTTTGAAAGCCTCTCCACAATGAAGCAGGGGGAGAGTGGCCAAGGGACAGTCTCAGGTAGACAGTTTCTATGGGGCGTAGACCTCCCAAAAGGTAACGGAGGTGTGCAAAGGTTTCCTCGGTTCGGACGGAGATCGGGCCGCGAGTGTAAAGGCAGAAGGGAGCTTGACTGCAAGACCCACCCGTCGAGCAGGGTTTTCTTTAAGACAGCCGCTACTTATCGAACTCCAACGCTCGAAGTAGGGGCTAATCAGAGACTATGCTAAGAAGTATTAGGAGACTTTCAACAAGATTGAAAGTTGTAGCGAAGAATATGCGATTGCTACGTTCAAAACTGGGTTGCCTGTTCGGGGAGAGTTGCGCCGATCATTGAATATGAATCCAGTAGCAACGTTGGCTAAATTAATGGAGCGAATCGAGCAACATGCCAGGATGGAGGACGACATACTCCGGGAGGATGGCAAGATTGTTGCCGAACAGACGAAGGTGCCTACAAAGAAAGTAGACAAACCAGAGCCCAAGACTTATAAAGAAAGGAAAGAGTATGGGCAGGCTAAGAAAGAGCCGTACAAGGAACGGCAAGCACCTGACCCCAAATCATTCTTTTCAATAACAATGGTTTGGAAAGAACCCATTTATAGGATTCTTTACCGAATAAAGAATCGGCCCTATTTTAAGTGGCCCCCAAGATTGGAAGGAGACAAAGACGCAAAGTGGGTTATGAGTCAGCACTGCAGTTACCACAAAGATTGGGGCCACATGACTGAGGATTGTGAGATGTTTAAAAGGCACCTCGATGATCTAGTCTCTCGAGGTTACCTCAAAGAATTTATCCAGGAGGAACCCAAGGATAATGGGAAAGCAATGGAGATGGATTTCGAATAGAATCCAAAAGGAGTGATCCATATGATACATGGATTGGCCACACCTTATACGAGAAGTGAGGTGAGGCTGCTCCAAAGACAAGTCAAACATGACCAACATGTTATGCGGTTGGGGAACAAAAGAGGACGAGAAAATGACATATGCAACGAAGGCATAGTCTTTACAGATGAAGATTTAGGGGAAGTCCAGCTTCCTCATAATGATGCTTTGGTCATCACCCTACGAACTGGGGAGTATGACATCGAGAGAATCTTGGTGGACTCAGGGAGTTGCACAGAGGTATTATACTATGATGCGTTTAAAAAATTAGGACTGGCTCATGCAGACTTGGAGCAGTCGATAACACCCTTGGTTGGGTTTGGTGCAGGAGCAGTGTGGCCCCTTGGGAAGGTAACGTTGCCTATTCGGGCAGGATCAGTAGTATTACAAACTAAATTTTTGGTAGTAGATGTATCGTCCTCCTATAATGCGATTATAAGGAGGATATGGTTGCACAAGATGACGGCAATGTCCTCTACTTATCATCAGTTGGTAAAATTCCCAGGATCCAATGGGGCTGAAAAGATCAGGGGTAATAAGAAAGTAGCACAATAGTGCTTGATCTCCATTATCAAGAAAGCTCTAAAGGCCCATCATGTTCATACGGTTGAGGTACCGGATCAGTCGACTATTGAGGATGTCGGAAGAAACCTAGCAGAGAAAGTGGTTGAAGGCCTAAAGAAAGTACAGATCAATGAGACTGACCCTGAGAGGTATTTTCTAATTGGGTAATCACTGCCAGAGAAAGAGGAAGCCGAATTGGTGGATTTCTTAAAGGATCATGTTGACGTTTTCGCATGGGTACCGGAGGAGATGCCCGGAGTAGACGCAGAATTAATCTGCCACCATCTCAATGTAGATCCACAACACAAACCCGTGGTACAGAAGAAAAGGAGGGCAGCCGTACAGCATGTGGACACTGTCATTGAAAAGGTGGACCGTCTGTTGGAGGCCAAGGCAATACGAGAAGTTTACTACCCGGAGTGACTGTCCAATACTGTGGTTGTGAAGAAAAAGAATAGGAAGTGGCGTGTTTATGTGGATTTCACAGACTTAAATAAAGCATGCCCCAAGGATAGCTTCCCTCTCCCAAGGATAGACCAGCTGGTCGATGCAACTGCTGGGTATGAACGGATGAGTTTCCTCAACGCGTATTGGGGATATCATCAGATTGCCATGTTTGGGCCTGATCAAGAGAAGACTTCCTTCATAACACCACGAGGATTGTACAGCTATAGTGTCATGCCCTTTGGATTGAGGAATGCAGGAGTGACATACCAGAGTCTGGCAACAATTATGTTCAGAAAGCTGCTTGGTAAGACCATGGAAGTATATATAGACGATATGGTAGTGAAGAGTAGATACAAATAAGGACACATAGCGGAGGTGGCCTTCGGAATCCTGAGAAAATACAAACTGAAACTCAACGCCTCGAAGTGTGCGTTTGGAGTTAGCTCTGGGAAGTTCCTGGGCCACCTTGTGACCATAAGAGGCATCGAGGCAAATCCTGATCAAATAACGGCCTTACAGAGGCTACAGAGTCCCAGGACAACGAAGGAGGTCCAAAGGTTAACTGGAATGGCTACGGCCCTCAATAGATTCATCACCCGGTCAAGTGACAAGTGTAGGCCTTTCTTCCAGTTGCTAAAGAAGAGGGAAGGATATGAATGGGGAGCAGAGTGCGAGCAAGCTTTCCAAGACCTAAATAAGTATTTGGCAGAAGCACCACTCTTATCAACTCAGAACCGGGGACTGGGCACGAATTCCTTAGTTGCATACAATTAAATGCTAAGATTTATCCAAGTATGTGTAACTTGGATACATGTATAAGTACGAGACTACTTATACTTTGTGAAAGTTTAAGAAACTTATGAAAACTTGCTTTATTCCATGTATGAAACACTTGGGTACATACATAACGAGATATGTCTAAAGCATGAAAATAGCGTACGAGCAAACACCAACATATGTCCAAGTATGAAACACTTAGATACTTATATGCATTTGAATATATGCATCTAGAACGAACAGGTGTATACGAGCATACACGATTCTCCTAGATCAAACTGGTAAGTATGATTACACGAAAGGTTATGTTGTATTCATGGATGCTGGTACGAGATACTTAGAGCTCAAAATTAAAGCGTGATTATAAGGCCACGAAAGGCCGAGCAAACAGTTAGGCCATGCACGGCCACAAAACATATTGTTATGCCACAAAGGGCCGAATACCTGTATTATCAAAGTATTACCAAAGTAATTGAAAGTACTGATGCCACGCAAGGCTGAAAAACTACGGTCACACAGGACCTTCAAATTGTTTTAAGTGTTTGAGGGGAAAAACAAGTACTTACTTATCAATCCATATTCTGGACCTCTGGAAGAATCTCGTCGGGAACCTCTGTGTTGACCTCAGTATTTGAACCACCTCTAGCAGCATTCTCTTCCAGGTTGATGGGCTCGTTGCTTGTCTCTCGAGCAGGAGAACGATCAACAGTGGCCTCAAGAGATTCAGTAGGCGTGTTCTCGTCCCCATCAGCAAACTCATTAATTTGCTACTCAACGTCATCAACTTGATGTTCCATGGGATCGTGGGAAGCTAGAGCACGACTGCTCGGAAGGTCATTCTCAACCCACAAGGGGGAGTCATCTGCAATTCCAGCCTTTGTTAAGCATGCTTCCCAGCATGCGGCCCAAATATGATCCTGGATAGCGAGCATCTGTTCGACATAGCTGGCCGTTGTTGTGTCGAAACCCTTTTGATATCCCTCATCAAAAGCGGCCTTCTTGGCACTGTCCATCTCAGACAAAGCTTGGCTAAGGCTGTCCTTGGCCGCCTCAAGTTTCACCTTCATTGAGTCTACGTCCCGATTTGCCTTCTCTCTCTCTCTCTCTCTCCAGCCTCGTGATGGTTTGCAGTTGCCTTGTATTGTCCCTCAAAAGCCTGTTCCGCTCGGGCTCTATCTCCTGCAGCTTCTGACCGAGCACCACCATCTTCTGAATAAACTGAAGAGTACCAAATATAAAGAGGGAAGTTAAGTTCAAGAATAATACACAAAAAGTTGTACATTTTACTAAGGATATGGTGACACCTTACCTTAATTCCACTGACGAGACTAGTGGACACTAGTCGATCTGGAGGGGATGAGGACTCCTTCTGCATGTCCACCGGCAACAACAGGCCTTGGGCAAGGGCCAGTGCGATTTCTGACGAACTTGCACTATCCCCGACATGAACAGGCCGATCACCCCTAATGAGTTGGGGGGCCCAAGTTTGAGGGAGAACCTGGGTGCTCGGTGAAAAGGGTTACTGAACCGACGCAGCTTCCTGCGCGGCTGCTTCCTCGGAGTCTTTGTTCCTAGGACGTTTGTCCCGATGAGTGTCCCCAGCCTCCAAGGAGGTGTCAGGCTCCCGAGGAGAGGAAGTTGACCATGTAGAACCCCCCTGTTACGTAAAGGCGGTGGAGGGGCATTCTCAGTTGACGCCACTCGGCCCGTGGTGCCACATCCCCGAGCAGAGACGGTGAGGAGAGAGCTGAGATTCATTGGCTAGCGAGACATAGTACTTGGAGATGGTGGTGAGGGGGTATACCCGGATGATGATGACTGGCTGGTATCACGATCCAGTACCTGCTGATTGGCTTGTCGTTGAGCGACCCTCCTACCGATCAAGCGAGGTAGGGGGATACCTTCAGAAATGGGCACTTCACCTGGCTGTCCGGCAATCGTCACACCGGCACTTCACCTTAGGTTTCTTGATTGGGGAGTCGATGAGGTCGAGGCAGCGCTGGTGCTCGAATCTGAGTCTTCTGTTAATGAAGCCCTTGTAAGCAGGGTTGTATCCTAGCAGGACGTCTGCATTGCGACCCCGACCAGCTCTCAGGGTACCAGGCTCTCCTGTGTACCTAAGAACCCTATTGATGCCCGCTGTTCGGACGTAGCTGGGTTCCCTTCTTGGATGTTTGTTAGCGTTGGTTGCTGCATATAGAAGCACAACAGGAGTTAGAAAATATAGAAAAAAACGTAGAAAGTGCAGGAAAGCAAAAATTACAGAAGTACGAAGATGAAGCAAATTAGGAGCATACGTGGGTAGCCCCATATGTGGGGGCAATGAAAGCCCACCACTTGACCATCTTCACCTAGTGGCTCGAAGCCTCAGTAACGTAGAGAAAATCAATTTCGTGATCACGAGTAGAATTTGACAAATTTAGCACGAGACGCTTTTCTACTTTTCTGACCTTGAAATAATAGGTATTGTACTCGGGGTTAAGCACGATACTATACCACCACTGAATATCCCAGATTCCTAATTGAGTTCCCAAAATCCTATTCAGAGACACTACTCCCATTACTAATCTAAAGAAATTGGTGGAAACTTGCATGGGCGTAAGTCAGTACCAGTTTAGGACATGACGAAGTAATGGGTGAAGGGGAAAACGGACTCCACCCTCGACAATGGCTACGATGGGGATACACATTCTATCCCAGGAACCAGCGTCCCTATCTGCTCCTAAAGGGGCGAGTTTAAGCCCTACCTCATCAGGAACGCTGTAATCGGACCTAAAGGATGACATAGCCTCAGGGGTTTCACAGAGCTTCCTAAACTTACTAGGTTTTAGGGGGTTTTCGTTTTCATCCTCCATAAGTGACGATAGGAATTCTGAAACGAGACAAAATCTGAAAATGGGTGTAATCGAAACCCTAATAGTGGATGGGCCCAGATCTTCCAAGGGCAAGGGTATAGTGGTTTTAGCTGTATGTAGACATAGGTGCCTGTAGAGTAGTCTGGATGGTGTCCACGCCATGGAATTCTAACGGGTCGAGCCATGCTAGGGCGATGTGGTGGTAGCGGTGGGTCAGCATTCTTAACTTCGCTTTCTGGGTCTTCAATCTCCATTGGGGCCGAAGGTGGTGGCGGTGGAGGCATCACTGGCTGTTGATTTATATCCTCCATTGAAATTCTGCTCCCCAATTGACTGGAGCGTCAACAGGTAAGAGCCAGCCGAAGTCGTCCATATCAGGGTCTGTCAAAAATCCATCCTCCTCATTGTCGCTTCCTCCATGGCTGTTATCATCACTTGGGTCTTCTTGCTCCTCAGGCTCGAAGTCCTCCCTGTTTTCCTCATTGTCTTGAGCTTGGTTCTCTTTCAGTGGGGGTGGTTCCTCCTGTTCTTCTTCTTCATTAGGTTTCCTTCAGTCTAGGCGATGGTCATGGTCTATCTTTGGAGATGGTGGTTCCTCCGGATCTTCTTCCTCCTGGTCTTCTTCCTCCTCCTGTTGCTCAAATGTTACCCTCAGTATGCTTGCAAGCAAGCTCCATGTCTCATGAGTTGTGGTGGTGGAGGCAGCAAGGGCGTCGATGAGGGTGGTGATCCTCTAATGGGCGTATCTCATGCTGTAGAGAGTAGGAAACATCATTGTCAAGTAGTCGTCATTTAACTAAAAGTCTGGGTTCCCTGTTAGGAAGGCTTGTAGTCGTTCCACTTCTTCGATCATTTGGGCGGCATTGTCTTCCTCCTAGACAGGTGGTGGGTCGTTGGCATCCCTGAGAGCATGAATTGGTGGCATGTTGTCGATGTTTTCATAGTAGGGGTAGTAGGGATCATCTTGTATGTTGAAACCAGGTATTGTTTCTAAAATATCTCGAAGGTCCTTCTCAATGATAGCTCTTCTTCCAGGGCCCCAAGTTGGATGGAGGTGCAGTGTTCCTCGACCGGGTACGTTGGCTCTACACCATTGGTACTGAGCGTGAAGTATAGGAAATTCTTCGGGGACATATGGATCCTCGAACGAAAAGTCAGACCCTCCGTAATCTAGAAAATCTTCCAGCCTTGACCATTTTGCTTCTAGCTGTGCCGCGAAGGTAGGGTCCATCTAAAGGAAATAAAAATATATTTATCGTTAATCATTAGCACCTAATTATTTATTTATTTTTGAATATCGTTGATTATACTCTTAGCTGATGTCATCTATCCAAACTATCCAAGGTTGGAGGGTTGAACCTAAGGCTCTGATACCAAGTTGTAATACCCCGATTTTTGAAATGAATTTCGGAGGCATTAATTATTATTCCTCGAAATTAATCTCTTTTATTCATTACATAAAATCCAACCAGGAGTTTTACTTATTACAAACCCAAATTTAAAATATTAAGTCTGTTAAAATAAAATAACAAGTCTTGATTTGACAAAACGCAGAGCCATCTTCTAGTTTTGGTACGGATCCCAAGCAAACTCTGGCTCGGTCTCCATAACCGGATTCTCCTCTGGATAGTACTGTTCGTTTTCACGGTTCTGTGTCTCCTCTTGGTTTTTTGCAAAATCTGGCACGAGGCCGAGTACTCTTGTACCGTGAGTGATGAGATTCACCCAGTAGAATAAACCTACCTATTTATCCCCTTATTTTACAGCTAGCAAGTAAGTGATAGAATATTGATGCAAAGATAGAATAATAGAATAACACATAATTCGTTTCTTACTATTCTTTAGCCTGATGTGTGATCTAAGATCTTCTCCATAAGATCCTTTCCTCCCCAACTACTAGCCGTGCCCAGTCCCATGAGATCACTCCATTTCGCTGTCGCGATTACACCAAAGTTATTTACCGAGCGTGCATCTTTCCATTACAAACGAATTGGTAGCTTATCATGCCTTGACATAACTAGGGTTCGCCTATCTTAACTGTTACTTCACAATCATCACTAGGCTCCCGCCAGTTTCAAATCATTACTGGACTTCCCGCCAGTTGGAGACTGGGCCTCTGTTAGCACACATCTCAATTCACATTTCAAAATCTTGCCTGCAAGCAATCTCCAACATCTCAAAACCTTTCAATTTATTCATTACTTAGCATCGTCTAGGTGAACTCTAATCGCATACCATCCCATGTCTCTAGGGTCCAATCTAACATTTAAATCAAGTATCGGTGCAATAATGAATCGAAATAATAATTGCAATAAATAACAAGTAAGGCAAATACGTAATTTTTTATGAAATGGGCCGATGGCCTTAGTCTTGTATGGCCAAGGAGTTAAATTTTATTAGTGAAAATATTTGTTTATATAAGAAATAATAATAAATAATTTTTGTTCATTTATTGGTAAGATTAAGCTTAAATTTGTCTAATTGTTAAATTAGATTGATTAATAAATATGTTAAATATATGGACATATAGGAATAACTAGCATGACATTGATAAAGGTCCTAACAGTCCTACGCAACATGTTCGGGTATCAAAAATTGGGTCCGGAGGGTCGCAGAATTATTCTAATTAAGGATATTATCCAAAAACTATCGAAACTAAAATAATTAGATAATAAATAATCTAATAAATAATATATGTTGAGTTTATCAAGATTTTGTCTTAAGGATATAGAAAGTCTAAAAAAAATTGTTCGGGCAATAATAACATGCGTTTTAAGGTCGTAATATTATTTTGTTTGAAACATTGTGAAATAATTACATAATTAGATAATAATAATAAAAAATATTGATATTAACAAGATATAATCTTTGAGGTGCGAGGAGTCTAGGAAAATTAGTTCGGGTGTCAAAAATATTGTTCGGGAGGTCGCAAATGTGTTTCGATCATTTTTTTATTAAAATCGAAGCGAGTTTGTGATGGAGGGTGTGGCCGCAAGGTTTGACTGGGTCAACATTGCGGTTGGGCATCTGGCCGCAAACTTTTGTCTGGTCCTTGCGGCCCAAAGGTTGCGGCCGCAAGGTGCAACGCAGATTTTGATTTTTTTGTTTTCTTGCATGTTTTTTATGCATGGGACCCTATGGGACTATGTGTTAGGCCTAAAAACATATAAATATACTTAAGGAATTAATGGAAAGGATTATAATACCTTGATTTTGTCGAATTGAATAAAAATCGAAACTTTGACAATTTAGGAAGATGACTTCGGTTTCGTTGATTGGGGAACCTTGGGATGGAATTGTGGATTGTTTGGTGATCCTTGGGGTTGTAGGGAGTGATTGGAATGGTAAATTTGAGTTTCAGTCAAGTGTATGTACGAAACCCACTTCTTATGCTCTCACTTTCTCTCTCTAGAAATTCATTGAATTGAGGGTTTTTTTTTCTGATTTCCTTCGAGGTTCAACAGAGTTGGGAGATGGAGAGGAGGTGTGTGTGTCCGAAGGTGAGTGGGGGTGGGTATTTATAGACAATTTTGGAAGGAAGAGATAAGGTGGCATTAATGGTGGTGGCTTTTTAGGGCGTTTAAGGGACGGGGTAGGGCAGTAGGGGTCGAAGTAAGGGTCAAGGAGGTTAGCAGGAGGTGTCACAGTGGTGTTGGTGCTTGGAGGTTGGAGGATAGGAAGAAAATTTTCGAATTCCGAAGGGGTGGCTCTTGGATGATGGTGGAGGTTGGAGCAAGGCTCTTGGATGATGGTAAGGGTTCATTTAGGGTTGAGGGCTGGTGGCTGAGCAGAGGGAAAGGAGGTGGTGGCAGTATGGGTTTGGAGGAGAGGGGTGGTGGAAGGAGGGGGAGAGAGAGGTGCATGCATGCATGTATATAAATATGTTTCCTATTTAAAAGTTAAAACCATATTATTATTATTATTATTATTTATTTATTTTAAACAAATGGGAAATGACAAATAAAAAAAAATTCAGGTTATTACAGACGCCACCTCTGTCCACTCTCTCTTTTCACCATTACCACCACCATGTACAACCACCATCAAACCAGTGGTAGCATGGCTAGAGTTGGCATCAGTGGTGGTGATGGTCAAGGGGAGAGAGAGGGTTTCAAAGGTAAAGTGAGGAGGAGGGAGGAGTTTTGAAAATGGGGTTTTTTTTAGTAGGCAAAACGACGTATTTTTCTGTTGACGTCAGGACATTGTGTTCCATGTTGTGTTTCTATTGTTGTGTGTGTAGCATTTTCAGAATTGGGGGATGGTGTTGTGCAGTGGTGTGTGCAGCACTATGCTATTTACCTCTGAGCCGTCGGAGCGTGCATCCGACGACTCAGATTTCATCTCGGCCCTCGGCAATGAACGACACCAACCTCGAAGTCCTTTAGTTAGACTTTCGAGAGTGAAGATGAACGAGTATTCAGAATTTAGTGGTAACAAGAAGATGAACACAGGTTGTTCCAAAAAAAGAGAGAAGAAGATTAATGGAGGAGAAGTGAGTTTGATGTGAATCGTGAAAAATATGATGATGTGTAAATAAAATAGGTCAATTAAATTTGTGGAGTTCAAATAAAATCAATGTTTTTTTTCACAAAAAATATCTATGTCATCATCGAGCATAGGGAATAGAAAAAGGAAAAATAAATATTTACCCAAAATAAAAAAATTTAAAACTTTCATTTTTCTTGTTTGATTGGAGAGAGAACGAGAGGAAATGATAAATACAGTATGGAGCACACTAATCATTTTTTGCTATTTTTCTTAGAATAATGATCTTGACAATTCACTTCGTGATAACCCAACTCTTAAATTTGTTTTATAGTGTTAAAATACATATAATCCAACACAACAAATTTCTTAATGTGATTACTACTATAAAGATTACTACTATAAAAAAGTAGAGTGTCAAAATCATTTGGATGGAGTTCTACTAAGCAAAAAGTAAGTTATGTTCTTATTTAAATTTTTTTCGCATTTATTAATTTTTTGAATTATTAATTTGTCTCAGAAAAAGAATAAAAAAACCCAAAACAAAATTACTTTCCTAAATATTTTAAAAAATATTCACTTTTAAACTAAAAAGTGAATTTTTTATTCTCTTCTCTCTCCGCAATGTGATTAGCAGTACTTCCTCCGTCCCTTATTTATAGTTCAGTATTCCATTTTGAGTTGTCTCTTAATAAGTATCCATTTTGTAAAATTAGTGGGTAAAAGTTGGTGCATTGTCTATTTTGTCCCTAAAAGTAGATTCCATTTTGAAAAGTTAGTGAGTAAAAGTGTAATGATGATGGGTAAGTAGGGAAAGTGGAGGAAAAAGTTGATGTGAAAGGTATAATGATAATATATTTTTAATAAGTTGGAGTTACGAATCAGAACACTTAAAAAGAGACGGATGGAGTATTATTTTCTCCTCACTTTCCACAAGTTCCAAACAGTAGGTAATAAAATACTCTTGTAGGTCTTTCCATTCCTTTTTCACATTGGTTTGAATGGAAGGAATGCCCCATTAAAAAGTCTCCCCCTCTCTCTCTCTCTCTCTCTCTCTCTTTTCGGTAGAAGGTGAAAAATCCGAATTCCCGGCATCACTTTCCCTCCTTTTTCAAAACAGCCTCACCCATTTCCCCCTCCAACTGGAACTTTCCATTTCCCTCTCCCAAATTACCAAAACCCTAGTTTTCAAATCCCACCATTTCTCCCACCAAATCTCTCTCTCTCTCTCTCTCTGTATTCCAATGGACGCTCACCATCTCGAGTCTCCACCTCCCGATTCCGACCAAACCCTAAACACGTCCCCGCACGATTCACCTCCCCAAACCCTAGACGATCTGCCCATTTCCACTTCCCTATCCCCCACACGCGACGAAACCCTCCACGACCAGCCCGATCCTGCTTCGCTTGTCGATTACGACGTCCCAGAGGGCGACGACGAAGAGGAAAAAGAAGACGCGCTGCGTTCGCGGTCGCCCCCGTCGTATTACGTCTCGGCATTCTCGTCTTCTTCGCACTGGTCCTCCGCGCCGTGGAGCTCCGCGAAAGGAACCCGAGACTCGGGTTGGCCCAGTTGGGTCTCGAAAGCAGACGCCAAGCCGTCGAAGTATGATTGGCCTGAAACGTGGCTTTCAGCAGGTGCTGGTGGTGCCAAGGCATTGGAGTCGAATTGGTCCGACCCGTTTGCTTTTGAGGAAGAAACTGAGCCCGAGCCCTTGGCTGCGTGCGATGACACTAAGCCGGCTATGGTGGTACTTAGTTGTTCTAAATCTCTCTATTCAAAAGTCAATTTATCTGTTTTCCCTTTTGGATTTGGTGTTGTGATGGATCTTGTTTTTTTTTTTTTTGGAAGTTGCGAGTCATGGATCTTGTTGTGGTGGCTCTAGGAACTTATAGTAGGTGTTTAAATATTACTGTGTTCAAAAATTACTTTTAACTCTTGTAAATCCATTGACCAACATTATATACACGGAATCTCATGTATTAGGTTGAATAGTGCGACCAAATTACGTAGTATCACATAGGATTTTACATTTGTTCAAGATATGTTTTCACATTGTGAAATCATTACATGATAGTTTTGTTAACAAAGGTATCAAAAACATCGTTTTCAGTGTACGTAGCCAAATAATTGTTGGATTACTAATCGTTTACGGAGATTACTCTTTTTACACATTGTTTTTTTTTAAGAAGCTTCTTTCAACTTTTGCAGTAGCGATGTACAAGGTCAATACTATTTCAAAAGCAACGAGACTAATCCCTCTATCACATGCTTCTCAATCTCCACCAACTTTATAGCAAGATCATCAATTCCTTTTCTTTCTTTTTTTACGAAAATTATAGTTGGATCTAAAATCAACAATGTAATTTTGGAATTTGAACATCTAAAGCCATTAATCCACCTCACAAAAGTTAGATTGGTAATACTCTGCATGACGAATCATTTTTTTTTTACTTTCTGTTTCAATATGTGGGTGGGCATTGTTTGGACTTTTGTGTTGGTTTTTGACTACAAGTTACTTGGTCTAGTGAGTGTTCGTCATATGTTTGAGTTGGGTGTTGAAATAATACCTAAAATATAATTTACTAGTTACTACTAGTAAATTTTAATCCCCCCCCCCTTAAAATTTAGGTTTGAGCATTGTAATCCGCATAACGTGTAGTTGATTAATCTTCAGCCAATTGAAGACCTACATATATCTTGTAGTGTGTTGTGTTGTTTGATTGTTTCATCTTTCTTAAATGTTTGTGAGGATAGAATCGGTTTGTTCTTTCTTAACATTTGGGCATCGCAATGTCTTTTGTTTTGTCATTTTGTAGGGTGCAGGGCTTGCAAATCTAGGAAACACTTGCTTTCTTAATGCAATCTTACAATGTTTTACACACACAGTGCCCCTTGTTCAGGGTCTCAAGTCATCCGATCACCCAAGTCCTTGTGACCGTAAGATTCTAAACCTCACTTTTGCATATTTCGTCCTATGTAGGATTTACTCCTTTCTTCCGATTTGCTTGTGTTGATAAGTCAATAATTATTGGTGGTATTGTGTTTGTAATATTATCATTTTTTCAATTCTAATTTTGGAAGTGGAATTTTGCAGGTGAAACTGAAGGTTTCTGTGTACTTTGCGCTCTTCGTAGCCTCATTGAGCTTTCACTTACGTCCAAGGGCAGAGTTGTCTCCCCTTGGAGGCTTTTTGACAATTTGAACTGTATCCTTTTCTACTATGATAGTTACTTATACCTTTTATGGGATTGTGTTGAATTCTCTGCACTTTCTTTCAAGATATGCATAACAAGTTGGTTTGGGTTCACTATAACAATGTAAAATGAATTAATTGGGTTTCTTTTCGATTTGTATATCGTCTGCATTATCTTTTTTAGTGATAAAAAAAAAGGATGATGCAGACAATATACAAAAGTTAAACTTGTTCACTAGCCTGTGTCTTCTTCAACTTTTAGCTGCTTCAGAAGTATATCAGTCATTGTGATTTTTGACCGATAAATAACAGATATTTCATCTGATTTCCGGAGATTCCAGCAGGAAGATGCTCATGAATTCCTGCAATGCTTATTAGATAGACTTGAGAGCTGTTGTACTTATTCAAAGACAAGGGATACATGTTCTTCAGAAGATGAGAACTTGGTCAAGCGGGTTTTTGGTGGCTGTCTAATTAGCAAGGTCTGAATTTTGGAAGTCATGTTTGCTTCTCCTTCTATCTTCACAAACTCAACATTGAGGTTAACTGTTGAGCAAAATATAGACACCTATGTGGATAGAGTTAACAAACAATATCGTTTTATCAATTGTTGCGTGCTTTTTTGTTTTGGATTTCCAGCTTCAGTGTTGCAATTGTGGTCATTGTTCTGACACTTATGAGCCTTTGATCGACCTGAGTTTGGAGATTGAGAATGTAAGTAATCTTCCTAGTGCTCTGGAATCTTTCACCAAGGTGGAAAAGATTGAAGACTCTGAGACAAAGTTTACTTGCGAGAATTGCAAAGAAGAAGTGTCATTAGAGAAGCAACTTATGTTGGATCGGGCTCCTTCAGTTGCTGCATTCCACCTAAAGAGATTCAAGAATTATGGCTCCAATGTTGAGAAAATTGACAAGCATGTGGAGTTCCCACTGGAGCTAGACTTGCTGCCCTACAT
The DNA here is from genome assembly GCA_018127125.1 of Rhododendron griersonianum. Lineage (NCBI taxonomy): Eukaryota > Viridiplantae > Streptophyta > Magnoliopsida > Ericales > Ericaceae > Rhododendron > Rhododendron griersonianum. The sequence goes on along the minus strand of CM030798.1, from coordinate 7,868,954 downwards.
TGATGACAGTCAAAACAATGATGTAAGTGTATGGGATGAGCGAATAAGCTGTTTTGCACTTTTTTCAAAGCCATTATTCGCGAGATCTGCCAAAACATGACTATCATGCAACTGTCTCGTTTGTCATTCAAGAAACTTTTTTTTGCTGAGATATATTTATTGATTTGGTGATTCAATATTTGGGTGCACGTTGTTAGTTTGCTTTTGGTGGTCTAATTGGTAAGATACTTGGAGGGGTGGGATGGGTGGGTTCAAGAACTCCAAAAAGTGAGCATTTTCCGAACCATCTCTACCTGGGCTTTTTACTCAAAATGATACTAAACTTCTCTGTATTTCTGTGCCCAATAGGTGGAGTTGAAGTATGATCTGTATGCAATTGTGGTGCATTCAGGATTCTCGTCCACTTCTGGGCATTATTATTGCTTCATTCGTTCTGGTCCAGACTCATGGTACAGGTTGGATGACTCAAAGGTAATACTTGTACACGTATGGATTAGTGTTTTCTGCATATCATATGTCCGGCAATCGAGATTCTCCCTCTGCCATTTCAGGTTATGTTATATTTGCATTTGTTACTGTATGATCAGAGTGTTGAACTGTTGTTATTTCTTGTTTATTTGGTGTAAATTGACAGCGCATTGACATCTTGTAGGTTACTAGAGTTCGAGAGGAGTATGTGCTTTCTCAGGAAGCCTACATTCTATTTTATGCAAAACAGGGCACACCCTGGTTTTCAAGTCTTATGGAAACAGTAAAGGCATCCTTGGATCCATACATACCCAGCAATTCACCCAATTCAGTTTTAGATGACATGGATCACATCATTATATCGTCCCCTAATCAGTCGAATAACCCAAGTTGTGAAGAGAATGAAGCAACAGAGGATGTGTTTGGCATTGATTTAGATATTAATGGAGGCATGCCTGGCGATATTCAAGTTAATGAGGCTACTACTATTAAACCTAATTTGGGGTTATCTGCTAAAAACTATGGGAGAGCTGTAGATGTTTCTCATAAGTTCTTGACTCCAGTGCCACAGGGAACAGATAATTCTTATTCTTCTAGCAGAATGCCATGTAATACCGAGATAAAAATTTCCCCATCTGCTCTTAGAGATTATGCCCCCAACCAGAATTTCAATGAAGTTGAGAAGAGTGCCAGTGTCACTCTTTTGACTCCCCCCACATCTGCTCTTAGAGGTTATACCTGTAAAAAAAAATTCAATGAAGTTGAGAAGAGTGTCAATATCTCTCTTTTAACTCCCCCCAGATCCCGTAATGGTAGCCCTGATATATATGCAGAAGAACTTCCAGGTGAACTGATTATTTATTTCATTTAGTAGTATATAGATTTTTCTTAATATTAGTTAGGAGAACTAACGCTGAATTGGGTTGAAATTTCAGTGGTGTCTTATTCCATCCCAAGAGGTCATCTGATGTCACAGAAACAGGTGCCTTGTAAAAGAGAACTTGTCAAGGATCTGGATGATTCCGAGAGAAAACAGGCCTGTAAGCTATTGAAAGGCATGCCTAATGACAGGAAAGCTAAATTATTGGCTGCCATGAAGGGGGAAGTTTTGCCGAACAGTAAGAGAAAGAGAAATGATAAACCTTCAAATAGTCGCCAGAAGGCCAACGTTGGGAGTTATAATAAGCATGCCGTGGCTGCTGGATGGTGAACACTTGGTCTTTCTGTTTTGTCCGAAATAGAACTGGTGAACACTTTCCATGGGGAAGCTTATAATTTGCAAATATCTGTAGGCTTTTTTTGTTCTCACTGGGGTTAACAAAGGTAGATGGTTTTTGCAGCCCGGGGTCTGTTTATTTTTTCTGATGTGAAAACAGAATGTATTTACATCTAAAAAATTTGGCATGTCCCGCAGCCTATATGTAAAGGATGAGATATTATGCTAAATGGATACAGCTGAAATCCATGGATTTACAAAGTCGAAGTCATCATTTCGAGCTTAATTATCCTCAACTCCAATGTTTGTGTTGTACTTGCTCTCCCGTTGTGGCTGTACAGAATGGATAAGAAGCTTGTGTTATGTGTATAGATCATAGCTTACTTTAATATCGTATCTGGCCCTAGATGCAGGCCACAAGACAACCGCCTAGTGTCAGGTACGCCACTGGCCCTGTTACTACATGATACACTGGCCTGTGTCACTGACAGTTATTCACAAAAAGGGACACTATACTCGTTTGTCACAAAATACCCCTGATACTCCCTGGCCTAGTAATAGAGTGGGCATGTCTCACTGCTATTCCTTTTTTACTTCTGGCAGCATTAGATATGTTTTTTCCAAGTCATAGATCATCTTAAACTAAGAGATAAATCCACAAATGTCATTTCCAAAGTAGTCTGCTTTGTCTGGCTAACATAACCAAACCAAAACAAACCAATCCGAGCCTTATGTCCCAATCACTTGGGGTCGGCTACATGAATCCGTTTTTTCCGTTGAGCTCTGTCGAGGGCCTCTTGTTCGCACAAACCTGTTATACTCAAATCTTTGCGCACCACAGCATCTAATGTCAATTTAGGTCTACCCCTCCTCGTAGCGTTGTTACCCAAAGCTATCCTATCCGCTCTCTTTACTATTGCATCTCCTGATCTACGGTAGACATGCCCAAACCGCCTTAGCCTATTCTCCCTCAACTTCTCTTCTATAGGTGCTACACCTACTATCTCACGAACCGTTTCATTTCTAACTCTGTCTCGCCTAGTCTTACTACACATCCACCTCAACATTCTCATTTCCGCTACACTCATCTTGTTCACCTGTTGTCTCTTAATAGGCCAACACTCTGTTCCATAAAGTATCGCTGGTCTGATGGCAGTTCCATAGAATTTTTCCTTCAATTTTGTGGGTACCTTCTTGTCACAAAGTACACCAGTAGCGCTCCTCCACTTGAGCCACCCCACTTGGATCTTATGGGTCACATCATCGGCAATCTCTCCATCACTACTAATAATTGAGCCTAAGTACCTAAAATGATCACTCTTAGGTATCTCTTGGTCTTGGATCATTACTCTTTCTTCGAGCGCACTGCTGGTGCCACTAAACTTGCACACCATATACTCAGTTTTACTCCTATTTATTCGAAAACCCTTTGACTCCAATGCTTCCCTCCAAATTTCTAGTTTTGTATTAACACCTCTAGCGGTTTCATTTACGAGGATAATGTATCTGCAAACATCATACACCAAGGGATATCATCCTGAAATTGTCTGGTCAATTCATCCATAGCTAAGGCAAAGAGGTACGGGCTCAAGGCTGACCCTCGATGCAATCCGACAGTGATTGGAAATTCACTCGTTTCCCCTACTGGTGATCGAATGGTAGTGACGGCACCATCATACATGTCTCTAATCACCTCGATATACCCTTTGGTCACTCCCTTTCTCTCCAGAACCTACCAAATGATGTCCCTAGGCACCCTATCATATGCCTTTTCTAAGTCTATGAAAACCATATGAAGATCATTCTTCTTTGCTCTGTACTTTTCTACCATTCTCCTTAATAGGTAGATAGCTTCCATGGTTGATCTCCCAGGCATGAACCCAAACTGTTTCTCTGACACCGTAGTCACCATCCTCAAGCGATGCTCAATAACTCTCTCCCATAACTTTGTCGTGTGACTCATCAATTTAATACCTCTATAGTTGTTGCAGCTTTGAATATCCCCTTTATTCTTATAGATAGGTACTAGCGTGGTCCTTCTCCATTCATCGGGTATCTTCCTAGCCATAATAATCTTGTTAAACAATTTCGTCAACCAAGTCACCCCCAGGTCACCTAGACTTTTCCACACTTCAATAGGTATACCATCTGGTCCTAAGGCCTTACCCGGTTTCATCCTTTTCAAAGCTTTAACCACTTCGAACTTTTGTATTCTCTGATAGAATTCATATTCTATGTTCTCACCAAGTACATGCACTTCCTCCTCACCAAAGCCTCCTTCATGTTTCTCATTTAACAACTTCTCGAAATACGACTTCCATCTATCCCTGATCGCCTCGTCTTTTACCAACACCACCGAATCAATATCTTTTATACACTTAACTTGAGAAACGTCTCTAGTTCTCCTTTCTCACGACTTAGCAAGTTTATAAATAATCTTTTCTCCATCTTTACTATCGAGTCTATTGTAGAAATTCTCATAGGCTTTCAACTTAGCCTCCCTAACGGCTTTCTTAGCCTCCTTGCTAGCTTGCTTATAACCTTGAAAATTTTTCTCATTCCGATCCTTTTGCCACTTTTTGAAGGACTCCTTCTTAGCTTTTACCATGGTTTGAACCTCGTCACACCACCACCATGTCTCCTTAGAAATTGGACCTTTTCCCTTCGACTCCCCAAGAACTTCTTTCGATATTCTTCTAATACCGTCGGCTATGGTATTCCACATGTTGTCACTATCGCCTTCCACTTCCCACCAAACTTCTTGAGACGTTCTTTCCTTGAATACCTTTAATTTCTCCCCTCTTAGGCCCCACCATTTAGTCCGTGGGCAACTGGTTTCTTTTCTCCTTCTAATATTCCCCTTGAGACAGATATCTAACACCAAAAGTCTATGTTGTGTCACTAGACTCTCTCCGGGAATAACCTTACAATCCTTACATGTCAAGCGGTCTGCACCTCTAGCAAGAAAATAGTCGATTTGGCTTCTATTGGCTCCGCTCTTAAAGGTAATTAAATGCTCTTCGCGCTTCCTATAGAGAGTATTCCCCACTATAAGGTCAAAAGCTACTGCAAAATCTAAAATCTTCCGACCACCTTCGTTGAGGTCACCAAATCCAAAGCCGCCATGCACCTTCTCATACCCTTGCTTATGCTTTCCCACATGACCATTGAAATCACCTCCTATAAAAAGCTTCTCCCCAAAAGGTATCTCTTGAACCACGTCATCCATCTGCTCCCAGAATTGCTCTTTAGCAAGATCATCCAAGCCTACTTGCGGTGCGTAAGCACTAATAATATTAAATATGCTCCCTCTGATCACAAGCTTAACTAAAATAATCCGGTCTCCTTTCCTCGTGACTGTAACTACCGAGTTTTTTAGGTGTTTATCTACTACAATACCTACCCCATTTCTATAGCTATCCTTACCCGTACAGTAGAGCTTAAAACCTGTGTCATCTATCTCCCTAGCTTTCTCCCCTACCCACTTAGTCTCCTGAAGGCAAGCTATACTAATCCTCCTCTTAAGCATGGTGTCAACTAGCTCCCTAGTCTTTCCCGTTAATGTCCCTATATTCCAAGTTGCTAAACGAATCCTATAGTCCTAGGCTAGCTTCTTTACCCGCGCTCGTCCAGGCACGCGCGAGAACCCTTGCTCACTTATCACCACACCCGGGCGCCGGTGTGGTGCCCCTTGCTCATTTTTTGAAGCACCCGAAGGCAGGCACAACGCGTCGCTTAAAGGGAACGCCCTAGCATGTCTCGTTATCATATTTGGATTCATGTCATAAAGATCTGACGGGCTTTTTTATGTGCTGGCTGTCAGCTACCTAACGCACAATCCTCCTCCTTTATCCGGGCTTGGGACTGGCTGATAACTAAAGATATGGCTCTAAGCATAAACCAGGCTAGCATAATTCACATTAAATTTTAAATGCATATGAAGTTCACTATTGGTTGTGTCAAAGACCTTGTTTGGGTTTTCCGACAATTACAAAGAATAGAACTCGAAACAAAAGAACTAAGAACTCCAACAAGTTCCATAGTGCTGATAAACAATTGGAGAGCTTTCCCTCTAGAGCTTTCCGGTACTCCTGTGTTCTTCAACGACTTTTCCAGCGAACTCCAAAAACACTCCCGCGGTGTAAATGGGGTTGTTTTACGCATAGCCCATAGGGAAGGGGTTTAAGAGCTTTTCTCCCACTTTGAAGGAGAACATGCTTTTCCCCTTGTATCCTTCATAGATTTTTGGGTATCCACCCGCACAATAGTTTCCTTCACTTTATCGTTGTGGGTGGTTCTCCGACAAGTTTCCGGCAACATTCCGGCGGTTTTAGTGACATCCTTCTCTTTGTTAGGCCTATGGGCTGTGTAAGTTGTATCGTTGTTTATAAAAAAAGAGATAAACAACTGGAAGGAAAACACTAGCACAACCCATGATGCACCGTGAATTGCATGGTTCCGAAGAACACAACAAAACAACTGGCCGGGGTGGTTGTATGGATGGACTGAAAGAGTTTCCCTTGGTGGGCCACTTGAATGGTGTAGGTGCAGTCAAATCATCCACCGTTGACTTGAGATGACTTGTTGACCGGCCTACCACAGATCGACACGTGGCAGAGACTTGGGGGACCAAGGGTTGACCCGTTGACTTGGGAGAAGACTCGTATCATGCCGTGCTGGCCCATTTTTTAATCGTGTCGTGCCAGCCCGTTTACTTGATCGTGTCGTGCCATTTTTCAATCGTGTCAAGCTATGCCGGGCCCATTTACTTAAATCGTGTCGTGCCGTGCCGTGCCATTTTTCAATCGTGTCGTGCTTCGTGTCGTGCCCTTTTTACTTGGTCGTGATGTGTCGTGCCGTTTTTAATCGTGTCGTACCCGTTTAGAGGTGTCAAACGAGCCGTGCCGTTTGACCCCTATAGCCTATAGCAATCGGCATCTCATGTGACTCAAAACTATTTTTGTTAATGGCTTAATGCCAACTATTATTGTGCATAAAGACTTTTTAACCAATTTTGTGTAACCCTGAGTCGAGTTTCGGAGACGAAGCATGTAATCAATTTTGTGTAAGATATCTAAACATTAGCTTTTTATTTAACTGATGCTGATAGAGAAATATGAAAGGCTGTTGATTATTGTGTTGCAATCTCTCTTCTCTCTTTTCTCTCTCTCTCTCTCTCTCTCTCTCTCTACACACACATTAGCATCAGTGATTGCCCAAATTAGGGTAACCCAGCTCCAAGTAAAATGAACTTTCAAGCTAGCCCAAGTGGTTTGGTGCTTGTTCAAGTTCATCTAGATCTTGAGTTCGCAATTCCTTCTCCCTTCACCTTAAGAAGTAGGAGTACCATATTACTTGATGTTCTTGCGCAATACACAAATTTCTAAGTAAAACTTCACCGGCATGTAATCTGATTATGGTACAATTCTAATCACACTAAACTGAAATCATGGTCCAATCCAACCTGTTTAGAATTATATATATAAAAGCCAAAAGAGTTGCATCAAAGATCATTTATCCAATGATCAAAAGTTCATTGATTTTCAACAATGAATTCGTCTCTAATCTGAGAATTAGTACCAGTACAAATTAGAACATGAATGGCTACAACTTCTACTGTTACCCGATACAAACGCAACAACTCCACTAAAAGCACAATGAGAGAGAGAGAGAGAGAGAGAGAGAGAGAGAGAGAGAGAGAGAGAGAAATATAATTAGAAATTAGTTGCTACAAGTTGAGAATGGAGTTAACAATCAGAAACAGGGTAGATTTTCCTTTGACAACATAAAGTTGGATATTGAATAAATGGAAGCAGCAGCTGCGGCTGCTGCGATAATGGCCAGTTCCCTTTGCCATAGCCAGTGCACAGCAGCCTTTGCCATAGCCAGTGCACCCTCATAACTTCGATTCCCACCAATGAACCCGCTCATATGAACGAAAATGCAACCTGGGATTCCAGCCTCCTTGGACAGTTCATCATCTCTCAAGCCTCGCCATGGAGACGGGAGAGGCTTCCGACTCTCAAATTTATCAGGGGATACAGCCATCGCCTGCACCCGCCACTGTTTGGCCTTGTCATCCTGAAATTCATGCAGGCAAGATAAAATTAGAAAATTTGGAAGTTCTTCTCAAACTAAATTTCCAATTTAGAATTGGTGAAACATAAAATATTTGACTCGGGTGAGGGAAAAAAAACATGCATGGGTTCAGGAAGTCATGTAATTACATGTTTTTTTCATGGGGGATATCATGGTATATAAAGAAGAAAGAAAAGGGAAACTAGAAGAACCTATCAAAAAGAGAACAAAAAAACAAATGGTAAGGGTTAATAGCCACTTGAGTCTTCAGGATATTGCTAAACCTCATCTTAAAGCTTGCATTTTTTTGTTCCCTTCCAGATAGGATAAAATTCCAGCACAAGCTTATGCTTCACCATATCATTACATTACGTTTGACATTTCCAGCCATGTATCATGTATATAACTTGAATCACACTTTGCATGGACAATTGTCAAACATCATCAAGTAAGAAGAAATGACAATGGAGAATTCGTTAGTTGCAGGTAGCAATACTTAAACATGGAAAAGCCCATGTCATGCCAAAAAATTCATATCAAGAATGGCTCAAGTTCAAGATGAGTACCTGGTAAAGAACGTATTTAATGAGTGGGTCAATATTCATCTCGTCCTCAAGCTCAAACAGGTGAAGCTTCCACTAAACTACTGAAGCCTAGTTTGCAATCCATTTTAAGTCAAATACTTACCAAGCCCAGCAACACACTCTCAGGTTCTTTGTTCTTTTATAAAATACCTCATTTGCCAAAAATATAGGAAATATAAATACAATAACTCTCATATTTTCCAAATTCGATTCGTCCTTGTTTGCCACATTTTAACCATTCAGGTATCAGCTCTTTGCTATCAGCTTGTCTATGATTATATCAACATAACTAGCTAGTCACCAGAGAACTAGGCAATAACATAGTAACTGCCATGGAAAACTTCTTAATTTCACATAAAGTAAGAATACAAACATCACTCCAAGAAATTAGCAACAATATCAAGTAGCTAAGACAAAAGCTGATAAGGAAGATCAAGAGAAATAAGGACAACAAGGGCCTTCATTTCCAAAACCAATACACTTCAGGACAAGACATCTCAAGCAACATGAAAGGATTACGAATAAAGGGATGAAAAAGAAACTATTGACCTGATCTTCCAAAAGCGACCATGGACTTCCCGGCCCTGGCTGCCCAGCATGCATCTGCAAACATTGGAAAAAGTCAAAAACTCACTTTTCACAATAAGCAGGGATGAGTCCCCCTAAATGTATATGTTCAGGATCCATCTGGAAAAAAACACAAAAAAACAAAGGAAATGAGTACACCACATTCTGTGGGCAGCATGCCCTTGGAAATTTCGGTTTTCAAAGCAAGGGCCTGGATCGAGGGAGCGCTTTAGCGGGAAAGCAAGCACTCGAAATAAAGAGTCGCCACTCGGGTTTTGAAGGTCCGACACCCAAGGAACTGTATTCGAAGCACCTGTCGCGCTATTTGATTTGAAAAAAAGTGAAGGCACCAGTCCGTTAACCATATCTGGGTTTGGGAGCCAGGTTATGAGAGGGAAAGGGTTTTAAGGCACCCCTCTCGCCCAATCCGGAGATCGGTCTCTACTTTGACATTTTGTGAAAACTTTTGTGATTCTTCTTTTATTAATCGATTTTTAGCCAATTAGGGCGGGGGAACAGTTTTATCGGGGATTAAAACTGTAACAGTTTGCAGGATGTGATCGATAGCTTGGATGGCATGTTATGATAAGCAATAAAAGAGATAAAGGCCAAATACTGCTCAGATGGGCCAACACAGTGCACAACTGGAAGTTGGCATACTAAGGGGGCAAGCTTGCGTGCACTGATCTGGCATGCAAGCAGACCTATGCGCGCGAACCCCATACAAGCGCGCATGTGTTAGCTTGCTCCAACAGTCTTTGGTTTTATCCCTCTCTGGGCTCTGGAAGGACCAGTGCACACCCAGGACAAACCATACAATTTATAATATTTAACTACACAGTTTAAAGGCTGAAAAGCCTAACAAATGAACAAAACACCCCATAAACAATGTGGGGACAAAACAGAGGCCGAGGCCTAGTTACCCATGCAAAGGCCAGCCACTGGTCGAGACTGCACCTGCGCGCGCGTGTCATCCACTATCGCACGCGGGTTAGAGCTGTCTAACCAGTGCTTGGTTTTACATGATCTGGGTTCTGGGACATGTCCAGAAAGCTCCCAGGGGTATTCCAAAGCAGCAAGTATGAATATTAACTACAAACTAGTAGTTTTAACTAAGGAAAGCAATAAACTGGTTTTACATGCTCACAAAGATGATCTACAAAGGGAACAACATAAAAGATCAAGGTCCCTGTCCCCACGCAGATCTGCGCGCGCAGCTGCAGATTGGCGAGTGCAAGCTAAGGACCGACGCGCGCAGGTCCCTTGTTCACACGGTTTTTGTAACTTGGTAGCCATAGGGCCAGGACTAGTATTGGTTACCAGCCTTGACCTTGCTAGCCCCCATCAGGGATTAGAACAGAGTAATACAAAGGTGTTATACCTTTGTTTCTAGGGTTTGAATGGTGTTTGAGCTTTGATATTTGAGGTTGGTTGAGGTGTGAAAATGGGGTGTGAGATTTTGTAAACCTTCTTGATTAAACTTGGTAACCCAAGATGTGTGAATTTTTGGAACCCTTTAAAGGATGAACAAGGGGGGTATTTATAGGGCAAGACCCCTCCATTAATGGAAACTATTCCATTAATAGAAACTATTCCATTAATGGAAATATACTAGAAACCTTCCATTAATGGAAACCTTCCAGAAATGGAAAGTTAAAGGTCGGTTACAACTTTAAACAACGCACGCGGGTTATGGATACGCGCGCGCAGGTCTAAATGATCACGCATTGGTCAACAGTCAATCTGGACCATTTGACCAACACTTGACACTTTGAACCGCGCGCGCTGGTTCTCAACCAGCGCATGCCAGTAGGGTTCTAGAAAGTTTACTGGGGTTTCAAAACGCTCAAAGCTCAACCACTTATCATTCCCGGGGTGTTCCTGATCCGTTTCATCATCGGGGAATCAAAAACAGAAAGTAAACTAATCTGGAAGCCCAGATTGGGGTGTCTACGGTAGCCCCTCTTTGACGGCACTTGAAGCACCATCGACTTGGTACAAGTAACGTCAAAGCTTTCTAGACACCCCTCAAGGCAATCCAGAGCAAAACATACTAGCGAAGTAGACAAGTAAACTTAAGGAACCTGATTGGAGGAATGGATGAACGGTCCATTTCTAGGGATGGAAGTAGAAGTGGACGATTGCATCGCCGCTTGTTGATCGAATTTGGACAAGACAGGCTGTCGCTGTAGATGTGGACGGGGCATGCCGTCGTTGAAGGTGGTTTTTTGGGACAGGCCAAGGCGGACTCTCCTGGGGAACAATTAGCTGCAGATGAACAGACCATCGGACGATATTCCGATCGTTGTTGTGGACTGAATGAACAATATTTTGATCGCCGTTGAGGGAGTGAACACAAACGATATTCTGATCGCTGTTGATCAGGGTGAACGCGGACGATATTTTGATTGTTGTTGATGATATGGCTTATCATCGCTGAATGACTGAGACGGACAATATGGCTGATCGTCGTTGATGATATGGCTGATCATCGCTGTGGATTGAAAGAGACGACATGGCTGATCGTCGTTGATTGATGGAAATGGATGACATGGCTGATTGTTGTTGATGGATGGAAACAGACGACATGGCTGATTGTCGTTGATGGATTGAAACAAACAACATGGCTGATCGTCGTTGATGAATGGAAATGGACGACATGGCTGATCGTCGTTGATGGATTGATAGGGACGACATGGTTGATCGTCATTGATGGATTGAAACGGACGACATGGCTGATCGTCTTTGATAGATTGAATAGACGATACGGCTGATCATCGTTGATTGATCGAATCAGACGACATGGCTGATCGTCGTTAATGGATTGAAACGGATGACATGGCTAATCGTCGTGGATGGATTGAAACGGAAGACATGGCTGATCGTCGTTGATGAATTGAATGGATGACATGGCTAATCGTCGTTGATTGATCAAATCGGACGACATGGCTGATCATCGTTAATGGATCGAATCGGACGACATGGCTGATCATCGTTAATTGATGAAAACGGACGACATGGTTGATTGTCGTTAACTGATGGATTGAATCGGACGACATGGCTGATCGTCGTTGATGGATCGAAACGGACGACATGGCTGATTGTCGTTAATGGATTGAATGGACGACATGGCTGATCGTCGTTGATGGATTGAATGGACTGTAGACACCCTATTCTGGATGGTCCAGATTAGTTTACTTACGATATTTGATTCCCTAATGATGATTAAGGTCAAGAACAACCCGAGATTGTTGGTGTGTTAGAGCTTTGAGCGTTCCGAACCTCATCCGAACACTTTTCGAACCCCCTTCAAACTTGTCGAGTCAGGACCAAATGGCCGCAGCAAAACCCTACCTGCTTACGCTGGTACTATGCTAACGTGCGCTGGTAAACTGCCATGTGTCAGTCATCGATCGTTGACTCAGTTTTTATTGGCGCACGTAGGTAGAATACTGGCGTACGCCGGTCAAAACCAGTCAAATCAACTTTATGCGATCTCGTACACAAGACTTTTGCGGCCACCCCGACGTAATCCACAGTTCCCTGATGATTTCGGGCGGGCAGGCTGTCCCCCCCTCTCTCCTACACCACCTTTCAACCCAAGTCCCATGCATTTAATGCATGGGAGGCTCCCTCTCTAACCCAACCAGCCTTAACCTCACCTGGTTACTCCCCTTTACCAGCCCATTTTGGCTATAAATACCCCCCTTGCATTTATTTGCAAGGGGTTAGTTCCATTAAGACTCTCCAAGTCTCTCTCTCTCTCTCTCTCTCTCTCTTTAGTTTTCTTGCTTACTCTTTCTTTTATCAGTTGAAAGAGCAAGTAAGGAACATTCTCCTACACACCACAGCACTCTTTCCTTTCATCATCCATCCCTCAAACCCCAAGTTCAAGCTCCAACTCTCCATCAAACTCAATCTAAAAAGGTATACCACCTTTTACTGATCTTCTGTTCTAACCCCTGAGGGGGGCTGGCAGGGTCAAGGCTGGTAATCAATACCAGTCCTGGCCCTAAAGCTGACAAAGTTTCAATGATCGTTTATAGAGATAAGTGGCGCACGCCAGTAATGTCAAGCCGTACGCCAGTTATGGTAGTACGTGCACCACTAGCGTGGGGATCACCGATCGTCTATTTTCTCTTTCCTTTTTATCTTTCACACCTTATTGCATGAAAAGAACCAGTCTACTGCTTTCTGTACTTAGAATCGTGTAGTCGCTTATTCATTGTTTCTACTTTAGAAGGCCTCTGGAATCCTTCTGGTCATGTTCCAGAGCCCAGATGATGCAAAGCCAAAGCATTGGACAAAAGGTTAACTGGCGTACGACCTCATACTACTGGCGTACGACAGTTAGATCAGGATCCAGTGGCTTGGCCCTTGCACGGTAGTTAGATCTTGGCCTTTCTTATTCCCCCACACTGTCTATGGGGTGTTCTGTTTGTTTTCGTGGCTCAAAGCCATTTTATCTGTCTCTAATAACTTAGTATATCCTTTATAAACTGCGTGGTTTGCCCTGGGCGTGCACTGGCCCCTTCCAGAGCTCAGAGGATTGAAGATAAGAGCTGTGAGTTTGAACCTACCGGCGCATGCCAGTACTGGTGTGGCGCACGCTGGTCATTTCTGTACGCAGTGGCATGGCCAGTGCATACAGGCTTGTTCCTGCGTGTATCTTCTCTGGTCTGTGCATTCCAGTTTGTTTAAAAGGCTCACAGGAGCTTGTTCTCAATCTATTATGTTTATTTCAATAAAGCATCCATCAATTATTCACATAATGCAACTTGCTACAGTTTTAAATCCCCTTTAATTGTTCCCCCGCCCTAATTGGCTAAAAAATGATCAATGAAAGAAATGCATATGTTTTATAAAAATGCCTGAGTAGAGACCGATCTCCGGATTGTGAGAGAGGGGTGCCATAAAACCCTTCCCCTCTCGTAACCTGGCTCCCGAACCTCAGATATCGAAGGTGACGACAGTCCAGTCTACAAGCCTTTTTCAAAATCAAACAACGTAGCAAGCGTTTCAAGTTCGGTTCCTTGGGTGATTTTTCGCAAAACCCGAGTGGCGACTCTGAATTGTAAGTGTATAGCCGCGCTTTCCAAAAGGGCGCACCCGATTTTTTATACAAAAATGGAAATTTTGGTGCGTGTGCCCACAGTGGCGACTCTGCTGGGGATAATATTGCATTGGTCAAAATTTGGAAATTAATACATAACTGAACAATCTTTCAAAAGTCTGTCAAAACAGTACGCTCTGCGCTGCTGAAGAATGGAATGGTAACATAACAGAATTCTACATCCGACCAATCCGAACTTGGGCTTTTACTATTGTTCGCTTGTGTAGTTTTCTCCAAGTATTGATTAATAAAAGTGAGCCAAGTTTCAAAAGGCATTTTCCAAAACGTTGCGTTTCTCTCTCATTCGATCATTCTTCAGCATTCTCCATTTGCATTTATGTTGGTCAGCCCCGTTGAGGTGTTTTGGGTAACCGGCACAGTTTACTGGAGCCCGGGGTCCTCGAACGCCCAACAACCTTGGACGATGATGAGTCGTACTACCGTTTGACCGTTGCTTTGCTATACGCGTCGCAATGGGAGGTATAACGCGACTCTAGTCAGAGGAGCCCCCTTAAACCAAAATCGGCCTCTACATGCGTACAAAGCACTAGAACCATCCAATCTAAGACAGGAACCCACAGGGTAGGATTATTTGCATCTAACCCCCATAAACTATCTATGTGTTACTGCTTTCCTTATCGCATGCCTGTACATACATTCATATCGTTTTGTGTAGGAGCATGCTAGGGTGGCTTTTAGGTTGTCTCTCTTTCAAGCCCGTCTTATGTCTATTAGGACGCTGCCTGGCCCGATGAAGAGTCGTGCATCTCAATGGTGCACGTTATCAATTTTCAAATTCCTTGAGTCCATGAGACTTTGAGAATTTGAGACTTTCTAAGTCCTTGTCTAAACCCAGTCGAGGTTTCAAACAGAAAACCAGGAACAACGAGGAACATGCCATGATACTCACACCGCTCAGGTTAGAAGTGCTAAACACTTACACCGCTCAAGGCTCCGGCACAGTGCTGGTTACGCCGTCTTGGTTTCGGTATCATGTCATTAACACTGAGTTGTTCCATTCCAAAATTGAAACTTCGAGAAAGGGATAGCCGAAGACTTAGGCTGTTTTGACATCTCTTAGTGATAGTCGATTCAAACAAGGATACACCGTCGAAAAAAAATTTGAGGATCTTGGCAGCATTCGAATGTCGTAAAATGGGTTTGTCTGCTAGTTCTAGAGTCTAGGAGGACACCGACGACGTTGACATGTGCATTTTCCGTTTCTTCCATTTCTTTCAAATAAATTGCTGCAGGCTGTCATTGAGCTCTTGTACTTTACTGTCTAGCCATTGCACCATCCAGGGAGACTCAGAATCAAGAGCAAAACCTACTTGGGAATGTCCGCCGGGTATGTTTGTAAGAAGATTTGGGTGGGTTTGCTTCTCAGTCAGTCACAACGGAAACTCCGGGTTGCACGTTGTCAGGGGAGGATTCGCTACCGTCATCTCCATCTTCCTCGTCTCCACCTTCATCTCCGAAACTCGTCAAAGTCAAAGCAGAAGCTCTCGTCATGGCCGACATTCCACCTCCAAATCTTGCTACCGTTCTACAAGATATCCAACGAAATATGGCTATTATGCAACAAAGGGCTGACCAGGCCGATGCTTCCATGGCCAACATACGTGCCTTGATTGAGGAACGACTCCCGGCAGGAGGGGGAGGCGGTGAAGGGCGCGAACGCGAGCCTGCCGCCGAAGACATTCCTCAACTTGAGAACCCTGTTCCGAATCCAGAGATGGCTGCTCTTGTCGCCAAGATGGCCAAGCTTGAGGAGTCCGTCTCTAAATTTGAAAAGATAGGTGCCGGAGGGCTGGACATGGATCGTCTCTGCCCGTTCCCGAATGCTAGGCTGCCTGAAAGGTTCAAGATGCCAGATTTTGCAAAGTTTGATGGAACTGGGGATCCGAAAACCCATCTGTTGGCTTACCATGGTGCGATGAAGCTACATGGGGTGGAAGAGGAAGCCATGGCTCAAGTGTTCCCTCAGACTCTCTCCGGTCCTGCTTTCCAGTGGTTCTTGTCCCTTGACATTTCTAAGCGAAGAACATGGGAAGACATTGGTGCCACTTTTAACTCCCAGTACAGTTATAATGCTCAACTCAAGATGACCACTCGGGAGTTAGAATCTACAAAAATGCTTGCAAATGAGTCCTTTGCAGATTTTATCAAGAGATGGAGGGGCAAGGCAGCTCTCATGACCGATCGTCCCAGCGAGAAAGATCAGATTCGCATCATCTCGCGCAATTTACAGCCTGACTTTGCCCAGAATCTCGTGCTGGTCCAGGATGCGAATTTTGAGACTTTCTTTGATTCCGGCCTTGCCATTGAAGAGGCTCTTCAAACCGGTGTCCTGCCAAGGAGTGACACTTCCTCCTCTAGCTTAGCATCAAAATCCAAGCCCCGTGCCTACACCGGGAACAACACTGCTCTCTTCGGCAGAAACAACTATGCCAACGCAACTTCTGCCCGCAATAATGCCACCACTCAAAGCTCCAACCACATCGCCGATGTGAACCAAGTTCAAACCCCTCAGAAACCCCAAAACCGCAACCAACCTCGTAACTTCGCCAACTTCGAGGCGCCTCTTTCCTCGGTCTTGGAAAAGTTAGTCAAGATTGGCCATCTCAGGCCCTTGACTCCAACCCCACTCCCTCAAAATCCTCCTCCCAGCCATAACCCTAACCTTTTCTGTGACTATCACCAGATGCCCGGCCATCACACCGACTCTTGCTATCGTCTCCGTCACGCGATTCAGGATTTGGTGGACAATGGCACTCTTCCAACTCCACCAACCAAGCCCAATGTCATTTCCAACTCCTTACCAAAGCACAACAACCAAGTCAACCAGATATCCCTCAACTCCATTATAATCCCTCCAAGCTCCACCATATTTAACCCCACTGACCATATAACCTCAGACAGACACCCGAAACCAATTGTGGCCCTCCCGGCAGATCTTGATGTCAACATGCCGTCAGTTGGCTGGAACATGGAAGACAAGATGAAGGAATGGATAGAGCTCGGCAATGACTGGAACGAGCGTTATCACTTGGGTTTTCCTGCAGCTCCGCAGGTCGATCAAGCATGGATCGATCATTTGGAGGAGGAATGGAATGCAGCACAGACAGATCCTCTCGATGGTCTCTCCTTGTTTATGCTTTACTATCAAGCCGAGCTGGTCGATCCCGAAGAGGAAGAATATGTTTGGGATCCGCAGCCGGATGCTGCACAGCTAGCTTGGGACCAAACCTTCAACATGGAATGAGTCGACGCCGATAATGACATTGATGAGAGGTACTTGAACTTCTACGTCGACGGTGAAATTATTTCCAATGAACGTCGCCAGCTTGGGACCTTCTTTCCTTTATTGGACAAGATCTCGGATGCTCTTCACTTGTGCACTGACCTTGGGTGTGATCCGACCGTCAACATGATACCAGTGGAACAACCACGCCCATATGTGGCTCCGAGTGACGATTGCTCTATCATGGTACTGGATGCCCCACCTGCTGACCTTTGGGACGTAGAAGAGATCGTCGATCTTAACAAGACTTCGTTGCCCGCCAATCTTTGGGATGCTGATAAAGTCGTTGATATAGACATGGGCAATGAAGTCTGGATTGCTAACTTTGCTCTGGTTGATGGAGGATTCTGGGATGTGCCATTTGTTACCAATCCGGGGACACTATTTGAGGAAGCTGCCGCACAAGACCCTGCTTTCTGGGAAGGGTTAGTAATGGAAGATCTGAACTGGGATGTAGCTCTGGGACAAGACTCGCCAGCAACGGTCGCATCAGTGGCTAAGGGGAAGCACAAGATGGAGGGACTGCCCGCCGACTTTTGGGATTCCATTGATTCATCGCCTTGGTGGGACGTGGCCAACGTGATGAGGAGCGGCCGAGTCTTTCAGCCACCTAACCTTCAGGCTGGGAGCTTGTCCAATCCTCCTGTTCAAAGGCCCATCGCTCTTGCTGCTCCAAGGAACGTTCCTATAGTTCCTAGCTGGGTCCCGGAGGAAGATGTGATTTAGAAGCAGCTTGAAAGGATTCCTGCCGCCGTTTCAATTTGGGGTTTGATTTCGTCATCAAAGGAGCATCGCGAGAAACTGTCTGTAGCTCTGGCCTGTCTCAAAATACCTACCGACATCACACCCAAGGCAATGATCGCCCTCATCCTGCCTCTGCTCTCTAAGCACTCCGTCACGTTCACAGAAAGGGATCTGCCCATCGAGGGGACTGCCCACAACCATCCACTACATATTACTGTCAAGTGCAAGGGACTCTGGGTGCCAACTGTGCTTATCGATAATGGCTCTGCCATCATGTTTGTCCATTAAGGGTTGCATACTGCCTCGGAATCGCCAAGAAGGTTTTTGTACCGTCTAATTTGGCAGTCAAAGCTTATGACAGCACACGCCGTGTTGTAGAGGGGACAATAGTACTCAAGCTCGACACTGAGGACTTTGAGATGGACGTAGAGTTTCACGTGGTCGACATCCCTGCTACTTTCAATCTGTTGCTGGGCAGACCATGGCTGCATAGGCCCGACATCATGGCAGTACCATCAACGCTGCATCAAAAGGTCATGCAGGGACTCCCGACTGGAACTCTGACAATCTGCGGGGACTCTGGGATCCACCCGCTCAAGGAAAACGGGACGCCTGTTTTGGGAATTATGCATGGAGAAGAAGACTCAGACTTCAGAGGCTTCTCGTTCGATACCTCGGGCTCAGTACTTAGCATTACCGTGGATGATGACTTCATTATCAGTTCAACTGCTCTCGAGATCATGAGGAAGATGTCATTCATGCCCGGTCTGGGGCTTGGAATCAACCAGCAGGGGATCGCCGAGTTCCCCATCTTTCCCTTTACCGAAGGTCAATTTGGTTTGGGGTACACTCCCCCTGCCAAGAGGGCCAAAAAGGGGAAAGGTGCGGGAAAACCTTGAACCCTTTATGGTAATCCCGACAGCTACTTCGTCCGCGAGGGAGGGAGCATTGCTTACTTGGGACAGCCTGAACCGTTTTGGGATCCGGAAACTGGCTCTTGGCTACCGGGTTTTGAGATCTTCGCTATAGACACCTGGTCCGACAGTGAGGAGGAAATAGCAAAGGAAGAGCTAGCTAAGGAGGAATTCAAGAAACAGCTAGTCCAGATCAAGGAGAAGGTTGACTGGCTAATGACTGTTGATCAAGGGGATTTGGAGATGCTGTTCTCCCAGGTAGGTTTGGTTGGCAAGACTGAAGAGGCTGAAGTGCTGATGCTTGGGCCCGACTCTCCGGACATTCTCGAGGATCCAACCTCCCTCATCGTGGAAGCCAAGGGTAGTATCAATAACTGCATTTTTACTCCACGTTTGACATGCATTGATGGCATATCTGAGTCTGACACTGAGTCTGTCGAGTCTAAGTCTAGCTCAGAGTTGGAGTTTGTGCCTCTCGGCCCTCCACGTCATAGCTTTTACTTTGAGTTCGAGTCAACTTTACTTGGCAACCCGTCTGGGTTTTATGAAATGAATGATCCTGCTTCTGACTACTTTGCAAACTTTTATATAAACTGTGTCGACCCCAAGGATGAAGGAACAGATTTCGACGGGACCATCCGGGCTGAGTTGCGTTCCCTCATCGAAAAGGAAGATGAAAGGCATGCTCAGCCTCTAAAAGAAGAAGTAATTTCTATAAACCTGAAAGACGAGGATGACCCCCGTATGATGCAAATCGGTTCAACTTTGTCCCCTGAGGATCGTATCGCACTGATTGATCTGCTCAAAGAACACTTCGAGGTGTTTGCATGGTCTCACAAGGATATGCCCGGTATCGATCCCGAAATCATACAACACCAAATTCCGTTAGCACTTAGGGCTATACCTGTCAAGCAGAAACTCCGCAGAATGAGGCCAGACTGGGTTGAAAAGATCAAGGAAGAGGTCACCAAACAGATTGACGCTGGATTCTTGAGGGTCACCGAGTACCCGAAGTGGGCTGCTAACATCGTGCCTGTTCCCAAGAAGGATGGGAGAATTCGAGTCTGCATCGACTTCAGGGACTTGAACAAAGCAAGCCCCAAAGACAGTTTTCCCTTGCCTCACATTGATGTGCTTGTGGACAACACGGCGGGGCATGCTTTGCTCTCTTTTGTCGATGGATTCTCAGGATACAACCAGATCTTTGTGGCACCAGAGGACCAAGAGAAGATGACATTTGTCACCGAATGGGGTACTTATTGCTAGAGGTGTCAAATGGGCCGTGCCGTGCTGGCACGACCCGTTTAACTTTGTGCTAATCGTGCTTCGTGTCGTGCCGGCCCGTTTACAATATTTACTCAAATCGTGTCGTGTCGTGCCGTGCCGTTTGTCAATCGTGTCGTGCTGTGCCGGCCCGCTTACTTAAATCGTGTCGTGTCGTGCCGGCCCGTTTTCTTAAATCGTGTCGTGTCGTGCCGGCCCGTTTTCTTAAATCGTGTCGGGCCGTGCCGATTTCATTCGTGTCGTGTCGTGCCGGCCCATTTTCTTAAATCAGGTCGTGTCGTGCCAGCCCGTTTTCTTAAATCGTGTCCTGTCGTGCCGTTTTCAATCGTGTCAAGACGTGCCGACCCGTTTACTTAATCGTGTTGGGTCGGACCGTGCCGTTTTAAATAAATTCCTTCAATGATATCCGATGATAATGTCTTGTATAGGTTCAACAATGAGAAATAGTCCCAAGATACGGATTTTGTTTAGTCCTTGTCTTGGAATTTATTTGGGAAGCCGGTGTTGGTACACATTCTAGGGTATTGATTAATTTTCCAGCCAAGATATCCGATCCATCTTTTTTATAAATTTGTTCTTTTTATCTTATGGTTATTCTTTTCCATATTCTTGGATTTTATAGTAACTTTTGTCATTACTGTCATGTTAAGCCAGCACAAGACGTCGTGTTCTGTTTTCAAAGTAGATTATACATTAACTTATTTATGGACAGGACTAAAAGAAAATATTTATCACCCAGTTCTTCAGAGTTCGCTTGCTGATTTCCTTGCATTCAGTTCCTCCTTGTAATAAGGTCATTGTCTTTGAAGCCTCATCCTCTCTCAAAAAGCATAGCAGATCCTCCATGTAAATGCATCTGATATAACAATTGAAGTTGATTATCAACATCCTATTCTAAGTGTACTCCAGGTCAACAATCGAATATAGAAAATAAAACAAAATGAAAGCTTACTTAGATCCTGGCTTGGCCACATTGAAGAATATCTTCTTGGCTGCAGCTCTTGCCTGGGCTTCACTTGTGATCTGTGGCGAAACATTGATTTTCGCTTTCAAAGTTGACAGCACCCCTTTTCGAACAATTTTCACCAACGTCTTCATATTCCAAGCCGATACATTCTTTTGACTCATCTCTGCAAATGGCTAATACTAATACCTTCACCCTCCTTGTGTGGCATACGGCCAGAAAATTTGGGACTCCCTCGTCTTGCTTTGCCATTGATAGGAAATGCATTTGCTTCCACCTGTTTGTGTTGAATCCCAAACAGGGGAGGTCCAGAGAGCATCTCAATCATGTACTGATTGAACAACGACTCCTGAATCCGATCGAAAAACTTGCTCACATGGAAAGAAGAAGCAAGACCTGAAATGAACTCAATCAGATATTGATGTCTGGACAGACGACTGGACTGAAATGAACTCTAGGGTTTCGTTTTAACTTTGAAACGAGAGAGAGAGAGAGAGTGTTCAGCACTTCAGCTGCTAGGGCCTACCGAACCTCATTTCTCTTTCTATATATACTTGGCCAAGTTGTGATCCTATGCATAAGTCACACCTCATTCCATATGCACCAAATAACGGAAAATTCACGTAAAGTCCTATAATGCATCACTCGAGAGCTGCCCGAGCTGTTTTTGGAAAATCGGAATCGTCTATCTTTTATGTGGGAGAGATTATATCATTCCTGCAAAAAAAAAAAAGTAAATTGGTTATCGTTATATACTTGATTGTTCATAGCGTTCATTTTCCTATTAATGAATCTACATCTCGATGAAAGAGCTTTTAAAACCCGATAGACCCAAAAATTGGTGAGAGTCATTAAAACATAGAGAATTACAAAATGAGCGGCATGGATCGTTATATTTGTTCTGTGATCGTGTGGCTAACGTACATTAGACTATAGCAGAATACTTTGGTTCATAACCAACTAAGTTCAATGTATAGATTTGAAAGGTAGCTGCAAACTCATTTTTCCGAATGTTCGATCTAATCCGTTACGATTTAACGACTTATCAAATTTATTATTCTCACCTGGATAGGTGATAATCGAATGTCGGAAACCACATGATCGGAAGACATTTGGTGCTTCTAGAGGCATTAAAGTCCTATAATGCACTACTTGAGGGCCGCCTAAGTTATTTTTAAAAAATTGGAACCATCTAACTTTTATGTGGGAGGGATTAGATCATTCATGCCAATAATAAAGTAAAATGCTTATCGCTACATACTTGATCAGACGTAAAAAAAATTCAATCAAACAATGAATCAGCGTGCCGATGAAAGAGCTTTCAAAATCCGACGTATGAAAAAATTGGATCCCATGATTAAAACATTAAGCACAACAAAATGATCGCATTGAATGGTATCGATCGTCGTGATTGTGTTGCGATTGTGTGGCTACTGCTTGATAGTCTCATTTTTATATAATAGAGCTATATATTATATACTAATTTTTTAAATCTATACCACAAGTTAATTGGTGGTATAGTGGTTTGTTTGTGTATGAAAAAACCTAGGGACCTGGGTTCAAGTCCTAGTCTAGCCAACCCTTTTTTGTTTTTTATTTTCCCTTTATTTCTATTATGTATTTTTTTTCTTATTTTTTTGTTAACCCCTTTTTGTTTTTTATTTTCCTCTTATTTTTACTATGTATATTTTTCTTATTTTTTTGTTTGAGACTTTTTTTCTTATTTCTCGTTAGATTTGTGGTAAATAATATACGAGTATAAGACTCTTGCACATTTCCTTTCGTATTAAATTACTCTTGCACCATAAATATTTTGATAAGTTTTTTTAATTTTACTTGTTATCTTGTAATGTTAAATTTACAAACCAAAGATCCAAAGCTTATTCACTAACAAAAACAAAACAAATATTTTTTACCGAATAAAAATTGATAATTTTTTTTAAAAATGATTTTTTTAAGAAATTTTTTTTTAAAATTAAATATCTTAGTTGTTTACCTTTAATTTTTTAAAAGTAAACAAATATTTTTTACCGAATAGAAATTGTTTACTTTTTTTTTAAATAAAAAAAAAAGTCATTTGGCTTATTTAATTTTTTTTCCATGCCTCGTGCCGTGCCCTTTCATGCTCATGTCGTGTCGTGTCGTGCCCGTGCCTGGCTAAAATCGTGTTGTGTCGTGCCGTTCCTGTCCACTTTCCGTGCCCGTGCCCGTGTCGTGCCGTGCCGGGCCAACTTCCGTGCCGTGCCCGTGCTGTGCCGCTCAATCCCGTGCACGTGTCGTGCCCCCGGTCCACTAAAACCGTGCTGTGTCGTGCCGTGCCAGGCCAAGATCGTGCCTGTGACGTGCCACCTCGTGCCCGTGCCGTGCTCGTGCCATGCCATGCCGGCACGGCCCATTTGACACCTCTACTTATTGCTATGTGATGATGCCGTTTGGGCTAAAGAACGCTGGTTGCACTTTCCAACAGGCCCAGACTACCCTGTTACATGATTTTATCCATAAGACAGTCGAGGTTTATGTCGACGACATGATTGTCATAGCAAAGGAAAAGGAGGACTTCATCCCGGCACTCAATCCACAGAAATGCACATTTGGGGTCACAGCAGGCAAGATGTTAGGGGTCCTAATTACTGCAAGAGGAATCGAGGTCGATCCATCCAAAATCAAGGCAATTCTCGAAATGGAGCCACCACGGACAGAAAAGGGAGTGCGAAGCTTTCTGGGAAAGGTTTAGTTTATCAGCCGATTCATCGCTAAGTTAACTCTGACTTGTGAACCGCTGTTCCGTTTGCTCAAAAAGGATGTTCGTTTTGAATGGACGGAAAAGTGCCAAGCTGCTTTCGAATCTATCCAGACGTATCTGCGGAACCCGCCAGTCTTAATGCCGCCTACACCTGGTCGACCTTTGATCCTATACTTGTTCGTTACTCCAACAGCTATGGTATGTTTGCTAGCACAGTAAGGAGATAAGGGAGTCGAGAAGGCTATCTACTACCTGAGCAAGAAGATGGTAGGGAGTGAGGAGCGCTATACTCCTCTGGAAAAGACATGTTGGGCGCTAGTTTGGGCTACCAAAAAGCTTAGACACTACATGCTAGCCTATTCGGTGAAGCTGATTTCTCGGATGGATCCTATCAAGTATCTGTTTGAGAAGCCAGCGCTCACCCATAAGCTAGCATGTTGGTTGCTTCTGCTGGCTGAGTTCGATCTCCAATATGTCACGAGGAAATCTGTGAAGGGCCGTGCCGTGGCAGAATTCTTGGCCGACCACCCGATTGATGGGCCTGAGGATGTGGATTTGACTTTCCCGGATGAAGATGTGCTAACGGTTGTCGAAGAAGTTTGGGTGCTCTATTTTGATGGGGCCGCTAATCAAAAGGGATTTGGAATCGGGGTGTTGCTGATCACGCCTGCTGGTGCTCATATCCCCCTTGCCTTCAAGTTAAACTTCGATGTCACCAACAATCAAGTTGAGTATGAGGCCTGCATCGTCGGGATGGAAGCCGCTATTGCACTTGGAGTCGAAAAGCTCGAGATAATCAGAGATTCAAACCTGGTAATCTCTCAGGCTAATGGAGATTGGAAGGTTCGCGAAGAAAAGCTAAAGCCTTATCACCAAGATTTGGAAGAACTGATTCCTCGCATTAATAAGGTGACTTTCACCCATATTCCACGCTTGAAGAATCAGTTCGCCGATGCTTTGGCGACTTGGGCTTCAATGATCGAACTTCCAGTAGGGGTCAGGATGCGGCCAATTGTAATCGAACAGAGGGACTTCCCTGCCTATGAGTATGTCAATGCCGTCGATGATGTTGATGACGGCCTGCCCTGGTATCATGACATCTGGAATTTCGTGGAACGTGGAGAGTTCCCTGCCGGAGCTTCAAGAAAGGATCGGGTTGCTTTGCAAAGGCTGGCTGCTCAGTACATCATTTGTGGAGGGTAACTGTATCGAAGGTCTCACTGTGGGATGCACAAACTATGTGTCAACGGCGCTGAAGCAACGAGGATAATGGAGGAGATTCACGAAGGAGTTTGCGGTCCTCACATGAGTGGTGTTATGCTTGCTAGGAAGATCCTCAGGTAAGGGTATTACTGGTCTACCATGGAGTCTCAGTGCATTGACTACGTGCGGCGCTGCTACAAATGTCAAATCCATGCCAACCTACAACACGTTCCTCCGTCTAAGCTATACGGCATGACCTCGCCCTGGCCTTTCTTTGTGTGGGGTATCGATGTTATTGGGATGATCAAACCGTCTGCTTCAAATGTTCATAGGTTCATACTGGTGGCGTTAGATTATTTCACTAAGTGGGTCGAGGCTGAATCGTACAAAACCCTGACAACGGTCTAGGTAGCTCAGTTCATCCGGAAGAACATCATTTATCGATACGGCGTTCCTCAGGCCTTTGTGTCGGATAATGGGAGTCATTTCAAGGGTAGGGTTTTGGAACTGTTCGAGGAGTTCGGCATTGAGATCCACCGATCAACAACCTATCGTCCACAAACAAATGGAGCAGTCGAGGCCGCAAACAAGAATGTTAAAATGATTATAAAGAAGACTGCTGAGTCAGCGAGGGATTGGCATGAGCAACTACCGCTGGCACTTCGGGGATACAGGACGTCGATTCGTACTTCAACCGGTGCAACTCCTTTCTCCCTGGTCTACGGAATGGAAGCAGTGCTCCCCATCGAGCTTGAGGTACCGTCTTTGAGAATCATGGTTGAAAGTGGTCTTGAGGAATCTGAATGGCTGAGCGGGAGGTTTGTCGAGTTAATGCTGTTTGATGAAAGGAGGCTTCGTGCTCTGTATCATGTTCAAGGCTATCAGCTTCGAATCGCCCGGGCATTTGACAGGAAGGTGAAGTCCAGAGGCTTGGTCGAGGGAGATATGGTCACAAAGGAAATACGGGCCCCAGTATTTGATGCTCACGGAAGTTCCGACCGAAACGATCCGGAC
The DNA here is from genome assembly GCA_018127125.1 of Rhododendron griersonianum. Lineage (NCBI taxonomy): Eukaryota > Viridiplantae > Streptophyta > Magnoliopsida > Ericales > Ericaceae > Rhododendron > Rhododendron griersonianum. Next base: position 7,842,758 of record CM030798.1, on the reverse strand, counting down.
CTTACATCATCAAGACCATCCTATCTGGGGGCGCTGCTAAGCTCATCGATCTCGATGGCAACGAATTCAGCACTCTGGTCAACCTGGATCAACTCAAACGTTTCTATCCCTGAGAGATGCTCGTTGGGCCGAAAACCACAAGGGTGGGCGGTTCCAAGCAAAAGTTAGAGCAGCCTGCTAGACCGAAAACCTAAGGAGGCAGTCTAGGCAAAAATAAATAGGCAAAAGTCGAAAGCTCGCTAGACCAAAAACCCAAAAAGGCCTTCTAGGCAAAAGTTAGAGCGTAAAAAGGAGAGGTAAAACACACGAGTGAACCTTGGCCTGAACTACGTTTTGACCTGATTCCTTGAAAAGGGATATGTAGGTAGTCTCTCTCTAAGACCCGGTCATACTCTATCAACTTGATCCATGGTTTGACGTTCTGGGTCCATGTCAAAGGTCGAAGGAAGTTGGGTGGCAAATTAAAGCTTCAATGGAAAATCAAAAGGGGGAAACCCTCCGTCTTTCAACTTTATTCCAAAATTATTATTTCTGATACATCAGTTGAGCATAAAAGCCTTAAAATAGTTAAGCATGAAAAACAGAACAAAATGCTTGAGAAGCCTAACGGCTCACAGCTTATTCTAAGTACAACAAAGTGGTCCGTAGTCAGTCAATGTTTTCTCTTGCAAACACATCTGCTCTCAGCCATTGCCTGTAGTGACTCCTCAGCCTGGTGGTGAAATCCGGCATCTCCGCCTGAAGAACCCTGAAGCCCCAGCGCCTCTCGTATCCGTTGAGTGTCTGCGCATTAAAGTTGGGAACACGGAAGCCCCCAGTGCTGATGCGGTTATTCTCGCGAGACACGCCCAGCTGTCGGAGGATGCGGCTAGGAATGTAAAAAGTGAAGCTCATCAACCTGGCAATCACCACCCTATCAAACTCGTCAGAATGAACAGTCATGTTTGTCAAATCTAACCACGGGCATCTTCTGGCAATTTCATCCGACTGCACCTGCTGCATAAATTCGTACCATTCCTCCAGATCCATCTCAGGGTACTTCATCTCCCTCTGATGAATCCTCTTCGGGAAGAGATTCCAGCCAGGTGCTGGTGGTTGCAGCAAACCTAACTTGTCTGACAGCCACAACTGCATGAGCGGAAAAACAAGTAAGAAGCCAGATAAAGCCTGAGCGGAAAAACAAGTAAGGAGCTAGGAAGCAGTCTAAGCCGAGCGTCGAGGTAAAATGATAAAGTGAGAAAAATCGGAAAAAGGTGAGCTGAGTGAGTTTACCTGAAGCAGAAGCGGACTGCCGCTGAAAGTGTTTGATTGGCCAGTGTACACCAGATCCAAACCTAGGAGCGTCTCCGCCAAAACCAAGGGGATCACATTCTGTCGTGCTCCCATATGAGCAGCAACGCTCACCAATAAGGGGCTGACCCGCCCATCAGCAGGAACAAGAAGATAGGCGGCAAGTAGACAAATCACCAGAGCAAAGCGGCGCCGGGCCTGCACAGCTACATCCTCCAAGTCGCCGTCTAGGCTGTACCGCTCGATCAGCCACATAATATTGACCTGGCCACCTTCAAGTATGGTGTTGGCCAGACCCCGTGAAATATTGAGCGAGGACACTAGTAGGTTCGACATGCTCACTTGGTAGGTGGGAACGACGATTGTTGGAGACGTGAAGGTTCGGAGGTACGCCTGGAACTCCTCCACGGTCGGGCATACCTCATCGTTGCCGAAACGGAAAACGTGGACGTCAGGATCCCAGAACCTGAGGGCAGCCCTCAGAAGGCAGGCCGGAGCGGCACATGTCGCAGATACCGGAATGAGGCAAGGCCATGATATTGGAAATTCAGCCAGTCAACGCCCATAAATTGCACTAGCCAAGGCCTGAGTAAGGTTGGGAGTGGGTTTTCCATTAGAAGATACTGAAGTGTGTTGAGTATAGTTGAGGCAGTAGGAGTGTGATTACAACAATGCGTGTATCTTCCATTTATAGGCCAAAGAAATCACTTCCTTTCCTATGCCACATTCAAAACCAAAAGCTAGCATCCAAATGACCTTACAATTAAGGACCTTGCCCTCTGAGAACCTAGAAACTGTGTGCAAACCGCGTATGGGTGAAGACAAGGAGCTCCTAGAAAAGGACAGTCGGTCAGACAAGTGGCTCTGCATCACATTTCACTGGCGTGCACTAGTAATTTACGGCGTACGCATGGTCTCCTCACTACTGGCGTACTTCAGCCTTCAACTGGCGCACGCCAATAAAACCTGCACCAGAAACTAGTTTGCAACAGCTGCTGTCATCAAGTGGCCATTTTCAATTCCGAGGCATGTTGCAAGTTTGATGGTTTGCACGAGTCATGAATGGTATTTGGGACTATGTCGAAGCATCGGCTTCCAAACGTCACGCTTAACGAAGATTTCGGACCTCCGGCGGCCCGTGTCGAGCTAAAATTCAGGATACGGAAGGTCAAAATCCGTTCCGGGGACTTTTGCCAAGTTTTGTCATACCGTACACGTCATATGAGCCTAATACGACTATACGGGGGTGTCGGTTTCAGTCCGGGACTATATCAAGTCATCTTTGGCGTCTTATGTCCATTTTTTAGACATTTTTAGCATTTTGCGATTTATTTCTCGTATCAGATTGTTTTTCTCGAGTTTATTCACTCGTACAGGTCATTGTACATACATATGGTCTTACAGAAGTGTCAGTTTCCCTTTTCTAGGAGAATTTGGAGTTTTGGCCCGTTAACGCCCAAAATTTCATTATTTTCCGCGTGTCTTAGGGATACGTGTTGTATCCTGGGACTTTTCTCCCCTTCTATTTGAGCTAGGTCGAGTTTGTACATAGTCAAGCAATTGGTTGTCGATTCAGGTCATTCATCAATGCATGTTAGATGGTAGTGGATGGTTTATTCTTTTCCTTCAATCAGTTTGCATCAAAAGGAGATTAATAAACAGAAAATGCAGCAATTATATACTATCAAAATCAAATATCTATAAAACAAAGGATGGAAATGTACACAGCCGCACAACGGCCCTAGGCAAAAGGAAAGCTATAATGTACTAGGCACATTCGCCCAAAAGTCAAAAGGCACGCAGGCCCCCATCTCAAAAACCCAAGTATCAAGTATCAAAAGGCAGTAAAGTATCTGAGGCTCAGTGATAGCTCTCAGTCCTCGAAGTCCTCAGCCTCGTCGTTGTCCTCCTCGCTCTCGTCTAACGCTTTCGGGTCAACCAGGAACCTAGGGTCGCTGGCGGAGTCAGAGCCGTTGCTAAGGGATGGTTGCTCCTCCTCCTCCTCCTATTCTTCCTCTTCTTCTTGTCTCCTCTTCTTCTGGCTGGGCCCTTCAGCTGGCCTCTTCTGAGCTGGCCTCTTCCTCAGCTCTCTGCGGAACTATGGCTTGTTGCTAGCAGGAGTAATCTCCACTTCTCTCTGCACGCTCGCTTGTCTCTGGGCAGCGGTAGGAGCAGTGGAGGTACTCGTCTTCTTCTTCTGAGCCACAGGTCACGCACTCTTACGCCTAGGAGCCGCCCTAGTCTGTCCCTGCATTGTTAATCATTCAAATATTTCAGTATATGTTTGTATTGCGCATATTGTATATATCAAATGCTGAAATAGGAATCAAGAGCAGGTACGTCCAAGACGCATTGTAACAGACATGCATAGCCAATCTAAGTATCGAATTCAGAATGGAACGTGTTTCTAAGGATTCATACCTGAGGCTGTACAGAAGGAGCCGGAGTCACCGGTGGGTAGTGCAACTCCAGAGGTGTACCGCCCGCTATCTTGTGGAATTCTTTCTCCATTGCTAGCAACAAGCGGGCGGGCCTCCCTCGCCCATTCAAGCGGCACCTGCATTTATGGTGGAAGCAAAGTCAATAAACAAGTCCAAGTGCAATTCAAATAGGGTACAAGGAAATGACTCAAGCTGAAAATACATCATACCGGTCCCGTGATCTCTGCTGGCTCTGTCCTGGCTGGCTCAAACTGAACCGCGGCAGCCTCTCCTTGCGCATCCCGCACCGGCAACGTCCATGAAAGCAGAGGAAGTCCAGTCGCCGCAGCATAGCCACTCCTACTCCGTGAACGGCCTGTCTGGCTCCTCTGGCCCCGCCTCTCCTCGCCAGCTGCCAAGGCCTCGTGCTCTACTGCTAGGAGCTCCATCGCTCCCAAGGGCCCCGCCAAGTGTTGTCTCCGGTAGACGGCATAGTTGCGCCCAAGCCTCGTGAAGGCAGTAAGGTCTGCCGGGACAGTGAATTGTCGCAGCTCAGGAAGTGTGTACCAGCCTGTATGTGAAGCTCGAGGCGGAAGTGGCCCAAGGACTATGAACTCGGACGAGCCAAGTGACTGACGTGTCACTCGGTCACCCAAGTACCATTGCCACTCGAAAGCCAACTCCAACAGCACTCGGCTCGCTGTCACTACTCTGCTCCGCGCCAGGTACTCAGGCTCAGGCTCCGTACTACTCCAAGGATCCCACGGCACCTGCAGCACATTCAAGAGACCAAATAAACAGGCATCAGCGACAGCATTAAAGCATTTTCTAAAGCATAATCTACCGATGGAACTGGTTCTCACCTGTAAGCCTGACAGCTCGTCGAGAAAGGCTCTGAAAGCTAGAAGGCTCCTCTTCGACTTCTTCTTGCCTCTGTGTAATGGCCCCCAGACCATGGCGCGAGGGAGGGTCTTCAAGTCCGGGCACTTGTTCTCCGGAGGGTACATTTTCAGCACCTCGTAGGCCCACAACTGCAAGGTTTTTAATCAATCAAAGCATCAGTATACAGCATATGCAATTCAAAGGAAAAGTGCAAGTTTGAAATGAAATCAAGCTAAAGGTTTTTGTCTCTTACCTCCCACACCCTCCAGTAACCAGCAAGCGCCTTTGCTCCCCTTGAGAACTCCCCCATAAAGCTGTAGCACGCTCCCAGAGCTGCTCTTCCCCAGTCGTACCGTGAAGCTGTGCGAAGGTCACGGAGAGCAGGCAAGTAAGACAAGTGCACTGTGGACCTCTTGTTTGGGTATAGAGTAGCCCCGAACAAGTACAACAAGTAGGCCCTCGCCATCTGCTCCTCCTCCAGCTCTGTTCGCGGCACCCTCCTGTGCAGATACTTCCTGAACTGGTCGTGATGGACTGTCTCCGCACCACCTACGGGCACCTCACCCAGAAACCACCTCAGCGCCTCTGTGTCCCTATGGATCCCCGAGTCAAACGGGATCGACTCACCTCCTACCCTCAAACCGGTAATCGCCGCAAAGTCTGACGGAGTCACTGTCATCTCTCCGATCGGGAAGTGAAACGTGTTGGACACGTCCCACCACCTCTCAGCCAGCGCAGTTAGTACAACATGGTCACTCTTCACGACTGTCAGTGTGGGGATAAACAAGCCAAACCCCGCGGCATCCACCAAAGCCCTGACTCTCTCAGGCAACCCTCTGTAAAGCTCAAGCGAGCTCGCAGGACCTCCGTGCCCCCGTGTTCTAGCCACCCCTCTCTGCAAGAAAATAGCAACCGAAACAGAGGAAATACGTCAGTACATATGCAACTTCAGTTAAGCAAGCAGTCAATATCAATTGTTTCAAGTCGAATCAAGCTATTATCAAGCATTCTTTCAGTCAAATCAAGTTCTAAGGGCTACATCATCAAATCAGCATATTATCAGTCGAATCGAGCTATTATCAAGCATTCTATTAGTCAAACCAAGTTATCGTGGCATTCAAATAAGTCGAGTTTAAGTCCTGAAGTGATCCTATCTGTCAGAGAAGTCTACAGTCGATTCAGGTTCACAATAAGTAATCTCTATTGAGGCCTGGGCAATCTATCAGTCGAGCTCAATTATCAAAAGCATACCACCAGTCGAATCAAGTCAAGCTACTATCAGGCATTCTATTGGTCAATCTCAATCATTTCAAGGCAATCCGTCAGTCGAGTTCAATTATCACAGTTAAGCTACAATCAGGCATCCTACTGGTCAATCTCAATCATTTCAAGGCAATCCGTCAGTCGAGTTCAATTATCATAGTCAAGCTACTATCAGTCATCCTACTGGTCAATCTCAATTGTTACATTCAAGTTCAAGTTCAAATCACATATGTTGCAGGCTATGTAGTACAATTTCAAATACGCACAGATATAAGTATAACATGAGAATTGAAACAAGTTGAAAGGGTATACCTGTGTCTAGGACGTGGACAAGTGCGCCGTCGGGTCCCTCAGCACCAGCTCGTCGTCGTAGTGCTCCTGTCTCGGCACGTAGCTGTCAATCCCAGACGGTATGAACAGGTGAGGCTCTGGTAGCACGTACGTCCCCGCTACAAACGCAGCTCGGTCAGCCTACAGCCTGGACTTGGTCAAGGCCACGGCTGACTTCTGTACCCACGCAGGCTCCTCTGTCTCTCGCTCTAACTCTCCCTGGGCTCTCTCGGCCGCCTCCTGCTCCCATCTCAACCTCTCCTCTTCGTCAGACTAGGCTATTTGCTGCAACCTCTCCTCGCGGGCTGCCATCACCGCCGCCATTGCTACCGGATTTTCCCTCATGAGTCGGGCAAGCGAGGCCTCGCCTACAAACTCTGCAAGGTCGCTACTCATAATAGGCTCGTGACTCGATGAGCCCACGGGTGGCAAGAACTCAACCCACTCTGTATGAGCCGCTCTCGGTACCTCTTCCTCGACCATTGGATCTTTCCCACTCGCCGGGTCCCGTGGCGGTATCTCCAGTTGATCATCACTGCCACCACCACCGCTGCCACTACCACTGGCTCCAGCTGAGCCCAAACCCGTCACCACCAAGCCCTCCACCCCACTCCGGAAGTCCAGCCGTTGAGCATGTGGGCCCTCTGTACCAGTCGTCACCGGCGTGCGCCCCACTGATACTGGCGCACGCCGATCGCTGTCGTCACCCGCCTCCTCTGCATGGCCATCGCCACCCTTGTCTACCCCTGTAACCTCTGCACCGGCGCTCGACAAAGCCCCCGCTATGGGTTGATCGTCGATTGATGGCCCTTCGGCCTTAGCCTCAACGCCCCTTGGTCGATCACCGCCATCATCACTGTCGCCGCCCCTCCCGCTGCCGCCGCCGCCGCCGGTTTCAGCCATTGATATGTGTGGGAAAGTAGATTTTGGGGAGAGGATGGAAGAATGGGATGAGATTTTGGGGATTTGGAAGAGTTTGAGGGAGTTACGAAGTTTTGAACCGAAGCATGGCGGTTTCTGTACTCTGCCAGAAGTTTATATGTTGAAGGAAAACACTGGGCCGGATCTGGGCTCAAATGTGCAAATCTACCAGCGTACGGCACTATATTGCTGGCGTACGCCGCTAACTGTCGGGCCCAAATCGTATTTTGAAGGCCAGGTTACGTTCAAAAACCCAATCCTGTGATTTCACAATTCACATTATCACCCCTGGACGGTTACTCCCCAGGCAGAGCCAGTTCAATTTCAATTCAACGACGGTCCGCCTGTCCAATTTCAAATCAACGACGGTTCGCCCGCCCGATCTCAAATCAATGACGGTCCGCCCGTCCAATTTCAAATCAACGACGGTCCGCCTGTCCAATTTCAAATCAACGACGGTCTGCCCGTCCAATTTCAAATCTCAAGTCAATCAAGCAAGTAATACCAGTTTGCTCCCAACAGGCTATTTCCCAGGAGAGTTTGCCTATTCGCTTACAACGGAATTCTGCCCAGTAGAGTCTGCCCCCCAGACTATACTATCAAAGTCGATCCAACGTCAATCTATCCATCTATATTATCCCCAGCAGCGGCGATCTATCCGTCCATTCAAACCAATCCGATGATCCACTCATCCAATTCGATCAATCAGGTTCTTTAAGTTTCATATCTACATTGATTCGTATGATCTGCTCTGGATGGCCTAGAGGGGTGTCTAGAAAACCTTTGACGTTACTTGTATAAAGTCAATGGAGCTCCAAGTGTCGTCAAAGGGGGACTACTGTAGACACCCTATTCTGGACGGTCCAGATTAGTTTACTTATGATCTTTGATTCCCCAATGATGATTAAGGTCAAGAACAACCCGAGATTGTTGGTGTGTTTGAGCTTTGAGCGTTCCGAACCTCATCCGAACCCCTTTCAAACTTGTCGAGCCAGGACCAAATGGCCGTAGTAAAACCCTACCTACTTACGCTGGTACTGTGCTGGTGTGCGCTGGTAAACTGCCACGTGTCAGTCATCGACAATTGACTCAGTTTTTACTGGCGCACGCAGGTAGAATACTGGCGTACGCCGGTCAAAACCAGTCAAATCAACTTTATACGATCTCGTACACAAGACTTTTGCGGCCACCCCGACGTAATCCACAGTTCCCTGATGATTTCAGGCGGGCAGGCTGTCCCCCCCTCTCTCCTACACCACCTTTCAACCCAAGTCCCATGCATTTAATGCATGGGAGGCTCCCTCTCTAACCCAACCAGCCTTAACCTCACTTGGTTACTCCCCTTTACCAGCCCATTTTGGCTATAAATACCCCCCTTGCATTTATATGCAAGGGGTTAGTTCCATTAAGACTCTCCAAGTCTCTCTCTCTCTCTCTCTCTCTCTCTTTAGTTTTCTTACTTACTCTTTCTTTCATCCATTGAAAGAGCAAGTAAGGAACATTCTCCTACACACCATAGCACTCTTTCCTTTCATCATCCATCCCTCAAACCCAAGTTCAAGCTCCAACTCTCCATCAAACTCAAACTAAAAAGGTATACCACCTTTTACTGATCTTCTGTTCTGACCCCTGAGGGGGGCTGGCAGGGTCAAGGCTGGTAATCAATACCAGTCCTGGCCCTAAAGCTGACAAAGTTTCAATGATCGTTTATAGAGATAAGTGGCGCACGCCAGTAATGTCAAGCCGTACGCCAGTTATGGTAGTATGTGCACCACTGGCGTGGGGATCACTGATCGTCTATTTTCTACTTCCTTTTTATCTTTCACACCTTATTGCATGAAAAGAACCAGTCTACTACTTTCTGTACTTAGAATCGTGTAGTCGCTTATTCGTTGTTTCTGCTTTAGAAGGCCTCTGGGATCCTTTTGGTCATATTCCAGAGCCCAGATGATGCAAAGCCAAAGCATTGGACAAAAGGTTAACTGGCGTACGGTAGTTAGATCAGGATCCAGTGACTTGGCCCTTGCACGATAGTTAGATCTTGACCTTTCTTATTTCCCCACACTGTCTATGGGGTGTTCTGTTTGTTTTCATGGCTCAAAGCCATTTTATTTGTCTGTAATAACTTAGTATATCCTTTATAAACTGCGTGGTTTGCCTTGGGCGTGCACTGGTCCCTTCCAGAGCTCAGAGGATTGAAGATAAGAGTTGTGAGTTTGAACCTACCGGCGCGTGCCAGTACTGGTGTGGCGCACGCAGGTCATTTCTGTACGCAGTGGCATGGCCAGTGCATACAGGCTTGTTCCTGTGTGTATCTTCTCTGGTCTGTGCGTTCTAGTTTGTTTAAAAGGCTCACAGGAGCTTGTTCTCAATCTATTATGTTTATTTCAATAAAGCATCCATCATTTTCTCACATAATGCAACTTGCTACAGTTTTAAATCCCCTTTAACTGTTCCCCCGCCCTAATTGGCTAAAAAAGGATCAATGAGAGAAAATGCAAATGTTTTATAAAAATGCCCGAGTAGAGACCAATCTCCGGATTGGGAGAGAGGGGTGCCATAAAACCCTTCCCCTCTTGTAACCTGGCTCCCGAACCTCAGATATCGAAGGTGACGACGGTCCAGTCTGCAAGCCTTTTTCAAAATCAAACAACGTAGCAAGCGTTTCAAGTTCGGTTCCTTGGGTGATTTTTCGCAAAACCCGAGTGGCGACTCTGAATTGTAAGCGTTTCGCTGCGCATTCCAAAAGGGCGCACCCGATTTTTTATACAAAAATGGAAATTTTGGTGCGTGTGCCCACATGGACGACATGGCTGATTGTCGTTGATGGATTGAAACGGACGACATGGTTGATCGTCGATGGATTGATACGGACGACAATGGATTGAATGGACGACATGGCTTATCGTCGTTGATGGATTGAAACGGATGACATGGCTGATCATCATTAAATGACTGAGACAGACGTATGGCTGAATCGTTGTTGATGATATGGTTGATCATCGCTGAATGACTGAGATGGACGATATGGCTGATCGTCGTTGATGATATGGCTGATCATCGCTGAATGACTGAGACGGACGATACGGTTGATGTAGACACCCCAATTTGGCTCAACGATTATTTCAAGTCCCACCTTGGGGACCATCCCGATGATGAATATGATATGTGGTTGACTTAATGAAAGCCTTAGGAACTTTGTGGAACTCTTAAGGGATTAAGGAACACTTTGAAATAGGTGATAGAAGTACCAAGCGATACTTAGAGTGGATAGAAACGTGTTTTAGCCTTAGTAGCATCGTCGATCTTCAATTAAGTCTGCTTTGAGCCCATTTTTCATAAACTAAAGTTCCTTATTTTGGTGGTTGGATTCCACCATTTTGTAGTTCTTTCAAAACCCTCTTTATTGATATATAATATGCCTTAAACCAATTTGAAACGAGGGAGATACGAGAATTTTACTAAAATAATCCATTTTCTGACCCACTAAGGGTAAAATTGTCATATCTTTTGATGTACTAAATATATTTGATCCAAACCACTTGGGTTAGAAAGTAGACTCAACAAGCTTTCCAACGGTCCAAAGAACACGCAAAACTGAGTTCAGGAGTGTCCGGAGCGAGCCTGCAAAGTTTGGCCTTTTGCTGGAAAATCCTTCCCGCGGCCGCGAAATCCTTTCTTCGGCCGTGAAATCCTTTGGGCGGCTGGCAGACCGATGTTTTCCAGATTCTGGAATGTTCAGCAGCTTTTCAATCCGTTCGCCCAAACCCTAGCAGCCGCGAACCATTACTTCGGAGCTACGAATACAATTACCATAGAGGTCTTATTGCCCTAGAACTCCACTTTGATTCACGCCATTTGATTGGCCGGAGTGAGTCACCAATTGCCTATATAAAGGGCCTTAGGGTTCCGAAATAACGACTACGAAATACATATCTCTCCACTCCATGATCCGCCCCCAAACTCTACAGAAATCATCTCCTATCAATTCTCTACAAAAGCCCTAACCTCCCATGAGTAGCCGGATCCGAGAGTAAAAACCCCCCAAAGAACTCACTTTGTTCTAGGGTTTTGTGAAGTTGACTACCACAATCAACCACTATTATCTACAATCAATCGCAATCCAAGCAATCAATTACTGAGGGATCAAGGTGGTGAGGCCCAACGGCCTATGGTTTGATTTAATTTCCGTCTCTCGCTTTTAATTAGTTCTTTCTATTAACTGTTCGTATTCTGTTATGAGGAAGAACATTGGCTGGGGAATCAATCCTTCGGCCGATATATAGATCCAGTGGGATTCCTCGGCCGTGATATCAATTCACCGGCCGAGGGATCTACTTGTTGGGACATATTTGTTTTCTGTTTATTCTGATGCATGCTTTCATTTATCGTACTGGCTCACCTTATCAACTGTTAAAGGCTAAAAACCAGATTATGTGTTAGAATTAAATAAAGCAAATATACATTGTATGTCGAACGATTATGGGCCAGTCTCACGACTGGGCAAAGAGGGGTGCCTAACACCTTCCCCTTATTGTACTCTTGGCTCCCGTACCCGGAATCTCTGTCCATTTTTCCTAGTTTTAATAAACTAGGTGGCGACTCTATTTTGATGATAACCGTTATCGTGTGGCGATGTTCCTAGCCATGGGAATGTCCACGATCTTGGTTTATGAAGTGGAACCAAACAAGCGTGATCAATGTAGAGACCCGTATTTTTGAGGTGTCTACAGTTTTTGGCGACTTTGCTGGGGATTTGAGAGCCATAACCAGAAAGTTCAACATGGAATTAATATTTGCTTTATTTAATTCTTTTTCATGTGCATCGAGCGGGCAACCCACGTTGAGTTCACCTGATATCCCGTCATGACACGGGCTACGTTTGGGGTTCCAGCAAACTCCTAACGGGGCACCCTTTGAGACTATCCGAAACCTTGCATATTGTAGAAAGCCATAGAACTCTTTCCAAACTAGGACAGGAAATCCCAAGCAGGTTAGGACTATGTGTTGCATTATATCCAAAACTCTTGTTTGATTCAATGATTAGTACTCTTTAGAGTTTTAATTGCTGTAGAAGATGAATTCATGCTCATCTTATCAAGAGTTTGTGATGAAGTCTATCTCTCTTGAGATAAAGAATAGTCCTTGCATAACTCTGTCTCTCTTTGAGATAAGTTTTGACTTGTGAAAGGTTGTCATAGTCTTATACTGTTAGGAGTTTCCAAAAAAAAAAAGTCTTCTTTTATCTCTAGGTTTTATTTATTTATTTTTTTGCTAGGATTCTTTCAAAAACAAAAAACAAAAAGAAAAGAATCTTTCTTTTTATTTCTTTCTCTTTCAATCTTTGCTAGGATCTTGTCAAAAGAACAAAAAAAATATATATATTTCCTTATTCTTTAGGTTTTCATAAATTTCTTTCTTACTTTGTTTTTTCCTAGGATCTTAAAAAGAAAAAAGAAAATGTGGAGATTTCATCAATCTTTTATCTTGCATGGTACATTGTATATATGATCACTTGATTGTATAATTGTCGCATGATTTCTTGCTGTATTGCATTACTACCTAATCACATCACTTCATAGTACTAATATGTTGTTCAACCACTTGGTTGCATGCATGGTAAATGGGTCATCATATTAGGGACATCTTACATTCTAGGGGGCAATAGGTGTTGGTGCACTGCACAATCACTTGATTTGGGATGTCTCAACATAAACGTAATTGAGCTTTTGCTTCTTTTAGATTTGCTTTTGGACTTAGCTGTGACAGTTGTGGCCGCCAATCTCTCAGAAGCCCTTTCCTCCAGAGGTTGATAGCGTCGTGATCATAATGGAAAACCATGAGCTTGCCCAACAAGTCAAGGACATCAAAGCTGCCTTGGCTCACTCAAAAGGAGATCAAATCCTTGATTTTGATGGACTCTGCCTTTTTCCAAATGCCAAACTGCCAGAGAAGTTCAAGATGCCCGATATTGAGAAGTTCAATGGCACCGGCAATCCCACCAGCCATGTCCGCCATATCATCAACACCCTGAAATCCATGGACCTGAATGATGAACTCATTGCCCAACTTTTTCAAAGGACTCTCACAGGCAGTGCTCTCGACTGGTTTCTCACTCTGGAATTCAGAAAGTACAACGGGTGGCAAGAAATTGCCAATGCTTTTATCAATCAATATGCCTACAATGTCCAGATTGAGGTAACCACTCGAGATTTGGAGATGCTCAAACAAAAGCCAAATGAGAGCTTTGCCAATTTTCTTACTAGGTGGAGAAAGAAAGCCGCACAGATGAAAACTCTTCCCTCAGAAGAAGACCAAATCAGAATGGTGGTAAGAAATTTATAGCCGCAGTTCCTGAGGCACATGTATTCTCAAGCAATTTCTACTTTTAAGTGCCTCTATGCTACTGGATTGCAAGTTGAAGATGGCCTTAATCAAGGATTAGTACTCGACAATGGAGAAGTCAGCCACAAGGTAGAGACAAGCACAAATACCAACACTGATAGTGGTATTAATATGGTGAGATCTCATCACAAGCGCAAGAGGGAATTTGTTCCTCTTGGAATGAAGTTAGAAGATGTATTCCACATCTTAGAAGCAACAGGCGATCTGAAATCATTGCAACCAAAATTTCCTAGTAATCTTGCACAGAAGGATGTGGAGTATTGCAAGTATCACCAAGTGATTGGTCATTCCATTGAACAATGTGGGGCTCTCAAGAATGCAGTCCAAGATCTCATCGATCAAGGGATAGTTGATCCAACCAAGCTGGATGATTGAGAAGCGGCGGCCAAATTCTATCATATGTTTTGAGTCAATCTTTGGGTCTTTCTTTTGACCCTTATTTGCTTCTTTTTAGGGTTTGAATCTCAAATTTGTTCTCCTTTAGGAGTTTGAGTTTGAGTCTATTTTCTCTTGAAATTAAAGTCATTTTGTTCATCTTGATTTTGGATCAACTCTTTGCACTCAACATGAAATGTGAATCTCTCCCGGAATATGAATCTCCTTAAACCTGAACTACGAATGGCCTGATTCGCTTTAGAGATACGTAGGCACCTTAGGGTCGGCCACATTTTTGAAAATGTTTTCTCTTGTGCTAATTTGCTGCCACAGAATACTCATGATAACATTAAGTGTTGAAAACAATCCTCAAGGATTTCAAAGTAATCTCATGATATCGCTTGAAACACTTCATGATCACTTGAGTTATCAAAATCACCAAAAGAGTTTTCAAAATGAACTGTGACCCATGTCATTTCTGTTGAGTTGAGGGGGAGTTGAAAACACTTGTGCACTTTCATGGAGCCACTTGTAAGAGGAGCAAGCTGTTGAAGATAGAAAATAAAAGGAAAGGAAAAAAAATGAGCTCGCTAGATTGGAAAACCCTCAAGGGCGGTCTAGGCAAAAGTTAGAGCATAAAAACAAAATGAAAATTTAGCCATATCTCCATGCACCCACTTTGAGTCTCAAGACTTGTCCTTGATTTTGAAGAACCACTTGGTAAAATATCAAAGCCTCTTAATCTCTTGGTTAGGATTCTAGTTGCACTGTCGCATGATTCAAAATGAAGAAAGGCCATCATTTCTCTTTCCAAACACTTATCCCTTGCTAGCCATATTGAGCCTCTGGATAGTTTCTTTCAAATAAAGCCTGCTAGACAGCCATCCCCCACATTGGGGTAGATAAAAATGCAATGAGAGATGACTACAAAACGGAAAGTAAGCATCCCATCACACAAGGGGGTTTTGAAAGAAGAAAAACATCATCCCTTTGTAGACACCCCAATCTGGGCTTCCAGATTAGTTTACTTATGGTATTCCAATGATGAAATGGATCAAGAACAGCCCGGGAATGTCGAGTGTTTGAGCTTTGAGTGTTTGCAAATCTCTTGAACCTAACCTAGTCTTAAGCCACTTCCAAAAACCAAAAAACCCTATTGATGTGTGCCAGGGCGCAACCATCGCGCGTCGGGGCGCACCGTCGCGCGACGGTTTGACTCCATCGCGCGATGGTCAACCGGAGCATTGACTAGCGCGCCAGGGCGCATTGTCGCGCGACAGTTTGGAACCCTCGCGCGACGGTCAAAACCTGTCCCCATCACCTTTATTCAGCTGGGCAGCTTAATCACCAAGTAACCCCCAGCCAGCCTCGTGGCTGACTGGCCTCCATTCTTTGGACCAGAACTACCTTTCCATTAATGGAAGGTGCTAAGCTTATAAATACCCCCCATTTGTTCTCTTTCAAAAGGTTAACAAAAATTTGGCATTCAAAGGGTCATCACTTTGTACTCTTTTAAGCTAATAAAAGAGATACAAAGACACCCCAAGAACATAACTTGTTCTTCTTCCACTCAAGCACCTCATTCAACCTCAATCCAATTCAAAGCTCAAACACCTTTCAAACCTCAAAAGCCAAAGGTATAACACCTTTGTTCTGCTTACTGTTCTGATCCCTGAGGGGGGTTGGCAGGGTCAAGGCTGGTAATCAATACCAGTCCTGGCCCTAAAGCTAGCAAGGTTTCAAAAGCCGTGGCCTAGCAAACCCTCGCGCGATGGACCCGAACACTCGCGCGACACTTCTGTCTGCATGAGATTGGTCCACGTGGGGAAGGGATGCTAGCATTTTCTCGTCTTATTCATGCTCATGGCTGTTATATAGTTTTATTTTGATATAGATCACTGTAAAGTATGTTAATAACCAGTTTACTGCTTTCTTTTGTTAGAAATGTTAGTTTTACATTTCAATATTCTTTTCAGTTCTGTTGGAGTACCCCTGGGATCATTCTGGACCTGTCCCAGAGCCCAGAAACGTGCAAAACCAGACACTGGAAAGTTGGCTCGAACCATCGCGCGCTGCTCCCAAACCTTCGCGCGATAGTCAAATGGAGCGTTGACCAGTGTGCCAGGGCGCAATCGTCGTGCGCCAGGGCGCAACCATCGCGCGCCCGGGCGCACTGTCGCGCGACTGTTCGAAACCCTCGCGTGACGGTTCCATTCTGTTCCCGATCAGTGTCTGGCCTTGCATGTTTAACTTGGTTTTTAAGCTGTTATTTTGTCCCCACACTGTTTATGGGGCGTTTTTGTTTATTTATTAGGCTTTTCAGCCTTTAAACTGTATATTATGACTGCATAAACTGCTTGGTTTGTTCTGGGTGTGCACTGATCCTTCCAGAGCCCAGAGAGTTTAAACTGCTTGGTTTGTCCTGGCTGTGCACTGGTCCTTCCAGAGCCCAGAGGGTTTGAGAATAAGAGCTGTGGGCTTAGGCTTACTGGCGCGCGCAGGTCTTGTAGTAGCGTGCGCATGTATGGTCAGCATGCATCGACTTGATCAGTGCATACTGGTTACCTCTTGCGTGCGACACTCCAAAACATGGGCTTTCCAATCTGTTTAAACTCCACAGCAGCCTGTTCTCATCCTATACTAACTGTTCATCCATGCCATCTATCACATCCTGCAAACATGTTACAGTTTTAATCCCCAATTAACTGTTCCCCCACCCTAACTGGCTAAAATTGATTTAATAAAAGAAGAATCGCAACGTTTTCAAAATGCTCAAGTAGAGACCGATCTCCGGATTGGGCGAGAGGGGTGCCATAAAACCCTTCCCCTCTCGTAACCTGGCTCCCGAACCCAGATATGGTTATGACGGACTGGTTCCTTAACTTTTTCAAATCAAACAGCGTGGCAGGTGCTTCGAAATACGGTTCCTTGAGTGTTGGATCCTCAAAAACTCAAGTGGCGACTCTGTATTTTTTGAGCGCTTGCCACCTGCGCTCGCGCTCCCTCAATCCGGGCCCTTGCATTTTGGAAACCGGAATTTCCAGGGCATGATACCCACAGTGGCGACTCTGCTGGGGATGATCGAACCAATATTAATCCATACTTAGAGTTTAATACACTTGTGAACAATCCCTTAAAAGTCTGTCAAAACGGTTAGCTTCGCGCTGCCGAAGGTTGGAATGGTGATTTAACAGGACCTCGTGTCCGGCCATTCTAATCTGGGGCTTTTTCGATGGTTCGCTTGCGTAATTTCCTCTAAAGATGGACTAAATAAAGTGAGCCAAATTTGAAAAAGCATTTTGTGATTTTGCGATTCTTCTTCTCTTAATCAAATTCTAGCATTCTCATTTGCATCGGTGTGGGATAAGCCTCGTTGGATCGTTTTGGCAATCCGGCACGGTTTATCGGAGCCCGGGGACCTCGAATGACCAACAACCTTCAACGATGATGGGTCATGCTACCGTTAGACTGTTACTCTGCGAATACGCGGGTAACGGGAGGTATATCTGTGGCCCTAGTCCGAGGAACCTGTTACGTATATATACTACAACAAATAAGCCTTTTGATAGCATAATACCATAGCGTTTTAAAAAAAATGCTATTATAAAGAACGAATAATAGCGTTCAAGAAGAGGAAGCCTCTGTCATAGCGTTCCACATACAATGAATGATCTGTCATAGCGTTCCGCATACACGGAATGATTTTTACAGCGTTTCATTAAAAACTCCATATATAGCGTTCTTCCCAAATAGCGTTCTACCAAAAGAATAGCGCCAATCCTTGGCGCCTCATATCTCTCATACCCCGTTGAAATTTTCAATCGATACAGGTCGAAGGATCGCTTGATTTCTCAATCATAGTTGGGCGAATTGGTTTGGATGGATCTGTTGCTATCCGAAGGAGTGCCAGATTTCTCAATCAGAGTCATGGAACCAGTTCGCCAAGTTTTCAGATTTCTAGGGTTTTATTCATTTCAGGTTTGTTTATTGTTTTCAATCCTTTCTCTTAATCACTCCCCTATGCAACAGACTTCTCAATCGTTTCTGTCTACGCCAGACTTCTCAAACTTCTAGTATGCTCGTTTTTCTTGATTTTTCCAAATAGCTAATTGGTACTCTTCAAGCCTTATTATTGACCTCGTTTTTATGCTCCCTCACTACCCGGACAAGAATGAACGCATATTTCAAGAAGCCCTAACCAGGGTTGATTTGATATTCTTTTTTTTTTTTGATCCGGTTGATTTGATATTCTTTTTTTCAGCCAAATACAAGGCTAGGGTTTTAATCTGCGTGCATTAGCATGTGATATCATTTTGGAATTTGCACATATTATGTACTAAAATGGTTTAATGATCCTTGTTGTTCTGGGTTTTGAAACATACTACTCGCTCCCTGTACCTGCATGAGAATTAGGGCTTCAGTTTGGTGATAAATTTGTTTATATTTGGACGAGTGTGATGTGATCTGTTTGCTTGTGTGAGCCTAATTTACAAAGGCAAACAGATCTTTATCTTCAATCCTATTTACTACTCTTTTGATGGCTTGAGATTACTGGGCAATATTTTGGTCTGTATGATGTGATATTGATGGATACTCATTTTGTGATCTGTCTTGTGAAGGTTTTCTTTTTCCCTACATGTTGATGGATACTCATATGGTTGGTTGGCAAAAATCCTCTTTGAAAACAATATTTATACACACACCAGTGTCGACGACACTTGCATTTTATTGGGTGTGACTGAACCATGTGGACAAAGAGAAAATCGCGGTACATTTATATTTTGCCAACTTATGTCAGTGATAACCTTATGTGAACCAGCATACTTTGGTCTTCGAAAATTATAATTATGGACTTTAGATAAATGACACCTCGCTTATTGTAATAAGAGGTTAATTTTGACGTTGGATACGATGTTAAATAAAAGTACAGGAGTGTAGGAAAATAGAGAGAAAAAAAATTGTTTCTTTGTGTACATATGGTGGAGTTTGGTGATAATTGATGACTCATTACTCTTATGCTTGATACTAGTTGTATGTCCTCGATCTCCACCTCACCTTTGCCCCTATATATCAAAAGATCAATTGGAGTTGGGTTTATTGGCATTTGGTTAAGATGGTCATTAGCCCCATATATTTTATCTGTTGCAAATGCCTCACTCTATGAACTATTACCTTTACAAATATGTCTTCCCATAGCACTAGTTGTATGTCCTCGATCGCAATGTATTCTCTCAAGGCAGCTACGAAATGGGATGAGGATGTGAGTTCTGTACTTTTATTTCTCCTTTAAGCAATCCTATGGACACATTCTTCGGTCTATCTCCATCATGCTTATGCTAAAGCGTGCTCTCTCTCTCTCCATATAGGTTTTTGATCTTGAGTATGACTTGGATCTGTTTAATATCGTAGCTGTCCCAGATTTTAACATGTAAGTCTCGACATACTCTATGCTTCTCCTATACGTGGTTTCCCTGAATATTTGATGAGCTTTCCGATTTTTAAGTTACGGATTCTGTTTCATGCGTTGACTACCAGGGGAGCCATGGAAAACAAGAGCTTGAATGTATGCTTCCTGAAGAGTTAGCTCTTTGTTTCATATTTACTGTCGAGTTCATTTAAGTGACGGTTGTCTGGCTTGATCATTGTTAGATATTCAATTCCAAGCTTGTCCTGGCAACTCCAGAAACTGCTACAGATTCAGATTATGCTGCGATTTTAGGAGTTATTGGCCATGAGGTTTGTTTTCTATTGCATAAAAGAACATGAGCGTGGATATTTGGTTTTTGGTTTTCTATCTGTACTTAAGTGGTTCTTCTTTTGCATATGCAGTACTTTCACAACTGGACTGGCAACAGGTGCTCATAGTGCTACTATTTATCTTCATTAATGAAAACTTATCACTCTTTCGTGTAACCCTCTCTTTGTCTTGCTTTTTTGGTACTGTAATACTTCTTTTCTTTTCTTTTTCTGCAGAGTGACATGTCGAGACTGGTTCCAGCTTAGTCTGAAGGAATGTCTCACTGTTTTCCGTGATCAGGTTTGGGCAAAAAATCATTTCCAAGTGACTATGAAAACCTTGAATTCTCTTTTTTCTTCAGCCGAGCTTGAAAATCTCTAATGCCTATGCCTTTGGCAGGAATTTTCATCCGACATGGGGAGCCGTATGGTTAAGTGGATTGCTGATGTATTTGCAGGTTTGGAACCATTTCTGCCGTACAAGGATCTGATACATTGAAGCAATTAGAGGAGCACAAGAGAAAGGCTAGAGCAGAGAGGTTTGGTTATGCAATTCCTCGTCGTTTCATTATAGAGGACATTCTTCTTTTTTTTGTCTTTTCTTTTGATGTATATATTACGCTTTTCAGCTATTTTTTTTATACTGCTTTATGTGTTTCAGGTTTGGGCTTGCACAGTCTGTGACTGCTGATGAGGAGGCGAAGAAGAAAGCTAGGCTTTCCAGGTTTGGAGCAGTCCCAGCAGTCCCCAAGGCAAATGCACAGGAAGAGGACAAAAAGAAAGCTAGGGCACTAAGGTGTGCACCATTCTCACATCTCTACTCCTTTTACTAGTATCTCTCTCTCCATTCCTCTTCCCCACTCTGCATCTTCTTGTTTCAAAACACACACACTCTCTCTCTCTTTCTCCATATATTCCTCTTCCCATTCCTCTTCCCCACACTGAAAGCTAGGACACTCAATGTACATATATGTTAAACATAGACCCTACCTAAGTGAGTTGTAGAATTATAGGAGGAGCACAAGAGAAAGGCTAGAGCAGTCTTTGATTCTTTGCTACATAGTACATAGCAACCTTTTCCATTCTTTTGATCTCTTTAAATCATCATTTGGCATTGACTCTCTGCACCATATACTAACAATTCCTAATTCTTTATTTCTATATATATTTGTTCCCATGCATGTGCATTGTGTAGTTGCAAGTTGAGCCGTTAGCTAATGTATTTTCTTTTTAAAGTTGGTGTTCTTATGGTGTTCCCAATCACCTTTCTTTCCCTTGTTCTTTCAGTGTCTTTCTCTACCATATATTTTGCTGGTTCTTGCTAGTTCATTAAACACTACAACAAATTATACTTTCGATAGCTTTGAGTTATGAGTGGTTTAGTGGAGATTCCTATGAATGGTCTACTATTATTATACCTAGCTATTATCCATTTTCTTTGTTTTGTCATAAGTTCATCCACTTTCCATTTTTCTGCTAAACCTTAATTGATAAGAAAATTCCTTGATAAATTGGTAGTTCAAATGCAACTTAGAGGGTACTGGTGTAATGTGGATCTGAACATTGATGATAGTGAATGACTATATCCCAATAGGTTAATGTGAACTGCTCTCGCCCACTGTATGTATGTCGACACGCGCAGAAAACACGAAATTGATTAGTGATACCGGTGTCATTTATCTTTTGCAGGAGCACTATGCTCATTGTCTGCCACCATTGATCAATAATGTATGTGTTTGAATAGCTAAGTGGCTCGGCTGGTAGTTAAATGCGTGTGGTTGAAGTTCCAGCTTTTTACATAGTTTTCTCACATGAATAGTTATGTTCCACAATCGCGCACGGATTGGTATATGTTGTTCGCCAATTTTTTGGGAAAATCTTTGTTAGTCTAGCTAATTTTTTTTATTATCTATCTTAATCATGAACATTAGGTTTTTTTTCTTTCTAATTTATTTGTGATACTATGACTTAGTGCACATCCTTTACTGATTGAGTACGTAAAAACTAGTCTTCTACTAAGTGAAGGAAGCTCTACTACCTTGTTGTTACTGTTTTCTTTCTTTTATGTTTCTAGTCTTGTTAGTAATTTTGTTACTTCTCCGAGAGATCTAGCATACCTTAATTTGGCTAACACAAGGGGAAATTTATCCCATTTCATATCTTAATTCAATTTGTTACGCTTGTAGTATAAATGGAACGGTATTGACGAAGGAAAAGAAGTTCTGTTACTTTCTTCCTCTGCAAGAGGAATTGGAAGAAGGTTATGCCTGCCTTTGTTTGCTTGGTGTGGATGTCTATTATAGCTCTTTGCTGCAATTATTTTTCTTCGGACTTCTACTACGTGCTGCATCTTTTCAGGGATGATTTTTGCTGCTACAACTTCTGATACAACTTCAACCTATGGGCATGTTTCTCATATTTTGGAGGGTTTCAAGTAGCCCATTTATGTGGTTGGCTTTGGGAGCAGAAAGAGTATAAGGTCGGTAAAGAAGTAATCTTCAAGTATAGAAAATCTGCGCGCGGAATGAGATGGTTGGTCTAGTGCATGATTATATTTTCAGAAAAGTAGAATTACATTAGTTATTTTTTAATGAGTCCAATTAGTTGGCTCTTTTATGTAATTTTGTTGGAAAATTGTTTCCCAAGCTAATGTAATGAATCCTTATTCAATAGTTGAATTGTTTATTGTATATTGTATATTGATATTTGGATATAGTTGGTATTGAATGGAATAAATCATTTTTGTTTCTTAAATGAAATTATCATGATCTTATTTGAGAATGCTAATATATTGGTATTCATAGAATTTAAAAAAAAAATTCAAAAATTGGCTAATATAGCGTTCTTAAAATGCTGTAGAAACGTTACATTCTATAGCGTTTTTAAAACGCTGTAGAAATTTTACATTCTATAGCGTTTTTAGAACACTGTAGAAACTTTACATTCAATAGCGTTTTTAAAACGCTGTAGAAAGTCGATATTCTATAGCGTTTTAAAAACGCTGTCTTATGTCCAAGACTTTTAATAACATCGGCTAATACAGCGTTTGGAAAAACGCTGTCTATACCATTTAATAGCGTTTTTCAAACGCTGTAAAAAGCGATTTTTCTTGTAACAAGCCAAAACCAGCCTTTGCATATACAAAGCACTAGAACTCTCCAAACTAGGACAGGTACCCACAGGGTAAGATCTATTTGCATCTAACCCCGTAACTGCCTATGTGTTATTGCTTTCCCTATCGCATGCACTGTTTTGCATAGGAGCATGCTTAAGGATATTTTGTCTTTCAAGTTTGTCTTGCGCTGTTTAAGACGTTGTTGGGCCCGATGAGGAGTCGTGCATCTCAGTGGTGCACGTTATGATTTTTAAATCCTTTTATGGTGGGACTTTAGGAAATCAGAAGCTTTTCTGCACCTTTGCCCGTGTACCTGTTTAGGGTTTCAAACAAAAAAAAAAAAAACGAGGAACCACGGAAAATGCCATGATGCTTACACCCAAAAGGTAACAAGTGCCCCGTCACTTACACCGCCCGGCTAATAGCACAGTGCTGCTCACGCCAATCGGGTTATGGCATCATGATATTTCACACCGAGTTGTTCTGGCTTCAGAAAACTTGAAACCCCGAACATCGAAACGGACAAAGGTTTAGACTCCTTTTGACATCCTTTAGGACCGCTCGTTCCAAACAAGGATACATCTTCGAAAAGAATTCTGAGGATTTCGGCAACGTCTGAAACTTGTGAGGCAAACTCGTCTCTGGTTCTGTACATGCATGCATACATTCTGTTCTGCGTAGGAGCATGTTTAGGGTGGCTTCTAGGTTGTCTCACTTTTGAGTCTGTCTTATGCTTACTAGGACGCTGCTATAACCGGATGAAGAGTCGTGCATCTCGATGGTGTACGTTGTTAATTTTTTTTCAAAGTCCTTAGATCAGCGAGACTTCGAGAAATCAAACCTTACTAAATCATTGGCTCATGCCCGGTTGAGGATTCAACCGAACATAAGGAACCACAAAGTGTTGATGTCGTGATATTGATGTCATTTTGGTTATCGTGCTTCGCACGTCCACCACCCCAGCTAAAGCGCGTTGTCGCTCACGCCACCCCGGTAAAGGTGTCACGCCATCAATACCGAGTTGTTTCTAATTCAAAGTCGAATCTTCAAAAGGGACTAGCCAAAGTTTTAGTCTGTTTTGACATCTCTTAGGATCAGTTTGATCTTTCCAAAGGATACACCCTCGAAAAGAAATCCGAGGATTCTGGCAGCGTCCAAACATCTTAAGACAGACTTGTCTCTAGTTCTAGAGTCTAGGGTGGACACCGACGACGATATATGCATTGCATTTTGCTGCAGGAACGCCACTGAGCTTTCTCTTACTTTACTATCTAGTTTGGAGCCATTGCGCCAAGCAAAAGAGTACCGAAAGGAAGAGCCAAACCTACTTGGGAACGTCTTCGGAATCCAATTCAAAGACTTGTCAGGCTCGAAACCCAGTCAGTTGCAACGAAGGCTTCTCCGGGTTCATTGTTGGCCGCCATACAGTCGGGTTCACCATCGATTTTACAAAGAGCCACGCCGTCGGCTTCCTCTTCTTCAACATATTCAAGGCCAGCTATGGCAGATCAACCGCTCACTCTGGAAACCATGCTTATGAACCTTCAGGATAGCATCACCGCCATGCAACAGAGGGCTGTCCAGACCGATGCTTCCATCACCCGCCTGAATGACCTTATCAACACTCGCCTTCCACCTCCTCTTGAAGAGGAAGGCGAGGACGATGAGTCCGACCAGGAACAGCCTGTCTTGGTCCCAGATCTGAATCACGAGGGGCGTCTCATTGTTCAGCTCAACCCTAAGGAGGCTCGTGCGTCTGCTGCAATCCCAAATCCGGTAGGTGGCAAGCCTATTTTGAATCCGGATATGGCAGCTCTCATGGCCAAGATGGCAAAGCTGGAGGAGGCAGTCTCCAAGTCTGAGAAAATCAGTGCAGGGGGAATTGACTTGGATCGTCTCTGTTTGTACCCTAATGCCAAGCTCCCTGACAAATTCAAGATGCCTAACTTGGTTAAGTTCGACGGGAGTGGTGACCCCAGAACTCATCTCTATGGCTACCATGCCGCCATGAAGCTGCTGGGTGTGGAAAGTGAGGCCATGTCTCAGCTTTTTCCTCAAACCCTCTCTGGGCCTGCCTTCCATTGGTTTCTGTCACTCGACATCGCCAAACGAAAAACTTGGGAAGACATAGGGGCTGCCTTTGTCTCTCAGTACAGCTACAACTCTCAACTCAAGATGACTATTCGAGAGTTAGAATCCACAAAGATGGAGGCAAAGGAGACCTTTGCGGACTTTGTTAAAAGGTGGAGGGCCAAAGCCGCTCTAATGACTGAGCGCCCCAGCGAAAGAGACCAACTCCGCATCATCTCCCGCAATCTTCAGCCAGACTATGCCAGACACTTGGTACTCGCTCAAGCGACCGCCAACTTTGAGATCTTCTTCGATTCTGGCCTAGCCATCGAGGATGCGCTGCAAGCTGGAATCCTGCCAAGGGGCGAGTCCTCTTCCATCACTCAAAAGGTTAAGCCAAGGGCTATAAGTGGGAGCGATGCTCCAGCTTTCAACTCCAGTCGTGCCGCCGATATCAACCAAATACGAAATGCTCAAAGCCTCCGATCTCGAACACAACCCCGAAGCTTCTATGCCTTCGAGGCATCTCTGTCCGCAGTGATGGAGAAACTTGTCAAGTCTGGGCATCTCAAACCTTTGACCCCAACTTTTCCACCCAAAGTCCTTCCGACCAACTACAATGCCAACCTTTTCTGTGCCTTCCACCAAATGCCTGGTCATCTCACTGATAACTGCTTGCGTCTCCGACACGAGATACAAGATCTAATTGATGATGGCACGGTTCAAGTTCCACCAAAGCCCAACGTCATTTCCAACTCCTTGCCTCAACACGGGTCTGACCCTCTGGTTGGTCAGGTATCTATAACCTCCACTCAGATCAACCCGAGCTCTACCATATTCAACCCTAGCCACTATATCGTCCCAGCAAATCAACCCAAACCCATCGTATCCATCCCGTCCGAACCGGAGGTTAACATGATGGCTGTAGGTGGGGCAACCGAGGTTTTCACTGCCAACATCTGGTTTGACAGTGATGAGGGGCTTGCAAAGGAAAAGACCGTTTGGCTGAGGTCCATTGTTCAAAGGAGCATCGAGTAAGTTTGGCCGAAGAAGCTGAAGAGGCCGAAGTGCTGTTACTTGGGCCTGACACCCGCTGGATCCTACCTCCTTTTGTGGAAGCTATGGGTAGCTTTTTAACAATTGCATTTTCAAAACCGCGTCTAGTTTGCATTGGCGTCTTGTCTGAGTCTGACACAGAGTCTTTTGCGTTTGTCTAAGTCTAGCTCTGAGTCGGAGGTTGTGCCTCTTGGCCCTCCACGTCGTAGCTTTTGTTTCAAGTTTTGAGTCTATTGTACTTGGCAAACCCCGAGGGTTTTTATGATATGTTTTATCTTGCTTCTAAGTACTTCGCTGGCTTTTATATAAACTGTGTCGACCCTGACGACGAAGGGATAGATTTCGATGGGATCATTCCCAAGGAAATATGTTCCCTCACCGAAAGGGAAGAC
This sequence comes from Rhododendron griersonianum, assembly GCA_018127125.1. Lineage (NCBI taxonomy): Eukaryota > Viridiplantae > Streptophyta > Magnoliopsida > Ericales > Ericaceae > Rhododendron > Rhododendron griersonianum. Next base: position 7,816,503 of record CM030798.1, on the reverse strand, counting down.
AAAAGGCATGCTCAGCCTACTAAAATGAAAAAGTAATTTCAAATAAACTTGAAAGACAAGTATAACCTCCTGAAAGGTTCAAAGTTGGTCTAAGCATCCGCCCCGGAGGAGCATTGCGCCCGGTCAGACAAGCATCAACGTCTTGGCATGGTCACATCAAGTCACGCCTTGAATTTGATTTTGGGACAAAGAAGTATCAATCCCTTGCTACCCAGTGCCAATCTAGAAAGCAGAAGCACAGAAGGCTCCGGGCCTTGTACCATGTTCAAAACAGCAACAGTGGCGTTTTGCAAAGCACAAATGAGAAAATGTACACAACGGCCCGGAGCAAGACATTTCCAACCGAAGCACTCTTGACTCTTTGTTATCAAAGCCATTTTATCTAAGGCTGCAGCCAAAGGTTTTCGACCTCGATGGCAACAAGTTCAATACCGTGGTCAACCTGGATCAATTCAAATGTTGCTTTTCCCTGTGAAAAGCTCGTTGGGCTGAAAACCCCAAGGGTGGGCAGTTCCAAGCAAAAGTTAGAGCAGTCTGCTAGACCAAAACCTATGAAGGTGGTTTAGGCAAAAATGAATAGGCAATCAATCAAAGCTCGCTAGACCGAAGACCCGAATGGGCGGTACTAGGCAAAAGTTAGAGCACAAAAGGAGAGGTAAATACTCGAGAGTTAACCCTTGGCCTGAACAACGTTTTGACCTGATTCCCTAGCTTGGGATACGTAGGCAGTCTCTCTTAGAGACTCGGTCACATATCTATCAATTGGATCCATGGTTGACGTTTTGGTACACATCAAAGGTTGAAGAGGATCGGAGATCAAGACAAGCTGCATTGGAGGAACCAAAGGGGGGAAAACCTTCGTCTTTCAATTTTATTACAAACTGCTTCTTCAATTTACAGGCTGAGCATAAGTCTTAAAATATTTGAAGCATAAAAAACAGAACGAAATGCTAGAGGCCTTAACAGGCTCACAGTTTATTCTAAGTTCAGCAAAGTCTGGTATAAGCAACCGCAGCACGTTTGTTTGAAGTAATGCGCGTTGGTCTCAAACCTGCGCACGCTTAATCAATTCCTGCAGCAGAGTGTAGTAGTTAGTTACTGCCCTCGAATGTCGTTCCAGGGGCTTTTGTCAAGTCTTGTCATACCATGCAAGTCATATGGACTTAATGTGACTGCACGGGGGTGTCGGTTTCAGTCCGGGCCTATACGAGTCATAATCTGCGTCTTATGTCCGTTTTTGCGACATTTTTCCAGTTTTTCAATCAATTGTCGTTTCAGGATGCTTTTCTTGATTTTGTTTGTACAGGTCTTTGTACCTTTTGCACCTTTCGCAAGTGTCAGTTTCACCTGTCAAGGGAATGTTGTGAGTTTTGGCACATTAATGCCCAAAATTTCATTATATTTCGTGTCTAAGGATTCACATTGTACCCTGGGGCTCTGTCTCCCTTTTCGTTCGAGCTAGGCGAGTCTGTACATATGTGCGCGCGTCTGTGTGTCGATTCAAAGCACTTGTCAATGCAAAGTAGATATTAGTGGTTAGTTTTTGCATTCTCTTCAACACTTGCAAAAGAGAGTCAATAAACTGGAAAACGCCATTGTAACATTGCTACCCTTAGTATCCGTAATCCGCGAGCAGCGGAATCTCTTGAAGCAGCAGGGGCACATCAGCCCAAGGCCAAGCAGAGCATCTCTGGGGCTCACCTATGGGGCATATCTGCCCAAGCATCGAAAAAAAAGGGGCACGCAGGTCCAATTCCAGTGCTCAAACGTTAACTGGAGCACGTCCGCTCGTTCAACGTCTTCCTATCTGGGTGCATATCTCAAAAGCACAGACAGTACAGTAATGAGGATCAGTGGTAGTCCTTAGGTGTCGTTTTCCTTCTAGGAGCCGCCCTAAGCTTGCATCTGCATTTTCAATGTTTTATACATGTCATTGCATATTGTGTGTATATCAAATGTTGAACGCAGGAAAAATCCATCAAAACGACAAAGCAAGCCTGCCCGGTATCGAAGGCAGCAAGTAAACAGCTCAGCAGTTGTCACCGATTTCTCCCCAGCAGCAGTCCATCTTGTCAATATCCATGCTATTTTCAAGGGTAATCTCTCCTTGGGATACTTCAAATCAAATCAACGATGGTCAGCCATATCATTAATGACGGTCAGCCATATCAGTCATTCAACGATGGTCAGCCATATCATCCATGACGGTAAGCCATATCGGTCATTCAACGGTTTGATCATTTATACTGATGATCCTTCCATCCTGTCTGTAACGGCTCGATCATTTATACTGATGATCCTCCCGTCCAAGTTCCCAACGGCTTGATCACTCGGCACAATGATCTCCCCATCCGCTTTCACCGACAGCTGATCCTGTCAATTCCCCCAACGGTTCGATCATTTATACTGATGATCCTCCCGTCCAAGTTCCCAACGGCTTGATCACTCGGCACAATGATCTCCCCGTCCGCTTTCACCGACAGCTGATCCTGTCAATTCCCCCAACGGCTTGATCACTCGGCACAATGATCTCCCCGTCCGCTTTCACCGGCAGCTGATCCTGTCAAATCCCCCAACGGTTTGATCATTTATACTGATGATCCTCCCATCCAGGCTTCAACGGTTCGATCATTTATACTGATGATCTTTCCACCCCGGCTTCAATGGCTCGATCATTTATACTGATGATCCTCCCTTCCAGTCTTCAACGGTTCGATCATTTATACTGATGATCTGTTCGTTCAAAAACCAAAGCGCGTTGAGGCGTTCTTCAGTCAATGTTGAGGCATTGGCAAATCGAAGCGCGTTGAGGCGTTCTTCAGTCAGTGTTGAGGCATTGGCAAATCAAAGCGCGCTGAGGCGTTCTTCAGTCGGTGTTGTGGCATTGACAAACTAATCAACGACAGCTGGTCCTGTCCAATTTCCCAACTGCGTTCACGACAGCCGGTCCTGTCAAATCCACAAACAACGACCAGAACATCGTTCGATGGTCCGTTCATCCGCAACTGATTGTTCCCCAGGAGAGTCCGTCTTGGCCTGTCCCGAACGACAATCACCCTCAGTCTAGCCGAAAGTGCATCTTCCAGCAGGCTTATTGCTCTGTCTCGGATGGTCTTTGATAAGGAGATTGGCTCTGATTCCCAACAGATGGAATTCAACCTGCCTGACATGACCTACCCGTGTTTGTTGGAATACTTTGTGCCGAGGATAGCTTGATCCCTAGCAACGACGGCCGGTCCCGTCAACATCTGCAGTGACAGCCTGTCCTGTCCAAATTCAATCAACAAGCGGCGATGCAATCGTCCACTTCTACTTCCATCCCTAGCGACGGTCCATCCGTCTATTCAACCAATCAGGTTCTTTAAGTATTCATGTCTACTTTGCTAGCATGTTCTGCTCTGGATTGCCTTTAGGGGTGTCTAGAAACCTTTGACGTTACTTGTACCAATTCAATGGTGCTCCAAGTGCCATCAAAGGGGGGCTACTGTAGACACCCCAATCTGGGCTTCCAGATTAGTTTACTTACGGTATTTGATTCCCCAATGATGAAATGGATCAAGAACACCCCGGGAATGTCGAGTGTTTGAGCTTTGAGTGTTTGCAAATCCCTTGAACCTAACCTAGTCTTAAGCCACTTCCAAAAACCAAAAAACCCTATTGATGTGTGCCAGGGCGCAACCATCGCGTGCCGGGGCTCACCGTCGCGTGACGGTTTGACTCCATTGCGCGATGGTCAACCGGAGCATTGACCAGCGCGCCAGGGCGCACCATCGTGCGCCAGGGCGCATTGTCGCGCGACAGTTTGGAACCCTCGCGCGACGGTCAGAACCTGCCCCCATCACCTTTATTCAGCTGGGCAGCTTAATCACCAAGTAACCCCCAGCCAGCCTCGTGGCTGACTGACCTCCATTCTTTGGACCAGAACTACCTTTCCATTAATGGAAGGTGCTAAGCTTATAAATATCCCCCATTTGTTCTCTTTCAAAAGGTTAACAAAAATTTGGCATTCAAAGGGTCATCACTTTGTACTCTTTTAAGCTAATAAAAGAGATACAAAGACACCCCAAGAACATAACTTGTTCTTCTTCCACTCAAGCACCTCATTCAACCTCAATCCAATTCAAAGCTCAAACACCTTTCAAACCTCAAAAGCCAAAGGTATAACACCTTTGTTTTGCGTACTGTTCTGATCCCTGAGGGGGGCTGGCAGGGTCAAGGCTGGTAATCAATACCAGTCCTGGCCCTAAAGCTAGCAAGGTTTCAAAAGGCGTGGCCTAGCAAACCCTCGCGCGATGGACCCGAACACTCGCGCGACACTTCTGTCTGCATGAGATTGGTCCACGTGGGGAAGGGATGCTAGCATTTTCTTGTCTTATTCATGCTCATGGCTGTTATATAGTTTTATTTTGATATAGATCACTGTAAAACATGTTAATAACCAGTTTACTGCTTTCTTTTGTTAGAAATGTTAGTTTTACATTTCAATATTCTTTTCTGTTCTGTTGGAGTACCCCTGGGATCATTCTGGACCTGTCCCAGAGCCCAGAAACGTGCAAAACCAGACACTGGAAAGTTGGCTTGAACCATCGCGCGCTGCTCCCAAACCCTCGCGCGATAGTCAAATGGAGCGTTGACCAGTGTGACAGGGCGCAATCGTCGTGCGCCAGGGCGCAACCATCGCGCGCCCGGGCGCACTGTCGCGCGACTGTTCGGAACCCTCGCGCGATGGTTCCATTCTGTTCCCGATCAGTGGCTGGCCTTGCATGTTTAACTTGGTTTTTAGGCTGTTATTTTGTCCCCACACTGTTTATGGGGTGTTTTTGTTTATTTATTAGGCTTTTCAGCCTTTAAACTGTATATTATGACTACATAAACTGCTTGGTTTGTCCTGGGTGTGCACTGGTCCTTCCAGAGCCCAGAGAGTTTAAACTGCTTGGTTTGTCCTGGGTGTGCACTGGTCCTTCCAGAGCCCAGAGGGTTTGAGAATAAGAGCTGTGGGCTTAGGCTTACTGGCGCGCGCAGGTCTTGTAGTAGCGTGCGCAGGTATGATCAGCATGCATCGACTTGATCAGTGCATACTAGTTACCTCTTGCGTGCGACACTCCAAAACATGGGCTTTCCAGTCTGTTTAAACTCCACAGCAGCCTGTTCTCATCCTATACTAACTGTTCATCCATGCCATCTATCACATCCTGCAAACATGTTACAGTTTTAATCCCCAATTAACTGTTCCCCCGCCCTAACTGGCTAAAATTGATTTAATAAAAGAAGAATCGCAACGTTTTCAAAATGCTCAAGTAGAGACCGATCTCCGGATTGGGCGAGAGGGGTGCCATAAAACCATTCCCCTCTCGTAACCTGGCTCCCGAACCCAGATATGGTTATGACGGACTGGTTCCTTAACTTTTTCAAATCAAACAGCGTGGCAGGTGCTTCGAAATACGGTTCCTTGAGTGTCGGATCCTCAAAAACTCAAGTGGCGACTCTGTATTTTTTGAGCGCTTGCCACCTGCGCTCGCGCTCCCTCGATCCGGGCCCTTGCATTTTGGAAACCGGAATTTCCAGGGCATGCTGCCCACACCCTTCCAATCCAAAAATAGGGGGCATTTTGAAGAAACATCTCCCTCTCATACAAAATAGAGCGATTAGATGGCTGCTAGCTTTTGGAACCCAAGCATGAGTAGAAAGTAGGTTTGAGCTATTATATCCCTTCCTCTCTTAAGCCAACACCCTAACCTACAATATGGTCCATAATAAAGTCCTCTCGGATTGAAGAACGTGACTTAGCAACAAAATCCTAGATACTAGGGGCATAACCAATGTGGAAGGAAAAGTGGTGTGAAGCAAAGCGGCACAACTACATCCCCCTTTTAGAAGCGCACAATCTCTCATGAGGCACGCGGTGGTCACTTATCAATCCAACTCAAAGTAGTCAATTCACCCTGAAGCAGTAAACTCGATAGGGTCATGGGTTCGTGGAACAGTTTTGCATCTCTTGACGACTGAGTGGTTTTGAATGTGAATCATGTAGGTAAAATGACGTGGTTTTGAAATCCTCAAGGAGAAATTTTCAAAATTGATTTTATCCTAAGCATTTTTGACATAGCAATACAAGCACAATTACTTATTTGTAAATTTTCACGGAGGTAATATGGGTTTCCCATTTCATGAGGAGTGTAGCTAGAAGGTCCCTGGGCCATACAGTGTGTTAGCAGCGTTGCTAGAGTGTTGTAATCTTTCAAGCCTCTTGGATCTCATCGCCTTCTTTGTCATAGCCATTTGGCTAGTATAGAGTTTGTTGCCATCTTATGGTGTAGGAGAAGCACTAGCTTGAGTACGCGAAAGTTGAGATGTCCCAAAACACTTGCTTGCATATCACCACAATCACATGGTTGCTTGATGTGTAGTTTAGACAGTTGCATTGGCCTCTTGGCCCGTACAGTTGATTTGTCTACATGAGCACCTCACTATTTAGTCTTATCTAGACATTTTCCTAGGCCTCTTTGGCCTGCGCATTTGATTTGCTTTCATGTTTTTGTGGCTATTGTGGTTATTTGGTCTTGCATTGGTCTCTTGATCTAATACTTGATTTTTGTCTTCACTACTACATGTTGCTTGCATTATGAATATGTTTGATTATCTGTTGGTATGACGCCTCTTGGCTAGAGGAAAAAATAGGCGCTATCTCTTGATACATTAGGTCTCTCGACCACTATACCTCTTGGCATTGCTTCTCTCGATGTATTAGGTCTCTCAACCACTATGCCTCTTGGCATTGCATCTCTCGATGTATTAGGTCTCTTGACTTATACATCTCTCGGTGTTGTGTCCCTTGACGCCTGAGTCTCTTGACCTGTATGCCTCATGGCCTTGCATCTCTTGATATGTTATGTCTCTCGACATGTTGCACCTCTTGGCCCCTAAATGATGTGGTATTGTGGTGTACTATGTCTCTTGACATATTTTGCCTTTTGGCATCCTTTAATTGTGGAATGACCTATTTTACTCTAAGCATTCTATTAACAAAATAATGTGCACATACCTCTTACACCATTGTCTTGAATAATGTGGCTTGCAGTGGTTGATGTCTTTGTTGCATGTCACTTGACGTAAGCTAATCACATGTCCAATGATTCGAAGCATAATGAGTGTTACATTCTAAATTCCAAATAGAGTACGTGCACAGTTATCAAAATTACGTCTCTCGTCTTGTACGCCTCATGGCGTTGTATCTCTTGATGCATTATGATGATGTTTGTGAGTCACTAGATTTATTTTTCCTAAACATTCCCTTGAATGAAACCTTGTGCTACACTCATAGGATTCACTAGTTGAGTGCATTTTGCTATCAAATATACCCTGTGTTTGCATTTGAAACAGGTTACAAACCGGCTCTACGCCTCGGTTCTATCACTTCAAGCTCCAAGTTTCGACTCCTCAGGCTCTTGCCTTATGATTGATACCAGCTCTACGATCGTCAAGCTCCAAGCTCCGACTCCTCAGGTTCTCGCCTCATGATTGCAATCGGTTCCGTGCCTCGGTTCTCCCATCCAAATGCTCCGTGCTCCAGTTACTGGCCTTGTGCCCCCCCATCTCACAACCGTCGTCCGATTGTCTCCAAAAGATAGTTGGATTCCACCCAATTACATCTATTCCATCAAGCTCATTTGCAAGGATAGGCTACTCTACCGAGCTCCCCTCAGTCAAAGTAAGGATGATCATGAAAAGCAAACGACTCACCTGCTGTGTATTGATCTACCCCAAAATACTGAAGATGCTCTCTGCAAGAATTTCCCCGGCAGCTTGGCGCTCCTTCAACTACTCTCCGCCAAAATCCTGGCATAGCTCAGGTACATCGCTCGAAGGCTTGGTATGGCCCGATGGCAAATTCCTCCTCTAAAGCTCTGCGCTTTTGTTTTTGGTTGTCCCGAACTACGATTGGTCTGAATTTCCCCTGTGGAATACGTAGGCAGCCTCCCGGCCCGACCATAACTAAAACCTTTTTCAAAAACCCTTGGAATAGTGGTTAGACCAAATTGAGTTGCTTTTTTACAGCTTTGACTTTTACTTGAATACGCCTCGCGGTCTATCCAAGTTCAGTCAAAGAGGGGCATCTGTAGACACCCCAGTTTGGCTCAACGATTATTTCAAGTCCCACCTTGGAGACTATTCCGATGATGAATATGATATGTGGTTGTTGTGGTTAACTTGATGAAAGCCTTAGGAACTTTGTGGAACTCTTAAGGGATTAAGGAACACTTTGAAATAGGTGATAGGAGTACCAAGCGATACTTAGAGTGGATAGAAACGTGTTTTAGCCTTAGTAGCATCGTCGATCTTCAATTAAGTCTGCTTCGAGCCCATTTTTCATAAACTAAAGTTCCTTATTTTGGTGGTTGGATTCCACCATCTTGTAGTACTTTCAAAACCCTCTTTATTGATATATAATATGCCTTAAACCAATTTGAAACGAGGGAGATATGAGAATTTTACTAAAACAATCCATTTTCTGACTCACTAAGGGTAAAATCATCATATCTTTTGATGTACTAAATATATTTGATCCAAACCACTTGGGTTAGAAAGTAGACTCAACAAGCTTTCCAACGGTCCAAAGAACAAGCAAAACCAAGTTCGGGAGTGTCCGGAGCGAGCCCGCAAAGTTTGGCCTTTTGCTGGAAAATCCTTTCCGCGGCCGCCAAATTCTTTCTTCGGCCGTGAAATCCTTTGGGCGGCCGGCAGACCGATGTTTTCCAGATTCTGGAATGTTCAGCAGCTTTTCAATCCGTTTGCCCAAACCCTAGCAGCCGCGAACCATTACTTCGGAGCTACGAATATACTTACCATAGAGGTCTTATTGCCCTAGAACTCCACTTTGATTCACGCCATTTGATTGGCCGGAGTGAGTCACCGATTGCCTATATAAAGGGCCTTAGGGTTCCGAAATAACGACCACGAAATACACATCTCTCCACTCCATGATCCGCCCCCAAACTCTACAGAAATCATCTCCTATCAATCCTCTACAAAAGCCCTAACATCCCGTGAGTAGCCGCATCCGAGAGTAAAAACCCCCTCTACAATCAATCACAATCCAAGCAATCAATTACTGAGGGATCAAGGTGGTGAGGCCCAACGGCCTATGGTTTGATTTAATTTCCGTCTCTCGCTTTTAATTAGTTCTTTCTATTAACTGTTCGTATTCTGGTGTGAGGAAGAACATCGGCTGGGGAATCAATCCTTCGGCCGATATATAGATCCAGTGGGATTCCTCGGCCGTGATATCAATTCACCGGCCGAGGGATCTATTTGCTGGGACATATTTGTTTTCTGTTTATTCTGATGCATGCTTTCATTTATCGTACTGGCTCACCTTATCAACTGTTAAAGGCTAAAAACCAGATTATGTGTTAGAATTAAATAAAGCAAATATACATTGTATGTCGAATGATTATGGGCCACTCTCACGACTGGGCAAAGAGGGGTGCCTAACACCTTCCCCTTATTGTACTCTTGGCTCCCGTACCCGGAATCTCTGTCCATTTTTCCTAGTTTTAATAAACTAGGTGGCGACTCTATTTTGATGATAACCGTTATCGTGTGGCGATGTTCCTAGACATGGGGATGTCCACGATCTTGGTTTATGAAGTGAAACCAAACAAGCGTGATCAATCTGTATGGCGATGCCCCGTTTGGGAGGTGTCTACAGTTGATCGTCGTTGATGATATGGCTGATCATCGCTGAATGACTGAGACGGACGATATGGCTGATCATCGCTGAATGGACTGAAACAGACAATATGGCTGATCGTCGTTGAGGATTGGACAGGACCGGCAGATCATACTTTAGGATGAACGTGCCATTGTGGATTGGACAGGACCGGCTATTGTTGAATTGGTTCTGCAGAAGATTGCATCGCATCCTTTGGAAAACCAAATCGCGGATTAGGGAGGCTTCTTGCATCCGTTGATCAATGAGAACCAAACCGCAGGAGAATGCATCGCACCCTTTGGCAAACCAAATCGTATGATGGCGACCATTTTGGCTACCTTCCTGCTTTCAACATTTAGTATACACAATATGCAATGACATGTATACTGTATTGAGAATGCTGATGCAAGCTAAGGGCGGCTCCTAGGAGGACAACAATGCCTAAGGACTACCACTGAGCCTCATTACTGCACTATATGTTACTTCTGAGATGCGCACCCAGATAGATAGATGTTGAGCGGGCCGTCCTACCCCAGTTGACATTTTAGTAGTGGCATGAGTTGCATTGGGCCTGCGTGCCCTTTTCTTGATGCTTGGGCGGATATGCCCCATAGATCTACTTTGCCTGGCCTTAGGTCGATGTGCCCTTGCTGTTCACGAGATTCCACTGCTTGTGGATTACAGATGCTAGGGTAGCAATGTAAAGATTGCATTTTCCAGATAAACCAAACGCTAATATCTAATTCGCATTGATGAGTGAACTGAGCCGATGCGTAGACACACATATATGTACAAACATGTACAGACTCATCTAGCTCGAACGAGACAGGAAGAAGAGCCCCCAGGATATGACGCAGACCCTTAGACATGCGGAATACAATGAAATTTTGGGCATTAACGGGCCAAAACTCAAATATCCCCTAGATAGGTGAAACTGACACTTGTGTAAGGTCAAACAGATGTACAATGACCTGTACGGACAAACAAAATAGAGGAAAGCATCCGGTCATGACAATGAATTGAAAAGTTGGAAAAATGTCACAAAAACAGACATAAGACGCAAATGAAGACTCATATAGGCCTGGACTGAAACTGACACCCCCGTGCAATCGCATTAAATCAAGATGACCTGAATGGTATGACAAAACTTGGCAAAAGCCCCTTTGAATGACATTCGAGGGTAGTAGCAGACTGCTACTGTCAGCTGCAGGAATTGAAGAAGCGCGCACAGGTTTGAGACCAACGCACATCACTTTGAACAAACGCGCGTGAACCTCAAACTAGTGCACGAGGCTGCAGCTGCTCACACCAGATTCGCTAAACTTAGAAAAAGCTATGAGCCGCTAGGCTTCTCAAGCATTTCGTTCTGTTTTTGATGCTTCAAATATTTTTAAGGCTTTTGCTAAGCTTTGAAATTGAAATAGTAGTTTGCAATAAAATTGAAAGATGATAGATTCCCCCCTTTCGATTCTCCAATGAAGCCTGTCTTGATCTTAGATCCACTTCGACTTTTGATATGTACCAAAATGTCAACCATGGATCCAATTGATAGATTATGACCGAGTCTCGAAGAGAGACTGCCTACGTATCCCATTCTGGGAATCAGGTCAAAACGTAGTTCAGGCTAAGGGTTACTCTCGAGTATTTACCTCTCCTTTTACGCTCTAACTTTTGCCTAGTACTGCCCATTCGGGTCTTCGGTCTAGCGAGCTTTCAAATATTGCCTATTTACTTTTGCCTAGACCCCCTTCATAGGTTTTTGGTCTAGCAGGCTTTCAACAATTGCCTAATCATTTTTGCCTAAACCGCCTTCATAGGTTTTTGGTCTAGCAGGCTGCTCTAACTTTTGCTTAGAACTGCCCACCCTTGGGGTTTTCAGCCCAACGAGCTTCTCTTAGGAAAAAGCAACTTTTGAATTGATCCAGGTTGACCCATGTATTGAATTTGTTGCCATTGAGGTCGATGATCTTTGGCCGCAGCCCCATATACAATGGCTTTGATGACGTAGGGTCAAAAGTGCTTCGGTTGACATGCCTTGCTCCGAGCCATTTTGTACACTTTCTCATTTGTGCCTGGCGGAACACCGCTGCCATTGCTTTGAACATGGTACAAGGCTTGGAGCATTCTGAGCTTCTGCTTTCTGGCTTGACATCCGGTAGCAAGGGATTTGATGCTTCTTTATCTCAGGATCAATGCGAGCCGTGACTTGATGAGACCACGCCAAGACGTCGATGAATTCTTTGAGCCTGTCTGCTCGGGCGTAATGCTCCTCTGGGGACAGTGTTGAACGAATTTTGAACCATTCGGGGGGGTCAACCTCATCTTTCAAGTTTATTAAAACTACTTCTTCATTTATTAGGCTGAGCATGCCTTTCGTCTTCCCTTTTGGTGAGGGAACACATTTCCTTGGGGATGTTCCCATCGAAATTTATTCCTTCATCATCAGGGTCAACACAGTTTATTCAAAAGCCAGCGAAGTACTTAGAAGCAGGATAATGCATATCATAAAAGAAAGCTCGGGGTTGCTGTCACGACCCCATCCCAATAGTTGGATAATAGGAATGTCGTGACCGGCCAGTGGATCTCACTTCCACCCAAGGCCTCATAACTACTCAATCCAAAAATACAGAAATTTTCAACAGTTTAAAAACTGCGGAAGCATTATTACATTTGACAAAACACCATCAGAGCCTTAGCAAATTTACAATCTTTACAAAATGTAAGTGATCTTACACAAAATGGGGAACAGACAATTCCCGGTTTGGTTTTCAAAATTTAGCTATACAATATTTACATGTCCACCGGGCAGCAGCTTACTTCATCCCTACTCGCCATTACCTGAAGAAAAATAGTAAATTTTCATAAGCCGAAAGCTCGTGTGAGATACAAAACCAAAGTTATACGTTTTGCCACGGAAATAACTTTCATAAGCTTCTTTGACATATATAATTTACTCATAACTTTCTCATAACTTCATAAGAGGAAGATTCATAACATCTTCATCACATAATCTCATGATGCACATCCAACAGCTAAACATGCATAGGGGAGCGACCCCACGTGGTGTGAAATGATCAAATCACGGCAGCTGGTGCCACATAACATTCCTCCCTTATAACCCCTTCGTTGGTCATGGTATCTTTAAAATCCGTCCCCCTGACCCGGGACACCGCTGTCTGGACGCATCAAACTTTGAGATCATAGAATCGTAATGACATTACACCATCACCTTTAGATGGTAAGGCCGGTGTTCATAGAATCATCCTTTCTTAACCATAGCCATTCGTATGAAATCGTCATCTTTGAATAAAGAATTCATAGCATATTTCCATGGCATAAAATTTAGGAGGCATAAAAACAGTTCATCAAATCATGCTTCCTTATAACATATCATAAGTTTTGAGAATATGAAATACACAACATAATTTGTTTGAAAAAGCAATATAACTGAGGTTAGAGTATCTCACCTTTGATTTCTCGAGTGCTACGCTAAAGACATGAATCGTTCTCATTCTTATCCCTTGAACCAACCTATTGTCAATTACTTCGTGTCACGATATATTCGATAAAGAAATTAAAAGACTAGAGACCTTCTCGATCGTGAGTTGGTCAACTGGTTTCAGAAAGGGGTTTGGGCTTAAAACATTGGTCTGCTATTCTTAATCAAATTGTCCGGAGAACTTACTTTGTTTAGCAATGAAGCTATTTTCACATGGGTACACATATGTGATCATTACCAGAAATTTAATAGAACTCAAACTGACTATCTGGATTATTTTAGCCTAAACAAATCAAGACTTAATTAAGGACTACATGTGTACCTAACTAAACATCCAACATCTAAATACATATATCACACTCACAAAACAGAGCACATCATGCACACACGGCACACGACTTAAACAGCTGCGGCGTTGCCGCCACTAAACCTCATGTATTTTGTGTTATTTTCCCAGCCGAGGAAAGGAAGGGAAAAAGAAAAGTATGGGAAGGTCCAGCCATGACCGCCGCCGCGTGCGGTGGTCCACGTAGGGATAAAAGAGGGAGGGAGAGAGAGAAAAGGAAAGAGGAAATTACTCATTGTAGTTTTCCGGCAGTAATCGAAGGAAGTCAGATGTCGGATCTAACACGAGGGGGCGCACGAACTGCTCCTCTCACTCTCTTCCTTCACCGCTTCTTTTTCCTTCTAGTTGCTTCTTTTCTTTTTCCTTTGACCCTTTTTTATTTACTATTACTAATATATACTAGATATTTTAGAGGTGAAACATCCAAAGTCACTCTTAACTTATGTGACATGAGGACACATGTACCAATCAAATTCCTAGCTGTGGCAACTAGTACGTGAAACACTAAGGTAATTGAAATGTCAAAATTTTAATTCTACTTCCTAATAAAATTTGTTCTGATTCAATTATTCACGTCCGGGTTCCAAACTCGAAAAGATTACAACTTAGACTAATTAAAACGTGTAGCTTCTTAGGGTGTCGTTCGCTTTCTAAAGAAAAGTATTAAACTCCTAAAATTATATCGTGCTATACTCGTATCCTAAAAATATTTACTAAAGTGCATATTTTTTTATTCTCGTAACCTAGTTAGGATCACATAAGTATACTTTTAGATGCCGGGCCTGACAGTTGCCAAGTACAGCAAAAGACACAAACTAAAATAGAAGTTACGACGTGGAGGGCCAAGAGGTACAAACTCCGACCCAGAGCTAGACTTAGACAAACGCAAAAGACTCCGTGTCAGACTCAGACAAAATGCCAATGCAAACTAGACGCGGTTTTGAAAGTGCAATTTTAAAAGCTACCCTTAGCTTCCACAATGAGAGGGGTAAGGACCTCGAGGGTGTCAGGCCCAAGCAACAGCACTTCGGCTTCCTCAACTTCTTCGACCAAACCCACTTGGGAGAACAGCAACTCCAAATTCCCTTGAGTGAAGGACCTCAAACAGTCAGTCTTCTCCTTTGTAAGCTCCTCATCACTATTAGTCCAGGTGCCAACAGTGAAGACCGCAATTGCCCAACCTACAACCATCATGTTAACCTCCGGTTCAGACGGGATGGATACGATTGGTTTGGGTTGATTTGCTGGGATGATATAGTGGCTAGGGTTGAATATGGTGGAGCTAGGGTTGATTTGAGTGGAGGTAAACGATATCTGGCTAACATAAGGGTTGGAATCGTGTTGAGGTAGGGAGTTGGAGATGACATTGGGCTTTGCTGAGGGTGGAGTTTGAAGAGTGCTGTTATCAATGAGATCCTGAATCTCATGTTGAAGACGATAGCACTTGTCAGTGGGATGGCTAGGCATTTGGTGGAAGGCACAAAAGAGGTTAGGATTGTAACCAGTAGGTAGGACTTTGGGAGGAAGAGTTGGGGTCAAAGGTTTGAGATGCCTAGATTTGACGAGCTTTTCCATCACAGCGGACAGAGGTGCCTCAAAGACAGAGAAACTCCGAGGTTGGGTTCGGGCCCGGAAGCTTTGAGTGTTTTGCACTTGATTGACGTTGGCAATATGGTTGGGGGAAGCTGCAACATTGTCTCCACTTGTATCCGCATTGGCATAATTGCTACTGCCAAACAACACACTACTATTTCCAGAATAAGCCCTCGGCTTTGATTTCTGAGGATTGGAAGAAGAGGACTCCCTTCTTGGTAGAACTCCAGTTTACAGTGCATCCTTGATGGCTAGGCTAGATTCGAAGAAGGTCTCAAAGCTTTCAAATGCTTGAACCAGCACGAGATGCTTAGCATAGTCGGGATGCAGGTTGCGGGAGATAATGCGGAGTTGATCTCTCTCGCTCGGGCACTCAGTCATTAGAGCAGCTTTGACTCTCCAACTTTTAACGAAGTCCGCAAAGGACTCCTTTGCTTCCATGTTCGTGGATTCTAACTCTCGAGTAGTCATCTTGAGCTAAGAGTTGTAGTTGTATTGAGCGATGAAGGCAGCCCCAATGTCCTCCCAAGTCCTCCTCTTAGAGATGTCGAGTGACAAGAACCAATGGAAAGCAGGGCCAGAGAGAGTTTGTGGGAACAGTTGTGACATGGCCTCAGGTTCGACTGACAATAGCTTCATGGCGGCATGGTAGCTGTAAAGATGAGTCTTGGGGTCACCACTCCCATCGAACTTGGCCAAGTCAGGCATTTTGAACTTATCAGGAAGCCTGGCATTAGGATATAGGCATAGGCAGTCCAGATCAATTCCCCCAGCACTAATCTTTTCAGATTTTGAGACGGTCTCTTCCAGCTTAGCCATCTTGGCCATGAGAGCAGTCAAATTAGGGTTCTGAGCAGGCCTATCCCCTGCTGGATCTGGAGGAGGCACACAAGCTCCTCTAGGGTTGGGTAGAACTATGAGACGTCCTGCATGATTTGGATCTTCGACCATGATAGGCTGTTCATGAACATCCTCTTCGGCCTTGCCTTCCTCTTGGACGGCTGGAGGGAGGCGAGTGTTGAAAAGGTCATTCAAACAGGTGATGTTAGCATCTGTTTGAGCAGCCCTTTGCTACATAGATGTGATGCTATTCTGAAGGTTCATGAGCATGGTTTCCAAGTTGAGCGGCTGCGGTTGATCTGCATTGACAGGTGTCTCGGAGGTGCTTGAAGTCGAAGAAGCTGATGGGGATGCCGGCTGCAATACTTCCTATAAAATTGATAACGAGCCTGATTGTAGAGCGACCAACAGAGAACGTGGAGAGTCTTTCGTTGTGACTGACTGGGATTCTAGCCTGACAAGCCTCTGAACCGGATTTCGACGTAGATGTTCCCAAGCAGGTTGGCCTTTCTGCTTCGATACTTTCCTTAACGGTGCAATAGCTTCAAACTAGACAGTAAAGTAAGTGAAAGCTCAGTGGCGTTCCAGCAGCATTTAGAATGCAATGCACACGTCATCGTCGTCGGTGTCCTCCTAGACTCTGCAACTAAAGACAAGTCTGTCTCATGATGTTCGGATGCTGCTAGAATCCTCAGAATTCTTTTCGATAGTGTATCCTTGAATAGATCGACTGATCCTAAGAGATGTCAAAATATACTAAGTCTTCGACTTATCCTTTTTGAAGTTTCAACTTTGAATTTGGAACAACTCGGTATTGATGACGTGACACTTTAGCCAGGGTGGCGTAAGCGACTTCACGCTTTAGCCGGGGCGGTTGTAAGTGACTTCACACTTGTAACCTGAATGATATCAGTGTCACGGCATCATTACTTTATGGTTCCTTATTGTCGGTTGAATCCTCAATTAGGCATGAGCCAAGGACTTAATAAGGTTTGATTTCTCAAAGTCTCACCGATCTAAGGATTTTGAAAATTGACAACGTGCACCAACGAGATGCACGACTCTTCATCGGGCCACAACAGCCTCCTAATAATTCTAAGATAGACTCGAATGAGAGACAACCTAGAAGCTGCCCTAAACATGCTCCTACGCAAGACGGAATGTATGTACAGTACATGCGATAGGGAAAACAATAACACGTAGACAGTATATGGGGTTAGATGCAAAATAGATCTTACCTTGCGGGTACCTGTCTTAGTTTGGAGAGTTCTAGTGCTTTGTATATGCAAAGGCCGGTTTTGGTTTGTAATAGGTTCCTCGGACTAAAGCCAAGATATACCTCCTGCTACCAGCATAACCGTAGAGCAACAGTCAAACGGTAGAATGACTTATCATCGTCGAAGGTTGTTGGGCATTCGGGGTCCCTGGGCTCCGGTAAACCGTGCCGGATTGCCAAAACGCTCCAACGAGGCTATCCCACATCGATGCAAATAAGGAGATGACCTTGGAGGCTCTTTTCATCAAGCTCTGTATTGAAGAGGAGAATCGGGGCATGGATAGGAGTGCAAAGGCCTCCTACATGGCCAAGGCAAATATGATGGAGCATGGTCAATCTTCCGGTATGAGGAAAAACCAGAATGACAGGCGTTCTGACGAGCGCTCTAACAAGCAAACTGGTAAACAAAAGGACAAAAGTGTCAATCTAGGACCGAGAGGTGGTGTTGCCAAGAAACAAAAAGAGAAGTTTCAGGGTACATGCTTCAACTGCTTCGGGCATAAAGCTTCGGAGTGTACGAAGCCGCCAAACCCTCGCACTCAGGCGCACTTGGCTCAGGTAGAGGCAGGAGTGTCCGATATCAACCTCTCGGCTATGGTATCTGAAATGAACATGGTTGGTTCAAACCGGCAAGAATGGTGGGTAGACACTGGGGCTACATGCCATATTTGTTGTGACAGGCAGTTGTTCACTACCTTTGAGTCGGTTGCAAACGGTGAAAAGCTATTCATGGGAAATTCAGCTACCTCGGATGTTGCGGGGCAGGGGAAAGTGGTCCTGAAGATGACTTCGGGAAAAGAGTTGACTCTGAATAACGTGTTGTTCGTGCCAGATATTCGTAAGAATTTGGTTTCTGTTCAATGTTGAGCAAGCACGACTTCCGCCTGGTTTTCGAGGCTGATAGGGTCACTCTGACTAAAGCTGGAATGTATGTAGGGAAAGGTTACATGACCGGTGGTCTTTTTAAGATGAATGTAATGACTGTTATCCCTACCATCAATAAAAAGAAATCCCCTGTTGCTTTTGTGCTTGAGTCTTCCTTTTTGTAACATGGTAGACTAGGTCATGTTAATTATGATTCTATGCGCAGATTAATTAACTCGGACCATATTCCAGCTTTCCAATTTGATAAAAAACACAAGTGCGAGACTTGTGTAGAGGCTAAAATGCCAAGAGCATCTTTTAAAGCAGTAGAAAGAAGCACAGAACCTTTGGGTTTAATCCACACTGATGTGTGTGATCTGAAATATGTCAAAACTCGGGCCGGTAACAAGTATTTCATTACTTTTATCGATGATAGCACTCAGTTTTGCTATGTGTATTTGCTGAAAAGCAAGGATAAGGCCCTGGACAAATTTGTTCTGTACAAGACTCAGGTTGAGAATCAACTGAGCAGAAAGATTAAGGTGGTCAAAAGCGATCGTGGTGGTGAATTTCAGTCACCATTTGGAGAATTTTGTGCCCAGCACAGAATAATCTATGAAATCACGACACCTTATTCGCCTCAGACTAACGAATT
This sequence comes from Rhododendron griersonianum, assembly GCA_018127125.1. Taxonomy (NCBI): domain Eukaryota; kingdom Viridiplantae; phylum Streptophyta; class Magnoliopsida; order Ericales; family Ericaceae; genus Rhododendron; species Rhododendron griersonianum. The sequence continues at coordinate 7,797,718 of CM030798.1, read as the reverse complement.
GCTAAGCGCAAGAATCGTACATTGAAGGATATGATGAACCCTGTGTTGATCAGTTCTGAGTTGCCTCAGAACATGTGGGGGGATGCTGTTCTCACCGCTAATTACATCCTCAATAAAATACCTCGTAAAGATGTTGGTAAAACCTCGTATGAACTGTTTAAGGGTAGGAAGCCTACCTATACATTCTTACGAACATGGGGTTGTCTAGCGAAGTTAGCTGTACCTCCTCCTAAGAAGGAGAAGATAGGCCCTAAAACCGTTGATTGTGTGTTCATCGGCTATGCAGACGATAGTAGTGCCTATCGATTTCTTGTGTATAAGTCAGATATACAAGATATTCACAAGAATACTCTCATGGAGTCTAGGAATGTAGTGTTTTTTGAACACATATTCCCTTATAGATCCATTAGAGAGTCAAGTTTTGCTAAACGAACTTTGCATCCAGCTAATGAAAGCAGACAAGGCCAAGAAGAGGAAGTTGATGTTGAACCATGACGTAGCAAGCGAGCTAGAACATCAACATCTTTTGGTCCAGATTTTCTGACTTATCTAGTAGAAAATGAGCCTCAGACGTACTAGGAAGCTGTAAGCTCCCCTGAGGGTCCTTTGTGGAAATAGGCCATTAAGAGTGAGATTGACTCTATACTGCAAAACCATACGTGGGAACTGGTGGATTTGCCACCAGGTAGTAAGCCTCTCGGCTGCAAATGGATTTTCAAAAGGAAGATGAAAGCAGATGGGTCAATTGATAAGTACAAAGCTAGGCTTGTTATCAAAGGCCTAGATTACTTCGATACTTACTCAAAAGTCTCGAGGATTACTTCCATCCGGATGATCATCGCGATCGCAACTTTGCGTAACCTTGAGATACATCAAATGGATGTCAAAACAGCTTTCCTGAACGGCGATTTAGATGAAAAGTTCTACATGGAACAACCCGAGGGTATTTCCGCGCCGGGCCAAGAAAGGAAAGTATGTAGGCTTGTTAGGTCTTTGTATGGGCTAAAGCAAGCACCAAAACAATGGCATGAAAAATTTGACAATGCTATGTTGACAAGTGGTTTCAAGATCAACGAATGTGACAAGTGTGCTTATGTCAAAGACACTGATGAAGGGTACGTCATTTTCTGTCTCTATGTTGATGACATGCTCATTGTTGGTAGCAATGAAAGGGTCATTTAGTCTACCAAGGATATGTTAAACTCAAAATTTGACATGAAGGATATGAGCCTTGCAGATGTCATTCTGGGTTTCAAGATCACCAGAACATCTGTCGGACTTGAGTTGTCTCAGACACACTATGTTGACAAGATTCTTGAGAAATTCAACCTGTCTGATTCAAGCATTGCAAGAAGCCTTATGGATTTAAGTCTGCATTTATCCAAGAATGGGGGGGGGGGGAAGGCGTATCTCAATTAGAGTATTCTCGGATAATTGGGAGCCTCATGTACTTGATGAGTTGTACAAGGCCCGATATAGCTTATTCAGTCAGTAGACTGAGTAGATACACGAGTAATCCAGGTCGTGATCACTGGAAGGCAATAGTCAGGGTTCTGCACTATTTGAGGTATACTCGTGATTTGGGGTTGCACTACACCAGATATCCAGCAGTACTGGAAGGGTATTGTGATGCGAACTGGATATCAGATATGAAGGACTCTAAATCCATAAGTGGATATGTCTTTATCCTTGGTGGTGCAGCTGTTTCTTGGAAATCCTCCAAACAGACGTGTATATATAGCACATTCAACGATGGAATCAGAGTTTATCGCTCTAGATAAAGCATCTGAGGAGGCCGAGTGGCTCCGTCAATTTTTGGAGGATATTCCAAGATGGCCGAAACCTGTGCCACTGATTAGTATCCATTGCGAATCCATTGCGACAGTCAATCTGCAATTGGTAGGGCACAGAGTAATATGTATAATGGTAAGTCTAGACATATTCGACGTAGACATAATACCATTTGGCAACTACTCTCAAGTGGAGTTGTCGCTATTGACCATGTGAGGTCAAAGGACAATATTGTGGATCCGCTAACCAAAGGGTTAAACCAAGAGCTAGTTGAGCGAGCATCGAAAGGGATGGGGCTAAAGCCACTACGCTCATAGTTACCGTGGGGGTAGCCAACCTAGTTGACTGGAGATCTCAAGATCTAGGTTCAATGAGACTATCTTTCGTGAGTAGCCGAGAACGATCACTGTGGAGATGTAGAGACCCGTATTTTTTTTTTATAATTCCAGTGTTTAATAAAATGTTAGAACGCGCATTAAAGGAGAGAGATGTCGTAGTTATTTATTTTGCGGTTAAATGCGAATTAGTGGAAGGATGTAAGAATAATAAGTAGTGTGTGGTACATGTAAGTGTGTTTGTGTGAGTGTATGGACACACTTTCCATTCTCTCCCTTTATTATTTTTTCCCAGGACACACTTTCCTCTCTCATTCTCTCATTCTCTCACTCTCTCCCATACGGCTCTCACTCCTTCTCCTGACCTCTCAACCAAAAACCCACCAAATTGGTACACAACCCATACAAACCCACCCCTATTTTACCTTCTATATGTGGTATTGAGCTTGAATTTCGTGGGTCTTGCTCGGAGGAGGAGTATTCGGTTGATTTCAAAGTTTGGAGAGCTAGGGCTTGCTCAAATCGCGTGGGTTTCGATCCTTGACTTGAGGTAGGAATTTCTTACTCTTGTTATATGTTTGTGAGTTGATTTTATGCCTTAATCATGTTGTGGATCATTGAATTTTGTTGTTGAGCTAGCTTCTGAATTTCTGCACAAAATCGCCACTCGTAACCATCGGGTATCGATACCATTTTGTCAGGTATCGATACCAATTCGTCAAATTTGGTTCCAGCCTTGTGGGTATCGATACCAGGCTTATAGGTATCGATACCAATCCCTCTTTTTGGTCAGATTCGACATTGTTAATTCCTCGTTGATTTGTCTAACCCCTAATCATTTCTAATGTCTCTTAAACGCTATTAAACCACCCTTAAACATGGTTGCTCGTCCTCCAATGTCTTGTTGTCTGATTCCATTTCTTAGACACTCATTAACCAAAATTTTAGTATCGTTGTAAACGGAGAATGTATCGCCAGGTTGCTTAGGGACATCGTAGGTTATGTGAGGCATTGTGGTGAGTGTGAATGGGTAGATGGGTGTCCGTCTAGTGAATCGAAAGGTAGGATAAAAATTCGTATTCTTTTGATCCGTCTCGTTGTTCTCTTCTAATTCCTTTGGTGCTTGTTCCACGAGGTCTAGGTGTCGATATTAAAGATAGGTATGCCGTAAGGCGGTGATGAGTTGATACGTTACGTGTGGTATGCTTAAGGCAAGGGCATGTATTAATTTATTAGATGTAGTCATGATATAATTGACAGTTTGGAACGTTTTGAAATGTAATTCATGTGGTGGATCGTTAGATCGTTTGGAATGCTTGAAGTGAAATCAATGTTGTGCTAGAATTGTTGGGATGATTAAATTGTGATTGTTTGATCGACTCGTACGGATATGATGAGATTTGACACTACGGGTATCACCATTCGATGAGATGACCGGGCTGATAACGAATGGACGGTTATGCGATGTGCGTTTCTGCTAACCTGCGATTTGTGTTATGATGAATGGATGGTTATGCGATGTGCGTTTCCGCTAACCAGCGATTTATGATACATTGATTGAGGTCTGTTTTTTGATGAAGGGACAAATAATTGATTTTATCGGTATTTTGTTTAACGGATGGATTTTGGTTTTAGAAAGAGGATTTTTGGTATTCTTGAGCGAATCAACGGTTTTCGGTATTCCTGCACAGAATCAACGGACTCCGGCTATTCAAGCTCGAATGAACGGAGTGTGACCGTATTGGTCCTATTTTCACAAAACATTTTGCAATCAAAAGGAAAGTTTTATGGGAAAGAGGTTTGGCAATTGAAAATATGAAATCGAGATAGGTTATCGTGTCCATACATGAAGTGGTTAAGAATTCGTTGTGGGTTTGTTCAGTATAAGATGAGTTTAGTACAGCTTCTAGATTGAATTGTGCATCGATATGAATCCCGTTAAGACAATTTAAGCATTAAAGTCAGTGTCCGCTTGTTGTTTGGTAAACCTTTGTTGCCCGTGTTCGTTCATTGAAACTCATTCATTCCTGGTGCATGTTTCATCTCATTTTCATATAGCTTGAGTATAGATTTCTCTACTGGGCTAGTTTAGCTCAACCTATCATTTTCAAGTACATCGCTGGAACATTGGTATGGAGTGCTTGCCGTGCATCTGTCATCATCATTTTGGAAGCTATCAGGGGTGATTATTTTGACATATTGGGTAAAACCCTTTGAGAGATGTAAAACTGTAATTTTTCAATGTAACTCCTAAACTCCTTATCTTTTGACTATTTATGGATTTGGACCGAAATGCCGGTATTGTATTCCGTTTAAACTTAATCTTTCTCTTCAATAGATTATGGGAAGCATTTGGGGTATTGATATGTATACTCGTAATGGTTTTTCATTTAAAAATGTATTTATTATTATGTTGAAATTCGTGGACGTGATAGGAGACGCGGTCTCTTGCCCATTCCTATGGTATAGAACAGTGATACCTGTAAATGGAAAGAGGCTAAGCATTGCTTTTAATGACTTTTATGTGCTGGATTGCCAGGCGGGGTATAGCAGGATACCCTTTATAGAAAGGTCACCTATGTTAATATGAAGTGGGGCCACTTCTTTGAGAATTGTGGCGAAATTCTTGAGAAAATACTCGCAGAACCAGGAAAGGAGTGTCATGGCCAAAATGAACCAAACAGTGTGAACTGAACTACGTTAGGAGAAGTTCTGTGTGACGTCTGTTATCTTGGTTTACATCGGTGGCGGAACAGTTCAAAGCGGGACCGCACACTGGTCTGCCAATAAACCCGATAGGCTATCACAAGGGAAGGTTCCAGGCCAAAAGCCACCTATCCTATGTAGGAATTATCCATTGTCTCTCTCTCTCCGAGTCAACTTTGTACTCTGCGTTAATTTGCTTGCCAATTTCATTCATGGGGGGATTGTTGGAAAATTTCCATAATTTATGAATGATAATTTTTCAGCAGTTTTGACTGAATAATGCCCCTTGAATAGAGGTTAATGCTGGCATTTGCACCTCATATTCATTCTGGCAGTTTTGTATATTGATTCTCCCCTATTCAAGGCTGAGAAATCAATTTCCCATATTCATTTCCTAGCTGTTATAGAGGCCAGAGCTGTATATAATGGGCAGTCCATTCTTCATTCTGCACCAGCAAATTCACCAACTCTAAGAGCTCTGAAATTCGTTCTTTGTGTGAGAGAGAGACAGGCAGTAGTTAGTTCGCCAAGGCGGTCGACGGTGGTGTTCCGACGGCTTGCGGTTTGGCTGAGCCAACCTTGGGAGGAAGACGCTGAACAAGATCCTACAACACCCACGGTAGGCGGCGAATCTTTTTTAAGGAGACTGTGGTATCACACAGGACTCGGTTCTTGATCCGAAAATTCTGTTTGTATCTCGTACTTCATAATCTGTCTACTATTATATATTTTGTAACTTGATTCGTTCATGTAATCATGTTGTTATTAATGAGATTGTTCTCTGGAATTTCTGTTATTGCCGAATTTTTCCCAACAAGATGAACATTGTTCTTGTTTCCTTTTGTTTTGGTTGAATAATATACTCTGTAGACTTTTGATATGTAAACCGATAAAGACGAAGATTGTTCATGTTTCTCATGCTTTTGCTTGAAACAAAGTTCTCATTCGTGTCAGTTTGTTTTATGGAAGCACTAGCGAATGCTCGTGCCTGAAGGCATGGGTTCAGGCACGGGTCAAACAATGAGCAAAGGGAGCACCGGTATATGCGCACGACAAATTGAGGTGCAAAAAATATTCAAGCAGGTCAAAAAATTTCAAAATCCATAAATCACCCAACACACGTAATAAAAATTAAATAAAGTCAAATTGAATATATATATTTGTAAAACTTAACGTAACAAATAAAATGTCATTATGAGATTCCCAATGTCTTAACAAAGCTCTTATCACGATGACCCCATTGTTCTTTTGTCAGTCCTCGACATTCCTACATAAATAAGATTAAAAATCTAAACTAATTTATGTATAATCTAGGTATGACAATGAAATAAAAAGGACAACTTATCACGCCTACAATCTTTCTAATCGTTTATTACCTTTGAAAATGTGCAAACATTCTTCTGACCAATCAACTTTTAATATGAAAGTCACAATAGAGGCACAATGGTCAAGACACGCAGCCTTTGGAGCAACAATAATAAACACGTATGAGCGTCCATAATATTGAGAAAAATAGTATGTGAGCATTTGCACCCCATTATCCTGGCAAAACATCACAAATAAAGGTATTGCTATATTATTTTAATTATATACAATGTGATTTATATCTAGCTTTTAAGTATTTACCTTTAACATTAATTAATTTCTTCAGATTGGATGCGACACATGGTAAGATAAATTCTGCCTTCGTATCCTTTAGCAAGAGCTCCATTGAGCCAGTGGAATCTTTCACGGCCATCTTTACATTATTCCTAAGATGCATGCGAATAATTCAACCGCTTTGGATATGTTACATCTAAGTTGTAGTACTCATTATAAAAATGAATACCTGGTTACGGTTTGGACATCTTCTTGTCCGCATTGATTACACACAACCCAGCCATACTGATCTTCAACTTGCTTAAAGCATGCATTGCATAAATCAATCCATAGGTGTTCAACATATATTTTCTCGATGTGGCCAATAACGCGATAATATTGTACGTACGAAAAAATTCACAAATTCGAAGTGTAGGTATATAATGAAAAAAAATATTAACCATGAAATTATGTACAGAAAAATCTTACATTGGGCATAAACGCAAATTGGTTTATTCGAATTCTCTTGGCATTTGAAATTAATAGTATCTGTGGGAGCGAAAATCCATGAGTGCTATTCCATGCTACCAACTTTTGTGCATTTTTGTCTTCGGCAAACCTAGATTAGCACGTAATTTTTTAGAACAATTAATCGAACAAAATAATATTTATCTCAATTATATATTGTAGAGTATGCATCAACATATTAGTTTGATTTGCTCTATATCTAACTTAGTTCGGTTCATGCAACATCCTTTAATCTAGCCAACAAAAAAAAGGTGCAAACTACTATGTGTACCAAACTAACTGCTAAGTTATTTAGTTTGCCTTTCGGGCACAAAAAAAAAGTGCAAACATCTCTAACGCTTCACTTCGTCCCTTTCCCTTTCGGGCACATGAGAAATGGCTCCATTAAACACCTTTCGAATCTCTATTCGAAGTCGTAGCTCGCTGACTTTGCTTTGCCCTTGGGTTTGTCAACCAACCTATGGCTATCTTGATGCCCGATCTCTGGAACTAAAGGTAAGCTAAGGAAAGCCTTGTACAGTATAGAATAGAAGGAATGAACAACAGAGCAGAGCAGAGTAGCTAGGGATTTCCCCAGACCAGACTTTGTTTTGTACAGCTGCCTATTAAACAATATTACTAATAGTTCTCATAGTCTCTAATCTGATCTGAGAACGGAATGAAAAGAAATCGAAAAGGTGAACGGTCAAACTACATGCAATCGATAGCCAAAAGAGAGAAGCCAGCTGCGGCACACTAACACTGACTATATCCTACCCCGGTGACTGGAGTCATTTCCTTGTTTCTCCATCACATTGAATGGCACCAAAAGCATTTCCAATGAGATGCATCAGCAACGGTTCAGTGGGAGAAAGGTGATGTTGAAGATGTGCCAGCCTACGTTCAGGAATCAGACTCATCTATGACAATTACCATGTCCCTCAACTGATATACCTTGTCCAACCAACATGACTCTCCCTCGAGTTACCAAAAAAAAAATCCATGCAAATAGAAAGCGATAATGAAAAACAAAATCCATATGAAATCATTTGTTTACCAGTGAAGGTGGGAGAGTGGTACCTTTGACCTCGGTGGTTCCCGCTACTCCGGTGAAGGCAAAAAAGAAGAAGAAAAAACTACTCTTTGTCGCTAACATAAACAAATGTCTTGCTGTTCTATGTGGAAATGGTTAATCTCCCATAATTTGGGTGCCTATTGAGTCTCTCATCCTATCCAAATTACAATAGTTCAAGATCACCAAATTCGTCTGCCTCGCCAATGCGTGACAATGTGGCAACTCCTATAGCAGGTGACTTCTTTTTAGATAACATGAGATGGTGACTTCACATATACTTGGTGATATAGAAAATAAAAACAGAGATGGTTACAATACCAAAGGTACAAAGAAAAATAGCCACATTACAGGTTAGTCATATTTCAATGCCAAACAAACAAAAATAACCAAAAGTCAAATGCCAAACAAACTATCGTAATGACCAACAAAGATTGAGTCTCTTAACACAATCGAAGAGGACCATTTCCAATCAGCCAAAACAAAGGCCAAAGATGGGTTCGAGATTGGTTACCTTAAGTCTTTTCATGTCGTCCTGGTTGAGTTTGAGAGAGCATGTTTTAGATGTGGGTATGGTATCTTAAAACCTGTAGAGCAAAAATCAACAACAGTTAATAAGGCAAAAAGGAACAAACTCCATTTGCCAAAAGACATGCTACCTTGATTTTTCAAACAATAACTGTATTGGGGTCAAAACGAATTAAAGAAAAATACTCCCTCCGTCCCTTATTTACAGTCCAGTATTCCATTTTGGGCTGTCCCTTAATAAGTGTTCATTTTGTAAAGTTAGTGGGTAAAAGTTGGTACATTGTCTATTTTGTCCCTAAAAATATATTCCATTTTGAAAAGTTAGTGAGTAACGAAACAGGACACTTAAAAAGGGACGGAGGGAGTAATGCAAGTAGTACTTAATGCCCTGAAAAGAAAAATAATGTTTCTTTTACGTCCAAAAGCACTTTCAGACTCACTCATTTTCATCCAAGTACTTCATGCCCTGAAAGTTACAGTAATGATCGTAAGAACCCTAACTGTTCCAGAAACCTTCTTAAAAAATAAGCAGCTTATTTCACATTTTCAAACTCAAAAATAATATAAATGAAAAATAATTTTTCAATTTTTTTTGCACCGTATTAAAGATCTCAATGAGATCTATCAAACAACATCCATAGTGGTAGGAAAATTATTTGCGTAAGCATATGATTTTTGAGCTTGAAATTACCTTCTTAAATAGGCATCAACAATAGCGCAACACAAAAATATAAATCACCATTTTGGATATATAACACCATTTTGGATGCCCTGTTTCTTTCTAAACAATTTCTCATTCTGAGAAAGATTTTTTCTTTTCATCTCTTTCCCTATACCCTCTAACACCATTTTGGATGCCCTATTTATTTCTAAACAATTTCTCATTCTGAGAAAGATTTTTTCTTTTCATCTCTTTCCCTACAATTTTTTCCAGAAAAACAAGCAGAATATAAAAGATGAGAAGGAATTTGATTTCCCCCAAATTCTCTTTCTTTATCATTAAAGTCATAAAAAAAAAGTTGCAACAAACACTAATTCAACAATTAAGGTTACAAAATTGGAAAAAAGGGGAGCAACAACATACCTGGACGAATGAGAGAGAACCCGAAATCAAAATAGAGAGGGGAGTGGTGGTGGGTATGGGAAAAGAGACGATTGAGAGAGTGAGGGAGGGGAAAGAGCGTGTGGACTGGTGGAAGTCATCGGCGGCTTGGCGTTGGTGGGATTCGGAAGACGAAGACAGAGAGGTCATTGTTGATTGTGTGTGTGTGAGAGAGAGAGAAGATGGAGCAGATCGGTTTCTCTAGAGAGAGAGAGAGAGAGAGAGAGGGGACAATGTGCTCCATCGGTGGCTGCACTTCCCTTCTTTGGAAGGATTCAAATTCTCCCTCCGTCCCTTTTTAAGTGTCCCGCTTCGTAACTCCAATTTATTAAGAAAACATCATCATTACACCTTTCACACCAACTTTTACCTCCACTTTCCCTACTTACCCTCTATGGAGACGTCATCATTACACTTTTACTCACTAATTTTTCAAAATGGAATCTACTTTTAGGGGCAAAATGAAAAATGTATTAACTTTTACCCACTAACTTTACAAAATGGACACTTATTAAGGGACAGCCCAAAATAGAATACTAGACTTTAAAAAAGGGACGAAGGGAGTAATATTTCCATAAAAACTGGGCTCGATTCTTGCCCTAATAATGTTAAGTATTTACAAAAATGCCTTTTGTAGGATGAAGGGTAAAGATTTATATAGGCATGAGGATAAATCTAAAGCGTTGGTTATTTTTTGGATTCAAACACAGCTCTGTTTTATTATATAGATGCTTGCGTGCAGCAGATGGTGAAAATCAGATATTATTCACAACAATCATAGGAGCAAATGGTTTAGAGTCGGACCACAAATTAAACCTGTGAGGCGAATCTAGTTATGAGATTTTATGAATCTATGTAACTCATTTGAAGAATTTGATTCTAGAATTTGATTGCGTTTAACTAGAGTGCATATTATACACACTGGAAAGAAAGTGCGTATTGGAAAATATCTCTATAGCATATGAGAAAGAATCATAGATGCAGAGCTTCTTGTCTATATAATCTAGGGAAACTTAATTCTTTCCTTGTCTTCTTTGCACAAATACAACACCAAGCTAATCAACGTTCTTGGAGCAAGGTCATGTGGCACTTCAATTGTGTTGTTATTGGTAAATACTCCGAGATCAATAACTTTTGTGTTGGGTTTTGGGGACAAATTGACATGTAATGCATTGTGAGTAGCATGGAGCATTGCTTCAAGAACACCTAATAACTTGCGTAGTAAATGAGTTTTTTTTTTTTCCCACGCAAATATCATGTATGAATTATGATTGTCAAACAGACACCAAAGACATTTTACAACTAGGAGTACACATGCAAATGCAAATCTTAGAGACTTTCACCCGAATGTACCATGTCTTTGATTACTTGACAAATCCGATCGATGACAGCAATACGCATAAATATGCAAATCTTAGATGCATCAAGCATCCTTTTAACCATTCCAGACACAAATTTTAATAAGCATCCTCCTTCATTACAAGCTATATCTTATCTTATTATACATTACGTCCTCCTGATAAAAGATTTCTCCTTTTTGGAGAGTGAGAAAGCAAGAGGGTACCGTGGAAATTTCTTTCCCAAAAGAAGACTCTGCGTCCTCTTCCACTCATCCTGTTATCTTTCCGTCAAGGATTGATATGTTTGTAGATGGCTCTAGACCCGGACCTCCAATTAAATATTTCCAATCTAGTGGTCTCCCAGTCTTCTATTTCAAAAATCCAGAAACAGGTCATTGTTATTTCGACTTCTGTGATTGTGATGACTGTTTAGAAGCCAATTTTCTAGAAGATGACGAGGACTTTGAAGAACCATGTCCCATATGTCCTTCGTTACCTCCCAAATCTCCACCACATATGCTGCAACCCTCCACTACCAAATGGCCTATCGTCTCCAAAACCATGCCTTTGACATGTCCTTACCCTCTTCCACAGATGAAGCCCTTTTCCTAACCGTTAATGCACCTCACCAAGCTTCTTGTGTCCATGTCCCACGACAAATTTCTCGCCCTGAGCTTCTCAAGCTTCTCCCAGAAACTTGGGTTACAGCTTACGAGAAAAATCAGCAAAACCTATTCCTGTCCAGACTTCAAACCCACAAGGATGCTGAAATGAAGCATCTAAAAAATCAGCTTCACTCTCTCCAAGCTCAGCAGTATTCCCAGCAAAAAAGCCCATTTGAAATGTTCACATCTTCCTCTCAACAAAGTTTGTTTGGGTATCCTCAAATGTCTCAACCCTTACCTATAAACCCTACCTCAGAATTTGGTGAGTCAAGCTCCATCTTTGGAAGCTCATCAACTTTCCTTCCTCCACCAAAAAGACCATCTCCACCAAAACTTCCTTTCCCAAAACCCCAAATAAAACCTTTTCAACTTCCTTCAGTTCTAACTCCACCATCCACTTCTACCTCAGCTCCAACTACCTCTACTTCTTCTAAACCATCTGACCCAAATCTAAAATCACCCCAGCTAATGGTTCAGCCAGCCTCCAAAAATCCCATTTCCACTCTCCTTCATACCTTAGCCACTATACCAGAAACCCCATCTCCAGAACCAACCATTGAGTCCGATTCAGATGTTGAATCCACTGACTCTATGCCAATACCTCATGTTTTCATGATGAACCCCGAAAACCCAGAGGAAAATGTTGAAGATCCTATCATTGAAGAAGGTCCTGAGTTTGAAACACCTCAAGAAAATCCAACTTTTGATTCCTTTTCACACTCCAATGTCCATACCCAAGGTTTCTCCTTTGATAATATTCCCCCATCAAAGTGGTTGGATAAACTTTATGAGATTCATGCTTGGTGCACTGCAGCTATGCTCTCTCCAAACACTACGCTTAGTCTTGTCATTACTAAGTGTACAACAAAATTTCTTGGCCGACTACGTCAATGGTACTTAGCTCTTGGTGAGTACCGACAGTTACAACTTAAGCAACTGCCAACTCTTGATCAATTCATCTCAGTTCTGCATACCGAGTTTCTTGGAGATCATAACAACACAAAGGAGTTTGTTCGAGAAGAATACCTCAGCATGAGATGCTGTTCATTCAAAAGGAGAGATCTGGAAATCCATTATGACCGTATGTCTCAACGGTTTTATCTTCTCAACGGCATGGATGATGTCAATCTTAAGCAAGCTTTTCTCAATTCCCTTCCAGAACCATTGGGAAATGAGACAACAAGGCTACTTCAAACAAAAGGATTGACGTTAAATGCAACATCTCTTGGTGGTATTTATCAGCACTCTTTGATTGCCTTGGAGAAACTGTGCAATCACCAGAAATTCCTCAGAACTCTTGAAGAACAGGGAAAACTTCTTGGCAAAGCTTGTGATCGGCCAGACTTATCTATAAAGTGCAAGGACAAGAAGTGCACTTGCCGTCCTTCATATCGGAAAGCCAAACACTTTCAGAAATGGAAGTTCAAATCTCCTGGCAAGTTCTCAAAGTTTTCCAAGTCCGGCAAGTTTTCACGTCGGAAAAAATGGAAGTTTTTTAAGAAGAAAAAGTTTAGAGGACAGCGAAAGTCTGATCGCTGTTATATATGTGGAAAGAAGGGGCACTGTGCAAAACAGTGTCCAAATAGAGCAGCAAGAGACAAGATGGTGAGCTCTTTGGCTCTCATTGATGATGATCTTGACAATGCTGATGTTGAATCCCTATTTTCAGTTGATGATGAAGCAACAGATGAAGCAGTCCTGGCATTCACCTTTGATGATTCTTCATCAGAATCAGAGGATTCTTCTGATGATTCTGATTCATTCCCCTATGAAATCCAAACCTTTGGGTTTCCAAACATCATGCTGGCTCAACCTCTGGCCAGGGTTAAAATCTTGCTTGGGAAGTATGAGAAACCAATACCAGTTATCGCTTTCTTTGATACTGGTGCAGCAGCCTCCATCCTCAACCCAGCAATCCTCCCCAGGTCCTACTGGCAGTCATGTTTCAGACCCTTCACAGCAGCCAATGGAGAAACTTTTATCATTACTCTCATCAGTAAGCCTATTATCATTCAACTTTTTCCTGGATACACCATAAAACACCAAGTCTATGGTTCTGACCTCCCAGGGAAAGATCTATTGTTAGGCTTTGATATTCTCCAAAATCTCAGCAAAATTTCTTGGCTCAAAAAAGGCTTGAAATACAAAAACTACCTGTTACCCTGGACTTCCCAACCAAATCTTTTTTCCATAGAAAATTTCTCCTCCATCAAAGAAGCCATAATTCAAACCTCCTGTGCTGAATCTCATTCCCAGTTCCTTACCAAATGTTCCAACCCACTTTGGAAAAACCCAGACTTCTTCATTTCTCTTCCCTTTAAGAAAAATGAAGACATTAACCCCACCAAAGCTACCCATCATGGAATGAACCCAGAACACTACCAGCTTGCTCTCCAAGAGCTCCAACAACTCCAGTCAGAAGGATTGACTGAGCCCACGACCTCTCAGTGGGCATGTGAAGCATTTTATGTGAACAAAAGAACAGAGCAGATAAGAGGAAAGCTTCGTTTGGTTATCAATTACCAGCCTCTCAATCATTTTCTTCAGGATAACAAGTTCCCTCTTCCTCGGCGAAGTGTTCTTTTTGCAAACTTGCCCAAAGCTCAAATTTTCTCAAAATTTGATTTGAAAGCAGGTTTTTGGCAGCTGGGCATCCAACCAGATGAACGTCCCAAAACTGGTTTTTGCGTTCCAGATCACCACTTCCAGTGGTCAGTCATGCCTTTTGGATTAAAAACAGCTCCATCTTTATTTCAAAAAGCCATGATTCGGATATTTGCTCCCATTCTATCCTCAGCCCTCGTCTACATTGATGACGTTCTACTCTTTTCTCCAGATATTGAGTCTCATGTTGTCTTACTACAAGCCTTCCATTCCTTGGCACAAACCCATGGTATCATGCTCTCAGAGAAAAAGATGCTCCTTGCTCAACCAGAAATTGATTTTTTAGGGATGCATATCTCTAAAGGTCAATATAACCTCCAGCCCCATATAGCTTCCCAACTTGACCATTTCCCAGATGAAAACCTCACAGTCAAACAAGTTCAACAGTTCCTTGGAATTGTTAACTATACGGCTGATTTCATTCCCAACCTTGCCAAATACCGTACTCCTCTTTCAGCTCTACTAAAGAAAATCCCTCCTCCTTGGTCAACCCATTGCACCAAAGCCGTCAAAGACCTCAAAACCATAGCCAAAACCCTTCCTCCATTAACCATACCTTCAGATGGAAAAAGAGTACTTCAAACAGATGCCTCTGATCTATATTGGGGAGCAGTTCTCTTGGAAGAAAACACAGAACAGAAGCGCAGAATTTGTGGATATAAGAGAGGTGCTTTCTCCAGCAGAGCTTCATTACCACTCTACCTACAAAGAGATTCTGGCAATCAAAAGGAGTATTGAGAAGTTTGAATTCCATCTTATTGGTCATCATTTTCTAATTGAGACTGATATGATGAGTTTTCCCAGCATGCTCAAGTTCAAACAGAAACACCTTCCAAAAGCACAATTGCTCAGATGGGCAAATTGGTTTTCCAATTGGAGTTTTGATGCTATTCACATAAAAGGAAAAACAAATGTCCTTCCAGATTTTCTGTCTAGACTCAAAAAAGAAATCAACCAGTTTTCAAAATCAAAACCACATTTCTTTGTCCCTGGTTGTTTTCCAATGATTTCCTGTGTCCATCCAGTCAATCTTCCTGTCCACCTTCAGTGTCATCTTTTAGAGTTAACCCTTCTCTCTAGATGTGTCCAAATGTGTCAAAACCTTCAACATCTCTGTATTTTCAAATATGGTCTTGATGAAGGTCCCCTAAGTGGTCTACCTTTCCATCCTGTCTATCTTTTTCTCACCCAGTTTGAAATATATGACCATAATGTTTTTTATTTTAAAAGAGAAGCCTATCTCCTCTTATGGTATTTAGTAGATGTTTATACTATTAGTGTCTGTTTCAATAGATCAGCAGTGTTGGTCTATTTGGCTCATGCGGCGTTCAACCAGATCCATCCTCCAGAAGACTTCTTCTTGAAGTTCCTCTTGCTCTTTGGAAACATACCATTTTGGCAACAAAAAATCAGGAGTATCCCTAACACTGCAGGCGGTAATCTCCAATTTGCTTTTTGGACCAGTCGCAACAATAGATGTCTTCCCAATCCAGATGGTTCTGTCACTTGGCGAAAGGAGTATCACACTATATTTCTTTCTGCATATCCAGAGCCTCAAAGAATCCAGATCAACAGTGGAAATTATCTTGTCATGACTCAAACACTGTGTTCACTCAATGGATTGACACCTGCAGAAGTCCCTTCATCTCTCCTCCATTATGAAACTGCAAATTGGAAATTCAATGAGACTTATCCAGAAGAATGGCGCCAAAATATCCGATTTCTTCTGGATCAGTATCACTTGACCGACAGGACTGAAGACTATTCTGGAGACTGTTCTAGATATGATTCAGAAGGTTCAGAGTAATCAAGCCAGCTGTCTCTTTTGTGGGTCCCCCTTTCTTTTCCAGGAGGGGGTGAAATTATTGGTGTTTACTGTGTACTATACTGTTGTATATTGGTGTTTACTGTGTACTATACTGTTGTATATTATTGGTGTGTACTTTACTGTTAGTAATTGTACGTAGTAAGTCTACTTGCATGTAGTAAATAGGTGTGAGCTTTAGTCTATGTAGAAACAGTAATATGGCAGAAGACTAATTATATGTCTTTACTGTTTGTTTGATGTCATCAATGATGTAATTGGCCCTCCTTACGCCTATAAAAGGAGGAGCCCTCTCAGTTGTAAGATCAAGTCAGTCTAATATCAAGTCAGTGTGTTTGTTTATACATCCCTCTGTTGTGTTCTCTCTCGATCCAAACCTACTTCGTGTTTGTACCCACTTCGTGTCTGCAAATTGGGTGCAGCCACCATGACCACCACCTTCACTGCTCCCACTCCCTTCTCCATATCCGCTCCCATGTTCACCACCGGCACCATAGCCAGCTCCGCCCCCAGAACCGCCACCGCCACCACCGCCATACCCACCTGCATGTCCTCCTCTTGCACCACAGCCAACACCCCCACCACTACCATATCCACTCCCTCCAGCTCCTCCCGCACCATAACCTGCTCCACCGCCACCTCCGCTCCCACCACCGCCGCCATAGCCGCCTCTGTGCTCTCCTCTAGCACCGTAACCACCACCACTGCCACCTCCTTCTCCATAACCACCTCCATGGTCTCCACCTCCAACATACCCAACACCGCCACCACTACCTCCACCTCCACCACTGCCATATCCACCTACATGTTCTCCTCCAACAGCATAGCCACTACCACCACCTTTGCCACCCCCACTTCCATATCCAGCACCATGCTCCCCTCCAGAACCATAGCCTCCTCCGCCACCACTCCCTCCGCCACCACCTGCACCGAACATGGCACCATGTTCTCCTCCAGCACCATAGCCACCACCACCACCGCTTCCACTTCCTCCGCCACCTCCATAGCCTACAGCTCCATAGCCACTGCCACCACCACCTCCAGAGCCGCCTCCACCAGCATTACCTCCATAGCCGGCACCACCGCCGCCTCCAGTGCCATGGCCTGCACCATAGCCACCCTCTCCAAGATCAAACAGGGATCTAGTCGCAGAACATACGACTAAACCTATAAGAACAAAGATAACAATGCTGAAAACTTTGTACTTAGCCATGGGAATGTGCTTAAATCCCATAACCATGATTCCAACGTCATAGAAATTCTTGGGTATTTATAAGCATTTGAAGGGGTCCTAAAGCGCGTTAAGGGCTTAGAGTTGGTGAAGAAGCACATGCAAAGAGAAGTTGTGGAGTCCCCACAATGTGATCTAATGCTTAGACACTCCTCAATTATGCCCTCTCTTGTACCATTATACCCACTGGTGTGTATTTGCTGTATCCCACATTTTTAGGCCAAACTTTTTATAAAGGCTTTAAAATTCTTTCCCTACTAAGGTAACAATGTGATGGGATATTGTTTGTCTATTTTTTCTCTTAGTCGACGAATCGACTGGGATTGATGTAAGTGCTGGAATGTGGATGTTTGTGGTGGTGGAGTTAGGCTCCCTGCCGTATTTCAGAATTTCTCTGGAAGCAAACTTAATGCAGTGAATGGAAATGGAAGAAGAATAACAAAATGGACTTTATTATTCCTCAAAGTAGAAGTCAGTCGACTATGGATACACAATCGAGAAGACGGTTTAAGATAACAAGCTACTCCTAGTGCGGGAAATGTAAAGTACAGATAAAAAGTAGAAGTCTTTGGGCGATTGAGTGGGGGTTGAATTTGTCTTCTCTTCTTGTATTTATAGGCCTCACTTCGACTTGAAATTCAAATCTAGCAGATTTCCCTCCAACGATTTGAATCAAGCGGTTATCTCCTCTTTCTTCTCCACGTTCTTGACCGAGCGGTTTCTTCATAGTCTGGACACACGATCCATTGTGATCATTTTCTTTAACTGCCCTTGTCAAATGCTCCTATCCACGATCTGCTTGTAACTTGTCATCAAACACGTGATTCTAATTATTTCTGTAACCGTCGACTAGTCCATTTGAACCCCTGGTTGTATGCCTTTTGTCTCCCTTTATTGCAGACAACACGTGTCAGCAATTAAGCCAGTCGATCAACATGGGTCTAAAATATGGTGTAAACAATGCCCCCCTATTTACCTGAGTTAAAAGCTAACTTTGGTAAATAATCCCTTAGTATTCCCCGCCTATATAAAGCAGAGTACTTTGAATTTCTAGGGCACGAGTGCACGACATTTTATTACTTTGAATCTCCGAAATCACAGAACCCCTCATGGCTCCAAAGATGAAATCGAAGATTCCTGACGTTCCTGCTGAAAGCCCATCCAACGAGCCGACGATGATGGACGTTCCTCGCTTCCCAGACTCTTTTCGCGGTGAGGCGACCCAGCACGCCCAAGTTTTGATTCCTGACGAGAGCGTTAGCTCTTGCTGCACCTTGGGTCCGATTTTTCCATCAATCGTTCCAGATGGTATTCCAGAAGTCTACCCCGTAGTGGAACGTGACCCACTTCTTCTTCAACATTCTTCGTTTGCATGGTCTGGTTGGGGTAAAAGCACTTGCCTTTGTTCTTGGCCCTATACCGTTGAACTAGGATGGACCGATTGGGTCAAGCGTATGACAAAATTTGTTTTCCACGATTGGAAAACAATGGGAATTCGCGAGACAATCGAGCTATCGCAATTTCCCTTAGAAATGAATTCTGAACTCCTAGCTGCTGCGGCTTGTTTCTGGTCTAAATCGTCCAATGCCTTGATTCTTCATTGTGGTATGTTAGCTCCCACGATTCTAGACATCTCTCACCTTACTGGCCTCTCCTCTTTAGGCCGCGAGGTAAATGCTTTACTAACTCCTGATCCATATGAACCCCCATTTATTGTTCCGACGTCTGGGGAAAGTTACTCAAAATGGTTGAAGACATATTTTAAGCCGAAATCATCTGCCCCTAGCTTTCATGAGAAGGTGGCATTCTATCTTTTTTGGATTTGTAGATTTCTTTTGGCAGTCCCAGGACTTAGGGTTACCAAAGAATATCTCAATTTGGCCATTTGTTTGGCCCAAGTGAAAAGGTTGGCCCTAGCCCCATTTGTCCTAGGTTCCCTATACAGAGGGATGTTCACCTTTGTTGACAAGAAAATTGCAGACTCCTGTGGTGGTCCCTTTTGGATACTCCAGGCTTGGTTGTATGCCTACTTCCCTCAGCTTGTACCCAAACTGAAGAATCCTCTTAGGGAAGATGAAACTATTGTTCAATGTCGTAGTTATGCTGAATACCTTCTAGGTTTCCTTACTTGTACGGAGGAATCCTCTTTCCAAAGGTATTTCACTTTCTTTTATGAAGACAAGAAGGAGAACTGGCCTATATTCTTTCCATTCGATAAGTTTGAGTATGCTTCTGAAAGAATAAAGCTATGCTTTGAGGACCTTCCAGTTGCCTCCCCTCAGGTTTTAGAAAAAATGGCAGCCTCTAGACGTTTGTTTTGGGCCAGTATTCTTCTCCTACGACTCATTCCAGTTGGCTTTGCTTTAAAAAATACTCCTTTTGGGAATTGTAGCTTCGAGAACTACTCCCCTTGTCAGTTTGCCAGACAATTTGGTCTAGTACAAGGCATTCCTATGCCTTTTGTTCATCCAGAGATTACTGAGTTGGCCTCTAGCAGGCTAGCTATTAAGATGAAAGACTCCAAATTGATCTCCTTGATGGTTGACAATTTTCACCATCGAATGAAGGCTTTCCAGCTTTATGACTTCAAGATCAATATTGGGACTTCTACTGCTTTTGAAGAATGGTGGTCGACTATGAAAGTCGTATACCTGAATGCCCCACTTCCTGACTGTCTCTACAGACTTGATCCGGAATATAAATTTATTCAAGACAAAGCTGGTAAGCCAAGACAATACATTATGTACTTATTTTGCTATCTTTTTCCTTTATCTGACGTCACTTTCTTGTCAGAGGAATCAGCTCGACTGCCTGATGAGGCAGAAGCTTCCAAAGCTATTGTATCTCATGCAGGAGATGTTCTTCCTATATCAGCAGTACCAAGCAGCAACACCAGGAAGAGGAAATCAAGGACTACTGAGGATAAGCAGTCAGAACCAATCAGAAAAACTCCCAGGATCAAAAAGAGTGGTTTGACGCAGAAGACTTCAAGCCTTTCAATTTCAGAAAGACCTACAAGATAGGTCACAATCGATGCACCTCCCAACGCAAAGAAGCCATCAAAGAAAGGGCAGACTAAGAAGGTACATTGCCTCAATAATGTTGCAACTTCGTACATAATATTGATTTGTAATTTTTCTTTTCATGAGCACCTATATCCTTAAAACCTCCTTTCACTTACAGAAAAACAAAGGTACCAAGATTGTGGATGCCTTTGAGGAAACAGAAGAGGAAGAAAACTCTTCCAAATCATCACAGATTCAGAAACTTCCCCTTTCCCCAGGGGAGACAGTTGATACTGAATTGGCAATTGACCAATTCGAGTATGATGAAACGGCTATTTCAGGCTCCATAGATCAAGCTCAAGAAATGCCAAAATTGCAAGAGAATCCTTTATTTCAGGAGAGCCCTTTGCTGCAAGATGACTTATTTTTGCAGGTGACTGAAGGTTTTATTTCAATCCCTATTGGTTTTGACTTTGACAAGAGTAATGTCCAGCCAGGCATTGACTTTGCAGTCCACCATGGACCAGTTCTTCAAGCTGTTGAACCAGAGCTCTCAAACGTAGAGAAAACTCCATCTGCTGTTGATCCCTTAATTCCCTCCCAAACTCAGGACATTGATCTAAATCGACAAGAGGAGCATGGGGGAGATGTTGGGAAGACTCCAACAATGGACTTGCCTATCCTGGAAGGCCAGCATGAAATTCTTCCAGTACAAACCATCGAGAGAAATTTGGAAGAGCCACCCATAGAAAATCCTGTGCATATAGGACAAAATCAGACTGCTCCTCCTTCGATGGGTGATCAAGATTTAGAGGGTGTAGCTTCCAGCCCTACTGGCATTAGAACCGTTCCCCTTGACATTCAGACTGTTCCAGAACCTGCCAATATTCCAGCTCTGGTGACTGTTCCAACCAATGCTGCTGTTAATGCATCTCCTCGTTCAGTGAACAAGGTTGGAGTCCAACTCATAGGAACAGAAGGTTCAGCCCAAGCTACTTCTTCAAGCAACTCTCTAGACCATCTGATGGAAAAGATCAGGTCGACCTCCCAAACCTTTCGATCTTTAACTGAGGTATCTGAATCTAGCTCGTTTACTTTTCTCCAATACAGTGAGGAGATTCAGAAAGAAATCCATGGGTTCTTTGATCTCTTGAAATTTCCTTTTGAGGAATTGGTGACAACCAAGTCTGTTGAGTTCATGTCCTGTGTTGAGTCCCTTGCTCAAAGGCATGTGTTTCCTCTTAAGGAACAAATTGCATTGGATAATTTTGTATCTTCCCTGAGTGATAACGTTAGTCTCTTTCACTATTATCAAGGAGAGATCAAGCAGAAGCAAGCGTTAATTGGCAATTTGTCCAATGTCACGACTACGTTATCGTCAATGCACAATGAGGCCTCGTCTTTAAAGTCGAAACTTTTGACAATCGATCAGGAAGAGCAACATTTGTTGTATCGACTGGGCCAGCTTCAGACTGATAAGGAACGCCTTCTTGGGATGGTTAGCCAGCTTGACAAGGATTTCAAGCGTACAGCTGAAGAAGGGAAGGGTGCCTCAGTACATGTTTCTGCTGCAAGAGAGGACTGCAGAGGAACTACTTCAAACGAGACGAGATACTAGCAAAATGGGAAACTTTCAAGTCTTTTTTCCCAAACAACTGACTTTGTAACAGTCGATTAATTTCTTAGTAGAAACTTGTTAGTTTTGATGATGAAAATTTTGATGCCTTTGTTAGTAGGCATAACTTTCATGACTTCACGTTGTATTGCCTTTCCAACCAGGCGAAATATGAAACAACTGTTGGTCAGCACTTGATAATTGTAAGCAACGAATGTGCCACGTGATATCAAAATCTTGTCCTTAATATCTTTTAAAATATAGATGGGCCAAAATAATGACTTTATGACATAAGCCATGATGACGTTTCCACTACTTTTAGGGGACAAGCACAGTAATCACTGACGGTTGGGTTTAATGGCCATCGTTAATCTGAGTTCAAGTCATAATGACTATGGCCGCCAAATCTTCATTATTTTAATCAAAACGAGGGCGCTTATTACTCCCTTAACTGCCACGTCTCTTGGGCTTCCCTCGGGAAAACTGCCCACTACTTCACGTCTGCAGATCTTCTTGGGTCTATAAAAGCTAACCTTTGGTCTTCAGGCTTACTTACCAAAATATCTCTTCCATCTCTTGCAATGGCGTCTAAACCAGAGTCCCATCTTCCTTCTCCTCTCTTTACTCAGATAACTCCAGCCCACATAAAACAATTGGCTGGTGAGCTCAAGTGGGTCCTAATGGAGGATCACAACGAGTGTAAGAGGAAGATCCAGGCCATCCACGATCGGGTGGAAGGCATGGCCCTGCGCGTGGAGAAAATGGAGGCTGCCCTCACAGTTTTAGTGGGCACCTGGGACTCCTTTGATGGTCCTACTCGTCCAGTCGATCCTGCTGACATCCGGTCCTCCGCTGCTGGCACCTCTGGCCAGTGGAGGGAATGGCCTAAAAAATAGGCCTTCTTTCTGTGGGGTTTCTTTGATGTCAGTAGATTTCTAGCATTTTCTTTTTAGATCTCACTTGAGATCTTTTCTTTTGATAGATTCCCCTTGGAATCTTTTTGTTAGATCCTTCTTGGGATCTTTTGTTTTATTCTGGGCCAACTTTGGCTTCGTACTATGTTATGTCGTCCTTCTTTGGACATTTCAATATAAGAATATTTTATCTTAGATCATGTTCTCCCAAACAGAAGGAAAATATTGCTTTAGGTATTTACCATTTATAGATCTCTCATGCATAACTCATTCGATTGATTCTAAATGATAAGCACCTGCTCGTAATATCTTAACAACACGGAAAGGACCTTCCCAATTTGGTGACCATTTTCCATATTTTCCTTTCTTTTTCTTCGAATCGATTGGAAGAATCGTTTTCCAAACTAGATCTCCAACTGCAAAAGATTTTTCTTTAACCTTTTTATTGTAGGATCTTTCCACCCTTTTTCTTTTGAGCTTGCATTTGATTCAGGGCATCCATTCTTTTCTCTTCTAACCCATCGATATCCAAATACATTGCTTCATCATACTGTAAACTTGGATCGTAGTGTTGTGCCACTCTCATCGATTGTACATTTATCTCGACTAGCAGAACCGCTGCATGCCCATAAACTAACTCAAAAGGAGTCACTTTGGTACTGTTTCTTTGTGATGTTCTGTATGCCCATAATACCCTGGGCAAGAGATCATGCCATTCTCTTGGATTATCATCGACCATTTTTGACAGAGTATTTTTAATGATTTTATTAGTCGACTTGACTTGCCCATTTGCTTGGGCATAATAAGGGGTCGAGTTCAAAATCTGTTTCTCATACTTTTGTGCATACTGAACGACCTCTCTGCCATTGAATATAGAAGCCTGATCAACAGTAATAGTTTCAGGAATTCCAAATCTACACAGGATATATTCCTCAATGAAATCAATAACTTGCTTTTGTGAAACGCCTTTTAAAGGTATTGCTTCTGTCCACTTAGTAAAGTAATCAGTTGCCACAATAACAAATTGATGTTGTAATGAAGAAGCTGGGTGAATTTCACCTATCATATCAATAGCCCAACCTCTAAATGGCCAAGGCTTTATAATCGATTGCAATTGGTGAGCAGGCACCCTTTGAATTGGTCCATGCTTTTGGCATTGCTGACACCCTTTGGCATATCGGATGCAATCGACCCTAATGGTTGGCCAATAATATCCGTGCCGTTTAATCAGCCATCTCATTTTATCTCCAGCCTGATGAGCGCCACAGGTCCCTTCATGGATTTCTCCCATTATTTTCATCGACTGGGCCTTACTAACACATAACAATAGTAGACCATCAGATGTTTTCCTGTATAAATCACCTCCTAAAAGGACGTAATTTACTGATCTACACCTAATCGTTCTATCTGTCTTCACGTTAGGATTTGTCAAATAGTTCCTTATTGGCACCATCCAGTCTTCAGAGATATCAATAATCAACACATCCCTCTGAATTTCTTCCCTTTCTATGGAAAAAGGTAGAAATCTCTTCTGAACTCTGATTACTTTCTCATTAACACCTTCAGGAATTTGTACTCCTGAAGCTGTTTGGGCCATTTGGTTGGCTTCACTATTCTGCAGTCTCATTATATGATGAAAATGGATCTCGTCGAACTCCTGAGCAAGGTGTTTGACTTTTCCCAATTATAAATTCAACAAGGGATGATAGCATTTGTATTGTCCCGTGATTTGTCGAATGATCAACTGCGAGTCTCCAGAGACTTTCAAATGTCGTATATTTAACTCCTTCGCTATTTCCAAACCTATAATTAAGGCTTCGTATTCCGCTTGGTTATTCGTTAACACTCTATTTTCATCTAGTTGGAAAGAAAACTGAAACATTTCCCCTTTCGGTGACGTTAGAACTATGCCAGCTCCAACTCCATTGTCTATTTTTGATCCATCAAATGATAGATTCCATGGTTTCACCTCAACTAAATGTATTTCAAAAGTATCCTCCTCTAAAGGCAGATTTGGATGCTCGGCTAGAAAATCAGCCAACGCCTGCCCTTTAACTGCCTTCTGAGGCACGTATTCAAAATCATACTCGACTAGGGCCAAAATCCATTTCCCTTGCCTACCCCTTAAAATGGGTCTAGACAAGATATATTTTACTATATCTGTTTGGGAAATAATCTGTATTTTTGCTGGCAATAAATAGTGTCTTAACTTAATCGCCGAAAAGTATAAAGCCAAACAAATCTTTTCAACGGAAGAATATTTTGTCTCACAGTCATTCAACCTTCTACTCAGGTAATATATCGACTGTTCTCGGCCCTGTTCGTTATCTTGAGCCAACAAACTTGCAATCGATTGGTGAGTTGCCGAAATGTACAACTTCAATGGCTTTCCATTTACTGGAGGCATTAACACCGGAGGTGTTACCAATGATTGCTTCAATACTTCAAACGCTTTTTGATGTTCTATACCCCATTTGAAATCTTTTTCTGACTTCAGTTTTAACAATGGGGAAAAAGCCGTTGTTTTCCCAGATAGATTGGCAATAAACCTACGTAGGAAATTAATTTTTCCCAAGAACTGTTGGAGTTCTTCTTTGTTGGTTAGAGGTTGAGCTTTCATAATAGCATCAGCCTTGGTTTTATTAATTTCAATTCCTTTCTGATGAATTAGGAATCCCAAAAAGTTTCCTGCTGTAACTCCAAATGCACATTTCAATGGATTCATTTTCAAATTATAGTGCCTCATCCTTTCCAAAGTTTGTCTGAGATGATGCAAATGCTCTTCGACTGAATTTGATTTTACTACAACATCATCGATATAAACTTCCAGGAATTTATGGAGGAAATCATGAAAAATCAAGTTCATGACTCTTTGGAAAGTTGCACCTGCATTCTTTAAACCAAAAGCCATGACTACCCATTCGAATGTTCCTATATATCCAGGACATCTGAATGCTGTTTTGTGGGTATCTTCCTCTGCTATGTAAACTTGATTATAACCAGCGTTACCGTCCATAAAGGACAGCATTTGATAACCAACTGTTGCATCGACTAGTAAGTCAGCTACAGGCATTGGATACTCATCCTTAGGTGATGTCGTGTTAACATCTCTAAAGTCGACACAAACTCTAACCTTCCCATTCTTTTTCAAGACTGGGACCACATTTGATACCCATTCAACATACTTAACTGGTCGAATGAATTTTGCTTCAAATAATCGTTCCATTTCCTTTTTTACTTGAGGAAGAACATCATCTTTCATTCTTCTCGGTGCCTGTTTGAAAGGTACATAATTTTCTTTTATGGGTATTTTATGTTCAACTAGTGTCCTGTCCAAACATGGCATTTCATCATAATTCCAAGCAAAACAATCTTTAAACTCGAGCAACAAACACTTAAACCTTTCCTTTATTTCGTTAGGTAAAGTAGCGTTAACATACGTGATCCTAGGATCTTCCACAGTTCCTAGATTTACTTCCTCCGTAGGGTCTTTAACCTGAGCCCTATCATCATCTAACTTAGCTGGTGCAGGCTTCAAGTCTGCCAAACCTAACTCCTTCATCGTTAGTGGACTGTCGTCAAAGACACACTCAGCCCAATTACAAGAAATAGGCTCATTCGCCTGTAATTTCCTATCGACTAGAAAAGAAAACAGTCTTTTGAAAGTGGCTTTGACAGAAGCCAACTCTTCCATTCCTACATTAGATAGGTTTCTAAACATTAAAAACCTGTGGTTTTTCCTCAGTAGGCCTTGAAATAACGTTAGACCTAACAAACTCCTTACTTAACTCCTGGAGTCCTTCCTTAACATAAGTAAGGAACTGACTTTCAGTTACACCGACTCCAGTGGACTTTACTTCAGAGTCTTCTATCTTCACCGGCCAAAGATATTCCTTATAAAGGTCTGCTTCGACGTTATTAGTTTCAGCTTGAAAGGGATGCTGGTCTGCCCAAAAGACCTCCATTCCTGCTGCTTCTCCATGCTTCAGAAAGATCAAAGCCTGGTGCAAAGAAGACGGTACACAACCATTTATATGAATCCAATCTCTGCCTAATAAGGCGTTATAGTTGGATGACGAATCGACTACAAAAAATGTTGTATTCATTTTTCTTGTCCCAAGTTGTAGTTGTAAAGATATAACTCCTTTAGCAGGAGAACAACCTCCGGCAAAATTACCAACGGTAACTTCCGTTGGGATTAAGTCGTTGCTAGTTTTGTTTAACAACTTCATCATTCGGGAAGGCAGAATATTCACTACTGCCCCATTATCGACTAGCACTTTTGAGATAGGCTGGCCATTCATGTGGACCTTGACGTACAATGGCTTCAAATGCCTTGTTGAGGCATCATCAGGAGATCTAAGAACCACAACTTTGTCTCCCCTTTTGTCTGTTTCAATTTTAATTAACTGTGAATGAGAGTGCTCTTCATCATCTGCTATTTTCATAGTCGATTGGGTGGTATCTTCTACATCACTTGCCAATTCCATAGGCTGGTCTGGCTTTGCCCTAAAATGTTTGGGCAAGACTAAAATCATGTTGCATTGGAAATTAATAGGTACTGACCCGAATTGTATTGCGGCCAGGCTTTCTCCAAATGTTGCAGATTGTTGTGGAGATGGAGTGGTATCTTTGATAAGGTCTTCTTGTTCTGACCCTTCACCAAGGAGATCATCATCATCAGCTTCTATCAGCTTCTGGAATTCCTCCATCTTTTTCTTCAAACTCTGCTTCAATTCTTTCTTCCCTTTTGGTTGGGAGTTTGACTTAGATGAAGCCTCGTGGTTGCTGTCTTGCCCCCCAAGACCGGGAACTGC
The DNA here is from genome assembly GCA_018127125.1 of Rhododendron griersonianum. NCBI lineage: Eukaryota > Viridiplantae > Streptophyta > Magnoliopsida > Ericales > Ericaceae > Rhododendron > Rhododendron griersonianum. The sequence goes on along the minus strand of CM030798.1, from coordinate 7,770,023 downwards.
TTGCTTTGGTACACTGGACTCCCCTTGCTCTCGAGTCCACACCATGTTCGGAACTTTGGCAGGTTCCATTCTTCCCCTGGGTTCAAAGACATGATCCCAAGGATCACCATATGCTCGAGCTGCAAACTTCCTCTGAAGTCTTCTCTTCTGTGAAGTAGACACCTTAGTGTACCAGCCTTTTGCAGGGAACTTGGGATGGCTAAGTGTACTCCACTCTTCATGACCTTGGTTTGGTGGCATCACCATTCTAGGCTTTTGCCCCCCATATCCATAGGGACCTCTACCTCTGGGTCCCATTCCTCTTCTAGGACCGACTCCTCTGTGGTTGGGGTATCTCCCTCGACTGGGAAATTGATATCCCACTGCTTCCAAATCTTGGTGAGAAGGCACCCCGGGCCTTGCAGGCACCACTGGATTCCCTCTGAACAAGAATGGCCCATCATCCGGTCCATAACAATGCTCTGACTCTATCCTGTTGAAGAGCCCTGGATCTATTCCCTCGTAAATTAGCTTTGCCCCAACATATATCTGGAGGTCATTTCCACCCATGGTGTTAAACCTTATCCCAGATTTGGAGAATGCATTCTTCTGCTCCTTTTCCATCATGATTGCTTCCCCATACTCGACTTCATGTCCACATCGAATACAGAGGTAATCATTCGGGAATCTCGAGAAATGGGACTTTGCTAATTCATCATCAGTCTCCATTTGGTTTTCATCTTCTCATTTTTTCTTCTCGACTGTAGACCCCAACCTTTTAGACAGGCTGGCAGTCACCATGTTCACTTCAACCTTTGGAAAAGGGTTGGCATCTATACCCATTGGTTCTTTGTCACCTTTGGCATACTGCAGCAGCCCTTTTTGAATCAAATCCTGCACACAATTCTGAAATGTAACACAATTGTTAGTATTATGCCGAAATGAATTATGCCATTTACAATATTCCTTCCCTTTCCTTTCTTTATCAGAAGGGAGAATATGTCCAGGACTTAAAGTGATAAACTTTTGTTTCAGTAGTTCATCAAAAATCGGATCTGCTTGTGCCAAATCAAAAGAGTACTGTCTATAGTTTGCTTGCCCCCCATGCCTATTGGGTTGAGATGAGGGCATGTTCATTGGTTTCTCAGTCTTAATCAATGTGTCACAAACTATAGGATTCTTGCCAATAACTTGTGCTACATCAATCACAATATCTCCTTCTACATCTTGGTAATATGTTCCCAGATATGTGTTTTTCAACTGTTCTTCTTCTTGGAGGATTGCCTCAAACTGAGAAGCTCTCATAGAAAGTTCAAACAGATCTTTGAAATTAGATCCATTAAACTGCTTCTTAAAATTAAACTCAAGCCCATCTTGGGCTATGCGAACTATTTCAGTTTCTGGTACATTACAGTGGCATTGATTTCTCAACCTTTTAAATCTGGTCAAGAACTGCTCTGCTGTTTCAGTTGGCTTTTGTTTCAATTTAGCCAAGTCAGCAATTGAGACCTCTGGTTCGTGCCTAAAATATTGTGCATGAAATTGCTCTTTCATATCTTGCCAGGTATGGATAGAGTTAGCAGGCAAACTTATAAACCATGTGAAAGCTGTTTTTGTTAAGGAATGAGGAAACAACTTCAATTTTAAAACATCATCTGAACCAAGTTCCCCTAATTGAAGACAAAATCTACCCACGTGTTCTATTGTCGACTGGTTTTCTGTGCCACTAAAAAGCGACAACTCAGGGATTTTGTAATTTCGTGGCAAAGGAACACCATCAACCCATCGTGGGTATGGCTTTCTAAACATTGGTTTCTCCACTCTACGTAGCCCTGGACCATACATATCTTGAATAACTTCCATTATTTGGGCTCTATTAATGTTCATGGGCTCCTGTGCTCTATTAAGATTCACGGGATCCTGTACCCTATGAACATTCACGAAATCTGGGCCCCTAAGAGCATTTGGAACATTCTGTGTTACATATGGTTGTGTAAAAGGTATATTTTGCCCATTTCCATTGCCAATATTTGGCATAGCTTGCACATATGATCCATTGTTATTGCCATTATTTGGCAAAGTTTGTGCAGTTTGATTCGTATAATTGCCATTACTTGGCACATTAGGCGCCATACCATAGGCGTATGAGCCGTTGTTCACAGTATGATTCCCTGTGAGACCATTTTGGGAACTCTGACCATGACTAAAATTAACATTTTGGCCATAACCGCTAACATTCCCAGTTTCATATACAGATGGGATATTTTGATAAAAACTGGTCGGTCTCACTGTAGACCTTAAAGCAGTTGGTCCCAGGAATGGTTGATTGCGCATATTCAAATTTGTTTCAAACGTGGGATTCGAATATACCTGTTGAGGAATTTGTCTAGGCACATCGTCGGGATTCACTTGCTCATGAACCACTCCGTTGGCATCGACACCTATGACAGATGGAGGCGCGACTACCCTTCGCAACAGAGTAATCAACTCCTGCGCTGCTTCGTCTTCCGGATTAGACAAAACTTGTGCCAACTGCCTAGAAAGGCTCTGCACATTAACCTGTAGGTTTGAGCCATTTCCTTGGCTATTCTCTGGCATCCTTTGTTCAGGATGCACCGAATCATTCGGGACTTCGAAGCCCTCGTTCTGAGACTCTGTCGGTCGGTCTCCTTGCTTTCTTGTGGTTGGAGCCATTACTTCCAAATTAGTAAGTAGCCCTCCTTCTAGCGCCAAAACTTGTTTGTCTATTTTTTCTCTTAGTCAACGAATCGACTGGGATTGATGTAAGTGCTGGAATGTGGATGTTTGTGGTGGTGGAGTTTGGTTCCCTGCCGTATTTCAGGACTTCTCTGGAAGCAAACTTAATGCAGTGAATGGAAATGGAAGAAGAATAACAAAATGGACTTTATTATTCCTCAAAGTAGAAGTCAGTCGACTATGGATACACAATCGAGAAGACGGTTTAAGATAACAAGCTACTCCTAGTGCAGGAAATGTAAAGTACAGATAAAAAGTAGAAGCCTTTGGGCGATTGAGTGGGGGTTGAATTTGTCTTATCTTCTTGTATTTATAGGCCTCACTTCGACTTGAAATTCAAATCTGGCAGATTTCCCTCCAACGATTTGAATCAAGCGGTTATCTCCTCTTTCTTCTCCACGTTCTTGACCGAGCGGTTTCTTCATAGTCTGGACACACGATCCATTGTGATCATTTTCTTTAACTGCCCTTGTCAAATGCTCCTATCCACGATCTGCTTGTAACTTGTCATCAAACACGTGATTCTTATTATTTCTGTAACCGTCGACTAGTCCATTTGAATCCCTGGTTGTACGCCTTTTGTATCCCCTTTATTGCAGACAACACGTGTCAGCAATTAAGCCAGTCGATCAACATGGGTCTAAAATATGGTGTAAACAGATATCAAGACTCATTCAAACTCTTTTCTTAACACTATGAATTAGCTTAACTTGAACTATATACGTTGTTTCTTTTGCCTCAGTACCAAAACAAGGATGGTAATGTTATTTTCTTATATACCATTGCTACTTAAATATATCACAGTTTCAGTTGTAAATCTTTCATTACATTGAGTAATACATAGCGTTGGGGTGCGGCTGATGCCGTTGCAAAGGCATCTCCACGCTAATCTGTATCGGGGTTCCAATCCCAGTCCAGAGATCAGTGTGGGTGAATAAAAGTGTTCCCGATGTACTTATGATGAACACAATTAATCTGATTGCAGAAAAATTCAAAATGTCGTTCTTGCTCGAATAATCTATTCTAATATATAAAGGGAGAGCACCACTTTGGTGTCTCCCTTTTTTGTCATGTTTTTTTATTTCCAAAAACACCCTTCAAATGTTTAAAAATTCACCCCTACTGAATTTCCCCCGAATTCATAATAAAACCCACCCACTCACGTTTACAGACTTTGCAAATTTTAAAAAAAAAAAACCGCCACTACTACAATAAACCATAAAGATCACAGCTATTGGCCGTGATTGTAAGTTTTCCATCACGCTTTTGCTACTGTGATGGATTTGGGTGTGATTGTAAGTCACTTTCTTTTATCACGGTTATAAACCGTGATTGAAAGAGAGAAACAATCACGGCTAAAGAGTGTGATCGTTTCTCTTTTATCACAGTTATAAGCCGTGATTGTTTCTCTTGGGCGTGATCGTTTCTCTTTTTGGGTGTGATTGTATGTCACTTTAGATCACGGTCTATAACTGTGATTGAAAGTTCAAAATAATCACACCATAAACTGAGATGAAAAATCATTGCGCGTGATCTTTTCTTTGTATTTATTAGACCTTCTTTTCTTGTCATTGCCAAGTTTCGAACCCATGCACCCTTGGTTGATTTCCCAAGCCCTTACCACTAAGCTAGCCAAGAACTTCTGTTACAATAGGAAAACAAAAATATTTATACTTACTTCTTAAAGTGAGAAAACTTTTTTTTTTCTTTAAAATTTGCTAAATTTTTGGAAATGCAATTAACATGATATAGACAAACTTTATGAAAATTATCACAACCTGTAGATTGTAATATTTTGGACAAACTTTACATTTTTTTTTATAAACTAACCATTTCACATGAATTTTGTGTTTATATTGAATTTCAATTTCAATGGTGACTTCCCAATTAGATTTTAATCCTTTTCAGACAAGGCTAAGCCATAATAATATAATTATTTTTTTATCTAATGTGTCAAACACTTGAAAGACATCCGAAATAACTAAATTTTACTACTACAATAAACCATAATGATCACAACTTGCCCACGTGAAAATCGGGCACTAGTGGAATAGCCCGCCCGTCGTTTTAAGAAACAAGTGGGCACTGATGGAACCTAGTCATGGAATTTGCCTTCTTTCTCTCTCTCTCTCTCCCGATCTTTTTGGGCGTGAAGATGAAGATGAAACGTAAAGATCTTTAGGGGTGAGTGTAATTAGAGTTTATCTTCTTACCTTTTGTAAAAAAAAAAAAAAGAAGAGAACTTTTCAAAGTCCTTAAACGACATCATTTTCATCATATAACTTTTCAAAACCCGCCTAAATGAGTACCAGCCCGCCCACGTGAAAATTCAGACCGTGCGCCTAAAATGGGTAGGCTTTTTATCTCGCCCCAAGAGTGAGATCATTTATCTCGCTTTTTTCCACCCTAAAGTTTTTTATCACGCTACAAGGGTGAGGTCTTTTCTCTTTTATCTCGGCACAAGAGTGAGATCTTTTATCTCATTCTTTTCCGCCCTAAAATCTTTTATCACACCACAAGGGTGAGATCTTTTCTCTTTTATCTCGCCACAAGAGCGAGATCTTTTATCTCATTTTTTTTCGCCCTAAAATCTTTTATCACACCGCAAGGGTGAGGTTGTTTTTCTTTTATCTCGCCGCAAGAGCGAGATCTTTTATTCCGCGCTAAAACCCACTTTTTATCTCAGTTTTGGACTTAAACTGCGATAAAAAAATTTAAGCACCACTTTTTATCACACTTTCACTAAAAACTGTGATTTTTGTGAATCTCCTTAGTGTGACGCATATCTATTATTGTAGTAGTGCGCTCACCCACGTTCACAGACTGCAAAACGAATTAAAAAAAAAAAGCACCCACGTTCACGTCCATTCTCTCATCTCATAATCCACTCCCAACTCCCATGCCACACGTTGCACACTCAAAAGCCAAAAGTCAGTCCCATATAAAACCGAAATGTATACTGCCACTAGATCTTTTATCCTCCACACTAAACCATGAGCTCTCTTCATGGTTAAAATTTGTAATCCTCTCCCGTCCAACACACATTCAACCAAAAATTGCCTTACTCAAAGGTTAGTCTTCATTTTGTAATTACCTGCTTACAACCGAATTGCATTTCATTTCTTAATGTTGTTTATATTATTTTTCCCAAGGTCTTGATTCCAGAAAGTCGCTACCTTCAATCAAGCCAAATATTGGTTCAAGCTCGCCTCTTTTAGGTATGAAAATTTGACGGACCAATTACCAATTGTTTAAATATTGGTTTTCAAGCAAGTTGTTGTGTTCAATCAATTATGAGCATTGTACCGAACCACACTACTTTCCAATTTACTACAGGAGTTAGTTTCACATGTTATCCGTGTATGATTTGGGTCTACATGTTACTTATTATGCCATCAACCAATATACTATAGAAATGTATTTGAGCCTCACAAACCTCCAAACCCCTATTCCTAATTTTCTGATTTTTTTACTTTTTAAAAACAGTAAAAAAAAAAACTGCCACCTTACATGTGTTTTCCACCCAAAACCAAAAACTCCCCACGTTCAAGACTCGCAATACAGTTTCCTGGATTGGTGAAGAATGGCAATATTCGAAGGCATGAAGGCGTATATGCCAAAAATGTTGTGTATAATGATGTCTTATTGCCATCAGATTAAAAATATTTGTAGTTGTAATTTGTAGTAAATTAAATGTTAAGAAGATATTTTGTATTTGATTTTACCACTCCGAAGATATTTTGTATTTGATTTTACCACTCTCCGAGGCCGAACGTTATTAAAGTTGTTGTCGTCTTTCATACTTTAATTACTCATTGGTGAATGGATAGTTTCTTATACAAAAAATAATCATTCTATGCTGCTCATATTTTTTTGTTATTATGTAGGAATGTCTCATAGAAAAATAGTATTTCAACTTTGGAAAAATTGTCAACATGAGAGTGCTATGACTGATGAAGCGACAGATGTACAACAGGTAATAAGTAAATTTATTTATTCGATATTGTGTGCCTTAATATTGCATTAAAATAGGCATCTATTGTTCATCAAAATTTTGTAAGTAACACTATATTCTTCATCAAATGACAGGTTTCGACTTCACAATCTATGCGGATAGTAAAGATAGGCATCTATTGTTCAAAATGGATGTTCTCCGTGAGAGCTAATACAATTGATTTACGAAATCTTATTGAAGAGTACTTGGGTATTAGATCGTGGCAAAATCGATGGCGGCAACGACGTTAGCAAAACAGTGGCGATTAGTATGGTAATGTATAGATATGTATATACATGTTAATTGTTACTACAGTATATACCCATTGGATTGACTTTTTGAGAATTTAATTGTTGTTTATCTATCACAATAGGTTAATACTAGAGGCCGGGGCACACGCGGTGCGTGTGCAAGTCGGATTTTCATAACGTTTTTGTAAAAATGCTTCCCACTTATTGTTTGATCAAATTTTCACAAATGTTGTGAAAATCCGACTTGCACACGCATCGCGTGTGCCCCGGCCTCTAGTGCTTGATAATTTGACACTGAGAACAATCAAACCTAAAACATACTCCCCAATACCAACAGAAAGAAACAAATGGCTTAATTTCAATGCCAACCCATATGAAAATAAGCAACGGAAACTCCTTTTGAAACTTCTTACGAAAATCGTTTCAACTTATTCTTTCTTTATAGGTGTGCAAAATCAAACAAAATCGGACAGCATCAAGGCCAATTAATGTTCACATTAGGATTTTTTTTTTATTTTTTATCAGCCAAATTGAGATGCGCCAACCTTTTTCTTTCTTTCTAGGTGGGCAAAATGAAACGGAATCGAACAGCATCAAGGCCAATTACTGATCACATTTGGAATTATGATGATCCACTTTTGGACGTGATAACGAGATGCCAAAGTCCATGACATTTCGTTTTGAACATTAGATCCCAATACACTATGCGGGTAGTAGTCCATCTCTCCATGTGATATACTCATTATGGTATCTGTAGTGGTGCTGTCCAACAAAGCAGTGTTGCCATTACTTTGTACATATATAGGCATGCATAACCATACAGTAAGATATTGCCACCTATTTCCAGAGCCTACAACTTTCTACCCAAGCAAGAAAAAGGAAAGTGAGAGGACTTTTGTAGCCCCTAGCTACTGTATGTATTCACTTTGCAAGAAGTGCCTAACCTATGGTCCTGTCCTTCGCTGCAGTCAATGACTTGAACTTGGAACCTATACATTGTGATCAGTGTGTAAGTGCTTTCCTATAGAGAAACTAGGAAGATTCGGGAAAAAGTGGAGAAAGAGAATGCTAAACAGCTATTTTCCATTTTAGGAGACTTCAACTTTTGATTTCGAAATAGCTGTAAGATCTCCGAATGTTGTAGGTTCTTTATATTGTTATGAACTTGGCAACTATCATAGAAACCAATAAAAAACATGGTAACACATTGATTGCCACAAAATGGAGACAAGTTTGAACTGCAATACAAAGCAATAAGAAGAGAATGAAAGTGTACCTGGAATAAAAACATTGATGCTATCGATCAACCAAGGAGTTTACAAGTACAGAACTCACCGCTTAATTTTGCAATGTTGATGTCTGTCCTGTTTATAAGCAAGGACTACGTCACCACAGTAACACAGTTACAATGGAGTAATGGATACTGTGACCTTAAGGTGCTAAAGACCTTTCGATTGAGCAGGTCTTTAGTAGTCAAGGTGGGTAAGAGACATTCCGCTATTAGACAGAAGGAAGGAAGTTTGATTTCACCATTCTCTAAATTGGTGATAGTAACGGAAATGCAAGAATTGTGAAGATGCTATTGTCAACACTATGAAAGCTTATCTGAAGCAGAATTGCAAAAAGTTTTATGTACTTATAGAAACAAAATCAATTATCACACATTTCAACAAATTGATACCTCTATCACTGCTACTATTCCTGCAATCGTTACCAGTAAACTTGCTAAAATTGAAAATCTGGTGACATATCTTTTAATTGTCCACAAAGATCAATTTTTCCCCTCTTCCTTTAACACTCGAAGGCCCTCTGTCACTTTTGTGTGCAAGAGCTAGTTTCATCAGCATTCAGTCGTCAGTCATCACCCATCCATAGACTTTACCAAAATTGAACTCTGAATTATAGTCAGAGACTTCTCAAACCCCATTGCCACTTTAAATGGCGTGTGGATAATCAAATGTCCATATGATCGCCGACAATGAAAAGAAACAATAGAAACCACAAAATAAAATTCAATTTGGAATCGACCATAATTTTCTCTAAAAGGGACTGCAACGGCAGGTTGGCAACTGAGTTCGCAATACGTGGTTCTGTATAGATATTGCAGCAACTACTGTCCGGATAATACCAAGGCCACAGTTTAATAAATGGTAGGTAGTGTAAGATAACAAGGACCCATGGTCTATACTTCCTTAACCTGGGCCTTTTGCAATGCAAAATTTTGTCCTGCATAACTATTTTATAGAGCAAGAGCTAAACTCAGGGCTCCGAAGTATTTTGTTGAGACTTGACACAAATTGATCTAAGTTGAGATCACAACTAATCCAGAGTCCCATGCAAAATTTGCTCTGCCAGAGCAAGTCTATAGAACAGTGGTGTACCGGTGCCACATTGACCCGATATTTGGAAGGAGATTCACAACTCAGTCACTACCCTAATCAGAAAAGGTTAATTAAACAGACTAGTAACAAATGATGATCCTACTTTATAATCCAATGTTATGAAAAAGAGCGAGCGATGAGCCATGCAACAACAGGGTGGGAGCAAGGGTATATTAGAAGTAAATTGCTCTATCATGTGCCATAACAGGTTGCTTCACGTATAAGGACCTAAAAGGATCTTTCATAAGCAGAAATAGACGTATGTTAATGGCACCATAGGATACCAGCCTGATAATGTCAAATAAAGATTTCCCAGCATAGATGATGAATAAAACGAAATGTTTAACAAACACAAACTGCATTCACGGAATCAATCAAATTCAATATCCTAAAACAGTAAAGCTCCAAACTAGAACTCATGGCCATTTAGTTTGGTGTTTGAAGTATTTTATTTGATCGGCCCGTATTAGTATAACACTGATCACCAAGGTCGATCTCTAGTTCAGGTTCGAAACCTTTCATTTTTGGCTCAGGAGCTTTGCTCTTGCTCACATATGCTAGTCCGAACACATATGCTGATCCAAACACATAAGTTATAAAAATGTTGACCAAACAAGTAGCAAGTAATCCTATTCAAGTTTTATTTCCAAATAAGAGAAAAATGCAACCAATGCCAAAGAATTAACTATATTGAAAAAGTTGACATTCACAAATAGAAATCAATGTAAATTCACAATTATAAACAATAGCAATATTGATGACGCTTTTTTATTTTGGTAATGCTAGTTTCCCGGGCTAACTCGCACGCCCCTCGGACTAATCCGTAGAGCCGCTCCCACGGTCATTTCACATGCTTACTAGGAAGAAGAAGATGACGACGACGAAACAAACAATCGAATTTCCTCAAGAAAACTCCTCTCCTTGGGCCTCTCATCCCTCCTCACATACTCCCTCGCCTTCTCCTCCGTATACTCCGCAAACCCACCTTCCCATTCCTCCTCCACATCTCCTCCCCAAAACTCCGGTTCGCGTAATACGCCTCCGCCTCCACCACCGTTCCTCCTTCTCCGTCTTCTCTATCTTCGACGAGCCGAACCGGGAGCCGCTCGTAGTGGCCGACGGTGACGCCTTCGAGCTTGTCGATTCGGGCCAGCCCGGGGTCCGAGACCCCGTAGAGTTCGCCGCGGATCGGGTGACGACCCGGCCCGGCCGGGAGGTTGAGGAGGAAGGGGACACCGTAGGGTCCACAGACGAGAGGGAGTTCGTCGAGGGTGCGGCACCTGCCGAGGTAGACGGCGTCGTTTGACGAGATGAGATGTTGCATGAGGTTGTGGTTGGCGAAGCCGCGCTTCAGAGTGCCGTAGGAGAAGATTAGGCTTCGTTTGGCTTCAGGTTTCTCTGTTATTTCCATCGTCGTCTCTCCAGTTCCGCTTCCAACAAACAACTAGAGAGAGCGAGTGCACAAGAAAGGACTGAGCTCCCGTCCAGACTGTCCAGTGTTAACATCCCCCGGTCTAGTTCAGTTTGGGCAATTGTGGACTCTTTTGGAGCCCGAAACAATGACAAAACTGTTGATATTTTAGCAGAAAGTCTACACACATACAATCTGTGCACAGATTTTATTGTGGGATCCATCACGGGTCCCACACAAATCATCCGAGCTGTTCGTTAAATGTAAAACATTTTTTCAAGGGTTCCCGTAAATAATAAGCTCAATCCGATAACTATAGGTGCTCGATCCAATCATATAACTTTTCATTATCCGAAAATCTGAATGAAAAGTTAGATGGTTGGATGAAGCACCTATATGTATCGGATTGAGCTTATTTTTTACGGGAACCCTTGAAAAAATGTTTTACATTTAATGAACGGCTCGAATGATTTGTGTGGGACCCATGGTGGGCCCCACAATAAAATCTATGCACAATCTGTGCACAGATTACTATGTGTGTAGCAGGACTCATATTTTAGAGCTCGCTTGACCATTTCGAATACAAAACTGCTATGGGTACTACACTATTGTACCGAAAGTGTACAACAGCTAGGGGAAAGGGGGCCCGCACACCCAAAAAAATTCAAAATGGACTCTAGAAATAGCCCGGGAAAATTGGAGAAAAAGGAAGTCAGTTTTTTTTCAAATCCATCTTCTTTTTTTTTGATCCGATCAAATCCATCTTATTCACCGAAACCCACCCCAAACAAACCCGAACCCCCAAAGTGCAGGCAACCATGGACTTTCCCCCTCTCTCTCCCCAGTCACCCATTTATATCTTCCACACCCTCCCTTTTAACTTCTACCTCTCTGTAAATACCATTTCCAAGGATCACCGATTTGAGGTTAGTGGTTAAAATTAACTCTTTAATCTCGTCTTGTTCCTTTTTGTTAATGTGCTCGGTATGTATGTTGAATATTTTTGTCTTTTGGCCTTTTGTATAAAGATCATGTGGTCCCCTACTAGGTTAAGAAATGAATGGAATAAACAAGAAAATAAATCATTTGATATTTGTAGTTGCATTGTCTGTATGGGATTGAATACAAAGTTACCACTAATCGAAGCCAAGTCTAACAAGTACTCCCTCCGTTCTATAATGTTTGTCCGGTCCGCAAAATGAGGACATAAAAATAATACAATTTTTGCAAGAAAAATTTAAAAAAAATTCAACGATTCACCAGATATCGACGAGTTCTTTTAATCTATGAAAAAAGTTTGAATTTTTTCTTGAAAAGAATGCATTATTTTTTAGTCTTCATTTTGCGGACCGGACAAACATTTTGGGACAGAGGTAGTTACAAAGAGATGAAAACTTACTATGAGACCAATATCTACTGAAGATAAATCATACCACGTAGTCCCGCTTAATGTGTCTGACTGCAAAGAAGAGGAAACTTGGATGTGGCTGATGAGATTTCTCTCTTTTTTGCCTTTGCATCATGAAAATACATATAACTCTACTTGTGTCTAAAATTGATATTTGCTTGTTTGTAGAAATGTGGAAATACATGAATCATCACCACTCTTATTTGATGGAGATGACAATGAAACTATTTTGGGAATGAGTTTTGATGAATTTGATTATCTATTGGAGGAAGTTCCAAATTTGGAAGATGTACGGGAACCTAAGGTTGGAATGTCCTTTGATTCAGAAGATGAAGCCCATAATTACTATGCTAGTTATGCCAAAGCACAAGGTTTTGCTCTAATCACAAGAAGCTCTAGGAAGCTTGATGATGGACAAAAGGGGTATGTAACTTACTGTTGTTATAAGGGTGGAAAGGCGAGGACAAAAGCACTCAACCAAATTAAAGCCATCCAACAGCAAAAACAGGATGTAAAGCATCAATGAATATCTCTTTGCATACCGTCGGGAAGTGGATATTGAGTACAATTGAACTCGAGCAAAATCATGAAATGTTCCCAATCAAAGCTCGGTATCTCAAGTTCTATCGGGTCATTCCAGAACATACGAAAAGGATGATGGAATTCAATCGTTTAGCCGGAATAAAAAATGAACCAAACAATTAGCTCATGTGTGATTAAGGCTAAGGGGCATGAGAATATGACATTTTCGACAAAAGATGCTAGGAACTACATGGATCAAGTGAGACGCTCAGAACTCAAGGAAGGGGATGCCGAAGCAATGCATAAGTATTTCAAGAGGATGCAAGCAGACAATGGTAATTTTTTTTATGCCATGGATGTAGTAAGGAAAATTGCTTATGTAACGTTTTTTGGGCCGATGCGAGGAGTAGGGAGGCATACAAAGAATTTGGTGATGTGGTTACATTTGACACCACTTACTTGGTTAACAAGTGGGATATGCCTTTTGCTCCATTTGTAGGTGTAAACCACCATGGCCAGTCAATCTTGTTTGGGTGTGGGTTAATATTACGAGAGGACACTGATTCATTTGTATGGTTGTTTGAGACATGGCTTGCTTGCATGTCCAGGTGTTCTCCTAATGCCATCATCACCGACCAATGCAAGGCCATGCAAAATGCAATAAGTATCGTGTTTCCAAATGCGCGGCATCGTTGGTGTTTGTGGCATATCTTGAACAAGGTACCTGTAAAGTTGAATACATATGAGGCTTATGAATCGATTAAATCTAGTCTCCGTAATGCTATGTTTGATTCATTGTCTGTTGGGGAATTTGAAGAAAATTGGAAGAACATCATTCTTACATATCAGTTAGGGGATAATCAATGGCTAAGTGGCTTGTATGAGGAGAGGCATTGATGGGTGCCGACGTTTGTGAAAGATATTTTTTGGGCGGGGATGTCAACAACCCAGTGGAGCAAGAGCATGAATGCCTTCTTTGATGGCTACATCCATTCTAAGACCACATTGAAAGAATTTTTGGGGCAATATGATAATGCCTTGCGTAATAAGGTGCAAAAAGAAGATGAGGAAGACGCCCGTAGTTTCAATGTACAAGTTAAGAATGTGTCTCCATATGGCTTTGAAAATCAATTTCAAGAAGCATACACAATTGGCAAATGCAAGGATTTTCGAACTCAATTAGCTGGAAAGATTGTTTGCACCTTGATCGTTGTGAAGACAATAGATGGTATTTCTGAATTTGAGATAGAAGAAGACATCAAATGTGGTGAGATTGAATATTTAAAAACTGCGACCTTCCATGTCCACTTCAATAAGTCGTCAATAGAAAGTAGTTGTACTTGCTAGTTGTTCGAGTGTAAGGGTATCGTGTGCAAGCATATCCTTGTGGTTTGGACAAAAGAGAAGCTTAATAGAGTGCCAGAGAAATACGTTCTACGAAGATGGAGAAAAAATGTGAGGAGGAGTCACACAAATGTCAAGATTAGTTATGTAAATGGGGAATGCAAGCCCGAATGGCGTTGCTTTGACATGATGATGACTGTTTTCCATGAGGCAGTTGATAATGCCACATATTCTGATGCCAAGAGTGCGAGGGTGGTGGCTAAGTTACGAGAAGCGATAGCGGAGAATGAAGTGTGTGACGATGAGTGTCCAATTCAACCAATGCCCATTGATGTGCAAGATAGTTCTGTGAGTCCCAAAGATAAACAAAAACCCATAGGTGATCCAAACAAACCTCGTCGAAGAGGGCGACCGCCAATAAATAGGAAACAACCAAGGATTGAGAAGATCATTAAGAAAATTCGGGAATCAACCAATAAGATTCAATGTCGTCGAGCCAATGCAAAGAATAGACTAGTATACCTACTGACTTCTTATCATTTCTTAATTGAATTAATCAAATAAGTTGCTTAATAACCACAGTCATTATTTGTTTGACTTTATGTATGAGTAGGCTTTGGTAAATGAAGGGGATGTTGGGGCTACCACACAAGAGAGTGTGAATTTTGGTGTAAGTATGCATATATATTTTTTATATTGTAAATGAAGGGTCCGGGGGTATATATATATATGACATTTGGTTTTCTTTTTCAGATGTCAAGTGGATCGCATATTGGTATGTGGAGCTATGACCTTAATGAGACTCCGATTAATTTGGAAAACTGAGGTATAAGACTTTGTATTTCCCTTATATTTAGCTAAAGTATAATTTATATTCTGTTTGAATGATCTTAGTTAACTCTAAATGCTATATTTACTGTAATTTTATTGATTCTTGAACCCTTGTACCTTGGTGTTTCAGGTTTTCACAATTGGTGATTTAGGTTTTTGAAACTGTTGGGTGCTGCATTTGGTGTTTGTTGCAGCTGTTTTGCTTGCTCGGAGTCTGCAATATGTGGGATATCATTCTAAATTTATGCCTTTTTATATTGTTCATCGGGATGCCCCGTAGATTTGTAGCTGTTGCACTTTTTTGTGTTCTTGAAAGCTGTCCATATCGTGTCCTATGTTTGGTGTCCTTAAAAGCTGTTCATTTCCTTTTTTGCTTGTTGGTCTTGTAAAAACGTTTAATGAGGTAGATGGAGATTTCTGTTTCAAGTTTACTTCTTTGATGAGACGCATTTATTTTTGTTCATAAATTACGCCACTCTAATTGTTGTCGATGATGGATCAATTTTTTTTTTTTTTACTACTGGAAATGGACATAGACTTGGTAGAATGTCAAAATGAATAACAAAGGTAGCTTATGGAAAATTTTTGGCAGAGTCTCCCCTGATTTTGGTCATATCCCGACGTCTCGCGTCTCAATCAGTACCGCAATAAAAATAGCAGGAACAACATTAGGTTACGTACAAGCCCACGCCGGGCATTTCTCATTCTACATCACCATTCACAAGCCACATTCATAGCCAAAATCCATTGTCATATTATTAATTAAAACCCACACCGGGCCGTTGTCATCACAATTATCAATTACATACAAAGTTAGATTTCACAAAACTAAAACTTTGATTCTACAACTTGATATTCCAACAAATTACAACTTTATATTTCAAATTACAACAAATTGATCATTTTTCTTGGCCTTTGATTCACTTGAGTAGCTTCAATGGCTTGCCACATTTTCTGCACTTGAAGGGCTTCACCCCATGCTTTGACTAGCAATGTGTTCGGAGGATTTTGAAGTCTTTGGGTGGCCTTGACCTTGGGTGATAAGAATTTCTTCGCAAGAATTACCCTTTCATCATTTTTCTTCTTCTGAGCCTTGTATTCAGCCACCATTTTCATCCCTTCATAGTAAGCTTTGCCTGCCAATGGTAATGCCATATAGGTATTTAGGTGGCATATTCTGTCTTTTGAAAAATGTACAAAAGTATCTCGCAAACTAATGCATGAAAAATATGAAATGTTACTGCCCGCAACATATGTGCTCCGTGTGGCCAAACAAAACATGTATCCATAAAAATACTTATATTCAAGAGGTTGGAGTAGGGAGTTACCAAATCAGGTGATTCAGTAAGCTTTGAGTTGACCTCAACAACCTCGCCCGATATTGGGGAGTTAACATCACTAGTGGCTGTTACACTTTCCACAGCTCCATAGCTGCTGCCTTGTGCCACGGAGCTGCCAGGCTCCGACACCTCCACAAACGCCACTTCTCTGGGATGGTCCTTTATAATTTGCAACTCAACTACTTTTCAAGAAATAAATAACATAATTCACTTGAACCATTCAAAGTCAAATACTAAGAACCTAAAAAACACAAGCGAAATTGAAAGCCAGCAATGTTTTGAAGACCATGGAATTGCAGATGAGGCGCCCTAAACTTGTTTATATTCAAATAAACTCCCTGCTTATGAAATAAAAAACTTGTATCACTTGGTAACCAGTTCTTTTCCAAGGAGGAACTGCACATAGAAACGTTAGTATCACTATTCAAGCCCCTCAAGTAATGCCCACAACTGCCTCGCAATCCTGCAAAACGAGTTAGCAATGTCGACATCTAACAATTTTGAGCAAAACAAAACTTCATTTCGGACACACCAAATGACCCACAGATACCAAATGGAATCCCTAACAACCTCTAGATTTGGAGCACATCCACCTCAAATTTCAAACTGACCACTCCCACTATTAACATCCACCCCAAGTTTTCCATACCAAACTGAATTTAGTGCAAAAGTTCACCCCACATACCAAACTGAACATACCCAATATTAACATCCACCCCAAATTTCCCATAACCCACATGAATTCAGTGCAAAACCTATTAGCCCCTAATTCGAAATGAAACCCTAATTTTCGAATTAGGGTTTTTTTTTCAGCAACGCAATTTAGGGGTTTTTTTTCCAACTCATCAACTCAGTTGGGGAGAATAGGGGCATAATACAGCAACGCCTCAAAATGCTAAAACGAACACAGTGGATGTTAGTGAGCTCAAAACCCAAGATTCGAGTGAGTGAATAGTCATGGAAGAGACCTATAGAGAACATAAAGAACTTACATGTGTAGACACCTCCCAAACGGGGCATCGCCATACAGATTGGTCATTGATGGATCGATTGGTTGCTTGCTTCATAAACCAAGATCGTGGACATTCCCATGGCTAGGAACATCGCCACACGATAGCGGTTATCGTCAAAATAGAGTCACCACCAAGTTTATTAAAACTAGGAAATAGATAGAGATTTTGGGTACGGGAGCCAAGGGTACAGTAAGGGAAAGGTGTTAGGCACCCCTCTCTGCCCAGCCGTGAGACTGGCCCATAGTTATTCAACATAAGACATGTAGATGCTTTGTTTAATTCCAACACATAGTCTGTTTAATTATGCCTTTAAACAGTAAATAAAGTGAGCCGAGACGATAAGTAAATCATGCATCAGAAAACAGAACAAAACAAAGCTGTTCCAGGGTAATGGATCCTGCGGTCGGTGAATGGATGTCACGGCCGAGGGATCCTCCTGGTTTGATATATCGGCCGAGGGATCGAAGCCCCGGTCGATGTTCTTCCTCACACCAGACAGAAAAGTTAGCAGATAATCAAAACGCTACGATTAAGATTTTGACAGAAAATAAATCAAACCAGAGGCCGTTGGGCCTCACCACCTTGATCCCTCAGTTGCTTGATTGCTACGGATTGATTGTGATTGACTGATTGCTTCTCGAAAAACCCTAGGTTTAGGGTTTTGAACTTCGGGGTTTGATTGTCGGATTGATGGCTGCCTTTGGGAGGTTAGGGCTTTTGAAGAGGGGATTTGAGAGAGTGTTTCTGCAGAGTTTTGTGGCTTGAGAGGGTGTGGAAGTATACGAATTTGGTGTATTTCGTTGTTGTATTTTCGGAACCCAAAAGCCTTTTATATAGGCAATTGGTGACTCACTCCGGCCAATCAAAACGCACGATTGCAATTGCAATGCAATGCAAACTCTTCGTGGTAATCTCTGAGCGTAGCCCGAACGCATCGGGAAGGTAGTGTAGTTGGATTAAACAATCGACAAAACGTTCCAGAGTCTGGAAAATAGACGATCTGGCGGCCGAGCAAAGGATCTGGCGGCCGAAGAATGGATGTTGCGGCCGAAGGATAGATCTTGCGGCCGAGGGATTGATCTCTCAGGGAGATTTTCAAGTAACAGGTTGCTCGGGTGAAGAAATGATATTAAGGCCGTGAGATCAATCTCACGGCCGACAGATGGATTCTCTTAGGATTCTGTATTTTCTGTCTGAAAGGCTGTATGGCTCTGGATTGGGTCCTCTAAGTGGCTCAAAGTTCTTACCGAAATTCCTAATGTTCTCGAGAAGTCAATCAGCAATCACTGTATCCATTTCATCATCGGGATGGTGTAGACACCTCCCAAATGGGGCATCGCCATACAGATTGATCACGCTTGTTTACTCGATTCGTAAACCAAAATCATGGACGTTCCCATGGCTAGGAACATCGCCACATGATAACAGTTATCATCAAATAGAGTCACCACCCAGTTTATTAAAACTGGGAAAATAGATAGAGATTTTGGATACGGGAGCCAAAAGTACAATAAGGGGAAGGTGTTAGGCACCCCTCTTTGCCCAGTCGTGAGACTGGCCCATAATCATTCAACATAAGACATATAGATGCTTTATTTAATTCCAACATATAGTCTGTTTATTTATTCCTTTAAACAGTAAACAAAGTGAGCCAGTGCGATAAATAAGCATGCATCAGAAAGCAGAAAAGAAAACAAAATGTCCCAGGGAGATGGATCCCGCGGCCTGTGAATGGATGTCACGGCCGAGGGATCCTCCTGGTTTAATGTACCGGCTGAGGGATCGAAGCCCCGATCGGTGTTCTTCCTCACACCAGACAGAAAGATTAACAGGTAATCAAAACGCTACGGTTAGTCAAAAATACAGTAAATAAGACAAACCAGAGGCCGTTGGGCCTCACCACCTTGATCCCTCAGTTGCTTGATTGCTTTGGATTGGGCATGATTGACTGATTGCTTGATTGAAAACCCTAGGGTTAGGGTTTGAAATTCGGGGTTTGATCGCCGGATTGACGGCTGCCTTCGGGAGGTTAGGGCTTTTGAAGAGTGGGTATGAGGGAGTATTTGTGCAGAGTTTCGAGGCTTGAGAGAGTGTATACTTTGATAATTTTGTGTATATATTTTCGGAGTCCAAAGGCCCTTTATATAGACAATTGGTGACTCACTCCGGCCAATCAAATGGCACGATTGCAATTGCAATGCAATTCGAACTCTACGTCGTAATCCTTGAGTGTAGCCCGAACGCATCGGAGAGGTAGTGTAATCGGATCAAACGTCTGACAGAACACGTTCCAGAGTCTGGGAAAAGGTCGATCTGGCGGCCGAGTAAAGGATATCACGGCCGAGGAATGGATGTCTCGGCCGAAGGATAGATCTTACGGCCGAGAGATTGATCTCTCAGGGAGATTTCGCTAGCAACAGGTTGCTCGGGTGAGGAAATGATGTTAGGGCCGTGGGATCGATGTCACGGCCGACAGATGGATTCTCCTAAGCTTCTGTATTTCTGTCTGAAAGGCTGTATGGCTCTGAATTGGGTCCTCTAAGTGGCTCAAAGTCTTTACCGAAAGTCCAAAGGTTCTCAAGGAAGCAATCAGCAATCACTGTATCCATTTCATCATCGGGATTGTCCCAAGGTGGGACTCAAAATAATCGTTAGGCCAAATTGGGGTGTCTACAGATGCTCCTCTTTGATTGAACTCAGACGGATCGCGAGACATGTTTGAGTAAGAGTCAAAGCTGTAAAAAGCAACTCAATTTGGTCCAACCACTATTCCAAGGGTTTTTGAAAAAGGTTTTGTTATGGTCGGGCCGGGAGGCTGCCTACGTATTCCACAAGGGAAATTCAGACCAACCGTAGTTCGGGCAATAAAGAAAAATAAAAAGTTTGGAGGGTTAGAGACAGAAGACGTACCTTAGGGCTTAAAAAGCCGTAGTGTGACGTACCTAGACTGAGCCAGGGTTTTGGCGAAGAGTAGTTGAAGGAGCGCGGGGCTGCCCGGGGAGTTTTTGCGGAGAGCTTCCTTAGTATTTTGGGGTAGATCAGTACACTGCAGGTGCGTTTGCTTTTCTTGATCATCCTTACTTTGACTGAAAGGAGCTCGGTAGAGTAGCCTATCCTTGCGAATGAGCTAGAAGGAATTGATGTAATGGGGTGGAATCCAAACCATCTGCTGGGATGAGTTGGACGCCGGTTTGTTTTTGAGATGTGGAGGGCTCAGGGCCAGTATCTAGAGCATGGAGCTTTGGTGATGAGGGAACCGAGGCACGGAGCCGGTTGTGGTCATGAGGCAAGAGCTTGAGGTGCCAGAGCTTCGAGCTTGTCGTGCTGAACCGAAGCACGGAGCTGGTATAAGGTGAGAGCCTAAGGTGATGGAATTTGATGGGACCGAGGCGCGGAGCTGGTTGCAGTCTTGAGGCGAAGGCCTGAGGAGATTGGATAGGACTGAAGCGCGGAGCTGGTGTTGATCATAAGACGAGAGCCTGAGGTGTCGGAGCTTTGAGGTTGATAGGACCGAAGCACGGAGCTGGTATAAGGCAAGGGCCTTGAGGTGAAGGAATTGAGGCGTGGAGCCCGAGGTGATTAGATTGAGGCATGGAGCTTGCATGCAGTCTTGAGGCGAGGGCCTGAGTTGTCGGAGCTTAGAGCTTGACGTGATTTGAACCGAAGCGTAGAGCTGGTTGCATTCTGATGGTCTGTGCACGGGGCTTTTCCATCATAAGTGTTGACGTGGAGCCAAAGGATCGAGGCGCTGGACCGATCAATAAAACCGAGGCGTAGAGCCGGTTGATTGCAGGGTTGACCTGTTTCATGAGAGATATGCAGAATGTATATGTGTGATGATAGTTGTTAGATGTGAACAGATATGATGATGCAGACTCGATGTGATAATGCAATATGTGCACGGGCCTGTGCGTGTGTGTTTGTTTTAAGCTTAGAGCTTCTATCAAGTTCCGGACTTGAGCATTCAGAGCGTAGAGCTCGAGCATTCGGATGGCAGAATCCGAGCATTCAAAGTACAGGCTTTGAGCGTCCAGTACACAGTGGTTGGGCATCCAAGCGTAGAGCTTGAGCATTCAAGTGTATAACTTGAGCATCCAGTACACAGTGGTTGGGCATCCAAGCGTAGAGCTTGAGCATTCAAAAATGTTAGATTCTTGAGCATTCAGGCGTAGAGCCTGAGAATAGATGTCTTGATTGTTGGGGCGGCTTAGAGCCTGTTACTTGTTTACGGCTTTGAGCCAGTTGAAATAATGGGCTTTGAGCCGCTGAGTTGTGATAACGGGCGTAGAGCCTGTCGACAATGGGCTTAGAGCCGCCAAGATGGTTGGTATGGCTTGGAGCCAGTTGAGATAGTGGGCTTGGAGCCGTTAAGTTGTGTAGAGATGATAGGCATAGGGCCGCTGAATTGATACGGGCTTCGAGCCGCTATGATAAAGGGCTTCGAGCCGCTGGGTGATAGTAGACGAAGGCTTCGAGCCTGTTGAGGTAATGGGCTTAGGGCCGCTGAGTTGAAGGCGTAGAGCCGCTGAGTGAGTGAGTATGGGCGTAGAGCCTGTTGATAATAGGCTTCGAGCTGCTGAGATTGGTTATTATGGCTTCGAGCCAGTTGGGATAGTGGGCTTTGAGCCGCTTAGATAGCGAGAGATAGCGAGCGTGGAGCTACTGACGGTGATTGGGCTCAGAGCCTGCTGAGATCCATTGAGTGATAGTGAGCATAGGCATAGAGCCGCTGAGTGAGTTGATGGTTGTACGGTCACTGGAATGGCAAGCGTAGAGCTGCTAGGTGAGTTGATATGGGTGAACATAGGCACGGAGCTGCTGAGTTCTTTGATAATGGATATGGGCGTAAAGCTGCTGGGTGTTTCAACTTGCTTTGGCCAGCAGTTTGTGGAGAGAGAGAGACCTTCGATGCTTGGGCATGCCCCCAAGGCTAGTCTTGATCACATTGTGTTGGCTTGGAGATGCCTCCAAGGCTGACTTGATTTTGCTTCTGTTAGTCACGGACCCAGAATTCTATAATGGCTTGAGTCAGTGCACTGAGCAAAATCTACTGTTTGTCAAAGGAAATTGATTGGAGGGCCAGGAGATCGATTTCTCGGCCGAAGGATTGAAGTCTCGGCCGAGGTATCGAATGCTCGGCCATTTAATCGGTTTGCTTCCAGGGGCCTATAAAAGACCACAGCGTCAGCCGTTTCATTTCACTTTCCTTTCTTCCCTCTCCGTTTCTTTCGTCCGAGACTTCCACCTAAGATCCCCTCCACTTCTCCTTGTTTCTGACAGCTCCGGGCCGTGGGTGATATGCTGACACGGCTAGCGTGCGCGGAGGGAGACCGCGTTTGCTTTTGGTCCCGTCTTGATGCTTGACTTGGGACCCTCGCATGGGTATGCTTGATTAGGGGCCCTCGCATAGGTGGCTTGCTTCCGTGACGCGGAGCTCCTGGCGTGGCGGTGGTACGCGGTGTGGTGATTTTTCTGGGCCATGTGGTGATTCTTTTGAGCCATGTGGTGTCCCTTCTACACCGTACTACTCCTTTGGTATACATCACCCTAGGGGCGTCCTCTTCTTTTTTGCAGCTGGTCTCTGGTGTTCGGACCACCAGAGGGTTCGGCATCCTCTTCTGCTTCCTCTTTTTGTTTTTTTTTTTTTCTGCTTCTTTTCCTGCATAGGTTAGTTTGACAGGAATATCGATGTATAGTTTGTTTTAAAAAATGTGAGGTGATCCACCTTGTGATGTAAAAAGCTTTCGATGTATGAAACAAAAACCTTTTGCTCTGCTATTGTGATTGTGTACGCTGTGTTTACGTCGTTTGCGTATAATGGCTTGTTAATCCAATGAAACGAATTGAACCGTGGGAACAGTCTGTAAAATAGTCGTTCTGGCGGCCGATTTAGTGATTACACGGCCAAGGCTTTGATCTGGCGGCCGAAGGATCGTTTTGTCTGCCTGGGTTTGACTTACAGTCAACCCTGATTTTCACGGGCCGATGGATAGATCCTACGGCCGTCGTATCGAAGTATCGGCCGAGAGACCGATTGAAATTATGAGGATTAAGAATCCGATTCCGATTCGAACTAAGACTCGACTTAGTTCTATAAATACGTGTTCTACGAACCCGATAACATTGTCAGTAGCAATTCCTTACATATGGCACAACCAGTCCTTGATCAGTGGTTGATTTCCTTCAATGGCCTCGACCGTTTACACTTTAAGTCCTTTGGCATGGACTTCCTCTTTTCCCTTCGTCAAATTCCTGTGAATTTTGCCTTCCTTAGGGCAGCCGCTAGTTTGTGGGACCCTGATTTTCACGTCTTTTGATTTAAGAGAGAGGAGTTGTGTCCTACTATCGAGGAATTTGTGGCCATTATGGGCCATTCAGACAGAGAGGGTTTTGTTGTCCCTAATCCTTTATTCAACCGAAGTGATCTCCTTAAGGATTTACTCCAAGTTCAGAAACATGAAGTTAAATTCTTCCTAGTGAGAGGAAGGCTGGAGATTCTGCAACTTATCCAGCGTTTTGGTACAGATGAGGCTCATCGCCAAGTTCCCCTACAGAAGTCGTGTTTTCATGCGTTGTGCATTTGTCTCCTTTATTATTATTTGCTCGGCCCTTCCTCTGGCCACGCTGATCCTGTGTTGCTTAACCTTGCTCAACAGATTGGAAACCGTGTGGGTTTCGCTGGCTTAGTATTGGCAGAGACCTTGATAGGTCTAGATGTGATGAAGGGTAGTCCTACAGCTCAGTTCTCAGGCAGTCCCTTGCTATTGCAGGTTCGCTCTTTTATTTGTTTATTTGTCAAGTTTATCTTTCCACTCATCACTCTTTTGTTTTGACTCACGTGTTCTCTCAACTCACGATTTTCCCTTGTTCCCTAGGTGTGGTTGTTTGAGAAGCTAAAGGTGTGGGATGCGCCGGAGCGACTTCCTTATAATCCAGACCAATGCACGGAGCGTCATATGATTAAGCAATTCCCAACTGAGGCTGCTTGGGAAGCATGGATGAGGACTTGCAGGGGTGATTGAATTCAATGGGTTTGCCCCTGGTATGGTATAGAGAGCATGACTGTGAGTACCATGAACCATTTTGGTGTAGCAGCGATTGGTATTGCTCGAGACGTTTTCTACTTTCCTACTCGCTTTCAAAGGCAGTTTGGGGCTGAACAAACCGCAATCCTGGGTGACCCTGAGTACACCGTCTCTAAGATCCACGATGCCAACTTCCGTCGCAACATGCTGCGTCTTTGGCCAAATAGAGTGATGCAGGAGGTTGCTGAGAACTTCGTTGCCAAGCTATCGGGTTCTTACAAACGCTGGTTGAAGAAAAACCTTTTGGAGTACAGTAGTGCAAAGAGAAGGAAGACCTAGAGATTGACACTTTGCTTATGTTTTTCCAAAAGATGTTTGTTTGATTCTAGCTTTCATGGATTTAAGAATTGTTTAGGTTTGCTTTGTCCTTTCTCTTTGGAAATAATAAAACATTTGGTCGTTTTATTTGAAGATGTTATTGCCATGATTTGATAGCGAACATGCTTTAGGATAGACCTAGAAATTTTGGAAGTGATGATAATAGCAGTGGCCGAATCTCAAACTTGGAGATTGCCTACGTATCCCATGGAGGGAATCAGGCCATAAACGTAGTTCCAACAAAGGGGATTTGTTTTGTTTTTAGCTATGGTCCACTCGGGTATTTTCCTCTCCTTTTGTGCTCTAAATTTTGCCTAAAACCGCCCTTGCGGGTTTTCGGTCTAGCGAGCGTTTTATTTATGCCTTAGTTTTTGCCTAAGCCTCCCTTACGGGTTTTCGACCTAGCAGGCTGCTCTAATTTTTGCTTGGGTCCGCCGACCCTTGTGGTTTTCGGTCCAACAAGCATCTCTCATGGGTAATACTTCCCCAGCTTGTCAATGTTGACCGGTGTTGCGAATTCAATTCCATCCAAGTCTGCAATGTATGCTGTTTCTCCAGCAAGTATGCGTTTGATAAGGTAGGGGCCTCCCCAGTTTGGTCTAAACTTGCCCCTTGGGTCTGAGACGTGGCGACGAATTGCTTTGAGCACCATGTCTCTTACCTTGATGTCCCTAGGTTTCACCTTTTTGTTGAATGCTCGTGCAATGCGGCGTTGATACCCTTGTACATGGTATAGCGCTCTCAGCCTCCTTTCGTCTAGTAGTACCAACTCGTCGTGGCGATTTTGAACCCAGTCTTCTTCGATCATTCCAGTCTCAACTAGAACCCTTAACGAAGGTAATTCCAGTTCGATGGGCAAGACAGCTTCCATTCCATAAACTAGAGAGTAGGGAGTGGCCCCAGTTGAAGTCCTTTCAGTTGTTCGATAACCCCATAGTGCCAGAGGTAGCATTTCTAGCCAGTCTGTGTAAGTGTCGGTAGTCTTCCGCAGAATCCTCTTGATATTCTTGTTTGCAGCCTCAACTGCTCCATTAGTTTGAGGTCGGTAAGTAGATGACCGATGATTCTGTATCCCAAATTCGGCGAAAAGCTTCTTTGTTGCCCCCTTGAAGTGCGATCCATTGTCACAGACGAACTCATGAGGTACACCATATCGATAAATGATATTAGTGCGAATAAATTTGGCCACATGAGTGGCTTTGAGAGTAGCATAAGAAGCTGTTTCTACCCACTTGGTGAAGTAGTCGATGGCCACCAGAATGAACTGATGTTTGTATTTTCCCTTTGGACTTATGCTTCCAATGACGTCTATCCCCCAAGTGGAGAATGGCCAAGGGGATGTCATGCTATATAATTCCGTAGGGGGAATACGCATACGATCAGCGTGAGTTTGGCATTTGTAACATCGGCGGACATAATCAGCGCAGTCGGCCTCCATTGTGGTCCAGTAATATCCCTGACGTAGGATCTTCTTTGCCATCGTTGCCCCATTCATGTGTGGCCCACAAATTCCTTCATTTATTTCCTCCATTACCTTGCGGCTGTCCTCCGTTGTGACGCAAAGTTGACTTCGACCCAAGTGTGCCCTTCGATACAATGCTCCTCCACAGATTACAAACCGGGCAGCAAACTTCCGCAGAGCCGTTTTGTCTTTCGAGGTGGCCTCGGATGGGTATTCTCCTTTTTTCAGGAATTCCTTCACGTCTTCGTACCATGGCTTGCCGTCGTCTTCACCTTCCTCGGTAAAGGTGCATTCACATGCTAGTTTAACTTTTTGTTTGATCATGAGAGGCCGCATTGTGAATCCCAGGGGTATTTCGACCATAGATGCTAATGTCGCCAGTGCATCTGCAAATCTATTGCTCACTCGAGGAGTGTGTGTGAAGATAACAGAATCGAATTGTGGAATTAGATCTTCCAGCACAGAATGATATAGTTTTAGTGTATCCTCCTTGACCTTCCAGTCTCCTCTTGCTTGAGATACCACCAGGTTTGAATCTCCAGTGACTTCTACCCTTTTTGCCCCTAGCTCCAGGGCCGCCTCCATTCCAGCAATACAAGCCTCTTATTCAGCTTGGTTGTTAGTGACCTCAAACCTCAGTTTATATGACAAAGGGATGTGGGAATCATTTGGGGAAACAAGCAATACCCCTATGCCATATCCACATTGGTTTGATGCTCCATCAAAGTAAAGTTGCCAGGTGTCGTCTAAGAGACATAAAATGTCCTCGTCGGGGAACATGAAGTCCTCTGCCTCGGCCTCTGTCACAGGGTGATTTGCCAAGAATTCTGCCACAGCTCTTCCCTTTACTGATTTCCTTGTCATGTATTTGAGGTCGAATTCTGCTAGCAGCAATAACCACCTAGCTAGCTTTCCGATAAGTGCTGGCTTTTCGAAAAGATACTTGATTGGGTCTAAACGAGAGACCAGCACCACCGGATGTGCTAACAGGTAGTGCCTCAGTTTCTTTGTGACCCATACTAGCCCCCAACAGGTTTTCTCGAGGGGAGTGTACCTTGTCTCATAATCCATCATTTTCTTGCTAAGGTAGTATATGGCGCACTCTACTTTGGCGTCGTTTTCTTGCGCTAGCATACATCCCATGGATGTGTCTGTTACTGAGAGATACAGAATCAATGGCTTCCCAGGGATGGGCGGCGACAGTACAGGTGGATTCTGAAAATATTCTCTGATTGCCTCGAACGCTTGCTGACA
Source organism: Rhododendron griersonianum (assembly GCA_018127125.1). NCBI lineage: Eukaryota > Viridiplantae > Streptophyta > Magnoliopsida > Ericales > Ericaceae > Rhododendron > Rhododendron griersonianum. The sequence goes on along the minus strand of CM030798.1, from coordinate 7,742,673 downwards.
GTCTTGGCTCCATTCAAAATCAGTACCCTTCTTCAGTAGCTTGAAAAGAGGTTCACAGGTGGTTGTGAGCTTGGAAATGAACCTGCTGATGAATTGTACCTTCCCCAAGAGACTCCTTACTTCCTTCTCCGTCCTAGGCGGTGATATCTCCATGATAGCCTGTATCTTGGAAGGGTCTACCTCGATTCCTCTTTGAGTGATGAGGAATCCCAACATCTTTCCAGCTGTTACTCCAAAAGTGCATTTTTGAGGGTTAAGACGTAGTTTGTAATTCCTAATCCTCTCAAAGAACTTTTGGAGTGCTCCATAGTGTCCTTCCCTTTCCTTTGATTTGACTATCATATCGTCGACATATACCTCGACCTCTTTGTGCATCATGTCGTGCAGCAGTGTTGTTGCCATCCTCTGGTAAGTAGCTCCAGCAGTCTTCAACCCAAACGGCATTACTCGATAGCAGTAAGTTCCCCAAGGCGTAGTGAAGGTGGTTTTCTCTCTATCCTCAGGAGACATAAGGATTTGATTGTATCCAGAAAATCCATCCATGAAAGATAGCAATGCATGGCCTGCGGTGTTATCTACTAGCTCGTCTATGTGAGGTAATGGGAAGTCATCCTTTGGACTGGCTTTGTTGAGATCTCGGAAATCTACGCAGACCCTGATTCCTCCAGTTTTCTTTGGTACAGGAACGATGTTAGCTACCCATTGTGGATATTCGGTGACTATGAGAAAACCGGCGTTGATTTGTTTAGTGACTTCTTCTTTTATCTTTAAGACCCAATCAGGGCGCATACGTCTCAATTTTTGTTTCATTGGTTTTGCATCAGGATGAAGAGGAATTTTATGCTGAACAATTTTAGGGTCTATTCCAGGCATGTCCTCGTAAGACCAGGCGAAAACATCTTTGTATTCTTTTAGCAAAATGATTAGTTTTTCACTTTCTTGAGGGGATAGTGCGGCACCAATTTTAACCATTTTGGGCTCGTTTTCAGAGCCTATGTTTGCTGTGATTATTTCCTCAGAAAAAGGTTTAGCGTGCCTTTCTTCTTCTCTTTCGATGAATTCTAGAATTTCTTTTGGAATTTCTTCCTCAAAATTTGGTTTGTCGGAATCCACACAATTGATCATAGGCAAAGTGAAATACTCTAAATCTTCCTTCTCATTGCTAAGATTATCAAAAGACATTTCAGAGTCGAACTCAAAGTAAATGCTATGCCTTGGTACTTTGACCAAGTTTTCCTCACTAGATTTAGTAGTTTCAAAAGATGAAAAGCTTGACTCATACTGAGTCGACTCGGAGTCGGAATCGGAATCAGAACTAAGATCAGAATTAGCGCTTTTCATTTTGTATTTCAGAGTGTGTTCCACGGTCCAGTTAGGGTAAGCCCCTTTTTCAGCATCCACAATCAGCTCAGAGCAGTCTTTTTCATCACCAAGGTTGATCATCATCAGCACTTCACTGTCACCTTGATTCGCACTTTCATCATTGTCACCCCGCAAGTCTTGGAGGGCCATTTGATTTGCTATTGCTGTTATTTCCTCCAATCTCTGCTTCGTCGCTGTTGCCGACTCGTCGTGTGCCAACAAAGCCCCACCAATTACCAAAGCTATCTGTGATGGGGTGGATCACCCTTATTTCATTATTGGTGACCCCCTCATCAAAGAGTAGGTTTAGTGATATTTCGTCTAGTGGGTCATTGTCGACAGACTCTTCTTCCTTTGCCTCTTCAGTTTCGAGGTTGTTGACCTCGTCTATTGGCCAATAGTCGTCGGTAGGTGCATAGGGGTCATAAAAATAGATTCGAACCCTGCGAAGCCCTTCTTCTTCGATCAGGTCTTCTATTTCTTCCTCATAAACCGTTCCAGCGAACATGACATGGTTATCTTCAATGATAGCCACCATAGGCTTTGGTTGATTTACTGGAGTGATGTATTCGGAGGGGTTGAAGTCTTCAACAGTAGAGTGGAGCGGACCAGACAGCTTGGTGACAACTTGAAAGTGCGAATCAGACATGAACAGTGATGCAATCATTTTTCCTGAAAAGGTTTTTGCTTTAGTTAGATTGATTAATCTTACCTACTGTTTGTTTGACTTAGAGAGATTCCTAAGGTTTAACCTGCAAAAGAGAAACTTTACAACATACACATATACAATGGGTGTGAGGAAGAACTTTTGCAAGTAAAATGCAAGCAGATTCCTAGCCTGTAGGTTCCTGTCTTAGTTAGATAAGTTCTATGGCTTTCTAAAACATGCAAGGTTTTGGTAGTCTCAGGGTGCTCCGTTGTCAAAGGGCACCAATCCTCTCTCCAGCCCATCATAGGCGGTGATTGGGTGATTCCCTTTTTGATATACCACTAGGTACGAGTGACTGTGGAGTTTGCTGGAACCCCCAACATAGCCCGTGTCATGCCGGGATATCAGGTGAAGTCAACGGGTTGCCCGCTCGATGCATATGATAAATGAATTAAACAAGGCAAGTATTAGTCTTATGTTGAACTTTTTGGTTATAACTCTCATATTCCCCAGCAGAGTCGCCAAAAATTGTAGACACCTCCCAAACGAGGCATCGCCATACAGATTGATCACGCTTGTTTGCTCGATTCGTAAACCAAAATCATGGACGTTCCCATGGCTAGGAACATCGCCACATGATAACGGTTATCATCAAATAGAGTCGCCACCCAGTTTATTAAAACTGGTAAAATAGATAGAGATTCTAGATACGGGAGCCAAAAGTACAATAAGGGGAAGGTGTTAGGCACCCCTCTTTGCCCAGTCGTGAGACTGGCCCATAATCATTCAACATAAGACATATAGATGCTTTATTTAATTCCAACATATAGTCTGTTTATTTATTCCTTTAAACAGTAAACAAAGTGAGCCAATGCGATAAATAAGCATGCATCAGAAAGTAGTAAAGAAAACAAAATGTCCCAAGATGATGGATCCCGCGGCCGGTGAATGGATGTCACGGCCGAGGGATCCTCCTGGTTTGATGTACCGGCCGAGGGATCGAAGCCCCGGTCGGTGTTCTTCCTCACACCAGACAGAAAGATTAACAGGTAATCAAAACGCTATGGTTAGTCAAAATTACAGTAAATAAGACAAACCAGAGGCCGTTGGGCCTCACCACCTTGATCCCTCAGTTGCTTGATTGCTTTGGATTGGGCGTGATTGACTGATTGCTTGATTGAAAACCCTAGGGTTAGGGTTTGAACTTCGGGGTTTGATCGCCGGATTGACGGCTGCCTTCGGGAGGTTAGGGCTTTTGAAGAGTGGGTATGAGGGAGTATTTGTGCAGAGTTTCGAGGCTTGAGAGAGTGTATACTCTGATAATTTTGTGTATATATTTTAGGAGTCCAAAGGCCCTTTATATAGGCAATTGGTGACTCACTCCGGCCAATCAAATGGCACGATTGCAATTGCAATTGCAATGCAATTCGAACTCTACGTCGTAATCCCTGAGCGTAGCCCGAACGCATCGGAGAGGTAGTGTAATCGAATCAAACGTTTGACAGAACACGTTTCAGAGTCTGGGAAAAGGTCGATTTGGCGGCCGAGTAAAGGATATCACGGCCGAGGAATGGATGTCTCGGCCGAAGGATAGATCTTGCGGCCGAGAGATTGATCTGTCAGGGAGATTTTGCTAGCAACAGGTTGCTCGGGTGAGGAAATGATGTTAGGGCCGTGGGATCGATGTCACGGCTGACAGATGGATTCTCCTAGGCTTCTGTATTTCTGTCTGAAAGGCTGTATGGCTCTGAATTGGGTCCTCTAAGTGGCTCAAAGTCCTTACCGAAAGTCCTAAGGTTCTCAAGGAAGCAATCAGCAATCACTGTATCCATTTCATCATCGGGATTGTCCCAAGGTGGGACTCGAAATAATCGTTAGGCCAAATTGGGGTGTCTACAGATGGTCCCCAAGGTGGGACTTGAAATAATCGTTAGGCCAAATTGGGGTGTCTACAGATGCCCCTCTTTGACTGAGCTCAGACGGATCGCGAGACATGTTTGAGTAAAAGTCAAAGCTGTAAAAAGCAACTCAATTTGGTCCAACCACTATTCCAAGGGGTTTTTGAAAAAGATTTTTGTTATGGTCGAGCCAGGAGGCTGCCTACGTATTCCACAAGGGAAATTCAAACCAATCGTAGTTCGGGCAATAAAGAAAAATAAAAAGTTTGGAGGGTTAGAGACAAAAGACGTACCTTCGGGCTTAAAAAGCCGTAGTGCGACGTACCTAGACTGAGCCAGGGTTTTGGCGGAAGATAGTTGAAGGAGCGCGGGGCTGTCGGGGGAAGTTTTCGCGGAGAGCATCCTTAGTATTTTGGGGTAGATTAGTACACGGCAGGTGTGTTTGCTTTTTTTGATCATCCTTACTTTGACTGAAGGGAGCTCGGTAGGGTAGCCTATCCTTGCGAATGAGCTGGAAGGAATTGATGTAATTGGGGTGGAATCCAAGCCATCTGCTGGGGATGAATCGGACGCCGTTTTTTAGATATAGGGGGCGCAAGGCCAGTAGCTAGAGCACGGAGCTTTGGGGATGAGGGAACCGAGGCACGGAGCCGGTTGTAGTTATGAGGCGAGAGCCTGAGGTGATAGAATTGAGGCGTAAAGCCTGCTGTGGTCATGAGGCGAGGGCCTCAGGAGATTGGAGCTTTGAGCTTGATAGAACCGAAGCGCGAAAATGGTATTGATCATAAGGCGAGAGGCTGAGGTGTCGGAGCTTAGAGCTTGACGTGATTTGAACCAAAGCGTAGAGCTGGTTGCATTCGGATGGTCTGTGCACGGAGCTTTCTCATCATAAGTTTTTGGCGTAGAGTCAAAGGATCGAGGTGCTGGGCCGATCAAATAAAACCGAGGCGTAGAGCCGGTTGATTGCAGGGTTGACCTGTTTCATGAGAGATATGCAGAGTGTATATATGTTATGATGTTGGTTAGATATGAACATATATGATGATGCAGACTCGATGTGATGATGATGATACAATTGATGCAAATGTGCACGGGCCCGTGCGTGTGTGTTTGATATAAGCGTAGAGCTTCTTTCAAGTTCCGGACTTGAGCATTCAGAGCGTAGAGCTCGAGCATTCGGACGGCAGAATCCGAGTATTCAAAGTATAGGCTTTGAGCATCTAGTACGCGGTGGTTGGGCATCCAAGCGTAGAGCTTAAGCATTCAAGCGTAGAACTTGAGCATCCAGTATACAGTGGTTGGGCATTCGAAGAGCTTCGAGCATTCAAACTGTTAGATTTTGAGCATTCAATCGTAGAGCTTGAGAATTGATGATGTCTTGATTGTTGGGGCGGCATAGAGCCTGTTGAGATAGTTGTTACGGCTTCGAGCCAGTTGAGATAATGGGCGTAGAGCCGCTGAGATAGTTGTTACGGCGTAGAGCCATTTGAAATAGTGGGCGTGGAGCCGCTGAGTGATAGAAATGGTGAATACGGGCGTAGAGCCGTTATGATAATGGGCTTTGAGCCGCTGAGATAGTTGTTACGGCGTAGAGCCATTTGAGATAGTGGGCGTGGAGCCGCTGAGTGATAGAAACGGTGAGTACGGGCGTAGAGCCACTAAGTGAGTTGATAGATGTAGGTGAATATAGGCTCGGAGCTGCTGAGTTGTTTATGAGCATAGGCATAGAGCCGCTGAGTGAGTTGATAGTTGTATGGTTGCTTGGAGTGGCAAGCGTAGAGCTGCTGAATGCTTTGAGATGGGCTTTGAGCCATTGAGATGGTGGGCTTGGAGCCGCTGAGTTGTTTGATGAAAAGCAGAGCTGCTGAGTGTCTTGATTTGCTATAGCAAGAGCTTTTTGCCTAGCAGTTTGTGGAGAGAGTGCTTCCTTGTGCCTGGATATGCCCCCAAGGCTAGTTCTGATCACGTTGTATTGGCTCGGGAATGCCCCTAAGGCTATCTTGTTGGCCGAGGACCCAGAAGTCCATATTTGTTTGATTTGATGCACTAAGCAAGATCTAATGCCGCTGAGGGGAATTGATTGGGGGGCCAGGAGATCGATATCTCGGCCGAAGAATAGATATCTCAGCCGCGCAATCCCTTGATTTCCAGAGCTCTATAAAAGCCGAGGCTTTGGCGTTCCGTTTCATTTTCTCTTCCTCTCCCTCTTTCTTCCATTTTCCTTTTCCATTACAGGCTTCACCGAGGACTTATCTGCCTCTTCTCTCCTTCATTCTCGTTGGGTTCGAGCCATGGGCGACGTGCGGTCAGCCATCGCGGAGGGAGGCTGCGCTGTTCTTGGTCCTGTCTCGATGCTTGATTAGGGACCCTCACATGGGTGGCTTGCTTCCGTGACGCGGAACTCCTGGGGTGGTGGTGGTGCGCGGTATGGTGATTTTTCTGGGCCATGTGGTGATTCTTTTGAGCCACGTGGTGTCTCTTCTGCACCGTAGTACTCCTCCGGTATACACCGCCCTAGGGGTGTCCTCTTCTTTTTTGCAGTTGGTCTCTAGTGTTTGGACCACTGAAGATTCGGCATCCTCTTCTCCTTCTTTTTTTTGTTTTTTTCTTCCTGCATAGGTTAGTCCAACAGGAAATCGATGTATAGTTTGTTTAGGAAATGTGGGATGATCCACCTTGTGATGTAAAAAGATTTCGTTATATAAAAAGAAATCTTTTGCTCTTCTACGTGATTGTGTATGCTATATTTGCACCGTTTGTGTATGATAATTTGTTAATCTGATAAAAAAATGGTGAAATGAACAGAACCGTGGAAACGATCTGTGAAACAGCCGTTCTGGCGGCCGAGGCTTGGATCTGGCGGCCGAAGGATCGTTTCGTCTGCCTGGGTTTGACTTTTAGGTCAACCCTGATTTTCACGGGCCGATGGATTGATCCTACGGCTGTCATATCGAAGTGCCGGCCGAGAGACCGACTAAGTTACTAAGGATTTAGAATCCGATTCCGATTTGAACTAGAACTCGACTCAGCCTATAAGTATGCATTCTACGAACCCGATAGCATTGTCAGTAACAATTTCTTGCACATGGCACAACCAGTCCTTGATCAGTGGTTGAATTCCTTTAATGGCCTCGACCGTTTACACTTTAAGTCCTTCGGTATGGACTTTCTCTTCTCCCTTCGTCAAATTCCTGTGAATTTTGCTTTCCTTAGGGCAGCTACCAGTTTATGGGATCCTGCTTTTCATGTCTTTCGATTTAAGAGAGAGGAATTGTGTCCTACTATCGAGGAGTTTGCGGCCATCATGGGTCATTCGGATAGAGAAGGTCTCATTGTCCCTAATCCTTTGTTCAACCGAGGTAATCTTTTGAAGGATTTGCTCCAAGTTCAGAAACATGAAGCTAGGTTTTTCATGGTGAATGGAAGGCTGGAGATCCTACAGTTTGTCCAGTGTTTTGGTACAGCTGAGGCTCATCGTCAAGTTTCTCAACAGAAAGCATGCTTTCATGCGCTGTGCATCTGTCTCCTTCATTACTACTTGCTTGGCCCTTCCTTTGGCCATGCTGATTCCATGCTGCTTAACCTTGCTCAACAAATTGGAAACTGTGTGAGTTTCGCTAGCTTAGTGTTGGCAGAGACCTTGATGGGTCTTGATGTGATGAAAGGTGATCCTACAGCCCAGTTCTCAGGCAGTCCTTTGTTACTGCAGGTTTGCTCTTTGTCTGTCTTATTTGTCAAGTTATCTTTTTACTCATCACTCTTTTGTTTTGACTCACGTGTTCTCTCAACTCACAATTTTCTCTTGTTCTCTAGGTATGGTTATTTGAGAAACTAAGGGTATGGGACGTGCCAGAGCGACTTCCTTATAATTCAGACCACTGTACGGAGCGTCGCATGATTAGACAGTTTCCAACTGAGGCTGCTTGGGAAGCATGGATAAAAACTTGCAGGGGTGATTGGATTCAATGGGTTTGCCCCTGGTATGGTGTTGAGAGTATGACTGTGAGTACCATGAACCATTTCGGTGTAGCAGTGATCGGTATTACTCGAGTCGTCTTCTACTTTCCTGCTCGCTTTCAAAGGCAGTTTGGGGCTGAACAAACCGCAATCCTGGGTGACCCTGAGTATGCTGTTTCCAGGGTTCACGATGCCAACTTTTGTCGCAACATGCTGCGTCTTTGGCCGAATAGAGTGATGCAGAAGGTTGCTGAGAACTTTGCTGACAAGCTATCAGGTTCTTACAAGCGCTGGTTGAAGAAAAACCTTTTGGAGGACTATAGTGCAAAGAGAAGGAAGACCTAGAGATTGACACTTTGCTTATGTTTTTCAAAAGATGTTGTTTGATTCTAGCTTTCATTGATTGAGAGTTGTTTAGGTTTACTTTTTCCTTTTCCTTTGGAAATAATAAAACATTTGGTCATTTTATTTGAAGATGTTATTGCCATGGTTTGATAGTGAACATGCTTTAGGATAGACCTAGAAATTTTGGAAGTGATGATGATAGCAGTGGCCGAATCTCAAACTAGAGATTGCCTACATATCCCATGGAGGGAATCAGGCTATAAACGTAGTTCCAACAAACGGGATTTGTTTTGTTTTTAGTTAAGGTCCACTCGGGTATTTTCCTCTCCTTTTGTGCTCTTAATTTTGCCTAAAACCGCCCTTGCGGGTTTTCGGTCTAGCGAGCGTTTTATTTATGCCTTAGTTTTTGCCTAAGCCACCCTTGCGGGTTTTCGACCTAGCAGGCTGCTCTAATTTTTGCTTGGGTCCGCCCACCCTTGTGGTTTTCGGCCCAACGAGCATCTCTCATGGGTAGTACTTCCTCAGCTTGTCAATGTTGACTGGCGTTGCGAATTCCATTCCATCTAAATCTGCAATGTATGCTGCTCCTCCAGAAAGTATGCGTTTGATAAGGTAGGGGCCTCCCCAATTTGGTCTAAACTTGCCCCTTGGGTCTGAAATGTGGCGACGAATTGCTTTGAGCACCATGTCTCCTACTTTGATGTCTCTAGGTTTTACCTTTTTGTTGAATGCTCGTGCAATGCGGCGTTGATACCCTTGCACATGATATAACGCCCTCAGCCTCCTTTCGTCTAGTAGTGCCAACTCGTCGTAGCGGTTTTGAACCCAGTCTTCTTCGATCATTCCAGTCTCAGCCAGAACCCTTAATGAAGGTAGCTCTAGCTCAATAGGCAAGACAGCTTCCATTCCATAAACCAGAGAGTAGGGAGTGGCCCCAGTTGAAGTCCTTTCAGTTGTTCGATAACCCCATAGTGCCAAATGTAGCATTTCTGGCCAGTTTGTGTAAGTGTCGGTAGTCTTCCGCAGAATCCTCTTGATGTTCTCATTTGCAGCCTCGACTGCTCCATTAGTTTGAGGTCGATAAGTAGATGACCGATGATTCTGTATCCCAAATTCGACAAAAAGCTTCTTTGTCGCTCCCTTGAAGTGCGATCCATTGTCACAGATGAACTCGTGAGGTACACCATGTAGACACCTCCCAAACGGGGCATTGCCATACAGATTGATCATGTTTGTTTGCTCGATTGGTTGCTTGCTTCGTAAACCAAAATCATGGACATTCCCATGGCTAGGAACATCGCCACATGATAGCGGTTATTATCGAAACAGAGTCGCCACCCAGTTTATAAAAACTGGGAAAATAGATAGAGATTCTGGGTACGGGAGCCAAAAGTACAGTAAGGGGAAGGTGTTAGGCACCCCTCTCTGCCCAGCCATGAGACTGGCCCATAATCATTCAACATAAGACATATAGATGCTTTGTTTAATTCCAACACATAGTCTGTTTAATTAATCCTTTAAACAGTAAGTAAAGTGAGCCAGGACTGTAATTGAAGCATGCATCAGAAAAGCAGGAAATAAAGCAAAACTGTCCCAGGGGAATGGATCCCGCGGCCGGTGAATTGATGTCACGGCCGAGGGATCCTCCTGGTTTGATGTATCGGCCGAGGGATCGAGGCCCCGGTCGATGTTCTTCCTCACACCAGACAAAAACGTTAACAGATGATTAAAGCGCTACGATTAATCATAAATACAGTAAGTAAAACAAACCAGAGGCCGTTGGGCCTCACCACCTTGATCCCTCAGTTGCTTGATTGCTTCGGATTGGGTGTGATTGACTGATTGCTTGATTGAAAACCCTAGGGTTAGGGTTTGAACTTCGGGGTTTGATTGTCGGATTGACGGCTGCCTTCGGGAGGTTAGGGCTTTTGAAGAGGGGGTTTGAGAAAGTATTTCTGCAGAATTTTGTGGCTTGAGAGGGTGTGAAAGTATATCAATTTCGGAGCCCAAAGGCTCCTTTATATAGGCATAGGGATGACTCACTCCGGCCAATCGTAATGCACAATCAAAATTGGAGTTGGAGTGTGATTCTAACTCTCCATGGCAATCCTCTAACGTAGCCCGAACGCATCGGGAAGGTAGTGTAATTGGATCAAACGTCTGACAGAACGTTCCAGAGTCTGGAAAACAAGGGATCTGGCGGCCGAATAATAGATCACACGGCCGAGGAATGGATGTTGCGGCCGAAGGATGGATCTTGCGGTCGAGGGATTGATCTCTCAGGGAGATTTTACTAGCAACCGGTTGCTCGGGTGAGGAAATGATGTTAAGGCCGTAAGATCGATGTCACGGCCGACAGATGGATTCTCCTAGGCTTCTGTATTTATGTCTGAAAGGCTGTATGGCTCTGAATTGGGTCCTCTAAGTGGCTCAAAGTCCTTACCGAAAGTCCTAAGGTTCTCAAGAAGGCAATCAGCAATCACTGTATCCATTTCATCATCGGGATGGTCCCAAGGTGGGACTTGAAATAATCGTTAGGCCAAATTGGGGTGTCTACAGATGCCCCTCTTTGACTGAACTCAGACGGATCGCGAGACATGTTTGAGTAAGAGTCAAAGCTGTAAAAAGCAACTCAATTTGGTCCAACCACTATTCTAAGGGGTTTTTTAAAAATATTTTTGTTATGGTCGGGCCGGGAGGCTGCCTACGTATTCCACAAGGGAAATTCAGACCAATCGTATTTCAGGCAATAAAGAAAAGAAAAAGTTTGGAGGGTTAGAGACAGAAGACGTACCTTAGGGCTTACAAAGCCATAGTGCAACGTACCTAGACTGAGCCAGGGTTTTGGCGGAAGATAGTTGAAGGAGCGCTGTGCTGCCGAGGGAGTTTTTGCGGAGAGCTTCCTTAGTATTTTGGGGTAGATCAGTACACGGCAGGTGCATTTGCTTTTCTTGATCATCCTTACTTTGACTGAGAGGGGCTCGGTAGAGTAGTCTATCCTTGCGAATGAGCTGGAAGGAATTGATGTAATTTGGGTGGAATCCAAGCCATCTGCTGGGGGATGAATCGAACGCCGGTTTGTTTTGAGATATGGGGGGCGCAAGGCCAGTAACTGGAGCTCGGAGCTTTGGGGTGAGGGAACCGAGGCACGGAGCCGGTTACAGTCATGAGGCGAGAGTCTGAAGAGTGATAGCTTCTGACGTGATGGAACCGAGGCGCGGAACTGGTTGTATTCATAAGCCAAGGGCCTAAGGTGATATCGGAGCTATGAGCTTGATAGGACCGAAGTGTGGAGCTGGTTGCATTCTGATGGTCTGTGCACGGAGCTTTCTCATCATAAGTGTTAGCGTAGAGCCGAAGGATCGAGGTGCTGGACCGATCAATAAAACCGAGGCGTAGAGCCGGTTGATTGCAGGGTTGACCTGTTTCATGAGAGATATGCAGAGTGTATATATGTGATGATGGTTTGTTAGATGTGAACAGATACAGACTCGATGTGAAAATGGTGATGCAATTGATGCTTATGTGCACGGGCCCATGCGTGTGTGTTGATTTAAGCTTAGAGCTTCTATCAAGTTCCGGACTTGAGCATTCAAAGCGTAGTGCTCGAGCATTCGGACGACAGAATCCAAGCATTCAAAGTACAGGCTTTGAGCGTCCAGTACACAGTGGTTGGGCATCCAAGCGTAGAGCTTGAGCATTCAAGTATAGAACTTGAGCATCCAGTACACAGTGGTTGGGCATTCGAAGAGCTTCGCGCATTCAAAATGTTGGATTTTGAGCATTTAGGAGTAGAGCCTGAGAATGATGATGTCTTGTTGATTGGGGTGGCTTAGAGCCTGTTGAGATTTGCTTGTTTACGGCTTCGAGCTAGTTGAGACGGTGGGTTTCGAGCCGCTGAGATGATGAGATGATAAATACGGGTGTTGAGATGATTGTTTACGGCTTCGAGCCAGTTGAGATGGTGGGCTTCGAGCCGCTGAGTTGATGAAACGGCGGGCGTTGAGCCTGTCGAGAACTGATTGTTTACGGCTTTGAGCCAGTCGAGATGGTGGGCTTCGAGCCGCTGAGTTAATGAGATGGCAGGTGTAAAGCCGCTGATAGAGGATTGTTGAGAATTGTTACGGCTTTGAGCCGCTGAGTTGATGAGATGGCGGGCTTGTAGAACTGCTGAGCTGTTGAGTATTCCTTCTTCCATCTTCCACGGGGTTTGATTGGTTCCTTATGCTTGGGATGTTTCCAAGGCTAGTTTTGAGTATGCTCGGGATTGCCCCCAAGGCTAGATTCCATATGCTCGGGACTGTCCCCAAGGCAAGTTCTGAGTATGCTCGGGATTGCCCCCAAGGCTAGTTCTTGAATATGCTCGGGATTGCCCCCAAGGCTAGATTCCATATGCTTGGGGTTGTCCCCAAGGCTAGTCCTTGACCATATTCCAATTTGTTAGGGAGATTTCCATTACCTCCACTACTGGGAGTGCCTTCCGGAGGCCAAACGCCTTCTAGCGACTCAAATGTCTTCTGGTGGCTAAATGCTTTCTGCAAGCTAGCAACATAAATGCTTTCTGGAAGCTAACAACATAAACGCCTTCTGGAGGGTGCATTGAGTGGAAGCCGCAGGATTGTTTTGCTGGCCTGCTGAGCGCGAGGTTGTGCACATGGCGTGGCATAGAGCTGTTGAGGTGTGGGCATAGAGCCGCTGAGCAGCACTTGAGCATCCTCAATGTTTCGATAAGCTTCCTGAAAAGTAAAAGGTTTACTTTAGTTCGGAGTTTTAATTTGCATGATCAAAAGTGAGTTTTTTTTGTTTTGATTTGCGGGATGAGATCCCTCTTAGCCAGGGGCGTGAATGAGAAGGACCCATGGTTGGGTCGAAGTTGTTATGTTTAAAGAAGCTAAGATAACTGTGCCCCCTGTTTAGGCAATGCATGCTTTTTAAACGTCGATTTGATGCCCCTAGCTTTTTATTTGTTTATGCAATCATGAGATTAACTCCCTTTTTGTCTTTGGCAGAGAAATAGGAGATTAGAGGCTCGCAGTGGAATGGTTTGTGATGTTGCTGGAGCGAGCTCGGGAGCTAGCACGTGCTGCTGGTTTCGAGGCGTTCATTTTGGGCCTCAATCTTCCGAAGATGGATTGGTCGTTGATGACCTCGCTGGTTAAAAGGTGGTGGGATACTACCAACACGTTCCACTTTCCTTTTGTCGGTGAGATGATGATCACGCCAGGTGATTTTTCTTTGCTGACCGGCCTGTGAGTAGGTGGAGATCCTCTTTGGGTTAACCCCAGGCTTTGGGAGCGGATAGGGGCTTTGAAGTGGTTCTTGGACAAGGTGCCCCCTCTTCACTCGCGTAGTCATGTTGACGTCTCTTGGCTGATCAAGACTTTTATGAAGGTTGATATCTCGACTCAGGTGAGTGTTGAGTAGCTGACACGAGCCTTTCTTCTCTACCTCCTTGGGCAAACGTTGTTTGCCAACAAGGATAGTTCAGCGCATACACAGTCTCTAGCCCCTTTTGCAGTATTTGGAGGTTGTTTAGGAGTTTGATTAGGGAGCATCTGCCTTGGCCAACTGGTAGCCCCTTTCCTCTCTGGGCTTTTGAGTATCTTCTTCAGTTTCCTACTGACACTAGACATGCGGATGCGGACTGTGTTCCTTGCTACGAGTAATGGTCTGTGGGGCAATGGAAGCCACGGTCACCAGTTTTGAGCCTTCCTGAGTGGTGACGGGTTTTGGATCGATTGACCATCGACCAGGTACCTCTCTTCTCTTATGTCCCTTGTCTTCAGGTTTCCACGTGGCTGATTTTGACCTCGTTTTGTAGGTGCGGTTCGACCCTTGGAGTGGTGTACTAGAGGATGCCCCTCTTGCGAGTTCCAGGGTTTTGGACCGCACTTGCAGTTTGCTTGAAGGCCCCTTTTGTCGAGCTTGGTATTTAGATGATCGGGTGGCCAGCCAGTGGCATCCACGTGCTGAGTGTCACGACCCAAACCCATGGGTTAAAGGTCTAATGACCGGCCAGTGAGTCTACGTCACCCTAGGCCTATCCTAATAAGTCAGTTTAGGGAATTCATAAAATCCTCTCATCAAAATAGATTACCTTAAGAAATTCAGTAAGCTGCGGAAGTACAATTTCAATAATTCCAACATAATCCAGAGTTCTATGTGCGGATATAAATATAACTGCTTAACAATACCTGCAAGTAACCATAGCGTAACCTGACCGGAACAAGCGGTTATCAAAATTCAAATGTCTTCAAGTCAAGTCCTCATAGCTCTATACTCACATCAGAACAGTACTACTATATACACATAAGAACTGATCACCAAAAAGACTTCGGCTTGAGAGCAAAGCCAAGTCCATCTAATGCTGCTAACCTGAAAAGTATGGTTTTTGAAAAACTCCATAAGCTAAAGCTCGTATGAAACATGACATATCCAATAAACATGTTAAATCATGGATACAACTAACATCTTATAAAAAGTGTAGTCATACTCCTCAGTATTGAACATGTAAAATGTACTTCTTTCAAAGGTAATCGAATCTCAAGTCCATAATAAAATGAATTCAAGACTTTCAATAGACTTATGCCAAAAGCAATAATTCTCAGTCATCAGTTCATTCATAGAACGAAATCCAACTTTTCAGGATAAAGCAGAAAACCATCATGATATTAAAAATATCACATTTCATAATACTCGTCGATTTCGCGCATCTTTCATGAACAAGTTTCAACCAGAATTCTAGAGGAGCGACCTCTATATCATAAAAGGGGATGACGTCAAACCATCAGGATACCTGGTCAATATCCTCCAACCTTATAACTCCAAATCCACTTTGTCTGTTTAAAGTCCTCAAGCACGGACACTTATTCAGATGCATCGACAGAAAAATATACCTTTCATCAAGTCATTTAACAAGTTAATAAATATCCATGATTCCATTTAGAAAACATTTCTAAGATATTTCAACAGCAATGAAATATTTAAACAACACATGTAAACAAGATACACATGTTTCACCTTGCTCCTGAAGACGCAGCTAATCTCTACTCGAGTCTTCACGTATTTCACACTAACGATCACACAGACCTAATGAGAATATCATAAACGTCCAAGTATGAGTACAATTAATGTACTAAGTCCAAATAGTCCAATCCTAGTCATCTAAGTCATGGCTTAGAGCCAATCTTTTACTAGGGGTAAAATGGTCATTTTACGTTCCACGGTCAATCTATCCAAGCGCTATGAACTCAGATCTCTCATCTTATCAAATCTGATCCAAAAATCATAATTCATTCTGAACTCAAGTATAAAACTCAGTTTTAAAACATTTATGACTAAAAATGTCATTTTAGCACACATTGAATCCCAAGGGCAAAATAGTCATTTTAAATCTCTAAGTACGAAGTGTAAAATTTAAGTATCCTAATTATTCAAAAATTACAATCCTGTAATTTTTACAAAAATCAATAAAATTATATACAAAGTCTATTTTTGGCGTAGAAACGCAACACAATGGATCGGAGGTTCAACAACCTCTATTGGTAAAATGGTAAACACATTTCCACCTTAATATCACATGAAATTTCTGGGTAAAAACTTAGTTTTGTCAAAAACTCTCAAAAACCTATGCATGCAAAGTATTTTAAGAAATAAAAATAATACTTTGTTCATTTACTAAAATCTGTCACCCTTTCTTTGAAAAATCATATCTTATTCATGTAAGGTCCAAAAATACTCAAACTAGCGCCCAAACTTGCGTAACATCCATGTGTATCTACTGTAAAAATTGGAAGATTAGTTATCAACCAAATATTCTGCAGATTTCAAAAGAACAAGCTGTTCTACAGAAAAACAGGGCAGCCAAACATGTTTTAGTAGAAAATTCATAACTAATTCATTTCAACTTCAAAAATGTTGTAACTAGCGCATAAAGTTGCAAAACGCAAAGTATTATTCTCAGTAAAAATATAAGATTCATAAATCTAAAGGATTTTCCTCGGCAAACAAAAGAAAACAGATTGATCACAGTTTATGTCCATGTCAGACAACTCTACTTTAAAAATTCACCAAATATTTTATATTTATCCAAATGATTTGATTCCAACGCCAAAATGTTTCCATAAATTTAAAAGAAGACAGACACAATCAGATTCGGACACACAGATTACAGTCAGTATTCAAAAATTCATAACTAATTCTGTGTTGATCGGTTTTGCATGTTCTTGGTGTCAAAATCTTCGTCTTTAAACGTACTTTAAAAGTTATGAAGACTTCAAAAATTGAATCTTAGCAGAAGGGTTCTCAAAATACGAATTTGTGATGGTCCAGAAAGCTGTCAGGAAAGTTTAAGAAGTTACCGGCAAGATTTGACGGAGAACCTTAGTGTCTAAGGGCTGGTCCAGACCTTGGAGGAGCTAAAATGGCTTCTCTTCTTCCTTTCTCTCTCTCTCTCTCTCTCTCTCTTCTCCTCCTGCCGACCTCTCCTCTTCTTTCTCTTCTTTTTGTTTCCTTTTTCTTGCAAAATACAATAGTAATAATATATTATATGAATAATTATATGCTAGTGTACACTTGGCACCTAACTAAACTAATGGGGTTGCCAAGTGTTGACTTGGTCTTGACACCTAGCCATGCATGCATGGTTAGTTCCGGAGCGCGACTCGCGTGCGGCTCGAAAAACTGTACGGGTTCCGGACTCTGAAAAATATGAAATTCGCACAGTACCCTAAATAAATTATTCTAAGAAAAACCCCATTCTTGGAATTTCAAGGAAAAATCTAAAACACAGAGATTTGAAATGTCTGGCCAATTGACTTGTAAAATGTGTCCGTGACCAATAATTAAAGGTAGTGACGAATTATCATGTACTAATACTATTTTTAACGTGAGGGTTCTCACACTGAGGCTATTCAGTTCGTTCCTCCTCCGCCTCCGACGTTGATGAGATTCACTTCCTCAATGTCCAAAGTAGACTTGGAGAATGCTCAAATCAGAGACTGGGCGGGATTGCTTCTTTAGGCAGGTGACTGTATGGAGTACTGCCATTTTTCCTTGGTTCTGCCTGCTGTTCCTTCAGTTGCCCCTGTTTGGCCACGGGCCCTTTCCTTTGTCTCCTTCCACTCTTATGACGGAGAAGAGGAGCGCTTGGCGCTTGCCCCTTGTTTTGTATTTTTTTCCTTATAGCTTGAGGCTGAGTGAGCACCAGCAGTCAGTGGGGAGGATAGCTAGCAATCCCCTTCTTCATCTCAGAGACGAGATCGTCTCGAAGACGCCGTCACGACCAGCTTTAGGATTTTCTTTTTCCTTCCTGTTCATGGTTAGCAAAGAGAGAAGCAGAAACTGTATTTGTATGGTGAAAGCAACCACAATGATGATTTTGTAGGCAAGCTTTTGTTCATGAAATGAGAAATGCTTTTTATGCCCCTAGATATCTTGAGTTTGCATGCGATAGTCAGAACATGGCTTTTTGAACAAGTATTTGCTGATAGATAGTAATTTGTGTGAAAATAAAATACTGGCCGAAGAATTGATTATTCGGCTGAAAAATCGATATTGTGGCCGATGTATAGATTCTTCGACCGTTACTTTGATTTTCCAAAGGTAGATTTTGTTTTGGCTAAGTGGCATCCTCTTTTCTCTTCCTTCTTATGCTTGGTTTTTATTTTCTTGCCTTTTGCTTTTGCCATGTTCCATAGTCCGATTGCCAAACTCGAGAGTTTTTGAGATATCTTGCCCATTGTGTTAATGACCTTTAGGTTAGAGGGGATGAACAATAGTTCTCGTGTCTTTTGCTGTCGTCATTTCCTCGAGAAAAGCATACTCATCTTTTGCGAGCTCAATACACAGGGTTAGCTATGCCTATCATTGAGTACAAATTTGTTGATGTTTTTCCTTCTCTCCAAATGTTTGGGCCGCATCTCAATGTGAGATTGCCTACGTATCCCTAATCAGGGAATCAGGCCTTTTACGTAGTTCCAAAATCATCACCTTTGAGGTTGGGTTTTCACTCTTGGTTTTTCTTCTCACATGCTCTTGATTTTGCCTAGGTTACCTAATGGAGGTTGAGTCCCTAGCGAGCTTTTCTTTGAATGCCTTAACTTTTGCCTAGGCTGCGTTTTTGCATTTTCTTGCCCTAGCAGGCTTTGCTCTTACTTTTGCTTGGGTTTTCAGGTTACCCAACGAGCACTTCTCTCAAGAGGGTTTCTGCGTTTCGGAGAGGAATTTGATGGAGATATTTTTCTAAATCTCCCTTGTGTTTGTACCTTCATAATGAGCGAGCTAACCTTAGTTTCTTAAGCAACTAGAGTTCATCCTTTCCTTCCCTTTTGTCAGCGACACAAGGAACTTGATTCCTTGAAATTTCATTTGTTTGGCAAAGAGACTATAGTGTTTGGCAATTGCAATTTAGGAAGTAAATCATTGAATAAGCATAGTCTAGAGGATGAAACAGGAATTCACTTAGCAGAAATTAAATGCCCAAGCAGGGGCTCAAAACATGTTTTAGCTTGATAAAAGCAATGTTTAATGTTCTTTGCCATGTTGTGACTTCTTAGCTAGTGTAGCATTTCGAGGTTGTTTTCAAAACCTTTGCCTTTTGCAACTTTATACTCTTTTTCACCTTCTTCTTTGCCAAACAGGGCCTTTGAACTGGATCCATCTTCACTGCTTGCACGGTGACTACCACTTTGAGACATGAGTAGTCCCCAAATGGAAATGTCAGTCTGGGTTTTCATCACCTCTTTTCCCTCCTCATTGATTATGCAGTCACAAGAGAGATTAGTTACTTCCACTTGGCCGAATGGTGACGTTAAGGAGATTCCATCAAGTGGATCATCGTGTTCTCCTTCCGTTTCGTCAAAGTAACTTTCCCCTTCGCTTGTTCTTCTTCATTACTCTTGTCAGACATGTCGGGATTGATCACTTCCGATTGATCGGACTCATTGTTTTCTTCCTCCTCCATCATGAAACATTCATCCTCCGCTGGGGAGGTAAAGGTTGGCTTGGCTTGGTTGTTTTGGATAATGTATTGGCCAGGATTGTATGTGGGGCTGTTTATGAGATCGATGTTTCGAGGTGGTGGTTTAGCATTGTGAGTAGGAAGTGGACTGGCTTGCACATCTGGTTTTGGAAGTTTTATAGTTCGGCTATCAATGAGATCTTGAATGTCATGGCGAAGACGCATGCAGTTACCTATTTCATGCTTAGGGTGTTGGTGGTAGGCGCACTGTTTGTTAGAATCATGGTTTGGGCCATAGGGTGGCTGAGGAAGTGGTTTGTTTAAAGGTTTGAGATGCCCCTAACGGCTCAGAATGGCTAAGGCTTGAGATGAGGTCATATAGAGAGGGTCAAAGTTGCGACGGGGGCGATTTGAGCTTCGGGATGAGCTAATTTGAAAAGGGTCTTGTGGTAAGGTTGAGTTAAGGGTGTTGACGGAGGCAGACGATGTACGGGTTTGGGAAGGTTTTCTTGGGTGGAGGAGTTTCTTCTTTCCCAATGAGGCCTAGCTTGATCCCCTCTTCAATCTGCAGCCCAGTAGCATGCAGGCGCTTGAAATCAGTGATAGCCTGAGTGTAAATGTGTGTGAGGTACTTGGGCTGCAAACTCTTGACAACTATTCTCACTTGATCTTCCTCAGAGGGGCAGTTCTTCATCTTGGCGGCTTTTTCTCTCTATCTAGCCATAAAGGTTGCAAAGTCCTTGTTTGACTCTTGCTTAGTCATTTCCAAATCTCGAGTTGTTAACTCAATTTGGACGTTGTATGCATATTGCTTGACAAAAGCATTGGCAATTTCTGTCCAAGTATGATAGTGCACAAACTCCAAAGTGAGAAGCCAATCGAGAGCGCTTTCAGTAAGAGTCCTTTGAAATAACTGAACAATGAGCTCATCATTCAAGCCATTGGCTTCAGAGTGTTGATGACATGGCGGACATGGCTAGTGGGATTGCCAGTTCCATTGAACTTCTCAGGTAGTTGAGAATCTGGAAAAAGGCAAAGTCCTTCAAAATCCAGAATTTGGTCCGCTTGTGAACGGGCCAGAGCATGTTTGATCTCCTTGACTTGTTTGGCCAATTCGGGGTTTTCTGCCAATACCACTTCTTGAGGATTCTCATCTTCCACCGATTTCTCTTCGTCCTCAGCATCTCTTGCTGCTTTCTCTACTAGTAAGGTAGCGACTTTGAGCTTGGTGATCAGCAAAGATGGCGTCATTATCTGCCATGAAAGTGGGAGGATTACTTGATGAAGCTTAGGATTTGGTAGATGATTGACTTTGTTGAGGAAATGACCGCGAAGTCCCTGAAAGTGATTGGGACCATTGCAGTGCAGGTGTTTTGGCCGGTGAGGGTGACAGACGGGACGGCTGCAAAGACCTCTGTTTGGCGTAACTTCAGGTGTTGTAAGAGTATAAAATTGGCTGTGGTTGCTTCTTTGTTTTACTTATCGTGTCTGCTTTGAAAAGTAGAGTACCTGTAAGTCAGTACTTGGCTTGTACAGGGTTAGGATTTGGGCTGAAAATCCCAACCCTTCTGCACAGAAAGAGTTATTTACAACAACAGATGGTACAAGGTGTGAGAAAGAACTTTTGCAAGCAAAATGCAAGTAGGTTCCTAGCCTGTAGGTTCCTGTCTTAGTTTGATAAGTTCTATGGATTTCTAATACATGCAAGGTTTTGGTAGTCTCAGGGTGCTCCGTTGTCAAAGGGCACCAATCCTTTCACCAGCCCATCATAGGCGGCGATTGGGTGATTCCCTTTTTGATATACCACTTGGTACGAGTGACTGTGGAGTTTGCTGGAACCCCCAACATAGCCCGTGTCATGCCGGGATATCAGGTGAACTCAACGGGTTGCCCGCTCGATGCATATGATAGATGAATTAAACAAGGCATGTATTAGTCTTATATTAAACTTTCTGGTTATGGCTCTCATGTTCCCCAGTGGAGTCGCCAAAAACTGTAGACACCTCCCAAACGGGGCATCGCCATTCAGATTGATCATGTTTGTTTGCTCGATTGGTTGCTTGCTTCATAAACCAAAATCATGGACATTCCTATGGCTAGGAACATCGCCACATAATAGCGGTTATTATCAAAACAGAGTCGCCACCCAGTTTATAAAAACTGGGAAAATAGATAGAGATTCTGGGTATGGGAGCCAAAAGTACAGTAAGGGGAAGGTGTTAGGCACCCCTCTCTGCCCAGCCATGAGACTGGCCCATAATCGTTCAACATAAGACATATAGATGCTTTGTTTAATTCCAACACATAGTCTGTTTAATTAATCCTTTAAACAGTAAGTAAAGTGAGCCAGGATTGTAATTGAAGCATGCATCAGAAAGCAGGAAATAAAGCAAAACTGTCCCAGGGGAATGGATCCCGCGGCCGGTGAATTGATGTCACGGCTGAGGGATCCTCCTGGTTTGATGTATCGGCCGAGGGATCGAGGCCCCGGTCGATGTTCTTCCTCACACCAGATAGAAACGTTAACAGATGATTAAAGCGCTACGATTAATCATAAATACAATAAGTAAAACAAACCAGATGCCGTTGGGCCTCACCACCTTGATCCCTCAGTTGCTTGATTGCTTCGGATTGGGTGTGATTGACTGATTGCTTGATTGAAAACCCTAGGGTTAGGGTTTGAACTTCGGAGTTTGATTGTTGGATTGACGGCTGCCTTCGGGAGGTTAGGGCTTTTGAAGAGGGGGTTTGAGAGAGTATTTCTGCAGAATTTCGTGGCTTGAGAGGGTGTGAAAGTATATCAATTTCGGAGCCCAAAGGCTCCTTTATATAGGCATAGGGATGACTCATTCCGGCCAATCGTAATGCACAATCAAAATTGGAGTTAGAGTGTGATTCTAACTCTCCATGGCAATCCTCTAACGTAGCCCGAACACATCGGGAAGGTAGTGTAATTGGATCAAACGTCCGACAGAACGTTCTAGAGTCTGGAAAACAAGGGATCTGGCGGCCGAGTAATAGATCACACGGCCGAGGAATGGATGTTGCGGCCGAAGGATGGATCTTGCGGCCGAGGGATTGATCTCTCAGGGAGATTTTGCTAGCAACAGGTTGCTCGGGTGAGGAAATGATGTTAAGGCCGTAAGATCGATGTCACGGCCGACATATGGATTCTCCTAGGCTTCTGTATTTCTGTCTGAAAGGCTGTATGGCTCTGAATTGGATCCTCTAAGTGGCTCAAAGTTCTTACCGAAAGTCCTAAAGTTCTCAAGAAGGCAATCAGCAATCACTGTATCCATTTCATCATCGAGATGGTCCTAAGGTGGGACTTGAAATAATCGTTAGGCCAAATTGGGGTGTCTACACACCATACCGATAGATGATATTGGTGCGGATAAACTTGGCTACATGTGTGGCTTTGAGAGTAGCGTAAGAGGTTGCCTCTACCCACTTGGTGAAGTAGTCGATAGCCACTAGAATGAATTGATGCTTGTATTTCCCCTTTGGATTTTTACTTCCAATGACGTCTATCCCCCAAGTGGAGAATGGCCAAGGGGATGTCATGCTATACAATTCCGTAGGGAATACGCATTTGATCAGCGTGAGTTTGACATTTGTAGCATTGGCGGACATAGTCAGCATAGTCGGCTTCCATTGTGATCCAGTAATATCCCTGACGCATGATCTTCTTTGCCATTGTTGCCCCATTCATATGTGGCCCACAAATTCCTTCGTGTGTTTCCTCCATTACCTTGCGGTTGTCCTCCATTGTAACGCAAAGTTGACTTTGACCCAGGTGTGCCCTTCGATATAATGCTCCTCCACAGATTACAAACCGGGCGGCAAACTTCCGCAGAGCCATTTTGTCCTTTGAGGTGGCCTCGGATGGGTATTCTCCTTCTTCCAGGAATTTCTTCACGTCTTCGTACCATGGCTTGCCATCGTCTTAACCTTCCTCGGTGAAGGTACACTTGCACGCTGGTTTGACCTTTTGTTCGATCATGAGGGGCCGCATTGTGAATCCCAAGGGTATTTCAACCATAGATGCCAATGTTGCTAGTGCATCTGCAAATCTATTGCTCACTCGAGGAGTGTGCGTGAAGATAATGGAATCGAATTGTGGAATTAGATCTTCCAGCACAGAGTGATATAGCTTTAGTGTGTCTTCCTTGACCTTCCAGTCTACTCTTGCTTGAGATACTACCAGGTTTGAATCCCCAATAACTTCTACCCTTTTTGCCCCTAGTTCCAGGGCTGCTTCCATTCCAGCAATGCAAGCCTCGTATACAGCTTGGTTGTTGGTGACTTCAAACCTTAGTTTATATGACAAAGGGCTATGAGAGTCGTTTGGGGAAACTAACAATACCCCTATGCCATATCCACATTGATTTGATGCTCCATCAAAGTAAAGTTGCCAGGTGTCGTCTAGGAGACATAAGATATCCTCGTCGGGGAACATGAAGTCTTCTGCCTCGGCTTCTGTCACAGGGTGATCTGCCAAGAATTCTGCCACAGCTCTTCCCTTTACTGATTTCCTTGTCATGTATTTGAGGTCGAACTCTGCTAGCAGCAATAACCACTTAACTAGCTTTCCGATAAGTGCTGGCTTTTCGAAAAGATATTTAATTGGGTCTAAACGAGAAACCAGCACCACCGGATGTGCTAACAGGTAGTGCCTTAGTTTCTTTGTGGCTCATACTAGCCCCCAATAGGTTTTCTCGAGGGGAGTGTACCTTGTTTCATAGTCCATCATTTTTTTGCTGAGGTAGTATATGGCGCACTCTACTTTGGCGTCGTTCTCTTGCGCTAGCATGCATCCCATGGATGTGTCTGTTACTGAGAGATACAGAATTAATGGCTTCCCAGGAATGGGCGGCGATAGTACAAGTGGATTCTGAAGATATTCTTTGATTGCCTCAAACGCTTGCTGACAGTCTTGGCTCCATTCAAAATTAGTACCTTTCTTTAGTAGCTTAAAAAGGGGTTCACAAGTAGTTGTGAGCTTGGAAATGAACCTGCTGATGAATTGTACTTTCCCCAAGAAGCTCCTTACTTCCTTTTCTGTCCTAGGTGGTGATATTTCCATGATAGCCTGTATCTTGGAAGGGTCTACCTCGATTCCTCTTTGAGTGATGAGAAATCCCAATATTTTTCCAACTGTTACCCCAAAAGTGCATTTTTGAGGATTAAGACGTAGTTTGTATTGCCTAATCCTTTCAAAGAACTTTTAAAGTGCTTCATAGTGTCCTTCCCTTTCTTTGGATTTGACTATCATATCGTCGACATATACCTCGACCTCTTTGTGCATCATGTCGTGCAGTAGTGTTGTTGCCATCCTCTGGTAAGTGGCTCCAGCATTCTTTAACCCGAATGGCATCACTCGGTAGCAGTAGGTTCCCCAAGGCGTAGTGAAGGTGGTTTTCTATCTATCCTTAGGAGACATAAGAATTTGATTATACCCAGAAAACCCATCCATGAAGGATAGCAATGCATGGCCTGCGGTGTTGTCTACTAGCTCGTCTATGTGGGGTAATGGGAAGTCATCCTTGGGACTGGCCTTGTTGAGATCTCGGAAATCTACACAGACCCTGATTCCTCCAGTTTTCTTCAGTACGGGAACGATGTTGGCTACCCATTGTGGATATTCGGTGACTATGAGAAAACCAACGTTGATTTGTTTGGTGACTTCTTCTTTTATCTTTAAGACCCAATCGGGGCGCATACGTCTTAGCTTTTGTTTAACTGGTTTTGCATCAGGATGAAGGGAGATTTTATGCTGAACAATTTCAGGGTCTATTCCAGGCATGTCCTCGTAAGACCAAGCAAAAACAACTTTGTATTCTTTTAGCAAAATGATTAGTTTTTCACTTTTTTGAGAAGATAGTGTTGCACCAATTTTAACCATTTCGGGCTCGTTTTCAGAGCCTATGTTTGCTGTGATTATTTCCTCAGAAAAAGGTTTAGCGTGCCTCTCCTTTTCTCTCTCAATGAATTCTAGAATTTCTTTTGGAATTTCTTCCTCAAAATTTGGTGTGTCAGAATCTATACAACTGATCATAGGCAAAGTGAAATACTCTAAATCTTCCTTCTCATTGCTAAGATTGTCAAAAGACATTTCAGAGTCAAACTCAAAATAAATGTTATGCCTTGGTGCTTTGACCAGGTTTTCCTCACTAGACTCAGTAGTTTCATAAGATGAAAAGCTTGACTCAGACTAAGTCGATTGGGAGTCATACTCGGAATCGGAACTAAGATCAGAATTAGCGCTTTTCATTTTGTATTTTAGAGTATGCTCCACGGTCCAGTTAGGGTAAGCCCCTTTTTCAGCATCCACAATCAGTTCAGAGCAGTCTTTTTCATCACCAAGGTTGATCATCAGCACTTCACTGTCACCTTGATTCGCACTTTCATCATTGTCACCCTGCAAGTCTTGGAGGGTCATTTGATTTTCTATTGCTGTTATTTCTTCCAATTGAGCTTCAATTTCTGCTTCGTCGCTGTTGTCGACTCTTCGTGTGCCAACAAAGCCCCACCCACCAATTACCGAAGCTATCTATGACGGGATGGATCACCCTTATTTCATTGTTGGTGACCCCCTTCATCAAAGAGTAGGTTTAGTGATATTTCATCTAGTGGATCATTGTCAGCAGACTCTTCTTCTTTTGCTTCTTCAGTTTTGAGGTTATTGACCTCATCTATTGGCCAATAGTCGTCGGTAGGTGCATAGGGGTCATAAAAATAGATTGGGACCCTGCGAAGCCCTTCTTCTTCAATCATGTTTTCTACTTCTTCTTCACAGACTGTTCTAGCGAACATGACATGGTTGTCTCCAATGATAGTTACCATAGGTTTCGATTGATTCACCGGAGTGATGTATTTGGAGAGGTTGAAATCCTCAACAGCATAGTGGAGCGGGCCAGACAGCTTGGTGACAACTTGAAAGTGCGAATCAAACGTGGATAGTGAAGCAGTCATTTTTCCTGAAAGATTTTTGCTATAGTTAGATTGATTGATCTTACCTACTGTTCATTTGACTTAGAGAGACTCCTAAGGTTTAACCTGCAAAAGAAAGCTTTACAACATATATATATACAATGGGTGTGAGGAAGAACTTTTGCAAGCAAATGCAAGTAGGTTCCTAGCCTGTAGGTTCCTGTCTTAGTTTGATAAGTTCTATGGCTTTCTAATACATGCAAGGTTTAGGTAGTCTTAGGGTGCCCGTCGTCAAAGGGTACCAGTCCTTTCACCAGCCCATCATAGGCGGTGATTGGGTGATTTCCTTTTTGATATACCACTAGGTACGAGTGACTGTGGAGTTTGTTGGAACCCCTAACATAACCCGTGTCATGCCGGGGTATCAAGTGAACTCAACGAGGTTGCCCGCTCGATGCATATGATAAATGAAGTAAACAAGACATATTAGTCTTATGTTAAACTTTCTGGTTATGGCTCTCATGTCCCCAGCAGAGTCGCCAAAAACTATAGACACCTCCCAAATGGGGCATCGCCATACAGATTGGTCATTGATTGATCGATTGGTTGCTTGCTTCATAAACCAAGATCGTGGACATTCCCATGGCTAGGAACATCGCCACACGATAGCGGTTATCATCAAAACAGAGTCGCCACCCAGTTTATTAAAACTAGGAAAACAGATAGAGATTCTGGGTACGGGAGCCAAGGGTACAGTAAGGGGAAGGTGTTAGGCACCCCTCTCTGCCCAGCCGTGAGACTGGCCCATAGTTATTCAACATAAGACATGTAGATGCTTTGTTTAATTCCAAGACATAGTCTGTTTAATTATGCCTTTAAACAGTAAATAAAGTGAGCCGAGACAATAAGTAAATCATGCATCAGAAAACAGAACAAAACAAAGCTGTTCCAGGGTAATGGATTCCGCGGCCGGTGAATGGATGTCACGGCCGAGGGATCCTCCTGGTTTGATATATCGGCCGAGGGATCGAAGCCCCGGTCGATGTGAGGAGTCAATGTTCTTCCTCACACCAGACATAAAAGTTAGCAGATAATCAAAACACTACGATTAAGATTATGACAGAAAATAAATCAAACCAGAGGCCGTTGGGCCTCACCACCTTGATCTCTCAGTTGTTTGATTGCTACGGATTGATTGTGATTGATTGATTGCTTCTCGGAAAACCCTAGGTTTAGGGTTTTGAACTTCAGAGTTTGATCGTCGGATTGATGGCTGCCTTTGGGAGGTTAGGGCTTTTGAAGAGTGGATTTGAGAGAGTGTTTCTGCAGAGTTTCGTGGCTTTAGAGGGTGTGGAAGTATACGAATTTGGTGTATTTCGTTGTTGTATTTTCGGAACCCAAAAGCCCTTTATATAGGCAATTGGTAACTCACTCCGGCCAATCAAAACGCATGATTGCAATTGCAATTGCAATGCAATGTAAACTCTTCGTGGTAATCTCTGAGCGTAGCCCGAACACATCGGGAAGGTAGTGTAGTTGGATCAAACAATCGACAGAACGTTCCAGAGTCTGGAAAATAGACGATCTGGCGGCCGAGCAAAGGATCTGGAGGCCGAAGAATGGATGTTGTGGCCGAAGGATAGATCTTGCGGCCGAGGGATTGATCTCTCAGGGAGATTTTCAAGCAACAGGTTGCTCGGGTGAAGAAATGATGTCAAGGCCGTGAGATCAATCTCACGGCCGACAATGGATTCTCCTAGGATTCTGTATTTTATGTCTGAAAGGCTGTATGGCTCTGGATTGGGTCCTCTAAGTGGCTCAAAGTTCTTACCGAAAGTCCTAAGGTTCTCGAGAAGTCAATCAGCAATCAATGTATCCATTTCATCATCGGGGTGGTCCCCAAGGTGAGACTTGAAATAATTGTTAGGCCAAATTGGGGTGTCTACAACATGAAGAGAGACGAGATGATACAAAGAGAGAGACCTTCGTGGTGGTGGTGGCGGTTGCTGGCGGTGGGGGAGAGCTGGTGGTCTCTCTCACGCTGTTCTTCGGTGTTTTTCTGATTGTGAAAGTGGGGAAGGTTTGGGAAGAGGTGGGGAAGGTTTGGGAAGAGGGGTTTCTAAAGGGCATTGCTATTTGCAGCCACTTATTTTCTGAATGTAGCCTGTATATAATATGGTACACACCTGTTTATAATATGGTACACAGACTACGTTCAGAAAATTTGTGGCTGCAAATAGCAAGCCCCGTTTCTAAATAAATAAATAAACAAAACGACGTCGTCCAGTTTGTTGACGTCATTCTCACGCCTGTGTTGTGCACGCAGTATTTGTTTGTTTGGAATTCAAGTTTTGGGAGTGGGGCCCCTTTCCACCTCAGTTGTTGTACACTTTTCGGTATAATAGTGTAGTACGTACCCATAGCAAAATTGTGTCGAATATCACGTTGATCGGATATGTTTGATATCATTTCAAAATGTATTAAGTTTTAGAAAATTATGTCAAATAGGTGCAATTCTGTGTTGCATTTCGAAATCATATCAAACGATGTCTAATCTAACAGAATTTTTGATAGAATTAGTGAGACCTAAAATGTGAACGATTTCAATTAGGGGTTCTTTCAAGCCGGCCCTTTTTTATCACCCATTAACTATTTAGACCCAGCACGCGTCAAGTCTTTCCCGCACAAGTCCTTTTTTTCTTAAACCCATGCGCCTTTTGATTTTAGGATAGAAAAATTAACCCAGCGAATGGAACATTATATTGTAATGTCTCAACTCATGTATTATTGGTTAATATTGTGGGACCCATTACTTTTTGTTAGTGATTTAATAAATAAATTGACATTTGGGATTTGATGAGTGATTGAGCATTGTTTGAAAACCACCAAATAATATTCCAAATCAGAACTTTTTCTCTTTCTCTCTAGAATTGTCACATGCTTTTCACATACAGATACTTGTCCATACATACACATACATAAATATATATAGCTCATATATAGTTAAAACTTTAAGCAATTATAACTTTTGTTGTGCATATTCAATTTTGAAAAAAAAAATATATATTTTTGAAAGCTACTCGATGAGATCTTTCAAATAAGATCCATTTTTAATATAAAATTATGTACATATAAACATATTATTTTATACTCCTACCCCTTAATTAAGAATTCACACACTTTCTAATCAAATTCACATCCTCTAAAATGAAAGAATTCATAACCCTCAAATGCAGAATTCACACCTCTTTGATACAATTCACACCCCCGATAATAGGCAATTCATACCTTCTGTTATGCACAATTCACACCCATTATAATAAACAATTCACACACCCCTTAAACTTATTTAATACAAAATTCACATCCTTATACAACAACTCACACCCCCTTGTTATACACGATTCATCATTACCAATAGTTCACGTCCCATATAACATACAATTAGCACCTCTTAAACTTCTTTTGTACACAATTTACACTATTAAATGACATATTATTTAGTATTCACACCAAAATGTATAATTCACACCCCCTATAACAGACAATTCACACCCATATTATAGACAATTCACATCGCCCTTAAATTGTGAAAACGTCAAAAAAAGTTATTAACACCACTTAATGAATAATAATTCTTACCCCTTTTGAACACTTCACACTCTCCAAAATGAAAGAATTCACAACCCTCAAATGCAGAATTCATACCCCTATATATTGTTCACTTCCCAAAATACACAATTCACACCCCTATAATAGACAATTTGCATCCCTTATTATACACAATTCACACACCAATAACAGACAATTCACACCCCCTATATCACATAGTTCACACCCACAAAAAACACAATTCATACCCATTTAAAACTCTTGTTGTACACAATTCATAACCCATGTTGTACATAATTCACACTTATATACAACAATTCACACCCATATATAAAAATTTACCCCCTCTGTGACAGACAAGTCACACTATAATTCACAACCAAACAATATACAATAATTCACACCCCTATTACAGACAAATATAACAGATAATTCACACCACAATTCACACCAAAAAAATCGACAATAATTCATATCTTTTATATCAGACAATTCACACCCTTTAAACTTCTGTTGTACACAATTCACGCCCCCTATAACAGACAATTCACACCCTCCGTAACACACAATTTACACCTTGTGTTATAAACAATTCACACTCTCTTATAACAAATAATTCACACCTCAAAAATGCATAATTCACACCACAAAAAAATAATTTTTTTCTGCACATAATTTCATAGTCAATATGGATCTTATTTGAAAGATCTCGTCGAGAAGATTCTAAAAATGTAAATTTTACAAAAAAAAAGAGGATATATATAATAAAAGATATGATAAAGTTTCATTCGCATAGGATAATTTTTCTATCCTAACATCAGCAAGAGTCCACGCGTCAGGACCTATGCGGAAGGCAAATACAATAAAGAGTTTCTATGGGACAAAATTCTAAAAGCGGGGCCGGCTGTGAATTTCCCCTTTCAATTAATGTTGTGGGCTCTTCTCAGACCCACAAATGGTCCAAACTGAATTAGACCGGAGGGGGTTGCACTGGACGGGAGCTAACTCCCATAAGAAATTGCCTGTACCGAGAAACCTATGTACTCATGTATTTTGGGTCGTTAGATAGTGTGAAATTTTTTTTATATTTTGTACAATTTTTATGCGATTCAACAGTCGAAAATTCCTCAATAATTATGAGTTACATAGGAATTTCGGTATTCGAGGGAGAGGCAAGATTTTGAAAATCGTACCAGCTAGAGTACCGATTTTTTTACTAGTAGGGTAAGTACAAGGAACCATTTCAAATTTATTGCGATAGTGAAAAATTTGTAGATTTTTATTTGTAGTTGAAATGTTGTTAGGTATTTTCCGATAGTGAATAAGTTGTAGAGAAATGTCAAATAGTTTTCAGTAATGAATAAGTTTTTGATGGGTATGCGAGTGAAAAAGTTGTTGAGTTGGTAAAAACTTTTTTGTTAGTGGAAAACCACATTGTAAAATGCGTTAAGTTTTTAGTGTTTTTTGTTAGTAAAATCGAGATGGTAAAATGCGTTAAGTTTTTAGTGTTTTTTGTTAATGAAAACGGGTAGTGTTATTTTTCTACATAAAAGAATTTATTAGTGTAATATACACATTTATTAAAAGGAAAATAAAAAGTAGTCTGGTATTTGTTCGGTATCATCTGGTATTTACTGGTATTGGATGCATAAAATAAATTTAAAAGTAGTCTAGTACTGTCCTGTACTAACCAGTACAGTACGAAAATCATAAATATGGGGAGAGAGATCGTTTCAATTTTAGTTGGCTGCGAATGGGCCGGTGAGAGCTTATAAGTCTAGGAGGTGATCCAACAAAATCGAATGGATTATACCACCCCACAAAACCCATATGTACATGGGATATGTACACATAGCAATACATTCCATACATTAAGGTGTTTTAGCCTTCTATAATTCAAAACGGGCCTTTAAGAAAGGGGCTTTTTACCTCTAGGTCCAGAAAATAGAAAGTAATTCCCAGAAGTCTCCTCTAATTAATGAAACACTAAAAACCTATGAAAGTGCCTAAAACCCTAAACTTTTAAAGTGTCTAACTCTTAGGGCACCCTATGAAAGTGCCTAAACCCTAGGGTACCCTATAAAAATGCATAAACCCCTAGGGTACCCTGTTAAAGTGTCTAAACCGCTAAAACCCTATAATAGGAATGTGAACCCTAAAACCCTTATTTAAGTGCCTAAGACTAAACCCTGGGGCTCTATGAAAGCGCCTAAACCTAAACCTAGGATACCCTAAACCCCAGGATATCCTAAACCCTAAAACCCGAAAGTGCCCTAAAATGCTAGGGTACCCTAAAACCATAGGATACCTTAAGATTTTAGGTCAACCAAGGGTACTAGGGTACCCTAAAAACCTAGCATACCCTAAAACCCTAGGGTGACACTTCCATTAATGGTAAATGTATTTTTGTAAGAGTGGATCTAATGATAAATAAGTGTTTCATTTCTCCTTAATAGAAATAAAGTGTCACATTTCTGTACTTAGAGGTAAAAATCTGTTAAGAATGTTAAAAGTACCAACTTCAACTACGGTCCATCGGGCTTGAGCCTTTAGTAAGTTACCTTTGAGGCCCGTAGGGATCATGCTTGTTACTTATACGACATTTACTTTCCTTCTTCAAGTGTCCAGCCACTTTGGGGTAGCCCAGCCAGTGGTGATAACTCAGACTTCCATTAGGGAGGTCCTCCCAAATTTTCAATTTTCTATTATAGAGGTTGTGGACGCGCGCCCCATTGGGGCCGTTGGGGGTAATTTTCGTCCCATTTTCTCGTATTGTAGGACCTAGCGATTATGGGATAAAGAAAAGACTGGAGTATTAAGGGTCTCCTTTTACTTGTTTGCTAGAGGGAAATAGTTGGATGTAAAACTCTAGGAGTAGTCATGGATGAAGAATTACAGAGTGGATCCAATGACTTCAAATTTTACTCGACTACTTTGCTAGGAACAAGAAAAAATGGAACTTTTATTTGTGAGCCCATTTAGAAGAAGTAAAAAAACAGGAGGAGGAAAAACCAAGGAAAATGAGAAAACTTTAACATTGCTTCTTGCCAGTGGTGGATCCATAAATCTCATACAGATGGGTTACTTCTCGAGCATAAAGTTGATAAAAATTCTCGTAATCTAATATAACGACAACATGCATTCAAGAAAAAATTATAACGAGTACAAAAAATATTAACCATTCTTTATAGAGCACAAAACTTTGAACTTAAATATACTAAAACATTAAAAAATATTTTGTATTTTAATATTTTTATTTGATGAATGGGTAGAATTGTCTCCATTAGCATTGTGGTATTGCTTCTACCTAGCAATCGCTAGGTGGAGGTCGACTCCCACTAGCCACAAGAATCTTTTCAATTTCAACGTTTCAGCATCATCAAAATAAAAGAAAAAAAGCAACAGACATTGCGGGGTTTCAAACTAGTGTACATGCGAGTAGACAAGCAAGCCTTTCCTGCTAGTACAAGACGCCTCACACGTTATATTTTCGGCAATTTTATATATATTACTTAAGTTTTTGGGTTCAAAAAAATATCCCGATAATTTCAGCCTTTTAGGTGGGTCACGTGACCCACATGTGCCTTAGCTGAATCCGCCCCTGCTTCTTGCCAAATTTCTTAGAAGGTTCATGCTCATAACAAAGAGTTGATTGCATAAGTGGGGCACTACTACAATAATAGATAAATACCACACTAAGGAGGTTCAAAAAGATCACGGTTTTCAGTGAAAGCGTGATAAAAAATTGTAGGCTAACTTTTTAATCTCAGTTTAAATCAAAAGCGTGATAAAAAGTGGTGCGTAGCCACAAAAAAGAGCAAGATAATAGATCTCACTCTTGTGAGGAGATAAAAGAAAAAAGATCACACCCTTACAGTGTGATAGAAGACTTTAGTGTGGAATAGCCGCGGGAAAGAGAGAGATAAAGACCTCGCTCGTGCGGTGAGATAAAAAAAAAAAAG
Source organism: Rhododendron griersonianum (assembly GCA_018127125.1). Classification (NCBI taxonomy): domain Eukaryota; kingdom Viridiplantae; phylum Streptophyta; class Magnoliopsida; order Ericales; family Ericaceae; genus Rhododendron; species Rhododendron griersonianum. Next base: position 7,708,995 of record CM030798.1, on the reverse strand, counting down.
ACCTCACCCTTGCGGCGTGATAAAAAACTTTGGTGCGAAAAAAGGCGAGATAAAAGATCTCGCTCTTGTGGCGAGATAAAAGACTATGGAAAAAACCGAAAACTTCTGAATTTTTCCGCTCATTTAAGCGCGCTCGGAAAGGGAAGGTAATTGAAAAGGTGCTCAAAACGACGTCGTTTCATAGCGTTTCTTCTTTTTTTTTAATAAGGTCACAGCGTTGGTTTTTGAAACCTGTAGAGCCCTCTTCCTTCGCCCCAGCCTCCCTTCCAAACCCTAACCTGCAAACCCTAGCAGAGAGAGAGAGAGAGAAAGCGAAAATGGGAGACGTCGATCACCCCAGCCTCCCTTCCTTGGTACTACGTGGAACCATAAGGGCCCACACCGACTGGGTCACCGCCATCGCGACCCCGATCGACAACTCCGACATGATCGTCACCGCCTCCCGCGACAAGTTGATCATCCTTTGGAACCTGACCAAGGAGGACAAGGTGTACGGCCTCCCCCACCGCCGCGTCACCGGCCACTCCCACTTCGTACAAGACGTCGTCCTCTCCTCCGACGGCCAGTTCGCCCTATCCGGCTCCTGGGACGGCGAGCTCCACCTCTGGGACCTCGCCTCTGGCACCACCGCCCGCCGCTTCGTCGGCCACACCAAGGACGTCCTCTCCATCGCCTTCTCCCTCGACAACCGCCAGATCGTCTCCGCCTCCCGTGACCGCTCGATCAAGCTTTGGAACACCCTTGGTGAGAAACTAGAACTATTACTACTTTACCCTTCGGATGGAATCATTTGGTGAGAAAAGCAAAGAATAGAAAGGACTAGGGTTTGGGTTGAGTTTTTGGTGAGAAATTTACAAAGATGATGTTTATTTTGATTGTTTGTGGTGAGAATTAAATCAATTTATGTTTTGCTTTTGCTTTTCAGTTTGTAGGGTAAACTGGCGTTGTGCATTTCCCACCCCGATGAACCGAAATTGGGTTTCCTGTTGAATTTTGTGCCTTGCTTTTTTAATTTGGTCCCTTGCAACACCTTGGGATCGAATGATTTGGTAAGAGAAACAAAGAATAGAATGGACCAGGGTTTGTGTTGAGTGGTTTGGTGAGAAATGGTGAGACATATGTAGCAGATGATGCATGTTTCGATTGGCTCTGTGCAGCTATTGAGGCTAGCATCAAGATATGGGATCTGGAGAGCAAGACTGCCGTGGTGGGTCTCAGGGTCAATGCTAAGCAGGAGGCTGAGATGAATGAAGGTGGCGCCGCTCAATCCTCTGGCGTCAAAAACAAGGTATAACATCGTGATTAATGTATATTATGCGTAATTATATGAGCAGTTTTGTGTTTCCATTGCTGGTGCTGCTTTTTATTCTTGTTGTTATCCAAATGTAAACCAGTATGTTTGGTGTTATGGTTAAGTGGATGAAACATAAATGTTGGTCAGTTTTGTTTTCGTCCTTTCTCCATCCCTGAAATGTTCCATATGCGGGTCGTGGGTGTGGGTGTGAGCGTGGGTGTGTAAATGGACGTGGTGGTAGAATTTTCCATATGCTGGTCGCTCTCATAATCACATGCCTCTGAAATTTCAAGCTCACATAACCACATTCAACAGAATGTGAAAGGATATTTGAAGTCGAAGATCAAAGCGGAAATGGCACGTTTCTTTAAGCTGCCGAGGCCTTGATGGACGACGCATTCTGTTTTGGTTCGTTGCTACTGTCCATCATGCTTCCAATATCATTCCACCTCTTATACCATTATGTAATTCAAGTTGTGCAGCTAGGCACTGTTAACTTGTAAGTAATTTTTTTAGGCAACAAACTTCAGTTTCGGTTTAGGTTGGTACAAGCAAGTTTAGTTTAGCCAACAAACTTCAGTTCTTGGATTAGGTGTTGTTCACTTAAGCTTGGTTTTAGGCTATGGAAACATGGACATACATGAATATACTTTGCCATACTTGAATGCATATACAAACATATGTATGATATCTTATATGTAGCCATGCAGTAAGATACTTCATAGAAGGGAGAAATGTCTTAGAGAGGCAAGCGTGAGGCGTGTGCGTCTCATGAAGGCCACCGATTTTGTAGTTTGTGATGCTCTATTTCCAATATCTTCTATTGTTCAAGTAGCAAATTTCTTTCGGTCCAATATCTCTCACCATTCGGTACTTAGCCAAATATGTATTGTGAGTTCTGTTGATCCTATTGTTGGCCAATGCGATCATGGTTGTCCGGTTTTATGATTTCATTGTGAAATATGACAAGGCTACTTTATGCCCGGATATGTGTTTTTATGAATGATAATTTCAAGATGATCTCTCGACTGCAGACTCGTGCTTTCAGTATGCTAATGTAGTTAGTTATTCGCTTTTTTGTTTTTTGCTGGATTTAGGCATTGGAGTTCTTGATACTGCTACTTTTTGTTTTCTGGTGGATTTAGGCATGCTCTGAGAATGACGAAGTGCTTGAAATTGGCTTCAGAGAATGACAGAGTGCTTGAAATTGGCTTCAAAGAATGAAGAATTCGTTGTAGCTTAGGACATAACTCCATGCTTGTGGTTCAATTAGTTTTCTTTGTCCTTTTTTTTGTTAAGCTTTTGTTCTGCATTTTTTATGCAATTTCAGAAATTTGATTGACGTTAGATTAATTCAATGTAAGCTTTCCGACACGATGTTTCTATCTATGACATATTTTGTGCAAGATGCAATATCAGTTATGCATATTTCGTATTGCTATGCCTTTTGTTTTGGAGAAAATAGCTACGGGTTGAATATATATTTTACATGTATTTATTATTGGTTAGAGATTCGGGCATTTTTTAAATGCACAAAAAAAAAAAAAGATGCATCTTTCGATCACATTTCTAGACTGTGATGATAAGAACATTTAATCACGGTTTTAGACGAAAACCGTGATCTAAAAACCAGAAAAGATCACACCCAACTATTTTCCATCTCATTTTTTAGCCATAAAAGATCACAGTGTTTGGTGGTGATCGTTATCTACATATAATCACGGTTTTTCAGGAAGAGTGTGATAAAAACTAGGGAAAGAACACGGAAATGATTTTCCATCTCGGTTTTGGCTAGAAACGATCACGCTTTTTGGGCGTGATTGTTTCTATCTTTCAATCACGGTTTAAAACCGTGATAAAAAATAGTGACTTACAATCACATTCAAATCCATCACGGTAGGAGGAGTGTGATAGAAGACTAACTATCACTGCCAATAACTGTGATTGTTATGCTTTATTGTAGTAGTGGGGCTAAAATCGGACCCAAGCGCAATAAACATGAGCTCTCGTATTGGTCCTCTTGTGCGCGAAATCGTACTGTAATAGGCGGCAACCTGGGGGCGTGCTGTGCAATCTCAATTGTCCAAAAGTATTTTGGATGATCTAGATTTATAAAAAAAACTTTTCTGGAGAAGAGTTAACGAAAAGTTTATTTGAAATCTGGACTATTGATTGTCGAGACGGACGGTCTGGAAGGTGCACAACACGCCCCTAATTCAATAGGTGGGGGTATCCACAAGTATGCTTATGTTTTAGGAACACATATATTTTGAAAGTTATTGATGATCACGTGTAGACACCTCCCAAACAGGGTATCGCCATGCAAATATCCTCTTTCCTCAGTTCCACTTCATAAACCAAGATCGTGGAGACATTCCTATGGCTAAGAACATCTCCACACGATAGCAGTTATTATCAAAATAGAGTCGCCACCTAGTTTATCAAAACAAGGAAAAACAGTTAGAGATTCCGGGTATTGGAGCCAATAGTACAATAAGGGGAAGGTGTTAGGCACCCCTCGTTGCCTAGTCGTGAAACCGGCCCATAATCATTCAAAATACAATTAATGTTTGCTTTATTTAATTCTGAAAGTAAGTAAAGCATGTATCATAGACAAACAAGAGACGACAGGCTGTCCCAGTAAATGGATTCCATGGCCGATGAATTGATCTCATGGCCGTGGAATCCCACTGGTTCAATGGATCGGCCATGGGAACGATGTCCCAGTTGATGTTCTTCCGCACACCAGAATGAATAGTTTAACAGAAAATCAAAGAATTAAAGTATGCTACGAATTAAAAGTACAAACAAACCACAGGCCCCTGGATCTCACCACCTTGATCACTCAGTGCTTGATTGCGTCGAATTGAGGGTGATTGACTGACTTCCTTCTCGAAACCCTAGGGTTAGGGTTTGTACTTCGAGGGTTTGATCGTCGGGACACGGCTACTCATGGGGAGTTAGGGCTTTTGATAGGGAGGTATGAGAGAGTATTTTTGCAGAGATTTGTGGCTAGAGAGGGTGAATTGCGTTGTTAATTTCGATCCCTAAGTGCCCCTTTATATAGGCATGGGGTGACTCACTCCAGCCAATCCAATGATGTGATTCGAAATGGAATTATAGGGTAACAAGATCTCTGTTCAAAATCTCTTTTCGTAGCCCTCAAGTATCGGAATTTGGCTGCTAGGGTTTTGCACGCTCGATCAAACGAGTCAGAACATTCCAGAATTCTGATCTAAAGCGATCTGGCGGCCGCCAGAAGGATCTGGCGGCCGAGTAAACGATCTCACAGGGAGATTTTCATTACAAGATTCCACGGGTGAAAGAAAGAAGAGGTGGCCGTGAGATCGATCTAGCGGCCGGCAAATGCTTTTGACTGGGATACTGTGTTTCTGTCTGAAAGGCTATTTGGCTCTGAATTGGGTCTTCTAAGTAGCTAAAAGTACTCACAAAAGTCCTCAGGTTTACAAGAAGTCAATCAACAATCACTGTATCCATTCATCATCAGGATGGTCCCCAAGGTGAGACTTGAAATAATCGTTAGGCCAAATTGGGGTGTCTACAGATGCCCCTCTTTGATTGAACTTGGACAGGCCGCGAGGTGTGTCAAGTCAGAATCAAAGCCGTAAAACAACTCAATTTGGTCGAACAACTATTCCAAGGGTTTTTAAAAACAATCATTCTACCTCCACACCCAAACACACACCCACTTACACACCCACACACACAATAGGGGTGGGGCTCGCACACACTACACACCCAGTGTGTGTGGGCCCCACCCCTATTGTGTGTGTGGGTGTGTAAGTGGGTGTGTGTTTGGGTGTGGAGTTAGAATTTTCCTTTTAAAAAAGGTTTTTAGTTATGGTCGGGCCAGGAGGCTGCCTACGTATTCCTCGAGAGAAATTCAGACCAATCATAGTTCAGGGCAATAAAGAAGAAAAATAAAAGAGCAGAGGGTTAAAAGCCGTAGTGCAACGTACCTGAGCTATGCTGATAGATGACGTACCTTCGGGCTTTTAAAAGCCGTAGTGCAACGTACCTGAGCTATGCCGGGATTATGTCAGAGAGTAGTTGAAGGAGCGTGGAGCTGCCGGGGAAATTTTGCGAAGAGCATCCTCAATATTTTGGGGTTGATCAGTACACAGCGGTTGAGTCGATTGTTTTCATGATCATCCTTACTATAACTGAGGGGAGCTCAGTTGGGTAGCCTATCCTTGCGAATGAGCTTAAAGGAATTGATGTAATTGGGTGGAATCCAAACCATCTTTTGGAGACGATCGGACGCCAGTTTGAGATATGGTGGCACAGGGCCAGTGAATGAAGCGTGGAGCTTGAATTGACAGAATCGAGGCACGGAGCCGGTTGTAGTCATAGGGCGAGAGCCACAGGATCAAAGGACGGAGCTTGAATTCTTCCATCTTCCACAATTTTCAGCCTGGGGCTGATTTGAGTTTTCCATCTTCCAATTTTCATGGCACGGAGCCAGAATGAGTTTTCTATCTTCCACAATCTTTGGCACAAGGCTGAGGTAGATTTTCCAGCTTCCAATCTTTCACTATTTTTTGGCGCGGAGCCAAAAGATTGAGGCACAGAACCGGTTGTATGCAGTAATGACCTATTTCATGAGTAAGAGATGCATAGTATGTATATGATGGTGAGCAGATATGATGATGCAGACTCGATGATGATCCTAGATGTGAGTGCCTATGTGCATGGGCCCATGCGTGTGTTTGTTTTAAGCGTAGAGCTTCTTTCAAGTTCTGGACTTGAGCATTCAAAGCGCCAAGCTCGAGCATTCAGAAGGTAGAGTCCAAGCATTCAAAGTACAGGCTTTGAGCATCCAGTACACAGTGGTTAGGCATTCAGGGCACGGAGCCCGAGCATTTAAAGTATGAACTTTAAGCATTCGAACACAGAGTTCGAGCATCCAGTATGCAGTGGTTGGGCATCCAAGCGCAGGGCTTGAGCATTCAAGTGCGGAACTTAAGCATCCAGTGCACAGTGGTTGGGCATTCGAAGAGCTTTGAGCATTCAAAGTGTTAAACTTTGAGCATTCAAGCGCGGAGCTTGAGAACAGATGATATCTATTCCATCTTCCACTATTGTGGCACGGAGCTAGATTATTTCCATCTTCCATAATTTAAGACACGGAGACTGGATATTTCCATCTTTCATAATTTAAGACACGAAGCCTGGATATTTCCATCTTCCAACATTGAGGCACAAAGCCTGTTGAGAATAAAAGCACGGAGCTTTAGAGTGGTTGAGAGTGAGAGCACAGAGCTGCTAAGATTGTGAGCGCGGAGCTATTAAGATTGTGAGCGCAGAGCTGTTAAGTGACTCGAAGTAGTGAGCGTAGAGCTGCAGAGATAGTGAGTACGGAGTTGTTTAAATGAGCGAGCATGGAGCTGCTGAGTGATCAAGTAAATGTGAGTGCAGGGCTAAGCTTGTGGTACCAAGGATCCTTGGGTTTTGCGAGCAACAGCTCAAAGTTCATAGTCCTCAAAGGTCAAGCGACAGGTAATTTTGATTAGAAAAGTCCAATGTGGGTTCAAAATCGATGCTTAAGATTTCACATGATCGGGGATGCCCCCAAGGCTTGTTTTAACCATCCTCCGTCATTGGTTTTGTTGGTCATGGACCTAGAACTTTATAATTGCTTGAATTAGTGCACTAAACAAAATCTAAAACCACTGTGCGAAATAGATGTGATGGCCAGCGAATCAATTAAGCGGCCGAGTAATTGAAGAACTGGTCGAAGGATCGAAGAACCGGCCGTAGGAATGCCAAAAGTCAGAAAATCGATTTAAGTTGGGTTTAATCGATTTCGCGGATCATACTTATCTTTCCTCCTCTTTCTTTCCTCCAACCGACGAAGCGATCCCCTCTCTTCTCCCTCTCCCTCTTCCTCTTCCACCATCGTGCATTACCACCTGTGGGCTACCACAGCCCCGGGTGGATCGGGGTGGCCCAATGAAATTGCGCGCCTCCGTCTTGGAATCGATTTGAAAATAGTTTGAAGAGTCGCCACCCGGATTTATGGTTTATCACCCGAGAAACCGCTTTGTTTGAAAATGGTTGATTTGAAATTGAAAACCAGAGATCATTTGAGGGTTCGGAAGCCATGTTACGAGGGGGGAAGGGTTTTACAGCACCCCACTCGCACGACGTGATGTCGGTCTCTACTAAACGTTTGTGGGATTTTTCAAAAGGGATTTTGTTTCATTAAAACAACTAGCAGGTATTCACAGTTATAACACATAAGGAGTGCATGCATGTGCATGTGTATAGGGGGGATAAAATAGCCATGCATGATACACAAAATGACAGAAAATGAAACCCTGTCACTGGATTCACTCTCGAGCGCTCGGGAGTGGTCCCGAGCGCTTGGGAGTGTTAAAGCCCAATCCTGCAAGTTTTGTTAGTACCAACAAAATATAATGCTAAACTGTAAACTGAAATGAACTTAAACACAAAATGGGCTCAATAGAGGATTTGACAGACTGAGGTAGGACCTCAATCTTTCAAATCATGCATCCTTGCCACTGGATGGTCAGATCTACAACTTTAAAAAGAGCAAATGTACACATCTATGCATGCAGAAACTCAGAAAACACAGCAAACTGGGAAAAATGGAATGCAACAGCATGCATGCACTCCTGAGCGCTCGGGAATGGTTCCAAGCGCTTGGGAGTGAGTTGCATGTTAGCTTGGTTTCAAACAGGAAATAATACTACCCTGACATGCAAACACCCTTGTTTTGATTTTTCCCAAGAGAAAATCATCTTTTAACTTTGGAAAAGCCTTATTCTTGCATGAAAACTTGTGAGAAATGTTTCTGTTTTAGGAAAACTGATTTTCTATGTCTGCATGCCATGATAAAACCATCTTATTTAAGAATGCACCTCACCCCCAGCCTGTTGTGTACCAAAATGCCATGCATGGGACTGGAGATAGTCCCGAGCGCTCGGGAGCACTCTCGAGCGCTCGAGAGTGGTTCCAGTAGGGGTTTTAAGAAAGCATTTTTGTGAACCCTTTGCTCTTGTTTTTACACTAAGGTCTCCCAACCATGCACCCAGTATTGAAGATTGGGTCAGACTGAGAGACCCCCCTCAGAAAAACAGCCTCTTTGTTTTGAGATCAAAGTAGAAAGATTTTTCTACCTTTGGTTGACACCTTGCTCCTTGGATGACTGTGAAAAGTGGATGCAGAGTGAAAAACACAAGAGATCAGAAGCTAGGAGTGTTCAAGACTTCTTGCCTTTTCCTTGGTGATTTTTGAAAACCTTTGAAGTTTAAGAACAAGTTGAGTTTGAAAACTTTTGCCTTGAGCAAGAGAGAGAGGAGAGTGGTTTTAGTGAGAGAAAAATTTCGTAGTCCCCCCTTTCTCAGCAAAAATGAGGCATATATATAGGCTAAGATAACCTATGGTCCCATTTTGAAATGAAATGAAACAAAATTATTTGGCTGGGGGGGGGGGGGGGGGAAACCCAGCTCTGACTCAGTCTGACTGAGGTGGAGTGTATACCGGAGAATACCCAGGACCAGCCGACTGCAATGACGGCTTGCATGGATAGTGGGAGATCTCATCATCCATTGGGCAACACAACAGTCTCGAGCGCTCGGGAGTGGTCTCGAGCGCTTGGGACTTCACTCTTGAGCGCTCGGGAGTGAGCCAGGCCAATGGTTTTGAAAAATAGTTTTGAGCGCTCGGGACTCCTCCCAAGCGCTTGGAAATGATTTTGACCATTTTTATTTCCTTTTCAAATCCTTCAAGGAGCAAAGTCTCAAATGGTACGAGGCTTGTTTCGATCCAAATTCATCATCGGGGAGCCTCAGGGCCACAAATTAAGGAATTTTGACAAGTTCAAATTGGGGTGTCTACAGTTGCCCTTCTTTGGGCGACGCTCAGCATCATGTCTGGATACGAGTGCCATCCAAAGATTGAGACAGCCCAATTCGAGCCAAGTCAAATCCTCAATTCAAAACACAAATGCGAGTGAAGACACCAACATTCAATGCATGAGGTCGTGTCGTTTCGGACTGCCTACGTACCCTTTTCTGCAGGGATCAGATCAGCGTAGTTCTTTGGGGCAAATGCAAACACGTGTAATGCATGCACGAGAAAGTATCGACAAATCATTGATATGAAAAATGCACGGAGAGTCCACCTGCTACTCTGTTTGGCGGAAAAAAACGAGGATAAAACATTCTGCGAATGCAGTGAAATTGAAATGATTAGACTATTTTGATCGACTTCGACATAAAAAGTATTTTTCAAACGTGAACCAAAAGTGAAGTTCGTGATCAGTTACTCTGTTTTGATACGAACAAAAATCAGGACTGAGATTGATTTTGTAAAAAGCCTCGACATTGCAATAATCGACAAAAAGCAGAATAAACAGGGAATCGAATATTTCGGCACGGCATCCGAAAAACAAAGTCGAGCGCTTGGGACCACTCCCGAGTGCTCGGGAGTGGTGTCGAGCGCTCAGGACCGCGACTGGGGCCCGCCACTCCTTTCACCTTCCTCTTCGATCTGGGCACAAATTCCAATTCTCGAGCGCTCGAGAACTAGAACGGTCGACGGTTTCTGCTCTCTCCTATTCTCGATGATTCCTCTCTCAATCCCTCTTCCAGAATCTCTCTCTCTCTCGACTGATCTCTCCTTTTCTCGACTGAAATGGCAGACTTTAGAGATCTCGAAATTACGACGATATTTTGGTGGGCGGTGGTGATTTACGAAGTACGGAAGAAAGGGCCGAAGGCTTCGTGGGTGGGGGTAGGTGAGGTGCTAGCCGGCGGCGAGGACAGGTCGGCGGTGGGTGAAGCCCGCGGCGGGGCGGCTGTGCCCGGTGATGGTGCGGCGGCAATGGGCGAGGACGGCAGTAGCGTGGCTACGCCTGGCGACGAGGGGGGTACCAGTGAGGTCACAGCGGCGATGGGTGGCGTTGGTGGTGATCCTATGGCGGTAGAGGAGGCCCGGGGAAGTTCTACGGTGATTGGGGATGCCGGCGGGGTCGAGGTTGAGCACGACACAGGTGGGAGTCAGGCCGACGGAGGTGGAGATGCCTCGGGCAGCCGGGGTGGGGCCTCAGGCAGCGGAGGTGGGGCCGCGGTCACTCCTCCTACTCCTACTGTGGAGGAGTTATTCGCGGCCGCGGATCAGGCCCGTGGCGAGCGAGAGGCCGACGAGGCGGTGGTGGGTGGTAGGGTCACGGCCACCCCCGCCTTGAGGTCGACGGCGGCGGCACCGAGAGGAGGGGACAGTGGGATCAGGACCTCACTGTAGACACCCCAATTTGGCCTAATGATTATTTCAAGTCTCACCTTGGGACCATCCCGATTATGAAATGGATACAGTGATTGCTGATTGCCTTCTTGAGAACCTTAGGACTTTCGGTGAGAACTTTGAGCCACTTAGAGGACCCAATTCAGAGCCATATAGCCTTTCAGACAGAAAATACAGAAGCCTAGGAGAATCCATCTGTCGGCTGTAACATCGATCTCACGGCCTTAACATCATTTCCTCACCCGAGCAACTTGTTGCTAGAAAATCTCCCTGAGAGATCAATCCCTCGGCCGCAAGATCTATCCTTCGGCCGAGACATCCATTCCTCGGCCGTGACATCCATTACTCGGCCGCCAGATTGTCCTTTTTCCAGACTCTAGAACGTTCTGTCAGACGTTTGATCCAACTACACTACCTTCTCCGATGGGTTCGGGCTACGTTCAGAGATTGCAACAAAGAGTTCGAATTGCATTGCAATTGCAACCGTGCCATTTGATTGGCCGGAGTGAGTCACCAATTGCGTATATAAAGGGCCTTTGGGTTCCGAAATAAGAACCACGAAATTGAGAAGCAAAATCACTCATTCAAGCCACGAAACTCTGCACAAATACTTTCTCAAACCCCCTCTTCAAAAGCCCTAACCTCCCAAAGGCCGCCATCAATCCGACGATCAAACCCCGAAGTTCAAACCCTAACCCTAGGGTTTTCAATCAAGCAATCAGTCAATCACGCCCAATCCGAAGCAATCAAGCAACTGAGGAATCAAGGTGGTGAGGCCCAACGGCCTCTGGTTTGTCTTATTTACTGTATTCGTGACTAATCGTAGTATTTTGATTACCTATTAACGTTTCAGTCTGGTGTGAGGAAGAACATCGACCGGGGCTTCGATCCCTCGGCCGATACATCAAACCAGGAGAATCCCTCGGCCATGACATCCATTCACCGGCCGCGGGATCCATTACCCTGGGACATCTTTGTTTGTTCTGCTTTTCTAATACATGTTTTACTTATCGCACTGGCTCACCATTAACTGTTTAAAGGCTTAATTAAACAGACTTTGTGTTAGAATTAAACAACGCATCTATATGTCTTATGTTGAATAACTATGGGCCAGTCTCACGGTTGGGCAGAGAGGGGTGCCTAACACCTTCCCCTTACTGTACTTTTGGCTCCCGTACCCAGAATCTCTATCTGTTTTCCTAGTTTTAACAAACTAGGTGGCGACTCTGTTTTGATGATAACCGATATCATGTGGTGATGTTCCTAGCCATGGGAATGTCCATGATTTTGGTTTACGAAGCAAGCAACCAATCGAGCAACTAATGTGATCAATCTGTATGGCGATGCCCCGTTTGGGAGGTGTCTACAGTTTTTGGCGACTCTGCTGGGGAATATGAGATCCATAACCAGAAAGTTCAACATAAGACTAATACATGCCTTGTTTAATTCATCTATCATATGCATCGAGCGGGCAACCCGTTGAGTTCACCTGATATCCCGGCATGACACGGGCTATGTTGGGGGTTTCCAGCAAACTCCACAGTCACTCGTACCTAGTGGTATATCAAAAATGGAATCACCCAATCACCGCCTATGATGGGCTGGTGAGAAGATTGGTGCCCTTTGACAACGGAGCACCCTGAGACTACCAAAACCTTGCATGTATTAGAAAGCCATAGAACTTATCAAACTAAGACAGGAACCTACAGGCTAGGAACCTATTTGCATTTGTTTGCAAAAGTTCTTCCTCACACCCATTGTATATATGTATGTTGTAAAGCTTTTCTTTTGCAGGTTAAGCCTTAGGAATCTCTCTAAGTCAAGTGAACAGTAGGTAAGATTAATTAATCTAATTAAAACAAAACCCTTTTCAGGAAAAATGACTGCATCATTGTTCACGTCTGATTCGCACTCTCAAGTTGGCCCCAAGCTGTCTGGCCCGCTCCACTCCGTTGTCGAGGATTTCGACCCCTCCAAATACATCACCCCGGTGGAACAACCAAAGCCTATGGTAACTATCATTGAAGACAACCATGTCATGTTCAATAGAACAGTCTATGAGGAAGAAGTAGAAGACATGATTGAAGAAGAAGGGCTTCGCAGGGTCCCAATTTATTTTTATGACCCCTATGCACCTACCGACTACTATTGGCCAATAGACGAGGTCGATAACCTCGAAACTGAAGAGGCAAAGGAAGAAGAGTCTGTCGACAACGACCCACTAGACGAAATATCACTGAACCTACTCTTTGATGAGGGGGTCACCAACGATGAAATAAGGGTGATCCATCCCATCACGGATAGCGCGCTTTGGAAATTGGTGGGGCTTTGTTGGCACACGAAGAATCGACAACAGCGACAAAGCAGAGATTGAAGCTCAATTGGAGGAGATAACAGCAATAGCAAATAAAATGGCTCTCCAATACTTGCAGGGTGACAATGATGAAAGTGCGAATCAATGTGATAGTGAAGTGCTGATGATCAACCTTGGTGATGAAAAAGACTGCTCCGAACTGATTGTGGATGTTGAAAAAGGGGCTTACCCTAACTGGACCGTGGAACACACTTTGAAATACAAAATGAAAAGCGCTAATTCTGATCTTAGTTCTGATTCCGATTCCGACTCCGAGTCGACTCAGTCCAAGTCAAGCTTTTTGTCTCTTGAAACTACTAAGTCTAGTGAGGAAAACTTAGTCAAAGTACCAAGACATAACATTTACTTTGAGTTTAACTCTGAAATGTCTTTTGACAATCTTAGCAATGAGAAGGAAGATTTAGAGTATTTCACTTTGCCTATAATCAATTGCATGGATTCCGACAAACCAAATTTTGAGGAAGAGATTCCAAAAGAAATTCTAGAATTCATCGAGAGAGAAGAAGAAAGGCACGCTAAACCTTTTTCTGAGAAAATAATCGCAGCAAACATAGGCTCTGAAAACAAGCCCAAAATGGTTAAAATTGGTTCAACACTATCCCCTCAAGAAAGTGAAAAACTAATCCTTTTACTAAAAGAATACAAAGATGTTTTTGCTTGGTCTTACGAGGAGATGCCTAGAATAGACCCTGAAATTGTTCAGCATAAAATTCCCCTTCATCCTGAGGCAAAACCAGTTAAACAAAAACTGAGACGTATGCGCCCTGACTGGGTCTTAAAGATAAAAGAAGAAGTCACTAAACAAATCAACGCCGGTTTTCTCATAGTCACCGAATATCCACAATGGGTAGCCAACATCATTCCCGTACCAAAGAAAACTGGAGGAATCAGGGTCTGTGTAGATTTCCGAGATCTCAACAAAGCCAGTCCAAAAGATGACTTCCCATTACCTCACATAGACGAGCTAGTGGACAACACCGCAGGCCATGCATTGTTATCCTTCATGGATGGATTTTCTGGGTATAACCAAATTCTTATGTCTCCTGAGGATAGAGAGAAAACCACCTTCACTACGCCTTGGGGAACCTACTGCTACCGAGTGATGCCATTTGGGTTAAAGAATGCTGGAGCCACTTACCAGAGGATGGCAACAACACTACTGCACGACATGATGCACAAAGAGGTCGAGGTATATGTCGACGATATGATAGTCAAATCAAAGAAAAGGGAGGGACACCATGAAGCACTTCAAAAGTTCTTTGAGAGGATTAGGCAATACAAACTACGTCTTAACCCTCAAAAATGCACTTTTGGGGTAACGGCTGGAAAAATGTTGGGATTTCTCATCACACAAAGAGGAATCGAGGTAGACCCTTCCAAGATACAGGCTATCATGGGAATATCACCACCTAGGACAGAAAAGGAGGTAAGGAGTTTCTTGGGGAAGGTACAGTTCATCAGCAGGTTCATTTCCAAGCTCACAACTACCTGTGAACCTCTTTTCAAGCTACTGAAGAAAGGTACTGATTTTGAATGGAGCCAAGACTGTCAGCAAGCGTTCGAGGCAATCAGAGAATATCTTCAGAATCCACCTGTACTGTCACCGCCCATCCCTGGGAAGCCATTGATTATGTATCTCTCAGTAACAGACACATCCATGGGATGCATGCTAGCACAGGAGAACGACGCCAAAGTAGAGTGCGCCATATACTACCTCAGCAAAAAAATGATGGATTATGAAACAAGGTACACTCCCCTCGAGAAAACCTGTTGGGGGCTAGTATGGGTCACAAAGAAACTAAGGCACTACTTGTTAGCACATCCGGTGGTGCTGGTTTCTCGTTTAGACCCAATCAAATATCTTTTCGAAAAGCCAGCACTTATCGGAAAGCTAGCTAGGTGGTTATTGCTGCTAGCAGAATTTGACCTCAAATACATGTCAAGGAAATCAGTAAAGGGAAGAGCTGTGGCAGAATTCTTGGCAGATCACCCTGTGACAGAGGCCGAGGCAGAAGACTTCATGTTCCCTGATGAGGACATCTTATGTCTCTTAGACGACACCTGGCAGCTTTACTTTGATGGAGCATCAAACCAATGTGGATATGGGAAAGGGGTATTGCTAGTTTCCCCAAGCGACTCTCACATCCCTTTGTCATATAAACTGAGGTTTGAAGTCACCAACAACCAAGCTGAATACGAGGCCTGTATTGCTGGAATGGAGGCAGCCCTGGAACTAGGGGCAAAAAGGGTAGAAGTCATTGGGGATTCAAACCTGGTGGTATCTCAAGCAAGAGGAGACTGGAAGGTCAAGGAAGATACACTGAAACTATATCACTCTGTGCTGGAAGATCTAATTCCACAATTTGATTCCGTTATCTTCACACACACCCCTCGAGTGAGCAACAGATTTGCAGATGCACTGGCAACATTAGCATCTATGGTCGAAATACCCCTGGGATTCACAATGCGGCCTCTCATGATCGAACAAAAGGTCAAACCAGCATGCGAGTGCACCTTCACCGAGGAAGGTGAAGACGATGGCAAGCCATGGTACGAAGACGTGAAGAAATTCCTGGAAAAAGGAGAATACCTATCTGAGGCCACCTCAAAGGACAAAACGGCTCTGCGGAAGTTTGCTGCCCGATTTGTAATCTGTGGAGGAGCATTGTATCGAAGGGCACACTTGGGTCCGAGTCAACTTTGTGTCACAATGGAAGACAGCCGCAAAGTAATGGAGGAAGTACATGAAGGAATTTGTGGGCCACACATGAATGGTGCAACAATGGCAAAGAAGATCCTGCGTCAGGGATATTACTGGACCACAATGGAGGCCGACTGCGCTGACTATGTCCGCCGATGTTACAAATGTCAAACTCACGTTGATCGTATGCGTATTCCCCCTACAGAATTATATAGCATGACATCCCTTTGGCCATTCTCCACCTGGGGGATAGACGTCATTGGAAGTATAAATCCAAAGGGAAAATACAAACATCAGTTCATTTTAGTGGCCATTGACTACTTCACCAAGTAGGTAGAAGCAGCTTCTTATGCTACCCTCAAAGCCTCTCATGTGGCCAAATTTATTCGCACCAATATCATTTATCGATATGGTGTGCCCCACGAGTTCGTCTGTGACAATGGATCGCACTTCAAGGGAGCGACAAAGAAGCTTTTTGCCGAATTTGGGATACAGAATCATCGGTCATCTACTTACCGACCTCAAACTAATGGAGCAGTTGAGGCCGCAAACAAAAATATCAAGAGGATTCTGCGGAAGACTACCGACACTTACACAGACTGGCCAGAAAATGCTACCTTTGGCACTATGGGGTTATCGAACAACTGAAAGGACTTCAACTGGGGCCACTCCCTACTCTCTGGTTTATGGAATGGAAGCTGTCTTGCCTATCGAGCTGGAATTACCTTCGTTAAGGGTTCTGGCTGAGACTGGAATGATCGAAGAGGACTGGGTTCAAAACCGCTACGACGAGTTGGCGCTACTAGACGAAAGGAGGTTGAGAGCGTTATACCATGTACAAGGGTATCAACGCCGCATCGCACGAGCATTCAACAAAAGGGTAAAACCTAGAGACATCAAGGTAGGAGACATGGTGCTCAAAGCAATCCGTCGCCACATTTCAGACCCAAGGGGCAAATTTAGACCAAACTGGGGAGGCCCCTACCTTATCAAACGCATACTTTCTGGAGGAGCAGCATACATTGCAGACTTCGATGGAATGGAATTCGCAACGCCAGTCAACATCGACAAGCTGAGGAAGTATTACCCATGAGAGATGCTCGTTGGGCCGAAAACCACAAGGGTGGGCGGATCCAAGCAAAAATTAGAGCAGCCTGCTAGGTCAAAAACTCGCAAGGGTGGCTTAGGCAAAAACTAAGGCATAAATAAAACGCTCGCTAGACTGAAAACCCGCAAGGGCGGTTTTTAGGCAAAATTAAGAGCACAAAAGGAGAGGAAAATACCCGAGTGGACCCTAACTAAAAAACAAAACAAATCCCCTTTGTTGGAACTATGTTTATGGCCTGATTCCCTCCATGGGATACGTAGGCAATCTCTAAATTTGAGATCCGGCCACTGCTATCATCATCACTTCCAAAATTTCTAGGTCTACCCTAAAGCATGTTCGCTATCAAACCATGGCAATAACATCTCTAAATAAAACGACCAAATGTTTTATTATTTCCAAAGAAAAAGGAAAAAGCAAGCCTAAACAATTCTTAATCCATGAAAGCTAGAATCAAACAAACATCTTTTGAAAAACATAAGCAAAGTGTCAATCTTTAGGTCTTCCCTTCTCTTTGCACTACTATCCTCCAAAAGGTTTTTCTTCAACCAGCGTTTGTAAGAACCTGATAGCTTGACAACAAAGTTCTCAGCAACCTCCTACATCACTCTATTTGGCCAAAGACGCAGCATATTGCGACGGAAGTTGGCATCATGGATCTTAGAGACAGTGTACTCAGGGTCACCCAGGATTGCGGTTTGTTCAGCCCCGAACTGCCTTTGAAAGCGAGCGGGAAAGTAGAAAACGACTCGAGTAATACCAATTACTGCTACACCAAAATGGTTCATGGTACTCGCAGTCATGCTCTCAACACCATACCAGGGGCAAACCCATTGAATCCAATCACCTCTGCAAGTCTTCATCCATGCTTCCCAAGCAGCCTCAGTTGGAAACTGTTTAATCATGCGACGCTCCGTGCATTGGTCTGGATTATAAGGAAGTCGCTCTGGCGCATCCCACACCTTTAGCTTCTCCAATAACCATACCTAGAGAACAAGTGAAAATTGTGAGTTGAAAGAACACGTGAGTCAAAACAAAAGAGTGATGAGTGAAAAGATAACTTGACGAATAAAACAAACACAGAGCGAACCTACAATAGCAAAGGACTGCCTGAGAACTGAGCTGTAGGGTTACCCTGTATCACGTCTAGACCCATCAAGGTCTCTGCCAAGACTAAGCCAGCGAAACCCACACGGTTTCCGATTTGTTGAGCAAGGTTAAGCAATACGGGATCAGCATGGCTAGAGGAAGGGCCAAGCAAGTAATAATGAAGGAGACAAATGCACAATGCATGAAA
Source organism: Rhododendron griersonianum (assembly GCA_018127125.1). Taxonomy (NCBI): domain Eukaryota; kingdom Viridiplantae; phylum Streptophyta; class Magnoliopsida; order Ericales; family Ericaceae; genus Rhododendron; species Rhododendron griersonianum. Next base: position 7,690,933 of record CM030798.1, on the reverse strand, counting down.
GCATGCTTTTTGTTGGGAAACTTGACAATGAGTCTCAGCTGTACCGAAGCACTGGATAAACTGTAGAATCTCCAGCCTCCCCTTCACTATGAAGAACCTAGCTTCATGTTTCTGAATTTGATGCAAATCTTTCAAGAGATCACCTCGTTTGAACAAAGGATTAGGGACAACGAAGCCTTCTCTATCCGAGTGACCCATGATGGCCGCAAACTCCTCGATAGTAGGACACAATTCCTCTATCCTAAATCGAAAGACATGAAAAATAGGATCCCACAAGCTAGTGGCTGCCCTAAGGAAAGCAAAGTTCACAGGAATTTGACGAAGGGAAAAGAGGGAGTCCATACCAAAGGACTTAAAGTGTAAACGGTCGAGGCCATTAAAGGAATTCAACCACTGATCAAGGACTGGTTGTGCCATATGCAAGGAATTGCTACTGACAATGCTATCGGGTTCGAAGAACGTGTATTTATAGAACTAAATCGAGTCTTAGTTCGAATCGGAATCGGATTCTTAATCTTCAGTAAATTGGTCGGTCTCTCGGCCGGCACTTCGATATGACGGCCGTGGGATCAATCCATCGGCTCATGAAAATTAGGGTTGACCTACAAGTCAAACCCAGGCAAACAAAACGATCCATCGGCCGCCGGATCAAAGCATCGGCCGCGTAATCATTCAGTCGGCCGCCAGAATGGCTGTTTTACAGATTGTTCCCACGGTTCAGTTCGTTTCACTGGATTAACAAGATATCACACGCAAACAACGTAGATATAGCATACACAATCACATAGCAGAAGCAAAAGGTTTTTGTTTCATATAACGAAAGCTTTTTACATCACAAGGTGGATCATCCCACATTTCCTAAACAAACTATACATCGATTTCCTGTCAAACTAACCTATGCAGGAAGAGAAACAGAAAAGCAAAAAGGAAGGAGAATAGGATGCCAAACCCTCTGGTGGTCTGAACACCAGAGACCAGCTGCAAAAAAGAAGAAGACACTCCCAGGACGGCGTGTACCAAAGAAACACTGCAGTGCAAGAAAGACACCGGATGGCACAGAAAAACCACCATATCATGTACAAGCACCATCCTAGGAGTTCCGCATCACGGAAGCAAGCCACCCATGCAAGGGTCCCTAATCAAGCATCAAGACAGGACCAAGAACAGCGTGGCCTCCCTCCGCGATCTCTGGCCGTGCATCAACCATGGCCCGGAGCCGTTAAGAACAAGGGGAAGCGAAAGGGGCCTTCGGTGGAAGCCTCGAACGCAGAGGATGGAGAGAGAAGAGAGGAAAGTGGAATGAAAGAACGCCGAGGCTCGGCTTTTATAAAACTCTGGAAATCAAGCGATTGCATGGCCGAGACTTCAATTCCTCGGCCGAGATATCGATTGTTCGGCCGCGTGATCTATCTCTCGGCCCCCTAATCAATCTACAGCAGTATTGGGTTTTGCTTAACACGCCAATTCAAGCAAATGTGCAGCTCTAAGCTCTGACCAGCAAAGCCAGTAATTGAATCAGTCTTGGGGGCACCCCCGAGCCAACGCAACGTGATCAAAGCTAGCCTTGGGGGCATGTCCGAGCATCGAAGATCCCTCTCTCTCTCCACAAACTGCTGGCCGAAGCAAATCAGAACATCCAGCAGCTCTGCTAATCACCACTATCAAAGAACTCAGCAGCTCCATGCCCATGTTCACCCATATCAACTCACTCAGTGGCTCTATGCCTATGCTCACTATCACTCAACAGGCTCGAAGCCGTAACAACAATCTCAGTGGCTCGAAGCCCATTACCTCAAACAGCTCAGTGGCTCTATGTCTATCATCTCAGCGGCTCGAAGCCCATTACCTCAAACAGCTCAGTGGCTCTATGTCTATCATCTCAGCGGCTCGAAGCCCATTATCGACAGGCTCTACGCCCGTATTCACTCACTCAGCGGCTCTAAGCCCTCAACTCAGCAGCTCTATGCTCGCTATCACAACTCAGCGGCTCCAAGCCCACTACCTCAACTGGCTCAAAGCCATAACGAGAATCTCAGCGGCTCTACGCCTGAGTTCACCAACTCATCAACTCAACGGCTCTACGCCCTCACCTGTCAACTCAACGGCTCCAAGCCCACTATCTCAATTGGCTCTAAGCCGTAACAATCAACTCAACGGCTCGAAGCCCATTACCTCAATAGGCTCGAAGCCTATAACTACCATCTCAGCGGCTCTACGCCTATTATCTCAATTGGCTCTAAGTCGTAACAAACATTCTAGCGGCTCTACGCCCATATACATTCACTCAGCAGCTTCAAGCCCTCGACTCAGCGGCTCTATGCCCTAACCTATCCGCTCAGTGGCCCCAAGCCCACCGTTTCAACTAGCTCGAAGTCGTAAACAAGCAAATCTCAACAGGCTCTACGCCGCCCCAACAATCAAGACATCATTCTCAGGCTCTACGCCTGAATGCTCAAAATCTGTGTACTGGATGCTCAAGTTCTACACTTGAATGCTCAAGCTCTATGCTTGGATGCTCAAGTTCTACACTTGAATGCTCAAGCTCTATGCTTGGATGCCCAACCACTACGTACTAGATGCTCAAAGCCTGTACTTTGAATGCTCGGATTCTGCCGTCCGAATGCTCGAGCTCTACGCTCTGAATGCTCAAGTCCGGAACTTGATAGAAGCTCTAAGCTTAAATCAACACACACGCACGGGCCCGTGCACATATTGCATCAATTGCATCACATCGAGTCTGCATCATCATATTTGTTCACATCTAACAAATCATCATCATCACATATATACACTCTGCATATCTCTCATGAAACAGGTCAACCCTGCAATCAACCGGCTCTACGCCTCGGTTTTATTGATCGGTCCAGTACCTCGATCCTTTGGCTCTACGCCAACATTTATGATGAGAAAGCTCCGTGCACAGACCATCAGAATGCAACCAGCTCTATGCTTTGGTTCAAAATCACATCAAGCTCTAAGCTCCGACACTATAGGCTCTTGCCTTATGATCAATACCAGCTCCGCGCTTCGGTTCTATCAAGCTCAAAGCTCCAATCTCCTCAGGCCCTCGCCTCATGACCACAGCAAGCTCCACGCCTCAACTCTATCACCTCAGGCCCTCGCCTCATGACTGCAACCGGCTCCGTGCCTCGGTTCCCTTCATCCCCAAAGCTCCGTGCTCTAGTTACTGGCCTTGCGACCCCCATATCTCAAAGCAAATCGGTGTCCGATTCATCCCCAGCAGATGGCTTGGATTCCACCCCAATTACATCAATTCTTTCCAGCTCATTCGCAAGGATAGGCTACTCTACCGAGCTCCTCTCAGTCAAAGTAAGGATGATCAAGAAAAGCAAACGCACCTGCCATGTACTGATCTACCCCAAAATACTAAGGAAGCTCTCCGCAAAAACTCCCCCGGCAGCGCCGCGCTCCTTCAACTATCTTCCGCCAAAACCCTGGCTCAGTCTAGGTACGTCACACTACGGCTTTTTAAGCCCAAAGGTACGTCTTCTGTCTCTAACCCTCCAAACTTTTTACTTTTCTTTATTGCCCGAACTACGATTAGTCTGAATTTCCCTTGTGGAATACGTAGGCAGCCTCCTGACCCGACCATAACAAAAACCTTTTTCAAAAAAGCCCATTGGAATAGTGGTTGGACCAAATTGAGTTGCTTTTTACAGCTTTGACTCTTACTCAAACATGTCTCGCGATCCGTCTGAGTTCAGTCAAAGAGGGGCATCTGTAGACACCCCAATTTGGCCTAACGATTATTTCAAGTCCCACCTTGGGACCATCCCGATGATGAAATGGATACAGTGATTGCTGATTGCCTTCTTCAGAACCTTAGGACTTTCGGTGAGAACTTTGAGCCACTTAGAGGACACAATTCAGAGCCATACAGCCTTTCAGACAGAAAATACAGAAGCCTAGGAGAATCCATCTGTCGGCCGTAACATCGATCTCACGGCCTTAACATCATTTCCTCACCCGAGCAACCTGTTGCTAGAAAATCTCCCTGAGAGAGCAATCCCTCGGCCGCAAGATCTATCCTTCGGCCGAGACATCCATTCCTCGGCCGTGACATCCATTACTCGGCCGCCAGATCGTCCTTTTTCCAGACTCTAGAACGTTCTGTCAGACGTTTGATCAAACTACACTACCTTCTCTGATGCGTTCGGGCTACGTTCAGAGATTGCAACAAAGAGTTCGAATTGCATAGCAATTGCAATTGCAACCGTGCCATTTGATTGGCCGGAGTGAGTCACCAATTGCGTATATAAAGGGCCTTTGGGTTCCGAAATAAGAACCACAAAATTGAGAAGCAAAATCACTCATTCAAGCCACGAAACTCTGCACAAATACTCTCTCAAACCCCCTCTTCAAAAGCCCTAACCTCCCGAAGGCCGCCATCAATCCGACGATCAAACCCCAAAGTTCGAACCCTAACCCTAGGGTTTTCAATCAAGCAATCAGTCAATCACGCCCAATCCGAAGCAATCAAGCAACTGAGGGATCAAGGTGGTGAGGCCCAACGGCCTCTGGTTTGTCTTATTTACTGTATTCATGACTAATCGTAGTATTTTGATTACCTATTAACGTTTCAGTCTGGTGTGAGGAAGAACATCGATCGGGGCTTTGATCCCTCGGCCGATACATCAAACTAGGAGGATCCCTCGGCCGTGACATCCATTCACCGGCCACGGGATCCATTACCCTGGGACATCTTTGTTTGTTCTGCTTTTCTAATGCATGTTTTACTTATCGCATTGGCTCACCATTAACTATTTAAAGGCTTAATTAAACAGACTATGTGTTAGAATTAAACAACGCATCTATATGTCTTATGTTGAATAACTATGGGCCAGTCTCACGGCTGGGCAGAGAGGGGTGCCTAACACCTTCCCCTTACTGTACTTTTGGCTCCCGTACCCAGAATCTCTATCTGTTTTCCTAGTTTTAACAAACTAGGTGGCGACTCTGTTTTGATGATAACCGCTATCATGTGGTGATGTTCCTAGCCATGGGAATGTCCATGATTTTGGTTTACGAAGCAAGCAACCAATCGAGCAACTAATGTGATCAATATGTATGGCGATGCCCCGTTTGGGAGGTGTCTACACTCACGCCCCGTTCCCTTCGAGGATGGTGACTTCCTGGACTCCGCGGAGTCGCGGGATATACTAGACGCGCTTGGCCTCGACTCGGGGGTAGCGGCTGTGCTGGGGAGTACTGAGACTCCGGAGGAGCGGGCCTCGGCGCAACTGCTAGGGGCTTTGCTGAGCGGCGCGGGGGCGTCAGACGCTGGAGGACACGGGGTTGAGGAGGAGGAGGCGGAGGAGATGGAGATGGAAAGGCCGGAGCCGGAGGTGGCTGCTGCGGCACGGGTGACCGCGGTCGACGAGGTGAAGGCCTACTTGGGAGGGGAGCGTGCTAGGTTCGCGATCGCGACCTACGCTCCACGGGTTCTCTTCTTCGAGCCGGTGGGGATGGACAGCTACGTCCCTGCTCGAGCTGACTACCCTGAGGACTTGCTCCTCCGAGACCGCGACTCGCACATCTCTTCGAGCTGGACCACAGTAAGTTTTCGACGACTTGAAACTCTTGAATTCGATACTCGACTTGCTTTCCAAATTGCTATATTGATTGTTGATGTTGAATGCCATTTCTTTACTCTGTTGAAACAGTGCACGACAGACGTGTACGGCCATGGGGGCTCAGCTAGCTCGCTGAAGTACTTCAAGGGGCTGCCCGAGAGAGTACGAGAGTTGGTTGAGGCGGTGGGTTTCGGGCCGTTCATCCAGCTGATGACGGCGGTGAGGGTGGACCGCGCCGTGCTCACGGCGTTGACCGAGATGTGGTGGGATACCACGAACACCTTCCACCTCCGGTTCGGGGAGATGACGCTGACACCTCTCGACTTTGCAGCGATCACGGGGCTGAGAGTGGGAGGAGAGCCGATCCCCTATGACTCGAGCTTGGTGCAGGACAACGCTGCCTTGCGGTGGTTCCTCGGGCGGGTCCCACGGCACAGCGGAGGGATGGCGGCGTACGAGCAGTTCGTGGAGTACTGGGACCACGAGCCCGCGGACGACGAGGAGGCGGCGAGGATGGCCTGGGCGTACCTGCTTTACCTATTCGGGGCTTCTCTGTACCCTAATAGGCGGTCGCGTGTGCACCTCTGCTACTTGGCGGGCCTAGTCGACTTGAGGACGGCAGGACGGTTTGACTGGGGAGGGGGTGCTCTATGCACCCTTTACTGCTTCCTGGGGGCTGCCTCACGCAGAGTGGGCAACACGGTTGGCGGTTACTGGAGGATCGTTGAGGTATGGTTTATACTTTGGAATACTTTCCATTGCTCATCCATTGAAATGTATACTTGAATTCGACGATTTGCAGCTTTGGGCTTACGAGGTTCTCGGGATGTTCCCGCCTGAGAACACTTGCAGGGACCCGAACTTGCTTCCTCACGGACTGGCCTGGAGCAAGGCGTACAGGAGGACGAAGGAGCGACGCGGAGAGGTGATGACCTTCCGACGTTGGCTAGACAGCTTGACGGGCGTCACAGTATGACTCGACCTTATTCCTTTTATTTTTCGTATTCGGCGTATGCCTTTTATTGATGCTTCCAAAATTTGACTTGCAGGTTCACTGGGATAGGTGGTCAAGGGTGGAGGCCGACTTCCTTCCAAGGAGTCGCGAGGTGACGAGGAGCAGGGTGCTGTTGGAGTGTCCCCTGGGCTGGCAGTGGTACCTGGGGAATCGCGTGACCCGACAGTCACTCGGTCTCCCAGCGTTCGTGGTACCTGGGACACTCCCTCCACGCGTGCAGAGGACGGAGACGTACACCCGTGCCGAGCTAGAGCAGTCCACGGTGCCCGACACCGACTTGGAGAGGCACCTCCGACGCACGCTAGACTACGCTGCTTACAGGGACCGGTACTTGGCTACGGACTTTGGAGTGGAGGCAGAGCTAGAGCGGCGAGTAGCTGAGGGAGGGCGAGGCTGGGGTGCGAGGCCGTGGCGGCCGGTCCGCACGAGGTAGGGGGCGAGGCGGTAGACAGCCTGCCGGTGGGCGAGGTGTCAGTCCGCCAGGCGGAGGGGAGAGTGGTACGAGGGTGCCGGAGACGACGGAGGAGTCAGGTTCGACTGTGCTGCCGACGCTGGAGTGGACGATAGGAGTGACTGGGTCTAGTGGTGCGCGGGAGTTGATAGACATCCCACGCCTTCCGCAGCCGCCTATGCGGCTTCCTTCTCAGATATAAACGAATTCGCATTACTGATTGCTTTTTATAATTCCTGCTTGCACATTTCTGATTCTTGAATATTACAGGTACCGCGAGAGTGGGCCGAGACGGCCATAATGCTGATGGTGGGAATGCGCCATCTGCTGAAGGGCTGTGCGAGAGGGAGGGTCCTGCAGACTAGACCTGTCCCTGAGCCCGTTTCTCCTGTCGCTCCACAGGTATGAAAAATGCATGCATGTATAGAACTTTTAATGAATCAATTGCATTTCAAATATGTATAGAATGATCGCATGCTTGTGATATGCAGGTGCAGCCACGACGTTCGGCCAGGGCACGGCCTCAGGTTACCACGAGCCCTCCGGCTTCCACCAGCACATGGGGACGAAGGACACAGAGTGTGTCGCGGCCCGCTGCGGAGGCTAGACAGTTCGAGGTTTTGCCCAGGGCGGCGTCCCAGCGGAGACTCGCTCGCGTGGAGTCAGAGGAGGAGGAGGAGGAGGAGACAGAGGAGTCCTCCGAGTCGCGTGTTTTAGGGACGACAGACTCAGAAACTGCCTCTGGCTCTCCTAGCGCAGACGACGGCGACGAGAGTGAGAGCACGGAGCCCGAGGGGCATCAGCAAAAGAGGACTCGTCGAGCCTGAGCCTTAGGTTTTTGCTTTGCTAGCTTTCTTGTACATAGGCCTGCGTGCCAGTTGTAGTTGTAGCTTCTAGGCCTGCGTGCCTTGATTTTGTTTGGGCCTGCGTGCCCCAGTAGTCAGGATTGGGCGTGTGTTTGCCCAGCCTTTGTACTTCCTTCCTTACTCATTGTAGATACCATGTTCATTTATGAAAATTTGCATTTTTGTTCTTTCCATTCGTTTGCACTCCTTACTGAGAATTGTATTTTATGAAATATGTTCGTCTAGCTTTGAAAGAAAGTAAAGAGCACGCGGATTTCAACCGATACTCTTAAAGTAAGAACGAAAACTCGACATCGACATGCAACAGCTAATTTTTGAGCATTCGACCATGAAACCTAGACTTAAGGGCTTTTGATCGTAACATAGCGCGCTGTGCAGTTGACACTAAGTGTTGTGACCTGCGAGGATCGCTAGAATTACCAAAATGCCCTTGACACAAAGATCAACCTTCACTTATACTTGACAACAATGGGTTTGGGACGAACGGACAATGAAAACTCAAACTAAGAGTGTTAACGCGCGTTTGATCATGCCATGCAGTCACTAATGCACATTGTGACTTATACGCATCGCTGGACTCAATCAAATACGCTTAACGTGGAATTTGACATATTTGCGGAATGAAAACCTTGGAAGTTTTCGTATTTTTGAGGAAAATGGACGAATACATGAGAAAACACACAACGAAAACTGCTGTATCCCTCAGGTACAAGTTGGGAGTCTTGTGATCTGAGCCTCTTGCATTTACGAGGTTGAAATGAGGCTGAAAGCTGGGAATCAGAACCTGTTGGAAAACAACAGAACTCTCGAGCGCTCGAGAGTGGTCTCGAGCGCTTGGGACTTCACTCCCGAGCGCTCAGGACTGCTGCTGTCTGTAGTCCCTTGTTGCTTCCCAATGCCACTCACTAGCTATTCCCATGTCGTTTTCTTCTGCATGCACACTTCCAAGGTGCCTTGTAACCTTGCACTATCTGTTTCCCAGGAGAAATGGCTTCCCAAAGCAAGACTTGAGCTTTTCCAACACTTTTTCAAACTTCCAAAGTTTGAATTTTTTGAAATTGTCTTAAAAATGTTAAGCTTGATGAGTTCCAAGGCTGGTGGGAAGTAGCATTGTACCCCCAGGCCTCTATAAATATAGAGTCATGCTTTGGCAAGCCCTTCACACTTCATTTCATCATTCTTCTTCCAAAAATCCATCCTACTCATGGCCTTGCTGAACCAAGCCTTGCTTCGTCCTTGGTTGGACAGCCTCGAAGGCATTGACTGGCTGAACTTTCAAGGGCACCGACTTTACGCCCTAAGGCATCTCCGAAAGGTCGCAATCCGTTCTGTCTTGCTGCATGCGGCGGCGCGCTTTTGGGATCCCGAAGTGCATGTCTTTCGCTTTGGTTCTCAAGAGCTGGGCCCCACCGTTGAGGAATTCCATGCCTACCTTGGAAGTCACGATTCCACCGAGCCAATTGTCCCAATGCTCAGGGAGAGTATGAAGAACATTCTGAGAGCCAAGCTGGGAATCAGCGGAAATACCGCTGAGTTTCTCACTCGGGGAAATGCCATCAACATCGTGCAGCTGTACGAGAGATTCAGTCCACCCGAAGACTTGACAGACTTTGAGTACCAAGGTCGACGAATGATGGCTTGTTGCATTTGTCTCTTGGCGGCTTTCCTGCTGGTTCCGTCCGTTGGTCAGCCCAGTTCTTTATTGGTGGGTGTTGCTTCTCAGATTGAGGCTCGCAAGGATGTTGCACCCTTGGTTCTTGCTGAAACCTTGATGGGGTTAGATGCTGTCCATGCTGGTCGCACAAGGGTTTTTGGTGGTAGCCCGTTGTTGCTGCAGGTTAGGGACCTCACTCAGCTCTCCTTTTTCTATTTCTCTCATTCATTTTACCTCAAAGCTCGGTTTAAGCCTTATCTGGCTCCTTACTTGTTTTCTCTCTTTTTGGTAGATGTGGCTTTGTGACAAGTTGAGTCTGCTGACACCTCCGGCCAATGATTGGTGGTATCGTGCAAGTGGATGGAACTGCCCCTTTCTAGCGATGTATAGTAACGAAGATGACTGGGCTGATTTCCTTGCTTCTGCCAAGGAAGATGACATTGCTTGGCGGTGCCATTGGCTGAGGCTTCCTGCTATGACTGCTGGTAACGTGGGTTCGACGCACGTGCTTGTGGCTGGCTTGACAGGCTTCTCCTTCTACTCACCCTTCCGCATCCTCTGTCAGTTTGGACTCAACCAAGAAGTGCCGCCGCCGGGCTCTGAAGTGCTTCGTCTCCCTCCCTTCACCATTCCGGGCCTTCGGAGTTATGTTCGATCATGGGAGGCTCGTAGGACTGAGCCAAGTGACCCACTCTTCTCTATTGCTTCGACCGGAAGGTACCGCAAATGGCTAAGGAGAGATGTGGAAGCAAGGATGGGTTGACCGCTTACTTTGTCATTCTTTGAAATAAAAAGTGTGTTTTAAATGCATGTTTTCCGTTTTCATGCTCAGCTTGTAATAAAGAGATAATCTGAATAAAATCGAATGATTAAGGGTTTCCCCCTTTCGGTTCATTAATCGCATGCGCCTTTGAGAAAACATTCTGATTTGTCAATTTGGATTTTGATTTTTGAGACATTTAGGACCGAACCTCAGTGTGAGATTGCCTACGTATCCCTCGCAAAAAGGGAATCAGGCCCATACGTAGTTCGGGCTAGGGTTCGCTCGGGTATTAACACTCTCCTTTTGCGCTCTAAATTTTGCCTAGAACCGCCCTTTCGGGTTTTCGACCTAGCAGGCTTGCTCTAACTTTTGCCTGGGACCGACCGGCCGCCCTTGCAGTTTTCGGCCCAGCGAGCTCTCTCAAGGGTAATACCGTTTAAGCTGATCCAAATTGACAAGATTTGAGAATTCGTTGACGTCAAGATCGATGATTGAGGCCGCTCCTCTGGAGAGAATGGTCTTGATGATGTATGGCCCTGCCCACTTAGGTCGGAACTTCCCTCGTAGGTCGAAAACCGGCGCACGGATTTCCTTAACTACCATGTCCCCCTCTTGCAGGTCCCTCGACTTTACTTTCTTGTTGAATGCCCGGGCGATCCTTTGCTGATAACCTTGAATGTGGTACAATGCCCGTAGCCTTCTTTCGTCGAATAGCATGAGCTCCTCGAACCTCCCACTGATCCATTCGGCTTCATTTACTCCGCACTCGGCCATGACCCTCAGCGATGGAACTTCTAGCTCGATAGGGAGAACGGCTTCCATACCGTACACCAAAGAATAGGGTGTTGCCCCTGTCGGTGTACGAATAGACGTCTGGTATCCCCACATAGCTAGTGGTAATTGCTCGTGCCAATTCCTAGCTGACTGAGAAGTCCTTTCGAGAATCGTCTTGATTGTCTTATTCGCTGCTTCGACTGCCCCATTCGTTTGTGGCCGATAAGTGGTCGAATGATGCACTTGAATCTTAAACTCGTCAAAGAGTCCCAAAAATTTTCCTTTGAAGTGAACACCATTATCAGATACGAAGGCTTGAGGGACCCCATACCGATAAATGATGTTTTGCCTGATAAAATGAGCCACTTGAACTGCCGTCAAAGTCTTGTGCGAAGCTGCTTCGACCCACTTGGTAAAGTAATCCACTGCTACCAAAATGAACTTGTGACCGTTGGAAGCCGCGGGAGTGATCTTTCCAATAACGTCGATGCCCCAGGCAGAGAATGGCCATGGTGTCGCCATTGAGTGTAACTCCGAGGGCGGGACATGGATAAGATTGGCATGAGTCTGGCACTTGTGACATCGGCGCACATACTCGATGCAATCTGTCTCCATGGTTGACCAATAGTATCCCAATCTCATAACTTTCTTCGCTAGCATCATTTCGTTCATGTGGGGTCCACAAACTCCTTCATGAACCTCTTCCATTACTGCTCTCGACTTGTCGCCGTGAACACACAACTTGTGAACTCCACACGGAGATCGCCGGTACAATTTCCCACCGCAGATGATGTATTGAGACGCGAGCCGCTGTAAGGCGATCCGATCCTTCTTAGTTGAATCCGCAGGAAATTCCCCCTTCTCGACGAAATTCCAAATATCGTGGAACCAAGGGAGGCCATTGTCTGGTTCGTCGATGTTCATGACATAGTCGTACACGTGCTTTCCCCTCTGCTCAATCATGACAGGTCTCAGTTTTACCCCGATTGGAAGTTCCAGTATGGATGCCAAAGTAGCTAGCGCGTCGGCAAAGCGGTTCTTCATTCTCGGTACATGTGTGAAGGTCACCTTTTGAAAGTTCGGGATAAGCTCATCGAGTTGCTGATGATACGTCTTCATCTTCTCATCTCTGACTCTCCATTCTCCGTTTGCTTGCGATACAACCAAGTTGGAATCTCTGACAACTTCTAGCACTTTGACTCTAATCTCCAATGCAGCTTCCATTCCCACAATACATGCTTCGTATTCTGCCTCGTTGTTCGTGACTTCGATGTTCAACTTGAAAGCGAGAGGGATATGCGACCCCTCAAGTGAGACTAGCAGTATGCCAATCCCAAAGCCCTTCTGATTAGCGGCTCCATCGAAGTACAACATCCATGTCTCGTCAACTGCCGTCATTACATCTTCGTCAGGAAATTGAAATTCTGTGTGTTCTGGCCCCTCAATCGGACGATCTGCCAAAAACTCTGCTACCGCTCTTCCTTTCACTGACTTGCGAGTGACGTACTTGATTTCGAACTCAGCCAATAAGAGCAACCAACGTGCTAACTTACCGGTAAGTGCTGGCTTCTCAAATAGATATTTGAGGGGATCCATCCGAGAAATCAGTACCACCGAGTAAGCCAGCATGTAGTGTCTCAATTTCTTTGTGGCCCATACCAGTGCCCAGCACGTCTTTTCTAATGAAGTGTACCGCTCTTCGCTTCCCACCATCTTCTTGCTCAGGTAGTAGATCGCCCTTTCAACCCCATCTTCTCCTTCTTGTGCCAACATGCACCCCATTGACGAGGGCGTGACGGACAAGTATAGGATCAAAGGTTTTCCCGGGATGGGCGGCATCAAGATTGGAGGATTCTGGAGATAAGTTCGCACTACCTCGAATGCTTTCTGACACTTGTCGTTCCACTCGAACTTCACATCTTTCTTGAGTAGTCAAAATAATGGTTCACAGGTCAAGATCAACTTGGCGATAAATCGACTGATGAATTGAATTTTTCCCAAGAAGCACCGGACCTCCTTCTCGGATTGGGGTGGCTCCATCTCAAGAATGGCTTTAATCTTAGAAGGATCCACCTCAATCCCCCTGGTTGTGATCATGAACCCAAGCATCTTACCAGCCGTGACTCCGAACGTGCACTTTCTGCTGGTTGAGACGCATTCTGTACTTCTGAATCCTTTCCAAGAACTTTCTCAACGCTGGGAGATGATCCTTCCGTTCCTTTCCCTTCACTATCATATCATCGACGTACACCTCGACCTCCTTATGAATCATGTCATGCAGCAGTGTGGTAGCACCCCTTTGGTATGTGGGACCAGCATTTTTCAAGCCAAATGGCATAACCCGATAACAGTATGTCCCCCACTCGGTGATGAATGTAGTTTTTTCTCTGTCTTTCGGAGCCAAGAGAATCTGATTGTACCCAGAGAAGCCATCCATGAAAGACAGTAAAATGTGCCCTGCAATGTTATCCACAAGTATGTCTATATGCGGCAATGAAAAATCATCCTTAGGGCTCGGTTTGTTCAGATCTCTGAAATCGACACACACTCTGATTTTTCCATCCTTTTTGGGGACGGGCACGATGTTTGCGACCCAAGTGGGGTACTCAGTTACTATGAGAAAACCGGCATCGATTTGTTTTGTGAGCTCCTCTTTTATCTTTAATACCCAATCGGGCCGCATTTTTCTCAGTTTCTGCTTAACGGGTTTTGCATCGGGGTAGAGAGGAATCCTGTGCTCGACGATCTCCCGGTCGATTCCGGGCATGTCCACATGGGACCAAGCAAAAACTTCTTTGAATTCTTTTAGTAAATCTGTGAGCTCTTGAAGCTCACTGGGGGACAGCCCGGAACTGACCTGAACCAATCGAGGGTTCTCCTCATCACCCAAATTTATTGAGATTATTTCTTCTTTTAAAGGCTGAGCATGTCTTTCGTTTTCACGATCGATGAGGGAACGGATTTCCTTGGGGATGTTCCCATCGAGATCTATTCCTTCATCGTCGGGATCTAAGCAATTTATTTCAAAATCCGGCAAGTAAGTAAAGGGATCGTTCATTTCATTAACAACCTCCTCAGAAGGGGGGAATACAGTGGTTGACTCAAACTCAAAGTAAAAACTACGATGTGGAGGGCCAATAGGCACAAACTCCGACTCGGTGCTAGATGAGGAGTCAGTGTCAGACTCGGACTCAGACTCGGTACCTGTGTCGTGAGTGCGCTTTACAAGTGGTATAAAAATGCAATTCTCATAAGCGCCTACAGCCTCCACAATGAGCTTGGAAGGGTCTTCAATTTCTTCTTCCTCTCCAAGAATAAGGACCGCAGCGTCCTCCACCATACCCTCGGATTCCTCGCCCCCAAACAGAGATTGGAGACTGCCCAAACCGAAAGCCTCAAGCCAGTCCAATGCTTCAGATACTTCTTCCATCTTGGTCACTTCTTCAACGTCATCCTCCCAGGTGTCATTGGCGAAGATAAACCCAGGGTACTTCACCTTCGTCTCAAGATCCACAAAAGGCTCGGGTTGTCCTCGGTACAGCGCTTCTTTCTCTTTCAGCTTTACCCCGGCTGCATGAGCCCGGGCGCGGTTGCGCCACCTTTTTGCTAGATCACCCTTCTTGAGCTCGTATCCCAGGCCAAAGCGCTCGTTGCTTCCAGGGAAGTCAGGGAACTCGGAGACTCCTTGCCCATAGAGTCCTAAGCCCATGCCCGGAAGGTAGTTCATCCTCTTCATAATTTCCAGCGCCGCGGAGCTCACTAAGAAACCATCTTCGGCCCGGATAGTGCAAACTTTCGAGGTCATGACCGCAAACCCCCCCATGGCTATATCTTCTTCTCCATGCATAATTTCTAGCAGCGGGGAGTGGTCTTCGGAGTGAGGACGGATGCCAGAGTCCCCATGAATAATGAGAGTCCCGGAATCCAATCCCAGGATAAGTTTCTGATGCAGCGTAGAGGGCACTCCCATGACATCCGAACGGTGCAGCCATGGCCTCCCCAATAGGAGGTTGAACGAAGCAGGTATTTCGAGTACGCAGAATTCCACGGTGGTTTTGAACTTCCCAGTTGCAAGCTCCATGTAGACACCCCAATTTGGCCTAACGATTATTTCAAGTCCCACCTTGGGACAATCCCGATGATGAAATGGATACAGTGATTGCTGATTGCCTTCTTGAGAACCTTAGGACTTTCAGTAAGAGTTTTGAGCCACTTAGAGGACCCATTCAGAGCCATACAGCCTTTCAGACAGAAAATATAGAAGCCTAGGAGAATCCATCTGTCGGCCGTAACATCGATCTCACGGCCATACAATCATTTCCTCACCCGAGCAACCTGTTGCTAGCAAAATCTCCCTGAGAGATCAATCCCTCAGCCGCAAGATCTATCCTTCAGCCGAGACATCCATTCCTCAGCCGTGTGATCTATTACTCGGCCGCCAGATCGACCTTTTTCCAGACTCTCGAACGTTCTGTCGATTGTTTGATCCAACTACGCTACCTCTCCGATGCGTTCGGGCCACGTTCAGAGATTGCGACGTAGAGTTTGCATTGTATTGCAATTGCAATTGCAATCGCGTGCTTTGATTGGCCGGAGTGAGTCACCAATTGCCTATATAAAGGGCCATTGGACTCCAAAAATATACACACGAAATTCATTAGAGAATACACTCTCTCAAGCCACGAAACTCTATCAAAATACTCTCTCAATCCCTCTCTTCAAAAGCCCTAACCTCCCGAAGGTAGCCACCAATTCAGTGATCAAACCCCGAAGTTCAAACCCTAACTCTAGGGTTTTCAATCAAGCAATCAGTCAATCACAATCAAATCCGAAGTAATCAAGCAACTGAGGGATCAAGGTGGTGAGGCCCAACGGCCTCTGCTTTGTCTTATTTACTGTATTTATGACCAACCGTAGCATTTTGATCATCTACTAATCTTTCTGTCTGGTGTGAGGAAGAACATCGACCGGGGCTTCGATCCCTCGGCCGATATATCAAACCAGGAGGATCCCTCGGCCGTGACATCCATTCACCGGCCACGGGATCCATCTCCCTGGGACAGTTTGTTCTTTTCTGCTTTCCTGATGCATGCTTTATTTATCGCATTGGCTCACCCCTTTACTGCTTAAAGGTTAAAAACAAACTACGTGTTAGAATTAAACAAAGTGTGTACATGTCTTATGTTGAACGATTATGGGCCAGTCTCACGACTGGGCAAAGAGGGGTGGCTAACACCTTCCCCTTATTGTACTTTTGGCTCCTGTGCCCAGAATCTCTATCTATTTTCCCAGTTTTAATAAACTGGGTGGCGACTCTGTTTTGATAATAACTGCTATCATGTGGCGATGTTCCTAGCCATGAGAATGTCCATGATTTTGGTTTACGAAGCAAGCAACCAATCGAGCAAGCAAACATGATCAATCTGTATGGCGATGCCCCGTTTGGGAGGTGTCTACAGTTTTTGGCGACTCTGCTAGGGACATGAGAGCCATAACCAAAAAACTCAACATAAGACTAATACATGCCTTGTTTAATTCATCTATCATATGCATCGAGCGGGCAACCCGTTGAGTTCGCCTGATATCCCGGCATGACACGAGCTATGTTGGGGGTTCCAGCAAACTCCACAGTCACTCGTACCTAGTGGTATATCAAAAAGGGAATCACCCAATCACTGCCTATGATGGGTTGGTGAGAGGATTGGTGCCCTTTGACAACGGAGCACCCTAAGACTACCAAAACCTCGCATGTTTTAGAAAGCCATAGAACTTATCAAACTAAGACAGGAACCTACAGGCTAGGAACCTATTTGCATTTTACTTGCAAAAGTTCTTCCTCACACCCATTGTATATGTGTATATTGTAAAGTTTCTCTTTTGCAGGTTAAACCTTAGGAATCTCTCTAAGTCAAATCAAAAGTAGGAAAAATGACTGTATCACTGTTCACGTCTGATTCGCACTTCCAAGTTGTCATTAAGCTGTCTGGCCCGCTCCACTTTGCTGTTGAAGATTTCAACCCCTCTGAATACATCACTCCAGTAAATCAACCAAAGCCTGTGGTGACTATCATTGGAGACAATTGTCCATGTCATGTTCGCTAGAACGGTTTATGAGGAAGAAGTAGAAGACCTGATCGAAGAAGAAGGGCTTCGCAGGGTTCCAATCTATTTTTATGACCCCTATGCACCTACCGACGACTATTGGCCAATAGACGAGGTCAACAACCTCGAAACTGAAGAGGCAAAGGAAGAAGAGTCTGTCGACAATGACCCACCAGACGAAATATCACTGAACCTACTCTTTGATGAGGTGGCACCAACGATGAAATAAGGGTGATCCACCCCATCACAGATAGCTTTGGTAATTGGTGGGGCTTTGTTGGCACACGAAGAGTCGACAACAGTGACGAAGCAGAGATTGAAGCCCAATTGGAAAAGATAACAGCAATAGCGAATCAAATGGCCCTCCAAGACTTGCAGGGTGACAATGATGAAAGTGCAAATCAAGGTGACGGTGAAGTGCTGATGATCAACCTTGGTGATGAAAAAGACTGCTCTGAACTGATTGTGGATGCTGAAAAAGGGGCTTACCCTAATTGGACCGTGGAACACACTCTGAAATACAAAATGAAAAGCGCTAATTCTGATCTTAGTCCTGATTCCGATTCCGACTCCGAGTCGACTCAGTCCGAGTCAAGCTTTTCATCTTTTGAAACTACTAAGTCTAGTGAGGAAAACCTGGTCAAAGTACCAAGGCATAACATTTACTTTGAGTTCGACTCTGAAATGTCTTTTGATAATCTTAGCAATGAGAAGGAAGATTTAGAGTATTTCACTTTGCCTATGATCAATTGCATGGATTCCGACAAACCAAATTTTGAGGAAGAAATTCTAGAATTCATCGAGAGGGAAGAAGAAAGGCACGCTAAACCTTTTTCTGAGGAAATAATCACAGCAAACATAGGCTCTGAAAACGAGCCCAAAATGGTTAAAATTGGTGCCACACTATCCCCTCAAGAAAGTGAAAAACTAATCCTTTTGCTAAAAGAATACAAAGATGTTTTTGCCTGGTCTTACGAGGACATGCCTGGAATAGACCCTGAAATTGTTCAGCATAAAATTCTCCTTCATCCTGATGCAAAACTAGTTAAACAAAAACTGAGACGTATGCGCCCTGATTGGGTCCTAAAGATAAAAGAAGAAGTCACTAAACAAATCAACGCCAGTTTTCTCATAGTCACCGAATATCCACAATGGGTAGCTAACATCGTTCCTGTACCAAAGAAAACTGGAGGAATCAGGGTCTGCGTAGATTTCCGAGATCTCAACAAGGCCAGTCCAAAGGATGACTTCCCATTACCTCACATAGACGAGCTAGTAGATAACACCGCAGGCCATGCATTGCTATCCGTCATGGATGGATTTTCTGGGTATAATCAAATCCTTATGTCTCCTGAGGATAGAGAGAAAACCACCTTCACTACGCCTTGGGGAACCTACTGCTACCGAGTGATGCCATTTGGGTTGAAGAATGCTGGAGCCACTTACCAGAGGATGGCAACAACACTACTGCACGACATGATGCACAAAGAGGTCGAGGTGTATGTCGACGATATGATAGTCAAATCAAAGGAAAGGGAAGGACACTATGGAGCACTCCAAAAGTTCTTTGAGAGGATTAGGAATTACAAACTACGTCTTAACCCTCAAAAATGCACTTTTGGGGTAACAGATGGAAAGATGTTGGGATTCCTCATCACTCAAAGAGGAATCGAGGTAGACCCTTCCAAGATACAGGCTATCATGGAAATATCACTGCCTAGGACAGAAAAGGAGGTAAGGAGTTTCTTGGGGAAGGTACAGTTCATCAGCAGGTTCATTTCCAAGCTCACAACTACCTGTGAACCTCTTTTCAAGCTACTGAAGAAAGGTACTGATTTTGAATGGAGCCAAGACTGTCAGCAAGTGTTCGAGGCAATCAAAGAATATCTTCAGAATTCACCTGTACTGTCGCCGCCCATCCCTGGGAAGCCATTGATTCTGTATCTCTCAGTACCAGACACATCCATGGGATGCATGCTAGCGCAAGAAAACGACGCCAAAGTAGAGTGCGCCATATACTACCTCAGCAAAAAAATGATGGGCTATGAGAC
This sequence comes from Rhododendron griersonianum, assembly GCA_018127125.1. Classification (NCBI taxonomy): domain Eukaryota; kingdom Viridiplantae; phylum Streptophyta; class Magnoliopsida; order Ericales; family Ericaceae; genus Rhododendron; species Rhododendron griersonianum. The sequence continues at coordinate 7,671,663 of CM030798.1, read as the reverse complement.
AAGGTATACTCCCCTCGAGAAAACCTGTTGGGGGCTAGTATGGGCCACAAAGAAACTGAGGCACTACCTGTTAGCACATCCGGTGGTGCTGGTCTCTCGTTTAGACCCAATCAAGTATCTTTTCGAAAAGCCAGCACTTATCGGAAAGCTAGCTAGGTGGTTATTGCTGCTAGCAGAATTCGACCTCAAATACATGACAAGGAAATCAGTGAAGGGAAGAGCTGTGGCAGAATTCTTGGCAGATCACCCTGTGACAGAGGCCGAGGCAGAAGACTTCATGTTCCCCGACGAGGACATCTTATGTCTCTTAGACGACACCTGGCAACTTTACTTTGATGGAGCATCAAACCGATGTGGATATGGCATAGGGGTATTGCTAGTTTCCCCAAACGACTCCCACATCCCTTTGTCATATAAACTGAGGTTTGAAGTCACCAACAACCAAGCTGAATACGAGGCCTGTATTGCTGGAATGGAGGCAGCCCTGGAGCTAGGGGCAAAAAGGGTAGAAGTCATTGGGGATTCAAACCTGGTGGTATCTCAAGCAAGAGGAGACTGGAAGGTCAAGGAAGATACACTGAAGCTATATCACTCTGTGCTGGAAGATCTAATTCCACAATTCGATTCCGTTATCTTCACACACACTCCTCGAGTGAGCAATATATTTGCAGATGCACTGGCAACATTAGCATCTATGGTCGAAATACCCCTGGGATTCACAATGCGGCCTCTCATGATCGAACAAAAGGTCAAACCAGCATGTGAATGCACCTTTACCGAGGAAGGTGAAGACGATGGCAAGCCATGGTACGAAGACGTGAAGGAATTCCTGGAAAAAGGAGAATACCCATCCGAGGCCACCTCGAAAGACAAAACGGCTCTGCGGAAGTTTGCTGCCCGATTTGTAATCTGTGGAGGAGCATTGTATCGAAGGGCACACTTGGGTCCAAGTCAACTTTACGTCACAACGGAGGACAGCCGCAAGGTAATGGAGGAAATACACGAAGGAATTTGTGGGCCACATATGAAAGGGGCAACGATGGCAAAGAAGATCCTACGTCAGGGATATTACTGGGCTACAATGGAGGCCGACTGCGCTGATTATGTCCGCCGATGTTACAAATGCCAAACTCACGCTGATCATATGCGTATTCCCCCTACGGAATTGTATAGCATGACATCCCCTTGGCCATTCTCCACCTGGGGGATAGACGTCATTGGAAGTATAAATCCAAAGGGAAAATACAAACATCAGTTCATTCTGGTGGCCATTGACTACTTCACCAAATGGGTAGAAGCAGCTTCTTATGCTACCCTCAAAGCCACTCATGTGGCCAAATTTATTCGCACTAATATCATCTATCGATATGGTGTACCTCACGAGTTCGTCTTTGACAATGGATCGCACTTCCAGGGGGCGACAAAGAAGCTTTTCGCCGAATTTGGGATACAGAATCATTGGTCATCTACTTACCGACCTCAGACTAATGGTGCAGTTGAGGCTGCAAACAAGAATATCAAGAGGATTCTGCGGAAGACTACCGACACTTACACAGATTGGCCAGAAAATGCTACCTCTGGCAGTATGGGGTTATCAAACAACTGAAAGGACTTCAACTGGGGCCACTCCCTACTCTCTGGTTTATGGAATGGAAGCTGTCTTGCCTATCGAGTTGGAATTGCCTTCGTTAAGGGTTCTGGCTGAGACTGGAATGATCGAAGAAGACTGGATTCAAAACCGCTACGACGAGTTGGCACTACTAGACGAAAGGAGGCTGAGAGCGTTATACCATGTACAAGGGTATCAACGCCGCATGGCACGAGCATTTAACAAAAAGGTAAAACCTAGAGACATCAAGGTAGGAGACATGGTGCTCAAAGCAATCCGTCACCACGTCTCAGACCCAAGGGGCAAGTTTAGACCAAACTGGGGAGGCCCCTACCTTATCAATCGCATACTTTCTGGAGGAGCAGCATACATTGCAAACTTGGATGGAATGGAATTCGCAACGCCAGTCAACGTTGACAAGCTGAGGAAATATTACCCATGAGAGATGCTCGTTGGACCGAAAACCACAAGGGTGGGCGGATCCAAGCAAAAATTAGAGCAGCCTGCTAGGTCGAAAACCCGCAAGGGCGGCTTAGACAAAAACTAAGGCATAAATAAAACGCTCGCTAGACCGAAAACCCGCAAGGGCGGTTTTAGGCAAAACTTAGAGCACAAAAGGAGAGGAAAATACCTGAGTGGACCCTAACTAAAAACAAAACAAATTCCCTTTGTTGGAACTACGTTTATGGCCTGATTCCCTCCATGGGATACGTAGGCAATCTCCAAATTTGAGATCCGGCCACTGCTATCATCATCACTTCCAAAATTTCTAGGTCTATCCTAAAGCATGTTCGCTATCAAATCATGGCAATAACATCTTCGAATAAAACGACCAAATGTTTTATTATTTCCAAAGGAAAAAGGAAAAAGCAAACCTAAACAATTCTTAATCCATGAAAACTAGAATCAAACAAACATCTTTTGAAAAACATAAGCAAAGCGTCAATCTCTATATCTTCCTTCTCTTTGCACTACCATCCTCCAAAAGGTTTTTCTTCAACCAGCGTTTGTAAGAACCCGATAGTTTGACAACGAAGTTCTTAGCAACCTCTTGCATCACTCTATTTGGCCAAAGACGCAGCATATTGCGACGGAAGTTGGCATCATGGATCTTAGAGACGGTGTACTCAGGGTCACCCAGGATTGCGGTTTGTTCAGCCCCGAACTGCCTTTGAAAGTGAGCAGGAAAGTAGAAAACGACTCGAGTAATACCAATCACTGCTACACCAAAATAGTTCATGGTACTCGCAGTCATGCTCTCAACACCATACCAAGGGCAAACCCATTGAATCCAATCACCTCTGCAAGTCTTCATCCATGCTTCCCAAGCAGCCTCAGTTGGGAACTGTTTAATCATGCGATGCTCCGTGCATTGGTTTGGATTATAAGGAAGCCGCTCCGGCGCGTCCCACACCTTTAGTTTCTCAAACAACCATGCCTAGAGAACAAGGGAAAATTGTGAGTTGAGAGAACATGTGAGTCAAAACAAAAGAGTAATGAGTGAAAAGATAAACTTAACGAAATAAACAAAAACTGAGCGAACCTGCAATAGCAAAGGACTGCCCAAGAACTGAGCTGTAGGGTTACCCTGTATCACGTCTAGACCCATCAAAGTCTCTTCCAACACTAAGCCAGTGAAACCCACACGGTTTCCAATTTGTTGAGCAAGGTTAAGCAATACAGGATCAGCACGACCAGAGGAAGGGCCAAGCAAGTGGTAATGAAGGAGACAAATGCACAACGCATGAAAGCATGCTCTCTGTTGAGATATTTGGCGATGAGCCTCTGCTGTACCAAAGCGCTGGATAAACTAAAGAATCTCTAGCTTTCCCTTCACTAGGAAGAACCTAACTTCATGCTTCTGAACTTGGAGTAAATCCTTCAAGAGGTCGCCTCGGTTGAACAAGGGATTAGGGATGACGAAACCCTCTCTATCCGAATGACCCATGATGGCCGCAAACCCCTCGATAGTAGGACACACTTCCTCCTTCCTAAATCGAAAGACGTGAAAAACGGGGTCCCACAAACTAGTGGCTGCCCTAAGGAAGTCAAAATTCACAGGAATTTGACGAAGGGAGAAGAGAAAGTCCATGCCGAAGGACTTAAAGTGTAAACGGTCGAGGCCATTAAACGAATCCAACCACTGATCAAGGACTGGTTATGCCATGTGCAAGGAATTGCTACTGACAATGCTATCGGGTTCTCGAGTCCCACCATGGGGACCATCCCGATGATGAAATGGGTACAGTGATTGCTGATTGCCTTCTCGAGAACCTTAGGACTTTCGGTAAGAACTTTGAGCCACTTAGAGGACCCCATCCAGAGCCATACAGCCTTTCAGACAGAAAATACAGAAGCCTAGGAGAATCCATCTGTCGGCCGTAACATTGATCTCACGGCCTTAACATCATTTCCTCACCCGAGCAACCTGTTGCTAGAAAATCTCCCTGAGAGATCAATCCCTCGGCCGCAAGATCTATCCTTCGGCCTCAATATCCATTACTCGGCCGCCAGATCCATTGCTCGGCTGCCAGATCGTCCTTTTTCCAGACTCTGGAACGTTCTGTCAGACGTTTGATCCAACTATGCTACCTCCCCGATGCGTTCGGGCTACGTTCAGAGATTACAACGAAGAGTTCGAATTGCATTGCAATTGCAATCGTGCCATTTGATTGGCCGGAGTGAGTCACCAATTGCCTATATAAAGAGGCCTTTGTACCACGAAATTCATAAGTGAAATCACTCTCTCAAGCCACGAAGCTCTGCAGAAACACTCTCTCAAACCCTCTCTTCAAAAGCCCTAACCTCCCGAAGGCAGCCATCAATCCGACGATCAAACCCCGAAGTTCAAACTCTAACCCTAGGGTTTTCAAAGAAGCAATCAGTCAATCACAATCAAATCTGAAGCAATCAAGCAACTGAGGGATCAAGGTGGTGAGGCCCAACGGCCTCTGGTTTGTTTTATTTATCTCCCTTATGCTTAATCTTAGCTTTCTGATTATCTGTTAATCGTATAGTCTGGTGTGAGGAAGAACACCGACCGAGGCTTTGATCCCTCGTCCGGTACATCAAACCAGGAGGATTCCTCGGCCGTGACATCTATTCACCGGCCGCAGGATCCATTACCCTGGGACAGCTTTGTTTGTTCTGCTTTCATATGCATGTTTTACTTATCGCACTGGCTCACTTTACTTACTGCTTAAAGGCTTAATTAAACAGACTACGTGTTAGAATTAAATAAAGCATCTATATGTCTTATGTTGAACAATTACGGGCCAGTCTCACGACTGAGCAGAGAGGGGTGCCTAACACCTTCCCCTTACTGTACTCTTGGATCCCATACCTAGAATCTCTATCTGTTTTCCTAGTTTTAATAAACTGGGTGGCGACTCTATTTTGATGATAACCGCTATCGTGTGGCGATGTTCCTAGCCATGGGAATGTCCACGGTCTTGGTTTATGAAGCAAGCTACCAATCGAGCAAACAAACGTCATCAATCTGTATGGCGATGCCCCGTCTGGGAGGTGTCTACAGAAATCAATCATTTGTGGGATGCCTTGTGATCTTTTGCCTAAACCCAATCCAAGAAAGTAGTTCTGCTTCTTCATCATCTGTATGGTAGGGGCACTTACATAGAAACTCCTTTCAGCCATTAAAGTTTGCATGACAGTTGCTTCCTCAAGACTAAACCCAATAAGAAAAGTTTTCTCCGCTTCGGTCCCTACCTCTTGCATAGGTGTATCGGAATGAGCTCGGATAGATGAGTCCCCCAGGATGGTCACGATCCTTTCATCTACTGCAAACTTAACCTTTTGATGTAAAGTGGAAGGCACCACCCTAGTGTCATGTAACCAAGGCCTTCCCAGCAAGAGATTGAAGGTGGCCGGTATGTCCATCACATGGAATTCCACATCTCTCTTGATCTTTTCCACTTCCACCGGTAAAGTAACACAACCAACCATGCTCCTCTTGGAATTATCATATCCTCTCACCCCTTGGCTTGATGGGCGTATCTCAACAGTCTTAACTCCTAACTTATTAAGGGTCCTGCGAGGGCAGACATTTAAAGCAGACCCGTTATCTATTAGAACTAGCGGGATCCACTTAGTGAAACACTTTAGAGGGATGTACAGAGGTCTATTATGTGCAAGATCTTCAGGAGGCAGATCCTTGTTAGTAAAAGTTATTGTCGGCTTTGTTGCTTTGGACGCCATTATAAAATCCACCAAATCCTCAGGAGTGATGTCGATGGAAACTTTGGCTTTTCCCAAAGTTTTGAAAAAGGAATTACGATGCTTGTAGGAAGATATGAGCAGTCCCCAGATAGAGATATCAGCTTGGATCTTCTTCAACTGTCTCAATACCCTATTCTCCTCAAGTTCCGTTTCTTGACTTTTTTCCTCCTCTTCTTCCATCACTCGAGTCGTGGCCGAGCTTTCTCCACTAAGCTTGGGAGGCTTATACACTCTTCCACTTTGGGTAAGATGACCTATTTCTTCTTCTTGGGTGCCCCAAGGGTCTACGAGCTCAATTCTTTTGGCCTCCCAATTTCTTGGCAGGGCTTGGCGCATTTCCAACCACCAATCCCCATCGTCAATTGCATAGAGATATAAGGGAAACCAAACACCTTCTTAGACAAATCCTCTTCTGTCACCAGACACCCACTCTCCTCAGGGAAGGTCAAAGGTGGTTTGGCTTAGGTAATTGGGACAATGTACTGGCTAGGGTTGTATGTGGAGTTGTGAGATAGGCTTACAAGATTAATGTTTCGGGATGGTGGTTCAGCGTTATGAGTGGAAAGCGGGTTGTCTTGCACATTGGGTTTGGGTGGCTTTATGGCTCAGCTATCATTGAGATCTTGAATGTCATGGCGGAGTCGCATGCAACGGCCCGTCTCATGCCCAAGATGTTGATGGTAGGCGCACTGTTTATTGGGGTCATGGCTCAGGCTGTAAGGTGGTTGAGGAAGTGGGTTGTTCAAGGGCTTGAGATGCCCTTGGTGGCTCAGAATGGTTAAGGCTTGGGACAAAGTCATGTAGAGAGGGTCGAAATTACGGCGGGGGTGATTTGAGTTTTGGGAAGAGCTAGTTTGGAAAGGGTCTTGTGGTGAGGCTGGGTCAAGGGTGTTAACAGAGGCATGAGAAGTACAAGTAGGGAAGGTTTTCTTGGGTGGAGGAGCTTCTTCTTTCCCAATGAGTCCCAACTTGATTCCTTCCTCACTCTGTAGCCCGGTAGCATGTAGGCATTTGAAATCGGTGATAGCCTGAGTGTAGCTATGCCTAACATACTTGGGCTGTAGATTCTTGACAACTATCCTCACTTGATCCTCCTCAGAGGGACGGTTCTTCATCTTGGCGGCTTTTTCTCTCCATCTAGCCACAAAGGTAGCAAAGTCTTCGTTCGACTCTTGCTTGGTCATCTCCAAATCTCGAGTGGTCAATTCAATCTGGACATTGTATGCGTACTGCTTGACAAAAGCATTAGCAATTTGCAGCCAAGTTTGATAGTGCACAAATTTCAGGGTGAGAAACCAATCAAGAGCACTTCCGGTGAGAGTCCTTTGAAACAATTGAGCGATGAGCTCATCACTCAAGCCCATCGGCTTTAGGGTGTTGATAACATGGCGGACATGGCTGGTAGGGTTGCCAGTTCCATTAAACTTTTTGATGTTTGGCATCTTGAATTTCTCGGACAGTTGAGAGTCTGAGAAGAGGCAAAGTCCTTCAAAATCCAGAATTTGATCCTCGTTCTAGTAGTGGGCAAATCAATCCCCTGCTGTTAGGAAGAATGAATCCAAGAGTGCTAATTCTGCAACTGCATGTGGAAAATCCGGTGCTAGTCTTAGTACCTTGTGAACGGGCCAGAGCATGCTTGATTTCCTTGACTTGCTTGGCCAACTCGGGATTTTCTGCCAGCACCACTTTATGAGGATTCTCATTTTCTTCCTTGTCTTCCTTGTCCTCAGCATCTCTTGCTGCTTTCTCGGCTAGCAAAGTGGCAATTTGAGCTTGGAGTTCAGCAATAATAGCATCGTTGTCTGACATTTTTGAAATGGGAGTGGGATAAGAGCTTGGTGAAACTCGGGGATTAGCAGACGATCGAGTTTGCTGAGAAGATGTCTGTGAAGACCCAGAAAGTGATTCAGAACGTTGCGATGGAGGTGTTCTGACAGGTGAAGATGATAGACGGGATGATTGAAAAGACTTTTGTTTGAAAGTTATATATGATCACGTGTAGACACCTCCCAAATGGGGCATCGCCATACATATATCCTCTTTCCTCAGTTCCTCTTCATAAACCAAGATCGTGGAGTCATTCCCATGGCTAAGAACATCTCCACACGATAGCGGTTATTATCAAAATAGAGTCGCCACCTAGTTTATCAAAACAAGGAAAAATAGTTAGAGATTCCGGGTATGGGAGCTAAGAGTACAATAAGGGGAAGGTGTTAGGCACCCCTCGTTACCCAGTCGTGAGACCGGCCCATAATCATTCAAAATACAATTAATGTTTGCTTTAGTTAATTCTAAATAAGTAATCTGTTTTTAGCCTTTAAACAGTTGGTATGGTGAACCGGGAAAGTAAGTGAAGCATGTATCATAGACAAACAGGAGACGACAAGCTGTCCCAGTAAATGGATTCCACGGGCGGTGAATTGATCTCACGGTCGTGGGATCCCACTGGTTCAATGTATCAGCCGCGGGAACAATGTCCTAGCCGATGTTCTTCCTCACACCAAAATGAACAGTTTAACAGAAAATCAAAGAATTAAAGTATGCTACGAATTAAAAGTACAAACAAACCATAGGCTCCTGGGCCTCACCACCTTGATCCCTCAGTGCTTGATTGCGGCGGATTGAGGGTGATTGACTGACTTCCTTCTCGAAACCCTAGGGTTAGGGTTTGTACTTCAGGAGTTTGATCGTCGGGACGCGGCTACTCACGGGGAGTTAGGGCTTTTGATAAGGGAGGTATGAGAGAGTATTTTTATAGAGCTTTGTGGCTAGAGTGGGTGAATTGTGGTGTTAATTTCGAACCCTAAGTGCCTCTTTATATAGGCATGGGGTGACTTACTCCGGCCAATCAAATGGCGTGAATCGAAATGGAATTATAGGGTAACAAGATCTCTGTTCAGAATCTCTTTTCGTAGCCCTGAAGAATTGGAGTTTGGCTGCTAGGGTTTTGCACGCTCGATCAAACGAGACAGTACATTCCAGAATTCTGGTCTCTTAAGCGATATGGCGGCTGCCAGAAGGATCTGGCAGCCGAGTAAACGATCTCATGGAGAGATTTTCATCACAAGATTCCATGGGTGAAAGAAAGAAGAGGTGGCCGTGAGATCGATCTAGCGGCCGGCAAATGCTTTTGACCGAGATACTGTATTTCTATCTGAAAGGCTATTTGGCTCTGAATTGGGTCCTCTAAGTGGCTAAAAGTACTCACCAAAGTCCTCAGGTTTACGAGAAGTCAATTAACAATCATTGTATCCATTCATCATCAGGATGGTTCCCAAGGTGGGACTTGAAATAATCGTTAGGCCAAATTGGGGTGTCTACATCACGCATCCCATTCAGTTTTACATGTGTGTTTAATATTTATGCTACAAATTGAGCAAATATGAAAAGCATATGCTAAAGGGAAATATATTTTGAAAGGTTGATCGAGTAATTCGAGTAAGATTATAACAAGAGTAATAAGTTTATTCGGTCGATTTAACTTTCACCATAAATTTTTTTTTTTTGGGTCACTGAAGTTTAACTGTTAACTTCAAAGTTCCTGATTAGTTAAGGTGCATGCACATAAGCTAGTATAATATATTTCATAAGGTTCGTAATACCTGTAAGGTGTTGAGAGTGTGGAGTAAGGCAAAGAATTTCAATGCTCGTAAGAAGATTAATCAGTTCAGGATAAAATTACAGCAATTGGAGAAGGCCGAACTCAAGTGATGCGGGCCAAGTCAGAGTTTTGGAAAGGGGTTTGGGTGAAGCTTGGGTGCAAGAGGAGAGATTCTGGTGGCAGAAAGCAAGGAAGTCTTGGCTAGCAGAAGGTGATCGCAATATTGCCTTCTTCCATGCCAAGGTTACTAAGAGACGGAGAAGGAATATTATTTCAAGGGTCCAAGATTCGAATGGGAACTGGTGCGAGGGGCAAGATGAAATAGCTGGGGTGTTCGTACAGTATTTCCAGTCCCTTTTTCAGACTGAAGGGGCGAATCCAAGTACTGAGGTGGTGGATTCAATTCAAGCATGGGAAACCGAGCAAATGAATAATTCACTCACAAGACAATTTAGCGCCATGGAGATTCACCAAGCCTTGTTTGATATGGATCCTAGTAAAGCTCTAGGTGCAGATGGCATGACAACAGGTTTAATTTCTACCAAAAGTATTGGGAGGTAGTTGGGGAGGATGTCACCATGGTGGTCCAGTCCTTCTTCCAATCGGGTCATATGCTGAAAGTCTTAATCATACACAGATTGTTCTTATTCCTAAAGTCAAAACACCGGTGCAAGTATCGCAGTTTAGACCCATTTTGTTGTGTAATGTTTTTTTATAAAATCATAGCCAAAGCCTTGTATAACAGATTACGCCGTATTCTGCGTACTTTGATTAGTAAGAATCAAAGTGCTTTTATTCAGAATAGGTAGATTAGTGATAACATCCTAGTTGCCAATGAAGTGGTCCATTACTTGAAACAAAAGAGGAGGGGTAATGTTGGGTGTATGGCTTTGAAGTTGGATGTGGCCAAGGCATATATGAAAGAGTGGAATGGCACTATCTCAAAGCTGTTATGAGATGCATGGGGTTCCATCCCAAATGGGTAATGTAGATTATGAGTTGTGTGTCCACGGTTTCGTATTCTGTGTCTTTAAATGGATAGCAACATGGTTATATCAAGCCCTAGAGAGGGCTACGCCAAGGGGATCCCCTATCACCATTTTTGTTTCTTCTATGTGTGGAAAGGTTCTCATGCTTACTTAAACAGAGACAAGGGCTGCTAAAGGGAATTCAATTCTGGAGGGGGGACCCTACATATCCCATCTCCTCTTTGCGGATGACTCCCTCGTCTTCTGTAAGGCTACTAAAGTGGAGAGTGGGATTGTGAAGGAAGTTTTGGAGACGTATCGAACGGCTTTGAGTCAATTAATCAACACTGCAAAATCTTCCATTCTTTTCAGCTCTAACACTGGAGCTTGTCATCGGCAAGAACGTAAGCAGATCTTGGGGTTCAGTACTAGTCCAGAAGAAGGGAAATATCTGGGCATTCCTTATATCATTGGGCGTTCCAAAAAGGATGCTCTAATCTGGGCCGGCCCAAGGGTTTTTAGTGCCCAATGCCTAATAAAAAAAGGTGTGTCCTTACTTTAGTTAGTTAGTTACAATGAACTGATTGCCATCGATTTACCTTGGCGTGTACCATTGTTCTTCGAGTTTTGTGGTGCGTGTTGATCTTCTTCTCTTGATTTTGCCGAGATCGTCAAGTTTTTGGGGTAGGTTTGGGGGGAAACGATGTTGGGGAGGTGTTATTCGGTGGTTTGAGGAAAATGATTTTGGGGATTTAGTGGGTTGGGCATTTGAGATTATGAGATGGTGGGTTAGGCTAACTCGTTATCTCTAATTGGACTTTTTTTTTTTATTATATTGGGCTTAAAAAGAGTCCTACTCAAACCCAAATAGTGAAAATATTAGAGTGCCCCTAAAAATTGAAATTTTTGGAATGCCCAAGGCCCAGGCCTCTTGGACCTTGGAGTTGGGCCGGCCTTGGCTCTAATATACCTCAAAGACAGTACCATAAGGAAAATTAAAAGCTAAGATGGCTCTTTCACTAACCATGCGGGTAGAGAGGTATTGGCTATACACGTCTTGTTAGCCTTACCAATCTATGCTATAGCGTGTGTGAAGATCCCGCTTAGTCTTTGCAAATTGTTAAATTCTGTGATTGCAAAATTTTTTGGGAGTGGTATGGAAGAGGCAAGGAAAATTCATTGGATGAGTTGGGAGAAAATGACACAGGTGAAGGGCATTGGAGGTTTGGGTTTCAAGGACATTGAGGCTTTTAATCTTGCTGTAGACACCTCCCAAACGGGGCATCGCCATACAGATTGATCATATTTGTTTGGTTCCACTTCATAAACCAGGATCGTGGATATTCCCATGGCTAGGAATATCGCCACACGATAACGGTTATCATCTAAATAGAGTCGCCTCCTGGTTTATAAAAAACTAAGAAAAACAGACAAAGATTTCGGGTACGGGAGCCAAGAGTACAATAAGAGGAAGGTGTTAGGCACCCCTCTTTGCCCAGTCGCGAGACTGGCCCATAATCGTTCAACATATGATTAGTACTTGCTTTATTTAATTATAAACACATAGTCTGATTTTAGCCTTTAACAGTTGATATGGTGAGCCAATACATGTAAGTGAAGCATGCAACAAAAAAGGCAGACTGTCCCAACAAATAGATTCCTCGGCTGGTGAATTGTTGTCACGGCCGAGGAATCCCACTGGATTGATGTATCGGCCGAGGGAACAATGCCCCAGCGGATGTTCTTCCTCACACCAGATCAGATGATTTACAGAAATTCAAAATGGGTATAATTAAAGTACGTAGATTAAAAGTAAATCAAACCATATGCCCCTAGGCCTCACCACCTTGATCCCTCAGTTGCTTGATTGCTTCAGATTGAGGGTGATTGACTGATTGCTTCTTGAAAACCCTAGGGTTAGGGTTTGTACTTCGGAGGTTTGATCGTCGGATTGTGGCTTCCTTCGGGATTTTAGGGCTTTTGTAGAGGGGATATGAGAGAGTATTTCTGAAGAATATTATGGCTTGAGAGGGTGAATTGTGTTATGAATTTTGGAACCCAAATGCCCCTTTATATAGGCATAGGGTGACTCTCTCCATCCAATCACAATGCACGATTAAATTGGAATTGTAGGGTGACTCTAACTCTGCATGGTAATCTCTTTTCGTAGACCGAAAGAATCGAAAAATGGCTGCTAGGGATTTGAGCATCAGATCAAATGATTGACAGAACATTCCAGAATCTGGAAAAAGGACGATCAGGCGACCGAAGGAACAATCTGGCGGTCGAGGAATGGTTCTCGTGGGCGAGGGATCGGTCTCTCAGGGAGATTTTCAAGCAACATTTTTCACAGGTAAAGGAATGAAGTTAAGGCCGTAGGATCGATCTTGCAGCCGATGGATGTATTTTCCTAGGATGCTGTATTTCTATCTAAAATGTTATTTGGCTCTGAATTGGGTCCTCTAATTGGCTAAAAGTACTCACCAAAAGTCCTAAGGCTTACGAGATGTCAATCAGCAATCACTGTATCCATTCATCATCGGGATGGTCCCCAAGGAGGGACTTGAAATAATCGTTAGGCCAAATTGGGGTGTCTATACTTGCGATGCTTAAAAAACAAGGGTGATGGTTGTTGACTGAAGATGACTCATTATTTTTCAGAGTGTTCAAGGCAAAATACTTCCCTCAAACATCTTTTTTGGAGGCTCAACCAAAACAATCATTCTCATGGGCGTGGCAGAGCATTCTAGCAAGCACAAAAGTTGTTAGCAAAGGCTGGCAGTGGAGAATTGGGACAGGCAACAAGGCCAAATTTTGGGAGGATCCATGGCTTGGGGACTCACACTACCCTAAAATCCTTACTTTGAAACCTCAAAGCAGCTGCTAGAAGTATGTTGGGGATTTGATCAACCACAACCAGAGGGTTTGGAGAGAGACAAAAATAAAAGAGGTGTTTCTTCCCAAAGATGTGGATCAGATATTGAGCATCCCTTTGAGCATGACTGGGCTTGTAGACAAATGCATCTAGAAAGGTACGGCATCAGGCTCTTTACAGTTAAATCAACCTATGTTATTGTGAAATAGATTATTCAAACACGAAGGGTGCCCCGAAGTAATGGCTAGATCAGTGGAATGGATGAAGACGAAGATATGTAGAAAAGGGTATGGCATATGAATGCTCCCAATAAAATCAAAATGTTTATGTGGCGGTGTTTGCATGGTATTGTTCTGGTGAATAGAGCTCCAACCCAACGACAAATACAAGTAGATCCAATTTGTTCCCTTTGTGGTTTGGCAGAGGAAACACCCTCCCATATGCTTTTTAATTGTGACAGAGCTTCTAAAATATAGCTGTTATCTCCCTTTCGTCTTCGGCCTGAGTTAACTAACAGTGCTCAGGTTAGAGACATTTGGAAGAGTGTAGGGGACATGCCTAATGGAGAAACGAAGAGGGAAGCGTTGGGTTTGTTTGCTACACTCGGGTGGCATGTGTGGGCAGCGAGGAATACGTGGGTCTTTAAACAGAACTGGAAATTGGAGACCAAAATTGTTCAGGAAGCGCTGGGGGGGTTTGATACTTTTTTGCAAGCTACCAAGAAGAATACCGCAGGTACTCGCGATGAAAATTCAGGTAATGCAGAGCTATGGAAACTGCCAGCTTTGGGAGTGATTAAGATTAATGTTAACGGAGCTTTCGATTCGGGATCTCATCAAGGGGGTGTGGGGGTGGTCTTTCGGAATTATGTGGGAGATGTTATGAGCGCTATGGCTGTTCCTATTCTAGGGTGGGGTATAGCAGAAATGGTGGAGACGGAAGGAATTCGCATTGCGCTGAACAATCCCATTTGTTCGGATGACTGCTCATACTATGTGGAAGGAGATGCGCAAACTGTGATCAACATGTTGCAGGGGAAGAGTCAAATAAAAGCTTGTCTGGATGTCATTATTAGAGACACTTTGTCTTTTGTTAATCGTTTTAATTCTTGTTCTTTTAATTTCGTTCCTCGTAATTCTAATAGGGTGGCTAATGTTTTAGCCAAATATGCCCTATTTCTGGAGACCCCTATAGCTTGGCTACAAGATTATCCAAGCTGGGTTCTTAGGGAAGCCTCCCTCGATGTTCTTTTAATGCAGCAATAAAAGCAACCTATTGACGATTGGAAAAAAAAAAAAAGACAAAACATAATACTTCTAAAAAATTTCGATATTTGTCCGTAAGTTTTGTCTTCCAAGCCAAAAAGAAAAACTTTTACAAAACAAGATTTTATCAAATAGGAAATCATAATCTGCGGTGTTTTATCCGCAACAATATTCTAATGATTCATTGAGTCAACCAATTTTATATCCTCAGACATCTAAGTTTTTGCGAGATTTTTCAGATGTTTTAAAAAAAATTAAATTGCAAATATAATGACTCAAATTACCCAACTCTTTAGAAGGGAAGATAAAAATATTATTTTTACTTGAAACGTAGAATTCAAGATTGTAGAAACCCATATTTTAAATTCGATAATTTCAGCGTTTAAATGAAAATTAGAATATCGAGATAATGTGAAATATTGTGCGAATATGAGATTTGGGGCGAATGTGCAAGAACTTGAAAGTGAGGGGTGTTAGTGTAATGCAAAAAGGTATGGGAATATATATAGGAGTGTGTGTGTGTGGGAGAACCACACAACACACACACACCCACCCAACCCCCCACCCTATGTGACACCCCAAGAATTCCAAAAAGTGTCCCACATCGAGACTTTGGAAATAAGAAAACTTATATATAAGGGATTCCGTCCAACTACTGTATAACTTGAGGTTAACCTTTTGAGCCACGTGGTTAGGCGAATGGTTAGCAAGTCAGCTGGGTCGGACACTCTATCTCTCTCTCTCTCTCTCAAGCCCACACACCACAAAACCCACATAGATCTACCTCCTCCTCTCTCTCTTTGATCGCAAATATTGAGCTTGGAATTTGTAGAGACCCGAATAATTTTAATTCTTGAAATATTTGTTAAATGTCTAATTGAGAAAATTATGGATTAATTGGTGAATAATTGATTTGAGGACTATAGTGAAAGAATAGAAGATTGAGGGGAGAATGTGTGATTTGAAGATGTTGGGGTATAAATAGGAGTGATTGGGAGTATGGGATCATTTTTCCCAAAAACCAAACTCTCGGCTCTCTCTCTCTCTCAAAACTCCACAAAACCCTCACCAAAAACCTTCAATCCTTGCTCCACCAAGCTCAAATTTCGTGGGTCTAGCTCGGTGGGAGTTCGTTCGGCTCGGTTTCGGAGTATCTCAAGATCTAGGGCTCGTTTGGCTCGGGGGAAGTTCATACGACTTTGAGGTAGGAACTTCTTTGCTACTTTTATGTGTAAATAGCTTGATATGGTGTGAAATCGTGCTTGTAGTTGTTGTTGTTGGTGTGTAGTCGAATTTCTGAAATCTGCAGAAAACTCTGCTCGAAACCTCTCCGTATCGATACGGGATTCTTGCCGTATCGATACATAATTAAAACAGAATGGACTTTGCTGATTTGCATCCTGTATCGATACAGCCATTATGGCCGTATCGATACCAGTGCCTTATGGGCAGTTTTGCCTTCGCTGCTTCTACTTGATTGTTTTGAACCCCGGACACTTCTAACACCCTTGTAACACCTCCTACTCTATCACAAGCTATCCAATTGACTTCCTATGATTGATTGGTGTATCCTTGCTCCATAAACCTCCCGTTAGTAGGATTTTCTATAAGTTCAATCGAGTAAACCTTGTTGACATGAGACTTATTGATAGATTGATTGTTTGCGAGTATTTGTGGTATCTCGGTGGTATTGTTGACATGATGTAAGATGTTGCACGCATGAGTGTGATTGTGAGGGAATCTTAGTCTACATGTTGGTAAATAGGAAGTTGTTGAGTCGGAAGTAGGTATAGGGAGTCTCGTAACGCAAGGGGTGGAAATACGGAGATTCGAGTGGTCTTCGTACGCAAGGGGTGATAACACGATGGCCCGAGTTGTTAGGGTTCACTGTAGCGCAAGGGGTGGTAATACGGTAACTCATGGGAAGTAGTACTGTTACGGAAAGGGTGGAAATACAGTGAGTGGAGGTTTGTGTTGACGAGTCTTGTCGGGATTGTTAGAGTGAATACACTGAACATTGTCATGCTCTCTCTCACGTTGCTCCTTGATCATTATCATGCTCGATTGAGCCATGTCTTCTCAGTAGTTCCCTTTTGCACTTTGCATGTGCACATAAATCTAGTAAAGAATTTCCTACTCGGCTCGCATAGCTCAACCTAATCTTTCTTTTCAGGATTAAATGCTGGGCAGTGACTTGCATGACTTGCGTGCCTGGAAGTGAAAAGGATTTTTGGAAGCTAACTCCGATTTAGTTACATAGTCATCTTTGTGATAGACTTTCTTTTGATAAAGATGAGGTTGTAACTTAATGATTTGTCCGTACAGACAATTGTAATCTATTTGGGGCCGGAGTGCCAAAAGTGTTTACTCTTTTGAAATTGGGACTTTTTGTAATGCTATACAGGTGGGAACTATTTGGGGTATTTATTATCATATGCGAAGGACTTAATTCGAGAAAGCCTTATTTATTTATGCTAAAAATCCAGGTCGTGACAGAATTCATTGGCTCGAGTTCAAGGAGGTGTTCTCGGTTGATCTTGAGTCTTGGAAAGCTAGGGCTCACTTGGAACTCGAGAGTTCAGTCTTGATCCTTGAGGTAGGGATTCCTCACTTCTATTATATGTTTATGTGTTGATTTGGTGCTTGAATCCGTGTTTGATCGCCCCATTTGGGCCTTGGTGTGCCCTGTCAAAAATTTGGAAATCGCTGCCCGTAGCGCTGTGGTATCGATACAGCTGCCCGTAGCGTTGTGGTATCGATACAGCATTAAGGCTTGTATCGATACTACTAAGTTAAGTTCGAAGACAGAGCGTGTTGTATCAATACAACGTTAGGTACCAGGGCCTTAAGACAGGTTCTTCCTGTAACTTCGGACGAGTATAACTTTATTGTTTGGAACCCGTTTAGGCATAATATATATCAAAATTAATGTATGGAAAGTCTACTTTCTAACGGTGGTGGTCTCATAGCCAAATTCTAAGCCGATAAGATGTGGTAGCCAGAATAAGATAGATATATTAGTATACGTTGGGTATCCCTTCTTCGTAGAATCGTTTAAGTGAGACACGGATGTTCTTAGGTTTGCTTGAGTACTAAAATGAATGATTTGACGAGGCTTGTGGTATGCTTAAGGCTTTGTAGTGGTCATCGGGTTCCGTAGGAGTCTATTGACACTGAAACAAGTGTTTAGAGAACGTAATGAATATAGGTGGGCGAAAGTGATATGTGTCAACACACGATATGAGAAAACGAACACGTAGGACGCATCTTTTAAGTTTGATCATGCCACGTGTGAGTATGAGAGACATTCCTATATGCATAAGAACAGTGTATCTCTTGCATTGCTTGTAAGGTTTAATGAGATCAAGGATGGAAATTTTGGAATCATTGTGAGTGAGTATACTTAGAGATGGGTTATGTGAACGTGTTCGTGATGAAATAGGAAATCGATAGTGTGATGATTATGAGTTGATTGAAATGAGATTTCTTTACTACTTTTATGTGAACGTGAGTTTTGTTTAAAGATCTCTTATTTGTGTTTGTGACAAATGGTGGAGTCAGGAAGTGTATTAAGGGGAAAGTGGTAACGAAGACCTATACTGTGTGATATGGATTAGAACCACCAATGAATGAGGTTCTTGTGGGGAGTAATGGGACTCCATGAATAACCAGGAAAGAGCATTCACTCATGATGTGTGATATTAGTTGCTATGGTGGCATATAAACAAAAAGGAAGGTTAAATGGAATGAATCCGTGTGTGGAGTGATTGGTTGTTCGGACACGATACCGTAGAGATATACTTGTATCCTTTAGGTTTGATGATATGTAACGACCCGGATTTTTACTATATATATATTTTTTTGTAAATACAAATTTGAAATGTTAAATACTAATTCAATAAATAATTAGATTGAATAATTAAAATACTTTATTAGGTGTATAATTGTTATTACTTACTAAATCATATTCGATATATATTATACTTTAGATATACAAGGATCTATACTAATCCTTTATCATCTCTAACTAAAATTCTATCAAAACTAATTCTCCACTTTCCCTCACCCACTCCCCTGGATAAACCCATCTCCCACATTCCCAATTGATTCGGCTGATATAGAGGAGAGAGAAAAACAACTACCCTCCCACCTCTCTCCACTACTCCTCAATATTAGTTCCCCACCTCCCTCCAATTCCTCTACAAAACCAACTCCCACACTCCACCTCATCCCTTGTTTTCCTTACAAAAATAAATTCCCCCACCCCCAATTATTTTCGGCAGAGAGAGAGAGAGTTCACCTCCCCATTTCCATTTCATTGGCAGAGAGAGAGAGAGCATTAATAATAACTCCCTCCCTTTTCTTTTCTTTTTTTCTTCCTTTTTGCCGAGAGAGACAGAAAGAAGAAGAAAGCAACAGAAAGAAGAAGAAGGAAGAAAAAGGAGAAGGACCACCGAGTTCCACCATTGCCGCTACCGTAGCCGTCACCGCGCACCTCCATTTTTCTTTTCAATTTTAGCTAGAACTCCAAGGATCAAGGTAGATATCTCATTACCCTTTAATTCTAAGTATATTATGTGATTATTATGTGTTAGAGTGGCTTTATACGAGCCCAGTCAACGGAATGTAGATTTTAGGAACGAAAGTTAAAACCCATATGCATACTTGATGTCTGGGCCGGCAAATCAAAACTCGCGCCCGCCACATGGGACCTCACGGCCGCGAGCCTCCTCCCTGGGACAGAACACGTTTTTAACTTGGATTTGATTAGTGATCTTTAATGACTTGCATAATTGCATTGTTACTGTTAACAGTTATTTACTATTTCCTATTACGGGTACTAGATTAGTTTGAATAAAAATAATAATAACCTAAAAACATTGTTATATATGTTAAGTCGACACAGGTATAGAGAAATTGATTTGTATAATTTTATAAGAATGAGCTTACAGTATTTTAGTTTGAGTTTACATATGGGAAAAAGACATAAGTGTATAACTAGCTATAAATACTAGATTAAGATTTGGTTATTAAGAAGAAAAAGTTACTGTTAAAAGAAAAGGTTGGTAGAACAAGGTATCCAATTACTAACAATGTATAATTTAATTAGTCTAAGTACTGTTAGTAACATCCATTTCTTTCTGGAGAATAATAAGAATATAAAATTTATCCTATTGTATGAATAAAAGAGAGGAGGCCGGTGATGTTTGACAATGCCTAAGAGATGTATAATATAAAATGAAAGGGTTCGAGAATGATAAAATGAGGTAAACAACTAGAAGTTCGACATAAAAATACATAGGGTTAAATAACTAGTTTTAACAAGTTAACTTGGTAAAAGATAGGTATTTCATCAACTAGCACAATATCATAACTAGTAAAATTATTACTTTGCTCCTAACACTACGATTCAAAATTACTAAGTACCCCAAAGATTTACGAAATAACTTTTCGATCCTCAAATATTAAAGGTTACTAAAATGAACCTTTTTGCTAAATCATAAAGAAATCCAAAAGTCATAAGGACATATCTGAATACTTTTTGTGAAATTCTTTTGTCTTTTGAACTATCAATAATGTTATGTTTCATTGATTCTTATGAACTATTGTTAGTATCAAGATTGTTGTGAGGTTGGTTTGTACTTAATTTAGCTGGAGATGGTTGTACAGTGGTTCAAATATCCTCTGTGTGTGGTGATATCATGATCTGTTTACTCATCATATGAAATTATTGCTTTGTCGATTGAACTGAGAACGTAGAAAGGTCATAAAGGACATTGGAGGAGTTGTGGACTTAGAGAAATTATGTAGATGTTGTCATGGTTAAAGGAAAAAGGAAACAGATGAAAGGTTGTGGGCTTAGCAGGACCTCGAGGGTAGCCTGACAGGACCTCGTGTGATCGGGGGTAGCCTGGTAGGACCTTGAGGGTAGTCTGAAAGACCCGGTGTAGCTAGGGTGGCCAAGCAGGACCTCAGGGGTAGCCTGGCAGGACCTCAAGTATTGGGGGTAGCCTAGCAGGACCTTGAGGGCAGCCTGATGGACCTAGAATTGTGGGGGTGACCAAACAGGACCTCAGGGGTAGCCTGGCAGGACCTCAAGTATTGGGGGTAGGCTAGCAGGACCTTGAGGGCAGCCTGATGGACCTAGAATTGTGAGAGTAGCCTACTAGGACCTCGCGTTATGGAGGGTAGCCTAGTAGGAAATTTTGCATAGTATGATTGGTGAAATTATGATTTTGGAATCTGTTGATCACTGAGGTGTTGGGATTTTTATCAAAGTTGAGATTATGATATTTATTTAAGTTGATGGTCATATAATGAAACAAGTTCTGTGCTATACAATTCTTACGTTAATTATTATAAATGCGATTACTTGTAGTGTAAGGGTTAATGGGTAAGATTTATCTACTGAGTTTCAAAACTCATTATAGTGCCGTTGGGCTGGCGTTTCATGCCAGGTAATCATGAGACCGAAGAACAGAATCCTCTACAAGATGATCAGTATCAGGTTGAGGACCTCCCAACTGAGGAAAGAGAGTTTGTCGAGCCTTGGATACCTTACCCTTAGAAGCTCTATTAATTTAAAATATTGTTATTTGAATTTCCAAAAGTGTTATCACATTTGTCAAACTCTGTTTTATTTCGTTGGGTTGTAAGACAGTTAAGTAGTTTTGAATTTGGTATTTGAGATTTCCGTTGCTAAACTCTGTTTAATAAAATTTCATTTCTTAAATTAGTTTTACGGATTACTAAATCAATTAAAATGATTTAATTAACGTGTCCGAAAATCGGGGCGTTACATGATATGTCTATTACGAAGTCGGTGTGTCGAATAGGTAACTCGGGATTGGATGGGAGGTAATGGTATTAGTGAGTAGAGTGTATGGATAACAGACCATCACGATAGACTAAAATTTTGGTGCGTAGTCCTTGAGTTTTACTACTGTAATCGATAATAAGATATTTTCTAGTCATGCTTTATTTCACGCTTGAAATATCGTAATCTTGCTTCCCTATTCTTTCTACCTGTCATCCCATTTGCATATAATGGTTGTGTAGATTTTTCTACTGGGCTAGTGTAGCGCTCAACCCTTCATCATTTTCAGGTACTAACCAGGGGCCGTAGCTTGGAGTACTGTGTAGAGAAAACCTTTTGAAAGTTAGGCTAGAGGAATTACTTAGGCACCTCATGTAAACCTCTTTTGTATAAATGTACTTGTAACTTAAATTATACCTCTTTTCTGAAGGATTATTGTAAACCCTAAACTATTTATTTATCAAGTACTTAAGCTTTTGGGGCCGTTGTGCCAGGCATGTAATATTATGAGACTCGTGGAGTTGGGATTGTAATTTGATGAATGGAAAATGGTAAGCTCTTTTGGGTGAGATGGATCATATTGTGAGGATTTTTATTTATGTAAAGTTATTTGATTTACGTTTAAAATCGAGGATGTGACAAAGATTGTTGTTATCACTCAAATTCAACTATAATTATAATTTGTTTATTATTATTTATTTCCAAATAACTAACATATTTTTCTCCAAAATTCAATCATCTACACTTTTTCTCCCAAATATACATTATTAATCATTTAACGTTTACCATATTTATTGGTTGTACGTATTTTCAACATATTGTTAGTACCTTTTCTAAGAGCATCCATAGTGGAATAACCAAAGTCATAGGGTTGCTAAAGTTAGCAATATTTTTTCAAAAAAGTGCTCATAGTGCCATAACCAAACTTAAAAACCTTTTAGCAACTCATCAAATTTTGGCTCTTAGATAATCAAAACTAGCAACATTTTGCCAATAATCAAACACACACACACACTCTCTCTCTCATATTTTTTAAAGAAGTTTTTTTTTTTGCAAATTCCAAAAATTGTTATTTTTAAAAAAATGTCTTTTTTTCAAAAACTTTTTTTGAACTTTTTCCGAAAAGTGTTTTTTCCAAAATAAAAGTTTCCAAAAAATTATTTTCTATTTCTAATAACCTGTTTTTATTAGTTTGAAAACTGTTTGAAAAAATTATTTTATATGGTGACAATTTTTAGATTTTTATAGGTTGAAAAGGTGATGCGGCAAGTTTTGATTATTCAATTTTGATTATGTCATTGTGGACATCTACATTGTTAACCTTAGCAACCTCTTAAATGGATAACCAAAAGATGATGTGACAACTTTTGATTATTTCACTTTGGATGCTCTAATGATACCAACTTTATTACTATTGGATCATAATTTTAGAAGTTATACATATTTTATAGTATATAATACTAAATGATCTAATTTTTTAAAAATAATTTCAAGAAGCTATATATGGAGAATCAAAAATTGTATTTTTAATTTCGGATGATTAAATACTATGATAGAAGAGGTTTCATTACTTTATTTAGAAGATTCAAATACTCCCTCCGTCCCAAATTGTTAGTCTTTCTTTTGTTTTATGGATGTCCCAAAATGAATGTCCATTTTGAAAGTCAACATAAAAAGTTGTGCAACATTACTCTTTTACCATTTCTTTTCTACACAATGAAGGGGCAAATTGAGAAAGTCAGTACCAATTATATTGTAGCACCCGTCCCGGATATTTAGTTATTTCAATTCACATTTTTAATTTTAATATGAGAAGTTGGGGTTGATTCGTAGGGGGTGGAACTTACGGGTGGTTTTATGTGATTTA
Organism: Rhododendron griersonianum; assembly: GCA_018127125.1. Classification (NCBI taxonomy): domain Eukaryota; kingdom Viridiplantae; phylum Streptophyta; class Magnoliopsida; order Ericales; family Ericaceae; genus Rhododendron; species Rhododendron griersonianum. The sequence continues at coordinate 7,648,425 of CM030798.1, read as the reverse complement.
GGAGTTGGAGCATAAGTTGTTTATGGTTTCACTTGCATGTGATTATTTTCCTTAGGTGTTATCAAAATATCCTAGGAGAAATATCTTCTCATTCCTATCTTGTTCCAAACGGAGAGAGAGAGAGAGAGAGAGAGAGAGAGAGAGAGAGAGAGAGGAGAGAAGAAGTGGGTTTTTGAGCTTACATGCTCTAGGGTTGAATTCTTGCATGGTAATCTCCTTACTTCTTAAGTTGTACTGGATTTTTGTGATTTGAAATCCATGGATGGGGGTATGATTTGAGTGTTCTTGAGCTCAAGGAACCCCATGGCTTGAATACTCTCATTTGTGTAGTTATACATGTTTTGATTCATTCATGAGTTTGATGATTAATTGGTAACTCTTTGAGTCCTAAGTGTTTGGCCATGTTTTGGAGAAGTTTTGAGGAGTTTTAGATGTGTTTTGAGTTGTAAAAAATGTTGGAAATAGGAGGAAGAACGAACTGGTTTTTCGTTGATAACCCAGGTGGTACTAGTACCAAGTTTACCCAAATCTCTGGATTTTGGTTCTGCCCAGTTCGTACCGGTACCAAGTTTTTGGTGGCCCCGGTACCAGTCAGACAGGTGAACTTCGGACAAGCAAAACTTTTTCATCCGGACTCCGTTCTGGGCAAATTTTATATCAAAATTGATGTACTGAAACTGTACTTTTTAATGGTGGTGGTTTCATGACCTAATTCTAAACCTAAAAGAAGTTATGGTCAGAATATGGTTGAATGGTTATAAGATTCTACATCGGTTTTGGGGTTATGTTATGATTAAGCGCTATGCTTCCTTGGGGACACTTAAAGGTCTTTGAGATGACATGTTTAAGTTCGTTGAACATCGTTTAATACCTTGTTAGCTCTATAACTTGATATCAAATGGTTGTAAAATGGATTAGGGGACGTTTGGTGGCCTTGTTAGCCTTTTAACATGTGTTAGCTTGGTAAAATGCTATGGGGAATTATCATACATTTGTTTGATCATTCCAACGGAGAAGTATGCTAATATGAGTTAGCTGGTGACTAGGTAGCGAGCTGGTCAAATGGGAGGTGCCAAAACCGTAAGTTTGACATACTCCAGTCGAATCGAAGGTGAGTGTGTTTGACATGGTTATGTTCAATAAGGTATTATTGTGGTAGCGGGTTATATCATGCTATCTTTGTTAGTTGTTGATATATTGAGAGAGTGTGCATGTGAGGCACACCGTGTCATAAGCCAAACCATATATCTAACGGTGGTTGGGAGTATGGTGTGTGGGACATGAGGTTAGTTGTTGATATGCATGATTGAGAATTATGTGTGCTTGTTGAGGTGTTGATTGTACCACCGAGGGTTTATGTGTGAGGCATACCATGTCGTATGCCATGCCGACTGGTTATCGGAAGATGGGAGCATGGTATGTGGGACACAACTCTAGGGGTAGAAGGGAATGTGGTAGACATGTCACCCCCTGTGATGTGATCTTATATGTGTGTTATCATTGGATATTATTATTGTGTTTGGAGCATGTGATGGATATAACTGTTGTTTACATTCGAGTGTTTCAGTTATGTTGGAGTTTCATATTTATGTTGATATTCCTTTGGATATTGTGATATCTTATCGAGCACTTCTATGTCTCACACACTCTGATTTTCCTTTTTGGATTGCCAGATAGCAGGTGGCTTAGAGTGGGTCCACTATCGGTCAACGTGTTGAGGTGTATTCGAGCATTAGCTTTGGGAGATGTTGATGGTCGAGCTTGTGTAGGTAGTTAATGAAGGAATTGATTTATATAAGTTGTAATTAAGTCATTGGTGGATATGTTGAAGTATAGAACTTATTAAGTATTGTAATAGAGGTTGTGGTTACTTAGTTGTGCGAGCTTGTGATTGGTTGGTCGGTATGTTGACTCATTTCTATTTTATTGTTAGAAGTCTTCCGCTGGGTGTTTATTCTGTCAGGTTGTGTTGTGTGGTTTGGTCTTCTGTGTGGAATGCCACGTGGGGCCGTTTGCGGGGCTGGGCGTGACATATATTTTCCATCATTCTACCCATAAAAACTCGCTTCCCCATAAGGAGCAAGCAAATTAGGACGAATGGAGTAATACTTTTAGAAGGGTATACCTGCTAGGATTAACCAAAGTAAAAGGGTTTCGGATGCAAGTATACGACTATATGGTCACCAGACTCACCACCATGGTATAATAGTGAGCGAATTATTCTTGGGGAGTGATATCTTCTCTCCCCTTTTTACTTATCACTCTTTTTAGTGTTACTAAATCCTTAAAAATCGGTTCCTCAATATCCTATCCTGAAACAAATCAGCACTATGTTTTCTCGGGGGAAGGATCCAGTCCAATTTGTTCTAACTAGTTTGGTCCATTTTTTGCATCCGAGCTGTCCAAAAGTGTTTTGGACGGCTCAAAATACCCTAAATACCCCAAACAAATCTGAGCCGTCCAAAACACTTTTGGATGGCTCGGATGCAAAAAATGGACCAAACTGGTCCGAACGAGCTGGACTGGATCCAATCCCGTTTTCTCGATACTATGAAACCTAGCGTGAAACCAAGTGTGTGCTTTGTGTACGCCTGTTGCTAGCTACCCCTATTTCCGTGTATTCCAAGAGAGACTGAGAGAGATAAGCAACAGGCAGCAAAATTGAAAGGTTAGCCCTAGTTCAGTATGGGTTTGTCATTGATTAAGGTTCGATTTTTGGGATTAAGACATAAAAAAGTATTTTTTGTGAATTTTTAGTCCCTGATAAGTATAATAGACCTACTGAGGTCAGCACTACAAGAATCACGAACCTGGGAAGTAGAAACCAATCCCACCTGGACCTCTCTGTCCAATCTTACCTAGGACAAAGTCAGGATATGCCAGGTCCGCTCCGTGGATGAAGCTGCCATAAGATACAAGGACCAACTCCGATCCTCAACTACAGAAAGAGGATAATATTCATAATATTATCCATGGAATATACTTATTCCAATAAAGATACCACTCAGGGATTCGGTACAACCTAATTCTTAGGGATAAAGGAATGCCATCGATAAGATAAGCATTAAATGCCCCTGATATTCACAAATAGGGACGCACAAGGATTCCTAGCTAAGGCAGGACTCCACAAGACTCAAAGAGGAAATCCAGAATCCATGGGATGTAGTCCAACAAGGACACAACCTCCTAACAAGATGCCTATAAATACAATGGTAGAACTCCAATGAAAGTTACGCAACTCATAGTTGAGAATCTCAATTCTCTCACCATATAGCAAGTACTCTACTGACTTAGGCATCGAAGGGTGGTTGGCAAGCCACCACACCGGTGACTTAAGCTCTTGCTTTGTTTTGCAGGATCAGGTCAGAGCTGACAACAAAGCTGATTCATCAGCTGGCGCCATCTGTGGGAAATAACTTTTTCCTTACAATGAAAAGTTTTGTATGGTATAAACCCGATCAAGCAAAACAACAATGGCTTCAAACCCCCCACAAATGGGCGTAGACGACGCCACTAAGGCCGCCGACGCGGCCAAGGCTGCCAAGGCAGCCAAAACCATAAAAGCTGCTAAGGCAGCAGAGGCAGCCAACGCCCCTACAACAAGCAAGATTGGAGGCGACTAGATAACCCTAGAAGCTTTTGCTCAAATGCAAGAGCAAATAAAAACATTAACCCAAGGGTTACAGACTGCGATGCAGGAAAACGCAGATATTGGAACCAAGCATCCTAAACTGACGACATAGTCGACATGAAGAAGAAGATGATAAAGAAGAAAGTGAATCCAATGAAAAGGAAAGCCAAAATCGAAGGAAGCATAGCAAACCACCCCTAGAGAGGCCCCCACACGAACAAGAGGTATTGTTCAAAATGCAAGATCAGATTGATGGGCTAATAAAGCATATCAAAGCACAAACTCCTGCTACGGTAGAAGAATTGGTGCAGAACACAGATTCACCTTTTACACCCGAGGTCATGGGGTTGCCTCTCCCAAGGAAATTTAAGATGCCACTGTTAGAGACATTCAATGGCTCCATGGACCCATTGGATCACTTGGAAACATACAGTCCCTGATTTATCTCCAAGCAGTACCAGACGAAGTAATGTGCTGGGCATTCCCAGTTACCCTAAAGGGAAGTGCCGATCATGGTTCAACAAGCTCCAGCCAAGAAGCATACGTAGTTTTAAAGAGCTTAGCAAAAGCTTTGTAAGCTACTTCATTGCTGGGCAACGCTACGGCAAACCGGCAACACATCTCCTGATTGTGAAGCAAGGAAGATGAGAGTCGTTAAGGGATTATACCACAAGGTTTAACAAGGAGGTGGTTCAGATAGAGGAAGTTGATGACAATGTGTGCATAACTGCATATATAACAGGTCTATATTCAGGACAGTTCCTGTACTTACTATCTCAAGAACCACCCAAGACTCTGGCAGAGCTTATGCTCAGAGCTCAGAAGCACATGAATGCAGAAGAAGCTGTCTATGCAAGATGTTCACGTGATGGTTTTGACCCCCAAGCAGGGCCATCACAGGTTGGCAAATTCCCTCAATAGGACAAAAGGACAAGAGAAGCCACCCGCAAGACGGGAGGCAAACCAAAGAACAAAAAGGTGGACTCGAGGTCCTCCCCGAAACGGGGAGGAGCAGGAGGACCGCCCTAAGGCAGATATAAGCAGTTTACTCCGCTCATAGCTACGGCGGAGCAAATCCTTAGCAACCTACAAGACGACCCAGACCTCAAGTGGACCGGGAAGCTGAGATCCGATCCTAGTAGGAGAGCTAAGGACAAATACTGCAGGTTCCACAAAGATCATGGTCATAACACAGATGACTGTATTGACCTAAAACAGCAGATCGAGGACCTAATCCAAAGAGGGAGACTTCAACGTTTTGTAACAAAGAAGTACCAGAAACAATCCAAAAGGGAAGATACGAACAAAGAGGGTAGAGATGGCACGACACCCCGGTCAGGTCCCATCGGAGAGATCAAGGTAATCCATGGAGGATTTGCCGGGGGAGGAGAGTCTAGCAATGCTAGGAAAGCTCATCTAAGGAAGCTGAGAACTGAGGAACATTTGGAAGTCAACACAGTTGACCGTCCAAGCAAATTCCAGAAAAAGGAAGAAATACCCATTATCTTCTCAGAAGAAGACATCAAGGGAGTACAGATCCCTCATGATGACCCCCTGGTTATAACCATCGTCGTGGCAAACTACCTCACAAGAAGGGTATTGATATACAACGGAAGCTCAGCCGATATCCTCTACCTCCACGCATATGACCAACTAAAGGTTGGACGAGAAAGGCTAAGGCCTATGACGTTGCCACTGGTTGGATTTTCAGGCACACCCATTTATCCAACCGGGCAAATAGCCCTACCAGTTACTATGGGGCAAGAAGGAAGTCAGATTACACGCATGATAGATTTCATAGTAGTCGTCTGTCCTTCAGCTTACAATGCAATACTGGGGAGAACAACCCTGAATAAAATCGGGGCAATAATCTCCACGTATCATTTGATGATAAAATTCCCAACACCAGAGGGAATTGGTTGCATAAGAGGAGATCAGAAAGCAGCACGGGAATGTTATGTCACCTCACTCCGAGGAGCTAACATCACGATGAACATAGAAAGTCTCGATATGCGAGATGAAGGAAAGCTCCAGCATGGAGAACCCGTGGAGGAGCTCATAGAAGAGTCCCTAGAGCCTGGATAGCAGGGAAAGACAGTAAGGATTGGCACAGGATTGAGCACATTGGCACGAGCTGAGCTGCTACAATTCCTGAGAAAGAACAAAGATGTTTTTGCATGGTCCCACGAGGACATCCCTGGAATTGACCCAAAGGTCATATCCCATAAACTGAATGTGGATCCCACCATGCGCCCTGTTAAACAGAAGAAAAGGAAATTCGCTCTAGAACGTAACGAAGCTGTGGCCAAGGAGGTAGACAAACTTATACAAGCGAAATCCATCCGCGAAGTCCTCTTCCCCTATTGGTTTGCCAATGTGATTATGGTGAAAAAACCCAATGGCAAATGGAGAATGTGTGTAGATTTCACCGACCTCAATAAAGCATGTCCAAATGATAGCTTTCATTTGCCAAGGATTGACTCCTTGGTAGATTCTACTGCTGGGCATGAGCTCCTCAGCTTCATGGATGCATTCTCAGGGTATAACCAAATCCAAATGCATGAAGGAGATCAAGAGAAAACCTCGTTCATTACCGACTAGGGGTTGTATTGTTACAAGGTAATGCCTTTCGGTCTTAAGAATGCAGGATCGATGTATCAAAGGTTTGTCAACAAGATGTTCAAGCAACAGATTGGATGCAACGTAGAAGTATACGTGGATGACATGCTAGTCAAAAGTTCCAAGGCACGAAATCATGTTATGGATTTGGAGGAAACCTTTAGGGTACTCAATAAATACCAAATGAAGCTCAATTCAATGAAATGTGCTTTTGGGATCTCCTCAGGAAAGTTTTTAGGCTTCATGGTATCCCAAAGGGGTATCGAAGCAAATCCTAAGAAGATCCAGGCTATACTCAACATGCGCTCACCCCAGAGCATCAAGGAAGTCCAAAAACTAACAGGAAGAGTTGCAGCATTGAGCAGATTTATCTCTCGAGCAACCGATACAAGCGTTCTTCAAAGTTTTGAAAAAAGCTTTTGAGTGGACCGCCAAAGAGGGGGAAGCTTTCATCCAACTAAAGGCTTATATGGCATCCCAACCACTGCTTAGCAGGACCCAAGAAGGGGAGGATCTATTTCTATACCTTGTTGTCTCCCCCTATGCCGTCAGTGTTGTCTTGGTTAGGGAGGAGCAAGGGACACAGCTCCCAGTATACACTACAACAAAATACACAATTCCCGACTAAAAAATGTTTAGTCGGAAAATATAATCCAATCACCGACTAAAGAATTTTTAGTTGGCAAAATATTAAACATTTGCCGACTAAATTATTTTGGTCGGCCAAAACATATTTTTGCCGACTAAATTTAAATTTAGTCGTGAAAAATCATTTTTTCAAATTTAATAAAACAGAAAATTAAATCCGACTAAATTAATTTTAGTCGGTAATTTACTTTTTTGCAGACTAAATTTAAATTTAGTCAGGAAATATCATTTTCGAATTTAATAAAATAGAAAATTAATTCCAACCAAATTAAATTTAGTCGGTAATTTACTTTTTTGCCGACTAAATTTAAATTTAGTCGGGAATTATCATTTTTTTGAATTTAATAAAATAGAAAATTAATTCCGACCAAATTAAATTTAGTCGAGAATTTAGGAAATATCATTTTTTCGAATTTAATAAAATAGAAAACGAAATTACATTTTCCGACCAAATATATTTTAGTCTGGTAATATTGTTTAATCTAAATTAAAAAATCAAAACATTTCCCAACTAATAGGTTTAGTCATGGAATATCAACTTTTTCCTCTTTTTAAAAATTTCAAAGAAAGGAAATATTTGTTCCAACGACATTGATCACGATGCAACCTTTCCGATCACTACCGCTCATTTTTTTTTCCTTCTTAGTCATAAGATTCTCAAAAATATTTGGCTCAATTGGGTTAAGGAAATCCCTTTATCAACACGTAAATTCTTAAATTAAAAAAAATTTGTTGTCCGATCAAGTGTTTATCCATATGCGGATAACTTCATTTTTAGGATGAATAATTTAATTCGTATTACGCCAAAGATAGATGGTTTTGATTGCCAAAAAAGATCTCATGCAGGGCTCAGTTAGTGCAGTATAACACTTAAACGTCTCTGAAGGCATAAAATGTCTTTCGATCACGAGGTCGACGATATCAAATGATCTCCGATTTTGGTGACGGTGCTATAATCGGTAAGACTTGAAATCCTAACGGTTCAGATCGAGTATTATAAATAACGGCTCGGCAGTTACCTTTACAATTTATACTTCTGATCTAATTGATAGTCAACTAAGTCTTATGTTGCACTTATTGTTGCAGTAGTTACATGATCGCGAAATAATCATAACGATCAAGACCGTTGATTTTGTTGCACTTGTCAAATTATTCATTATCTTAAATTTGCGGCTCGATCAAGTTTAGGAAATTCCTTCCTGGAGACATGGACTCATTAGAAAATTAGTGTTTTTCGTTCGATGAGTTGTCTAATTAAAAGCGATCTCAACTATAACTCGGTAAGAATGATCTAATCCATATTAAATTCAAGATGGATGGTTTTGATCTTGCAAAAAGACCTCAAGTGTGGCTCAGGTGGTGTGCTATTAGACTTTAATGCTTCTGGAAGCAGTAAAACTATTTCAATCATGTGGTCATCAGGTGGTGTGCTATTAGACTTTAATGCTTCTGGAAGTAGTAAAACTATTTCGATCATGTGGTCATCAGGTGGTGTGCTATTAGACTTTAATGCTTCTGGAAGCAGTAAAACTATTTCGATCATGTGGTCATTGATAATAAATGATCTCCGATTTTGGTGACAATTCTATAATTAATAAGACGTGAAATCCTAACGATTCAGATCGAGCATTATAAAAAACATCCATGGTGATAAAGTTTAGAGTTTATATGCAATGGTGGTGTAATTAAAGCTCACTATATTTTTTCCCAAATTCTCAAAGTAAATAATTGCCGACTAAATTAGGTTCATTAGTCAGGAAAATTGTAATTTTTTTTGCGGGACAATTTAACTTTTCGCGAAAATTGTTGGCGGCAGTCTCTTACCAAAAAATCCCTCGATCATTCTCGGTAATACAAGGTTCCAAAACGCGGAATCACTACCCCTTCACTCTCCCACCGTCCCACGATTGAAACCCCTCCCCACCTCTCTCTCTCTCGATCTCGATCTCGATTCTCGATCGATGAAGAAGTTCTTCTCCCCCTTGCCCCCTTCCACTCTCCTCCTCCTCTGTTCGTGTGTGTGTGTGTTGTGACTCATGAAAACGAGTATGTTAGCACCGCTGGTCTCCGCCATTGGCAAGGGAGAGATCCCACGAGGAGCAACAACACGTGACAGATACAACAACCAGGTTGATTCTCTCTCTACTTATCTCGCTTTGTCTATCTCTCCCTCATTCCCTTCCTCTCTCGCAATACATTTATGCATACAACCCCAATTTCAGAAACCCTAGTTTTTTTGTTGAAAAGAAACCAAATTCAAAAAACCCTTAATGATAAGTAGGATAAAATCTGGTTAGGCCAGCTCAGTAAGATGTGCGGACCTGGGGAGTAGGTGTCAGCTTTGCCCAAGCTCCCCAGGAAAGCAACACCTACAGCAAGGTAAGAGGGTGCCAGCTACGCCCATGAGTCGAAGCTGGAATACACCCATGAGTCGAAGCTGGAATAAGGTCTAAGGACCAGCTTTGACACAAAGCTAAAGCAGGATGAGTTGTATTCACGGTATATACTCATTCCTATCAAGGTACCGCTCAATAAACCTAAATCCTATGGGATAAAGGAAAAGGAGTCGATAAGATAAACATAAAATGCTTATCTTAATCATTGTTATCATCGGATAAGGATTCCATGCTAAGGCAAAGTGCTCGTGGAGTTCCAGCTAAGGCAGGACTCCACCCACCTTGTTAAAAGCAATCCAGAAATCCCCGGAATGCAGTCCTACTAGGACTCAACCTCCTATCAAATGCCTATAAAAGCAACGGTAGAACTCCAATAAAGGTACGCACCACTGACAACCGAGAACCTGAATTCTCATACCATATAACAAGTTCTATACTGACTTAGGCATCGGAGGGTGGTTGGCACGCCACCACACCGGTGACTTTAGCTTCAGCTTTGTTTTGCAGGATCAGGTCTGTGCCGGATTCAAAACTGCTTCATCACTTAATTTTTTTTGCAGAAATTAAACCCAATTTCGAAATTCATTGGAGCTTTTGTTTATTCTGATTGTTGTTTTGTACAATTTCTTGGAGTTTCAGTTGATTGAAGATCTTCTCACTGGATTCCGTGGAAGTCCGGTGTCGCTGACGTAACATTTGTGCTCTGCGATCTACAAAGGTGTGGCCTTAAAGTGTAAAATTCATCATGAAAGGTATGCAATTGTCCCAAATTCAGAAACCCTAGATTTTTGTTGAAAAGAAACCAAATTCGAAAACCCTCGATTTTTTCCAGAAATTAAATCCAATTTTTAAACACTAGTTCTCTTTATCCAGCCCTAAATAAACTCCTGGTTTGTATAAATCTGTTTATGTGACTTGGATTTCATTATGTGCTTATGAGTAATTAACTATCAAGTCAAGGCTATCAAGCAACACGTTGAGCTCACCAAGTATTGTGTGGTTCATCGTCACTTGAAAATTATCAAGCTTAAGGTGAAAATTGAGCTTAACACCTTCAGTTGAGCCTATTTAGAGTAGCGTGCTTACTGCCCAAAAGTGAGGATGAAGGTAAACAAGAAAGAAAATGATCTTTATGCAAACAATATATTCAGTTGAGCAATTGTGAACCTACTGGTAACAAAAGATGGGTTGAAATTTATCCATCGTCCCCATAGCACTTCATAAGCAATCCCTTGTACTTTTAATTCCAATCTGGCTGAGATAATGTGCTCCATAACTTGAAAATCAGTGCATATTGTGGACATTTGGGCTTTGTGGCTGTGTGTTTGTGTTGATGATCCTAATATCCTATTGTGGATGCTATATGCAATTGCGATCAAGGTGCTTTCCATTCCTAACTGATTCCTTTTGTTGCTACATTGGATGAGTTTGTCTTTGATTATTACGAAGGTGCTCTCGTACGTTAAATGATGATTTTCAAAGCTTAGCTACCAATATTGTTTTGCCCTTTGCTTTAACACGCAAGACTTGTACATTGGTTTCTAGTATTTGGAAATTTGTGGAATGCTTTAAGTGCTTTTAGAGACTGAGTATCCTTCTATAGATTATTTCAAGTTAAAAACTATCTATCTTGTTTGTATTTAACTTCTCTTCTCCCTTGCTGTTTTATTTTTACTTACCAGACATAGTTGCCCTCTGTTAACTTTGCCTAGGAAGAGCATACATACTGGAGTCCAGTTTGCAGCTTAACTTGAATGTCAATTTCTCCTTGAGGTATGTAATGCTCTATCGTGGAGCTCATCCTTTAACTTTCTTCTTGGTGCTTTGGCTATTCTGTCACAAAGCAATGTCTAGTTGTTGCATATTAAAAATATTAACCAATAAAAAAAAGTACAAGTGAATGGCTATGTTGAGACTGATATAGCCCTGGCATGATCTTTGGAATGTCAACTATGTTGAGGCTGATATAGCCTTCTCCTTTTGCTAAAGATAAAGTTGAATGTTATGAGATGCTGGTGGTATGGTAGTCCAACTTTAGTATTTGAAAATCAGTGCATATGGATAAATTGGTATCTCCAATTTTGCTTGAAGTTTTAATGGAAGTATACATTCTTGTAGCATGTCAGGAGATACACGTATGCGTTTAATATTGAACACTTATTCCTTTACTTTTTTGTTGTTTCCTTTTTAATTAGTCCATTCTTTGTGTCTTCGTTGTTTATTTTCTTTTCCTTTTTAAACGATAGGCGAGGATGGTGGCGATGCGTGACGAGGCAGTTTTGGAGCAGGGTGATGGTGCCTCGAATATATGGTACGTAATTTGAGAATATCAATCTGAGAATAGACTTTGATGCTAAGTCGGAAATCTAGAATTGTAGTCAGTAAACAGAAATGGGTGCTTGGCATTTGGAGTGCATGTGCTTGTCATGGCAATGCTAGGATTTTGCTTAATTTCATGTGTCCTTTGTTTTTGCCGTAACTGATATCTCTATTAAAAGGGTAGAGGAAGAAGGATTGAAAAGAATTAGAGTTTGGCTATTGATTTCAAGAAAAGTCTGTATTTTGGTTCGATTATGCAAAAAAAATGGAAGCGATGCATTTCTCTTTCATGTTTTGAGAAATAATACAACCATTGATATCTGGACATGTAGTTTAGGTTCTGATTAGGTTATGGGATATGAGTTTTACTTCAGAAAAATTCGTTTAGCTTATGGGTATACAAGTTAGAGTTCGAACACAAATGAATTTTCTAGGTTCTTGATGAATTTTTATAACCAACTTTCCAACCTTGTAATTTTTCAATATTTTTATAGGAGATGCCTAGATGTCTAATTTATTGTGTAAAATCTGTAGAACTGAATTTAAAATGTGGAAGGAATTAAAAATCATATATTGAACTGCTGTTGCGAAACTCTCAGTGCTGACAGCACCGTCGCACTTCACGGAAACGGCTATAACTCTGCCTAGAAAACTCGAAATCACATTCCACTTTCTTTGTTGGAAACTAGACACATAGAGCTTCAACTATATGTAAGCCATGTGCCTTAGTTGTGCCTGACTAATAACAGATTTCAGTTTGATAGGAGGATTCCAAAAAATTCGTGGAGCGTAGCATTGCTAGATTTCATAAAGCATTTCATGCATTTCATTTGCTTTTGGGCATGAGCTTTAATTTGCTTGTAAACCTTATGGGTGGAACGTTATTCATATTTCTAGGTGGGGATATCATAGGGACTGTCATTGTGACGTCTCCTGCTTGTAGGGAATAGATTTGGTACGGAGTTGGCGTTTTTGTAAGGTGAGAATGTACAGCTTCAATACAAATTCACCAAATCCTCAGTTCTCTTGATTGCTTGTTCGTTTTGCGTGGACAGTTGATGCACCTCTCCACTTAGCTTTTGTACAAGGTTCATCAATGACTCAATTTCCTCTTCATTTTCTACAACAAAGGTCTTCAGTAACTAAAATTGGAATAGTTGGAGGGGGAAGTAGATATTTAACCCTTCTTTTTTACTACTGCATTAACCATGTTGTAGGTTGTGTGGCTAGCTCTAATCTTATAGTTATTTTTGTATGCATAATTATGTCAAGATAATTTTTCGTTCTGGCTTCTAATTAGTAAATATTTACCATGTTCATGCTTTGTGCAATGGGATACACTAGTTCATAAATACTAATGATAGTTTGTTCTTTTTTTTTTGGTTTTTTTCAGGGACGGTGTTTTAATGGAGTATCATGCAAGATGTTGGTTATTGACTATGAAGATCGAAGTTGGATTTTGGTTGTGGACGTGCTTGGATTTTTTTTGGTTATCCGTTTGTTGAAGTTGAGTGTCCACGGGGTTTGGATACATTTTGTTACTGAGCTTGGATATATATTTTTTTATTTTCCCCCCGTGGTGTACGTGTTGTTATTTTGCACTTTAGGAATTTGGATACCAGCTTTTTAACTATTTGGTGGACACCTCTATTTATGAAAGTTTGTATTTATTTCTTGGAATTTTTATTTTGTATTAATTGCATTAGGTTGGCAATTTTGTGGAATTAATGATTGTTGGTTGAAATTTATAGGGAATAATAATGTGGAAAAAATTTGTAGAAAATTTTGGAATGACAAATTGGCATGGAACATTTCCCGACTAAAGTTTAGTCGTTAATAGGCCACAAATTAGTTGATTCGAAATGACATTTACCGACTAAACAATTAGTCGGCCAATAGGTTAAACATTCCCCGACTAAACCATTAGTCGGCAAATAGGTTATACATCCCCGACTAAACTTTTTTTAGTCGGCAACAACCTTTGCCGACCCTCTTCCACCGACTAACTTGCCGACCAAAATTTTTAGTCGGGGAAGGCTTTTGCCGACTAAAATGCCTACAATTGCCGACTAAAGCGTTAGTCGGGAATGGTGTTTTTTCTTGTAGTGATACTATACCAGTAGGGCAATAAGAGGAGCTGAGCTGAGATATCCCAGAGCTGAAAAGATAGCCTTTGCAATGGTAATAGCAACTAGACGGCTACGGCCATACTTTTGTAGACACCCCAATCTGGACCTCCCAATTGTTTTACTTCGTTTTACGATTTTCTTGTTTCCCCGATGATGAAACCGGATCAAACAGAGCTTGGATTGGGAAAGGATTAGGCTTGGAATGCTTAGAACCCTGCTTGAACCTTTTGAACCCCTCTGAACCTTCAGTCAAACCTTGGAGTCAGAGTTGACCCTCGCGCGACCCTTTGAGTCTCTCGCGCGGTACTCTTCTTGCCACGTGTGGTCAAAGTCAAATTGTTGACTGTTGACCATCGCGCGATGGTTTCGGACACTCGCGCGACAGTTCCCTCCTGTCCCTTTCACAGAATCCAGCTGGACAGGTGATCATTGGGTGTCACATGGGCTAGAACCCCGTTTTCCTCAGCTGAACAGGGTTCTGGCAGGCTACACCCTAACACCCTCACAACCACTCCCCACTCACCTTGTTGGCTAGCCTCACAACCAAGTTGTGACCAGCCTTGTTGGCTGGTCCTAAGGCCTTGTTTGGTCACTAACTAGCCCTTACACTCCCCCTATAAATACCCCCCTTCATCTTCCATGTTAAGGGTTCCAAAAAATTAACTAAGAAGTTCATTGGTTATTTTACAAGTCCTACACTAGCTAGCACAAAGTCATTAACCCCAAACCACCTCCTAATCTTCTGAACTTAGTGTGTTCATACACACTTGGTTGCAAGGCCACACCAATCAATCCAATCCATTTCCAAACCCTTTCCAAGCAAAGGTATAACATTTAACCTGTTTCTGTTTTGATCCCTGAGGGGGGCTGACAGGGCCAAGGCTGGTAATCAATACCATGTCCTGGTCCTAAAGCCAGCAGAGTTACAAGAATTCGTGGCAGTTACACCCTCGCGCGATGGTCCCCTATACTCGCGCGACACTTGTGTCAGCAAGAGAATGGACCTCGTGGGGAAGGGAGACTAGCCCTTTTCTGTTTTGCAACATATTCATGCCTGTTGTACTTCACTTTGATTTTTAGACCACTGTTATGCATGTAAAGAGAAAATACAGTAGCTAGTTTATTTACTCTAAAATAGTTTGGAATGCCCTTGGGATCCCTTGAATCTGTCTCAGGACCCCAAGCACGCAAAGCAATTCCTGAAAGTCCAGTCAGGAATGTCGCGCGAGACTCACTCTCTGTCGCGCGACAGTTCTCTGATTCCCATGGATAGCCCTTGCATGGGTAACTAGGCCCTTGGCTTCTGTTTTGATACCCCCACAGTTTAGGGGTTGTGTTTCAATTCATTTGGCTCCTGCTTGGAGTATTATGTAATAATTAGTATTTTACAGTCTTACAATAAACTGCTTGGTTTGCTTCCTGGGTGTGCACTGGTCCATCCAGAGCCCAGAAGGGGATGATCTTGGGACTGTGGTGAGGTGACAACACTCGCGTGAGAGTCAGTGTGTCTCGCGCGATGGTTGACTTGCATGCAGATCTGTTCATGCATGCAAGTTGGCCATCGTGCAGGGCAAATCTGCCCCGAGCCTGGTTTTGGCATCTGATCGCTGTTTCAAGTTCATTCCATTTATTATTTATCATGCTATCATTTGATCACATCCTGCAAATTGTTACAGTTTTTAATCCCCGATTAACTGTTCCCCCGCCCTAATTGGCTAAAATTAATTAAAAGAGGAAGAATCACAAAAGTTTTCATAAAAATGCCCAAGTAGAGACCGATCTCCGGATTGGGCGAGAGGGGTGCCATAAAACCCTTCCCCTCTCGTAACCTGGCTCCCGAACCCAGATATGGTCATGACGGACTGGTTTCCTTCACTTTTTCAAATCAAATAGCGCGGCAGGTGCTTCGAAATACGATTCCTTGAGTGTCGGACCTTCAAAACTCAAGTGGCGACTCTGTATTTTTGAGCGCTTGCCACTGGCGCTCGCGCTCCCTCGATTTTCAAGAAAAAGGGCCGCAAACGGCGGGAAGGAACGAAATCCTTTCTCTCCGAAGGGCATGCTGCCCACAGTGGCGACTCTGCTGGGGAATAAATCGAACCAATATTAATTCATACTTAGGATTTAATACGCTTGGGAACAATCCCTTAAAAGCCTATCAAAACGGTGAGCTTCGCGCTGCCGAAGGTTGGAACGGTGATTTAACAGGACCTCGTGTCCGGCCATTCTAATCTGGGGCTTTTTCCGATTGTTCGCTTGCGTAGTTTCTTCTAAAGATGGACTAAATAAAGTGAGCCAAATTTGAAAGGGCGTTTTTACGACTATGTGATTCTTCTTCTTTTAATCAAAAATTTTAGCATCTCATTTGCATCGATGTGGGAAAAGCCTCGTTGGATCGTTTTGGCAATCCGACATGGTTTACCGGAGCCCGGGGACCCCGAATGACCGACAACCTTCGACGATGATGGGTCATGCTACCGTTCGACTGTTACTCTGCGAAAAACGCGGGTAACGGGAGGTATATCTGTGGCTCTAGTCCAAGGAACCTGTTACGAACCAAAACCGGCCTTTTGCATATACAAAGCATTAGAACTCTCCAAATTAGGACAGGTACCCACAGGTTAAGATCTACTTGCATCTAACCCTCTAAATGCCTACGTGTTACTGCTTTTCTTATCGCATGAACTGTACATACATTTCATTCAGCGTAGAAGCATGTCTAGGATGGCTCCTAGGTTCTCAATCTGTTCCAAGTCTATCTTTAGGCTTAGTAGGACATTGTCATGGCCCGATGAGGAGTCGTGCATCTCAGTAATGCGCGTTATCATCTTTTAAGTCCTTTTTATGGTAGGACTTTAGGAAATCAGAAGCGTTTCTACACCTTTGCCCAGGTACCTGTTTAGGGTTTCAAACAAAAAACGAGGAACCACGGAGTAAAATACCATGATGCTTACACCAAAAGGTAACAAGTGCCTCGTCACTTACACCGCCCGGCTAATAGCACAGTGCTACACACGCCAATCTGGTTATGGCATCATGATATTCATACCGAGTTATTCTGGCTTCAAAAACTTGAAACCTCGAACATCGAAATGGGCAAAGGTTTAGACTTCTTTTGACATCCTTTAGGACCGCTCGTTCCAAACAAGGATACATCTTCGAAAGGAATTCTGAGGGCCTAAAACAGTGTCCAAAGTGTCGTGAGACAGACTTGTCTTCTGGTTCTAGAATCTAGGGTGACACTGACGACGTTGGCTGCATCCGCTTTATTCTTTTATTTAGATTAAAGTTACTGCAGAACCCTTATTAAGCCTCATTTTTACCTTGTAAGCAAAGATCTGAATCATTGCACTGCCAAGGGAAGTATCGAGGCTAGTTGCCAAACCCGCTTGGGAACGACTGCATCTGAATCCGGTTCAAAGGCTTGTCAGGTTACAGTCCCAGTCAGTCATCACGGAAGACTCTCCGCGCTCACCTCCGGCAGCATAGCACTCAGAGTCTCAATCAGGTTCACAGTCAGTTTCACCACCGGTTTTATAGGAAGGGCGTCCGACCACCCCAGTATCCGCATCGAGCAGCTCTGAAACACCCGTCACGATGGAACGGCCACAACCAGAACCTCTTACCTTGGAGACCATGCTCATGAACCTTCAGGACAGCATCACCGCCATGCAACAGAGGGCAGCTCAGACCGACACTAACATTGCTCGCCTGAACGACCTCATCCACACTCGCCTTCCACCCCCTCTCGAGGAAGAAGGTGAGGACGATGAGTTTGACCAGGAGCAGCCCATCTTGGTTCCAGATCCACTTCACGCAGGACGTCTCATGGTGCTTAACCCAAGGGAAGGTCGCAGGCCCGCTGCAAACCTTGCAGGTGGTAGACTGCCTCCAAATCAAGAAGAACCAGCTCAGAATCCGGAGATGGTCACACTCATGGCCAAGATGACCAAACTGGAGGAATCTATTGCCAAGACAGAAAAGATCAGTGCCGGAGGGATCGATCTGGATCGCCTTTGCCTGTATCCCAACGCCAGGCTTCCTGAAAAGTTCAAAATGCCGGACTTGGCTAAGTTCAATGGGAGCGGCGACCCCAGGACTCATCTCTACAGCTACCACGCCGCCATGAAACTTCTTTCTGTTGAGCCAGAGGCCATGTCACAACTCTTTCCTCAGACCCTTTCGGGTCCTGCTTTCCATTGGTTTTTGTCACTCGACATTGCCAAAAAGAGGACTTGGGAAGACATTGGGACTGCGTTTATTTCGCAGTACAATTACAACTCCCAGCTGAAAATGACTACCCGGGAACTTGAATCCACCAAGATGGAGGCTAAGGAGTCCTTTGCAGACTTCGTCAAAAGGTGGAGAGCTAAAGCCGCACAGATGACTGATCGTCCAAGTGAGAAGGATCAGCTCCGTATCATTTCCCGCAATCTTCAACCGGACTATGCTAGGCACCTGGTTCTAGCTCAGGCCTCCGTTAACTTTGAAACCTTCTTCGACTCTGGCCTGGCCATCGAAGATGCTCTGCAGAGTGGAATTCTATCAAAGGGTGAATCCTCGCATGCCACGTGTATCAACATCGTGTCGGGCCGCCCATGCGGAGACACCAGCAAATACGCGGCCAATATGCCAACTGACATGGTGAATCGACGTCGAGCCTGCAGAACCATATCTGCTGGGTTGCCGTCGGGCCCGTACCATTCCATTAGGCGCACGATGTTTATCTGTCCGCCAGTTAACAGGCCTTCCGCTGCACCCCTGGAAATGTTCAGACACGTCTTCAACAGCTTTGACATGCTTTGCCTGTAAGGTGGCACGACAATCACGCTCGAAGCAAAGCCTTGGAGATACGCTTGGAATTCTTCAACGGTCGGGCACAGCTCGTTGTCATCAAATCGGAACACATGGACGTCCCGGTCCCAGAACTGCAGGGCTGCTCTCAGAATTTCGGGGCAGAGCCTTACACTTTTTAAGAAGCGAAAGGCCGCCAACCCGTGAGAAGGAAGCATAGCCAATCGCTCGCGACAAATTCTTCGAGCCACGGGCTGATTAAGGTGGGGAGATGATTTGCCATTTGGGGAACAGTGCCAGAGATTTTCCACGGAAGGCACACCCTTCATTCAGGGACTTACTCCTCTTTATAGGCCAAGAAAGGAGGTAATGCCTTTCCTTTGAGTGATGTGGCCATGCAAGGTGTCCCTCTACTTGCTAAAGATCAAGGGAACACCTCTGGGGAAAGCCAGGAGCCCCTGCACGCCCAGACCTGCTGACAAAGCCTGCCACCCTTTTTTGTCCAAATGAGTCAAGGCTGGCCACTGTAACAGGAATTCTCCATCGCGCGATGGTCATGCAGTGTCGCGCGACTGTTAATGCTCGCGCGACGGTTTCGTTTACTCGCGCGAGAGTTAAGTTTTAATTCGGCACAGTAGGGCAGGCTACTGCCTTTTTGGGGTTATTTTCCGGATTTTGACTCGGGCCAGATTTTGAAATTCCGATGCTTCCAGTAGATCATTATGAGTGGTTATGACTACGTCGAAACGTTGTTCGTTCAAATTACACATTCAGTGACAAGTTCGGTCCCTCGGAGGAATAACGGTCGGATAATTTGAAGTTGTTACTTAGCCGGTCAGGCCGGGCAAAGTGGCGTACAGTTTACAAAGCAAGTATTGAAAAGCGGAGCCAGAAGCTCAGCCTAGTGGCCTTACTAATTACAACTCGTTTTCCCACGGGATTCAGAAATATCCCCTCAGTCTTGCTTCAACTTCAACGCGGAGCCACCTTATGTAACGATTTTCCAGCCATGTCCTGAACTCTGGAATTGATTCCTTCAACGTCCTATCACCCCAGTTATCTCTATAGCAGCGCAAATCCCAGGAAGTGAACGCGGGGAGGTCAAAGTCTTCCGCTCCGTATCGCTTGTATCCTTGGCTTCTTCCGAGCTGTCGGAGCGTACGCCAAGGGACGTAAAATGTGAAGCTTGACAGGCCGGCAATTATCACTCTTTTGTATCCCGCTGATTTGAGCGTCATTGCCGGAAGGTTTAACCAGAGACACCTCCAGACTATATCCTCAGACTGCAGATCGTTCAGGAATGCAAACCATATGTCCACCGTCAGGTTGGGGAATAACATCGGTCTTTCGACCAAAAATCTGGGGAACTCTTCAAAGCCAGCCTGTGGCTCTTCCAAAACCCCCACCTTGTCCGCTAGCCAGAGCTGCATGAGAACAGAGGACAAGTCAGAAACCAATACAGCCTAAGCGTTTGAGGTGAAAATGAAGATGCAGGAATCTGCGCTGAATAGGAATTTACCTGGAGCAAGATAGGGCATCCGCTGAAAGAGTCGGCTTGCTCAAGTTTCAGCATATCTAAGCCCATGAGCGTTTCCGCTAAAACCACGGGCATGATGTTTTTCCCGTTATCCATTTGCGAGGCAATGCTCACCAATTTGGGATTTACCCCTCCATCAATAGGAACCAGCATGTACGCGGCCAGTGCGCATATAGACAAAACGAAGCGTCTGTGAGCTTCCCCAACATAGTCTCCCAGGCCACCCTCGGGGCCATACAGCTCGATTAGGCAAAGGATGTTGAGCTCGCCGTTTCGAATGATGCTGGCCGTCAGCGCCTCCGGAATGTTGAGTTTTGCCCGTAGAATTTGTTCCATGTCTTCATGGACGGGTGGCACAGCAGGAACATCTAGATTAGCGAACCCTGGCACGTATGCCTGGAACTCTTCTATTGTGGGGCACATCTCGTCTTGACGAAACCGGAAGACGTGCACAATAGGGTCCCAGAAAGGCAATGCGGCTTGAAGGAGTTCGACGCACGGTCGAGCAAATCGGAGATCCCGAATCGAGGATAAACAGCGAGACCGGGGGCTCGCCCAATTTATGGTTTCGTCTCTCATTAGCCAAGGATCAAGGGCTTCCATTAGTGAATCTCCCATTTTAGATAAGTTGGAGGGGTGTACACTTCATTAAGTCTTAAAACCCTTCTTCAAATAGCCAAAGAGTTGGTGAGATCAAGGCTTAGGTGTCCTACCACCTTGCATGGAAGAACAGCCTTCCTTCTGCAAACCCAGAATAACTTTCAAGACGTGGAAACAATGAACAGGTCCATGGCAATAATTTGGTCAAACAAAGGTAGCTTAGCAGGGATTGACCCTCGCGCGACACTCTCAAAGCATCGCGCGACAATTCCAAACCATCGCGCGACGATTGGTCTGCAATTTTGACAGATTCCAACAGCTACTGTCCAAATTGGTTGATTTTCATTCCGAAGGTCATTTGGTACTTTTGATGGTTCCAGCAAATCATTATGAGCATATGTGACTGTATCCAAGCATCGGATTCCAAATGCCGTGCTCAACGAAGATTTTGGACCCTCGGAGGCCCGTTTCGAGTTCAAATCTAGATTTCGGGAGGTCGAACCTCACATTGGAGGCTCTAACCCATTTTGGTCATGCCATACAGGTCACCTAGACCTTGAGTGACTGTATGGAGGTGTCGGCTTCAGTCCGGGACATAATTGAGTCATTCTTGGGCATTTTATGCCGTTTTGCGTCATTTTAAGCGTTTTTCGGTGAAAGTCTTTTCTGAGGGCGTTTTGTTCAGTCCCGCTGATGGATACAGGTCATGTTGACCGTCGTTGACTTGTCTGTAGTGTCGGTTTTGTCTTTAACAGAATATTGTGAGTTTTGGCGTATCAATGCCCAAAATTTCATTATTTCTCGTATCCTCGTATCCTGGCCGTATCCTGGGGTACTTTTCTCGTTTCATTCAGAATTAGACCATTGTTTGTACTCATATGTGTCTGTGAATAGTCTCGATGTGTTGTCAATGCAAGTTTGGTATTAGTGGCGGGTTTTACTGTTTCTTATGCACAATGAGAAGCAATAAACTTCAAAATGAAACTTTTATATACTGAACCATGATCTATCCATGTCATAAGCGAAACAAAAGAGCTACTGTATCTGCGGCCCTCGGCCGATCGAAAACTATCAAGTCGGGGCACACGCGCCCACCAATCGAAGGCACGCAGGCCCTCAAAATGTCTATCTATCTAATCTACCTATTTGGGCGCGCAGGCCCGAAATCAAAAGTACTAAGTGTGTAAAAGGGGTAACGGAGGCCTCGTCAGCGCCCCTCAAGTCCGTCATCGCTACCTGAAGTGTCTTGTGACTCCTGGGCATCGTCTCTGTACCTCGGATCATCAATGGAGTCGTCAGAGCCACTGCTGGTGGACGAGTGCTCCTCGCCCTCTTCTTCTTCTCCCTCTTCTTCCTTATCCTCGGAGGTTCGACTCATGATCAGTTTCGGCCTGCGAACCGGGCCCGGCTTCTCCAATGACGGTTTCTCGCGCTTCTTGAGTTGGTACCGAAGCTCAGCTTGCCTCGCGGCTTGCCTGACTTCCTCCTCGCGTGCGCGCGCCGTCTATAAGCCCCTCGTCTGTCGCCGCGTAGTAGTGGCCGGAGGCGTGGGTTTCTGTGCCGCCACCTTCTTCGGTGACGGGTCTCGCGCACTCTTCCGCCTAGGATTCATCTTCCCCTGCACCTGCATTGTCATTTCATTTCAAAGCATGTGTAGACACCCCAATTTGGCCTAACGATTATTTCAAGTCCCACCTTGGGACAATCCCGATGATGAAATGGATACAATGATTGCTGATTGCTTCCTTGAGGACCTTAGGACTTTCGGTGAGAACTTTGACCACTTAGAGGACCCAATTCAAAGCCATACAGCCTTTCAGACAGAAATACAGAAGCCTAGGAGAATCCATCTGACGGCCGTAACATCGATCTAACGGCCATAACATCAATCCCTCACCCGAGCAACCTGTTGCCAGCAAAATCTCCCTGAGAGATCAATTCCTCGGCCGCAAGATCTATCCTTCGGCCGAGACATCCATTCCTCGACCGTGTGATCTATTACTCGGCCGCCAGATCGACCTTTTTCCAGACTCTGGAACGTTCTGTCAGACGTTTGGTTTGATCCAACTACACTACCTTTCCGATGCGTTCGGACTACGCTCAGAGATTACGACGTAGAGTTAGAGATGCATTGCAATTGCAATTGCCATCTCGTGATTTGATTGGCCGGAGTGAGTCATCCCTATGCCTATATAAAGGAGCCTTTGGGCTCCGAAATAGACACAAAATTGATATACCTTCACACTCAATCAAGCCTCAAAGCTCTGCACAAATAATCCCTCAATCCCATACTTCAAAAGCCCTAACCTCCCGAAGGCAGTCGTCAATCCGACGATCAAACCCCGAAGTTCAAACCCTAACCCTAGGGTTCTCGATCAAGCAATCAATCAATCTCGCCCAATCCAAAGCAATCAAGCAACTGAGGGATCAAGGTGGTGAGGCCCAACGGCCTCTGGTTTGTCTCATTTACTGTCCCCTTTTTTTACTAATCGTAGCGTTTTGATTACCCGTTAATCTTTCTGTCTGGTGTGAGGAAGAACACCGACCGGGGCTTTGATCCCTCGGCCGATACATCAAACCAGGAGGATCCCTCGGCCGTGACATCCATTCACCAGCCGCGGGATCCATCTCCCTGGGACAGTTTTGTTGCTCTTCTGCTTTCTGAATGCATGCTTCAATTATCGCACTGGCTCACTTTGCTTACTGTTTAAAGGAATAAATAAACAAGCTATGTGTTGGAATTAAACAAAGCATCTACACGTCTTATGTTGAATAATTATGGGCCAGTCTCACGACTGGGCGAAGAGGGGTGCCTAACACCTTCCCCTTATTGTACTTTTGGCTCCCGTATCCAGAATCTCTAACTCTTTTCCCAGTTTTAATAAACTGGGTGGCGACTCTGTTTTGATGATAACCGCTATCATGTGGCGATGTTCCTAGCCATGGGAATGTCCATGATTTTGGTTTATGAAGCAAGCAACCAATCAAGCAACAAATATGATCAATCTGTATGGCGATGCCCCGTTTGGGAGGTGTCTACAGCATGAGTATCTATTGCACATATTGTATTTCTGTATTGGAAGCAGGTACAGTCTATCAAGCTATCAAAGCAGGAATGTATCGAAGGCAGCGCTTTCCAAAAGGGGCGCACCCGGAATTTTTCCCACACCAAAAATGCGGGGATTTTTGGGTCGTGTGCCCACACCTGGTACTGCAACTCCAGCGGCGTGCCGCTCGCCGCCCTTCTCACCACGTTCTCCAACGCCAGCATGCGTCGAACGGCCTCGTTCACCCACTCAATTGGCACCTGCATGCAATTCAAGTTCATCAGGCCATTCAGCAGATAATTCAAGTATTTGGAATTCAAAAGCGATATTGAAAGCTGATTCTTACCGAAATAGTCACAGGAGTGGGCTCCGCTCTCGCGGGCACTAACTGTAACTCTGCAGGATTCCCCTGGCTGTCAACCACAGGAATCCTCCAAAGCAGCGCAAGAAGTCCACCAACTGCCGGTCCGCTCGGGGCTCGCCTTGCCCGGCTCTCACCTCCTCTCCGTCCCTCTCCGGCTGCTCTCCTCTCCTCAGCGGCCCCTGCGGTCTGGCCTCGCACCTCTCTCAGACCACGAATCCCCAGTGGACCCGCCAGGAAGTCTCTCTGGTAGGCTGCATAGTCCCTACCAGGACGCAGGTAGCGTTCAAGCTCAGTATCCGGCCTCGTATACCTCTCCAGCTCAGCCCGTGTGTACTCTCCCGTGTGTGAAGCTCGAGGTGGGAGCAGCCCTGGCACCCAGAACTCAGGATAACCAAGCGACTGGCGCGTCACTCGGTCTCCCAAGTACCACTGCCAACCAAAGGCAGACTCTAACAGCACCCTGCTGGCCGTGACGGCTCTGCTCCTGGCCAGGTACTCTGGCTCTGGTCCCGCTCTCCTCCAGGGATCCCAATTGACCTGCAAGTCAAAGCAAACAGGCAATGCGAGCAATTGATCAGCGACAACATTAAAGCAAGGAAATGAATGCATGTCTAAAGCTTACAGTTGCGTGTTCATACCTGTGAGGCCCTAAGCTCGTCCAAGTACAGTCTGAAGGCGTTGAGCTCGCCTCTCCCTTCCTTCCTCCCCATGCTCGCCTTGCTCCACTTCAGCGCGCAAGGGAGAGTGCTCAGGTCTGGATGCTTGCACTCCGGTGGATACATCCGCAAAACCTCGTAGGCCCAAAGCTGCACGATGTTTAGACAAGTTCAAGCATTAGTCAAGGCATACAGCATTTGAAATCGAAACAGTCAAGCAGACTAAACAATGGACAAGCATAATCAAATCAGGCTTAATAAAAGGTTAGAATCGTACCTCCCAGACCCTCCAGTAGCCAGCCGTGCTCTTACCCGTCCTCGACGAGTGGCCAAAGAAGTGATAGGCCGTCCCAAGGGCAGCTCCGCCCCAGTCAAAGCGTGAGGCCGTCCTCAAATCCCTAAACGCTGGCAAGTAGGAGAGGTGGACATTACTTCGCCTGTTTGGGTACAGAGTGGCACCGAAAAGGTATAGCAGAAACGCCCGGGCCATTTGCTCCGCCTCCCGGTCACTCGTCACCTCCTTCTTCAGGTAGCCCTTGAATTGGTCGTACCTCGCCATTCCCCCCTCTATCCTGGGCGCCTTGCCCAGAAACCACTCCAGAGCGGCCCGATCCTCCTGGATCCCCGAGTCGAACGGGATAGGCTCACCTCCAACCCTCAGCCCCGTGATCGCTGCAAAGTCTGCAGGCGTCACCGTCATCTCCCCAGGAGGTAGGTGGAAGGTATTGGTGGTATCCCTCCACCTCTCAGCAAGTGCAACAAGGACGGCATGGTCAATCCTCGCCGGGGTCAAAGTCCGCACAAACTCCCCGAAGCCTGCCTCGTCCACCAGCAGCCTCACTCTCTCCGGCAGCCCCTCGTACAGCTGCAAGGACATGCACGCGCCTTCGAAGCCGCAGATATCCCTCTGTTCTGCTCCAGCCTGTTTCAGATACAAAGACAAGCAGCAAAGGGTTCATCAGTATACAGGGAATTCATTTTCAAGTTCTAGGTAATCAATGAAGCCTACGACGGATGGCTGGTTCAAGTTATTACATATTGGGCCTATGTTACAGAAAGTACGTGGTTTTTAGCATGCTTTGGCTCGTGAGTTATCTGTGCAATTCTAAGTTCAGGCATGATCTAAGCGAATCAAATGTGAACTATCGAAGCAAGAATATCAAAATCAAGTTACAAAGGGTGTTTTCTGGGAATATACCTCCGTCCATGTCGCTGCAATGTGGGCCCGGGGATCTCTCAACACCAACTCGTCATCATAGTCCCTCTGCAACGGTACGCGGGCCGCAATGCCCGACGGCACAAAGAGGTGCGGGGTAGGAAGCACGTATGCCTCCGCTGAAAAGCCCGGCCGACTCGTGTTCTTCGCCTCCGTCACAGCTGTAACCCTAGGCCCCTGCGCCTCGACTCTGGCTCTCTCCTCAGCCTCTGCGTCTCTCAAGAGCTCCTCTCTCTCCAGTCTTTCTCTCTCGGCCCTCTCCGCGGCCTCCGACGCCTCAATCGCCCGGGCGCGATCCTCTCTGGCCTTTAGGACCAACTCCCCGACCAGGGGGTTGTCCTCAAGAAGCTTCGCCAACATTTCATCGGTCAAGTGCTCGGCAACGTCGTACTTCGTGATCGGCACGTGGCTCGACGACGTCGCCGCGGGCCGGAACAATATGTCTTCTTCCCGGATTGGCACCTCCGCGGTCTCTTCCTCAACAACAGCCCCTTTACCCTTCGCCGAATCTCTCGGCGGGGACCCGACCGGTTCCACGTCATCACCCCGAGCACCACTACCACTGCCTTCCCCGGATTCAACCCTCGCGCGAGGCACCTCCTCTGTCGCGCGAGGCTGCTCTCCTGTACCTACGTCTTCTGCATCACCAGACCTTCCTACGGTCACCACCGAGCCCTCCACTGCCATGCTCGACCCCAATGGCTCGACAGCAGCCTCTGCTTCCTCAGCTCCCCCTGTCGCGCGAGCCTCTGGCTCTGTCGCGCGACTGTGCTCGCCACCACCAGTCGCCTGCTCGCGACCCTCTTCGCCATCTCCGCCGCCTGCAACCGCTGCACCGGCCCCTGCGGTGGCCTCCACCGGTGCTTGATCCCCTGTTTCGACGGCCGCGGACTCTTCTCGATCCTTTGGTTGATCGATAACACCTCCCCCGTCTTCCCCACTACCGTGGTCAGCCATGGATGGGTGATCAAGGTTGGGTTCATCGATTTCGTGGACGAAATCAAAGCTTGGAAGAGGTTTGAGGAAGTTTTCGTGAGAGGGTTTGAGAGTTGAGAGAGTTCTGAGATTTTGAAACTGCTTCGTACGGTTTCTGTAACGTCCCGCGGAGTTTAAACGATTGGAACGGGTGTGGGCCGGGTCTGGGCTTGTTCAGATCCAAGCCCTAGCTGGAAACCCTCGCGCGATTGTTCCCAAGTGTCGCGCAACACTCCACTTTGGGCCTCAGGCCCAATTCAGGTTCTGAGTCCGGCCCAATCTCAATCACTCCCTTTTTGGGTCCATGACTTATTGATATGTTGTACAATAAATTTGGGGGTCATTTTGAAAGTTTTGGCTTCAAACCCAAAGATTTTTGTATCCCCAGCAGTGGTCCACCCACAAATCAGCGACGATCTATCCGTCCGATCAATCAATCAGCGACGATCCATCTGTCCAATCAATCAACAAACGACGATCCATCCGTCCGATCAATCAACAAACGACGATCCATCCGTCCGATCAATCAATCAGCGACGATCCATCCGTCAGATCAATCAATCAGCGACGATCCATCCGTCCGATCAATCAATCAGCGACGATCCATCCGTCCGATCAAGCAATCAGCGACGATCTATCCGTCCGATCAATCAATTAGCGACGATCCATCCGTCCGATCAATCAAATCAGCGACGATCTATCTGTCCGATCAAGAAATCAGCGACGATCTATCCGTCCGATCAAGCAATCAGCAACGATCAATCCGTCCAATCAATCAACAAACGACGATCTATCCGTCCGATCAAATCAATCAGCGACGATCTATCCGTCTGATCAAGCAATCAGCGACGATCAATCCGTCCGATCGATCAACAAACGACGATCTATCCGTCCGATCAAATCAATCAGCGACGATCTATCCGTCCGATCATCAAACAAACGACGATCCATCCGTCCAATCAACCAGCGGCGATCTGTCCGTCCGGTCTTCAATTCCCCCTTTGGTGCACGGTATTTTTATATACTTGTCTGCATTTTCAGCTTTTGGGCGGATTTGGTGGGTGTCTAGAAATCTTTGACGTTACCCGTACCAGTCAATGGTGCTCCGCGTGCCGTCAAAGAGGGACTACTATAGACACCCCAATCTGGACCTCCCAATTGTTTTACTTCGTTTTACGATTTTCTTGTTTCCCCGATGATGAAACCGGATCAAACAGAGCTTGGATTGGGAATGGATTAGGCTTGGAATGCTTAGAACCCTGCTTGAACCTTTTGAACCCCTCTGAACCTTCAGTCAAACCTTGGAGTCAGAGTTGACCCTCGCGCGACCCTTTGAGTCTCTAGCGCGGTACTCTTCTTGCCACGTGTGGTCAAAGTCAAATTGTTGACTGTTGACCATCGCGCGATGGTTCCGAACACTCGCGCGACAGTTCCCTCCTGTCCCTTTCACAGAATCCAGCTGGACAGGTGATCATTGGGTGTCACATGGGCTGGAACCCCGTTTTCCTCAGCTGAACAGGGTTCTGGCAGGCTACACCCTAACACCCTCACAACCACTCCCCACTCACCTTATTGGCTAGCCTCACAACCAAGTTGTGACCAGCCTTGTTGGCTGGTCCCAAGACCTTGTTTGGTCACTAACTAGCCCTTACACTCCCCCTATAAATACCCCCCTTCATCTTCCATGTTAAGGGTTCCAAAAAATTAACTAAGAAGTTCATTGGTTATTTTACAAGTCCTACACTAGCTAGCACAAAGTCATTAACCCCAAACCACCTCCTAATCTTCTGAACTTAGTGTGTTCATACACACTTGGTTGCAAGGCCACACCAATCAATCCAATCCATTTCCAAACCCTTTCCAAGCAAAGGTATAACATTTAACCTGTTTCTGTTTTGATCCCTGAGGGGGGCTGACAGGGCCAAGGCTGGTAATCAATACCATGTCCTGGTCTTAAAGCCAGCAGAGTTACAAGAATTCGTGGCAGTTACACCCTCGCGCGATGGTCCCCTATACTCGCGTGACACTTGTGTCAGCAAGAGAATGGACCTCGTGGGGAAGGGAGACTAGCCCTTTTTTCTGTTTTGCAACATATTCATGCCTGTTGTACTTCACTTTGATTTTTAGACCACTGTTATGCATGTAAAGAGAAAATACAGTAGCTAGTTTATTTACTCTAAAATAGTTTGGAATGCCCTTGGGATCCCCTGAATCTGTCTCAGGACCCCAAGCACGCAAAGCAATTCCTGGAAGTCCAGTCAGGAATGTCGCGCGAGACTCACTCTCTGTCACGCGACAGTTCTGTGATTCCCATGGATAGCCCTTGCATGGGTAACTAGGCCCTTGGCCTCTGTTTTGATACCCCCACTGTTTAGGGGTTGTGTTTCAATTAATTTGGCTCCTGCTTGGAGTATTATGTAATAATTAGTATTTTACAGTCTTACAATAAACTGCTTGGTTTGCTTCCTGGGTGTGCACTGGTCCATCCAGAGCCCAGAAGGGGATGATCTTGGGACTGTGGTGAGGTGACAACTCTCGCGTGAGAGTCAGTGTGTCTCGCGCGATGGTTGACTTGCATGCAGATCTGTTCATGCATGCAAGTTGGCCATCGTGCAGGGCAAATCTGCCCCGAGCCTGGTTTTGGCATCTGATCGCTGTTTCAAGTTCATTCCATTTATTATTTATCATGCCATCCATCCATGCTATCATTTGATCACATCCTGCAAATTGTTACAGTTTTTAATCCCCGATTAACTGTTCCCCCACCCTAATTGGCTAAAATTAATTAAAAGAGGAAGAATCACAAAAGTTTTCATAAAAATGCCTAAGTAGAGACCGATCTCCGGATTGGGCGAGAGGGGTGCCATAAAACCCTTCCCCTCTCGTAACCTGACTCCCGAACCCAGATATGGTTATGACGGACTGGTTTCCTTCACTTTTTCAAATCAAATAGCGCGGCAGGTGCTTCGAAATACGGTTCCTTGAGTGTCGGACCTTCAAAACTCAAGTGGCGACTCTGTATTTTTGAGCGCTTGCCACCGGCGCTCGCGCTCCCTCGATTTTCAAGAAAAAGGGCCGCAAACGGCGGGAATGAACGAAATCCTTTCTCTCCGAAGGGCATGCTGCCCACAACTTTCAAGCTCACTTGATAAAATTGCTAACAGATCAACCACTTCGAAGAATTCTCCATTGCCTAGAGACATCGGGCCGATTAATTCAGTGGTCAATAGAGCTTGGTGAGTTTGATATAGAGTACAAACCATAGATTGCCATCAAAGCACAAGTGCTTGCAGATTTCCTTGCAGAATATACGTATCCGGAACCAGAAGAGCTCCCCAAAGAAGAACCTAAACCCTGGGTCCTTCAGGTAGATGGATCAACAACCAGAGAGGCAAGCGAAGCTGGTTTGATTTTAACATCCCCAAAAGGACAATGCCTAAGCTATGCACTTAGGTTTGAGTTCAAAGCAACTAACAATGAGGCTGAATACAAAGCTCTTGTGGTTGGGTTAGAGCTGGCTAAGGCCGTCGGTGTTAAATATTTATTGGCAAAAAGTGACTCACAGTTGGTTGTGGGTCAGGTTCTAGGGGAGTACATGGTAAATGAGGAAGTAATGCAGAAGTACTTGGATAAAGTTAAGACCCAAGTTGCAAAGCTTTGATATTGTCAAGATTCCAAGAGAGGAAAATATCGAAGCTGATTATTTAGCAAAGTTGGCCATGGCCAAAGAAGATGCCATTCAACAGAATGCACCAGTTCAATACTTGGAGTTACCAACTATTTTTGACCCAGACGTACAGGTTCAAGCTATTGACTACAACAATTCATGGACAGGCCCCATAGTTGAATACATAACAAATGGGACTTTGCCAGACGACAAGGTCAAAGCTAGGCAACTCAAGATCAGAGCTGCAAAATACCTGATAATGGGAGATGTTCTGTATAGAAGGAGCTTCTCATTACCATACCTCAGATGTTTGACCACAGCAAAATCTACAAGGGTTATGGAAGAGGTCCACCAGGGAGTTTGTGGAGATCACCAAGGTGGCTGCATGTTGGCTTACAAACTCCTTAGGTTGGGCTATTACTGGCCAAGTATGCAAAAGGATTGCTACTCTATGGTAAAAAAAAATGTGAGAAGTGCCAGCAATTTGCAAACATCACTCATGGGCCCCCTACAGCTCTCACTCCAATGAGAGGACCTTGGCCATTTACCCAATGGGGACTGGACCTCATTGGCCCACTTCGTATGGCAGCAAGCCAGGTCCAGCATGCCATAATAGCTGTGGATTATTTCACGAAATGGGTCGAAGCTAAGGCACTGGCCACGATCACCACAGAGGTTACGATTGATTTCTTATGGAAGTTAATCATTAGCCATTTTGGGCTACCACGAGTGATAGTCACTGACCGAGGGAAGCAATTTGACAATGCTCAATTTAAAGCGTACTGTATTTCCAAGGGAATACACGTACATTATGCATCCAAGGCTCACCCAAAAGCCAATGGACAAGTAGAAGTCACTAATTGGACTATCAAGAAGAGGCTGCGAGAAGCCAAAGGAGCTTGGCTAGACGAGCTGTATAATGTGCTATGGGCATATCGAACAACTCCCCGAACTGCAACTGGAGAAACTCCGTACTCTCTAGCCTTCGGGCCTGAAGCAGTAGTTCCTATTGAAGTTGAGCTCCTCAACTATAGGACTGCAAGTATAGATGACCAAGAAAACCAGAAAGATCTCAGGGCTAAGCTGGATCTCTTGGAAGAGAAAAGGGAAACAACAATGGCCAAGGTAACCATGTACCAGCAAAGAATGGTTAAGTACCATGAAGCACAGGTCAGGCCAAGAGATTTTAGCGCTGGTGATTTAGTCCTCAGAAAGGTTTATCCAAATGGAAAGAAAGTGGGCAAGCTTGGCCCAAATTGGGAAGGACCATACCAGGTCTTGCACCATGTCAAGGCAAGTGCGTACAGGCTTGCAACCTTTAGGGGAAAAGGGCTGCCCAATTCATGGAACGCAAAGCATCTCAATAAGTACTACAAGTAGGTGCTTGCAGTAGAAATTCATTTCTGTTTTTAGAAAACCTTTTGTTTTCAATAAAACTTTGGGAATAAATTTGTCTCTTTTAGGACTATTTGTTCTTTTCGTTCATTAGCCACATTGGCCAATAAATCTCCCCAAGAGGGTGAATTGTTCAATGTTTCCTGTAAATTTGATATGGAAATGCCACACAAATATAAAATTATTTAATAATTTTTATTTATAATCCACACTCAAAGGGTGTGGAAACCTTTTACATAAAGTACTTTGTGGGTAAAACCCACAAAGTTGCAACTTAACCACTACCTCCCTCCCTTGGAGGGGAAGGAACTTGAGGCGCCGATTGCCTTCGGAAAGCCTCCAACTGATCCCAATTGACTATCAGGACCATGCGGACAGTCTTCTCCGTGATAGAAAGAGATTCCGCCATGGCATCCATCTTGGTCGACAGCCCGTAGATGGCTGCCTTCAAACTATGCAACTCTTGGCACAACTCAAAAACTCAATCGTTGTTAGCCATTTGCAACGAGAAATTGATTGTGGAATGGGGAGTAATCCATCACAACAACTAGCTTTTATAGCACGACCTCTTGACGGTTCGATAACTGCTCACCAATCCAATCAACACGATTACATTCAAAGCTGGATTTAAAACCACCACCTCAACTGCTTGAAGTAATGGGAGGTTACAAAGCCGATGACCTCGGGCAGTTGAAACGATTGCCTTTACTTAATGCAAAAGATTTGGACCCTCAGGGCCAACCAAGCATGTGTTAAACAAATATAATATTCCATGGAATTATAATTCTTCTCAAACCTAAGGGATATCCCAAGAGGAAAATCAAATAAGTGTCTTAATTGTTTGGACACAAGCAATTTACACACTTAGGGGAGTAGGACTACTACAACCCTACTGCTTAGGAAAATTTCCAAGCTCAAACACGTAGCACAGCTATGAAATAAATGAAGCTTAGGAAAAAATTTCAAGCTCAAAGACGTAGCACAGCTATGAAATAAATGAAGCTTAAGAAAAATTTCCAAGCTCAAAGACGTAGCACAACTATGAAATAAAAGAAGCTTAGGAAAAATTTTCAAGCTCAAACACGTAGCACAGCTATGAAATAAAAGAAGCTTAGGAAAAATTTCTAAGCTCAAAGCGTAGCACAGCTATGAAATAAATGAAGCTTAGGAAAAATTTCCAAGCTCAAACACGTATCACAGCTATGAAATGAAAGAAGCTATGGGAAAATTTCCAAGCTCTAAAACTTAGCATAGCTAGAATATATATATATATAGCTCAAGCAAAAATACCGAGCTCAAGCGCTTGACACAGCTATGAAGAAAGCAAAACTTGGCAAAACCCACAAAAGTCAATATGCATAAGCACAACCATAATGTGCACAAAGACTGTCGAAGTTGCCATAATGTGGCACAAAATGGGAAATACACCTTTGAGGTACCTGTCATATTTTCAAAATGAACGACCTTAAAAAAGCCGAAAAACATGATCTCACCAAGATCATCCCCACAAGCCATCAAACAGAACAAGTTCAAAGTCCACCAACCAATTAGGAGTAGAGGTCAAATCAAAAGATCACTCCTGAAGAAAACAGTCAAGTAAGAAAGTATTTAAAGTATTTAGTTACAGACCCATGAATCAAATGTTTTTGGCCATTCAAAGGCTAGGGGTGGAAACGTCAACTGCCTGCCCATCACCAGATGATGGGCCAGGAGGGGTAGCTGCAGGAGTTTGAACCTCAACAGAGAGAGTCACCTTTTCTAGAGTCTTAAGAAGGGAAGCGATTGAAGAGCTCGGAATGGTCGTTTCTTTAGAAGCCTCATCATCAGCTTGATCCTCTTCCTTCCGTCCTCCGTCCATACTTGAGAGCCCCTCATCATCATCAGCCTCAAATTTGGAAAAATCCAAATCTGGGTAAGCCAAGGCCGTCCGGCTCCTCATTACTTCAAACCCATCAAAGTATTGCTGGGTTATATCTTGACGGTATTCAAGGGACTGCAAGAAAAGTGAAATATCATCCCTGCGAGCACTCTTCACCTTCTCCACCATCCCTAAGCTCATGGTTTTGTACTTTTCGAGCTCACCATCCCACTCCAAGATTTTCAGCTCCAGACTCCTAGAAGTCGCCACAGCAACATCTCTCTCCTCTTCCAACCCTCTCTTCGATTGAAGGGCAACATCTCTTTCACCAGTAACCTTCTTAAGTTCTGCCATCATGGAGGCACTCTGCTTTGTAAGCTTCATGTTAGCCTCAGTAAGGGTGACCACCTGCTTCCCCAAGCTATGGCTTTGAGAGGTAAGATAACGGCCACGAGCCGCAGCCTACAAGAAGAAGAGAGGAGTCAACGAAGAAAACAGCAAAAATCAAGAAA
This sequence comes from Rhododendron griersonianum, assembly GCA_018127125.1. Lineage (NCBI taxonomy): Eukaryota > Viridiplantae > Streptophyta > Magnoliopsida > Ericales > Ericaceae > Rhododendron > Rhododendron griersonianum. The sequence goes on along the minus strand of CM030798.1, from coordinate 7,614,062 downwards.
TTGCTAAAACCAAAATAGGAGCATACCATGGCTAATTCCACCAACATTTGCTCCCCCACGGCTTGGAGAGACATCTCAGCCATCAACTCTTTATTTGCTGCACTCAGCAACCCAGAAATGCGCTCTAAAGCCACTTGACAATTGCCCAACACTAAAGGGCCGGCAGAAACTTTGGTTTTCTTAGCAGAAGGGGCATCCTCAAAAGCAAGACCTTTCTCCTTCCTTTTAGTCTTCTCCACCTCATGTACCTCTTCCTCAGAAATCTTTTCAATCACCTCATCCAAAGTGGGGACAGAAGGGAGGTTGGCATCAAGGAAGCTATCAACATTTAGCTCTTTCTGAAGACGAGAACTCTTCCTTTTGGGAGCCACGGCCCCAGAAGACTGCTTTGTTCTTTCGGCCTTAAGTTGGGCCAGGAGAGCCTTGTCCATTTTTGGTGCCATATTTTCACTTTCTTCTTCTGAAAAGAAAATAAATGAAAACAAATGTAAAAGTCAACTAATAGCGAAGCACCAAATAAGAAGCAGAAAGTACCTCTAGAGAGAGCTAAGGCATCACAGGTGGTTTCTGGACCTAACAAGTAGATAGCTAACGACTCTAGAGTCACAAGCAATTCCCATCTGTGGACTTCGTAGCTTCTAGCTTGTTGGAGCTCAGCCTCTATAGCAGGACTCGGAGGATATGGGGCTCAAGCTGCAGGAATATAATAAAATTCCTAAGGATAAGGAATAACTTATAAAATTACAAAGTTAAAGAAAAGCAGTAGCTTACAATTTGTGATAGGGACCCCCCACCTATTGGGGATCAGAGGGGTATAAGTCCCAATCTCCCAACTAGGGAGCTCCCAACCATCTCCACCTACAAAAAAGAACTTATCCTTCCAGTTCTTGTTTACGTTAGGGAGCTCCGTGACTAGCTCCTCCTCGCCAGGCCTCTTTGTGAAATAGTACCACCCAACACCTCCTGGGGCTTCCTTAACAGAAAATTGATTGAGGAAAGGCCCCTTAATCAGAGGAGTCTGCCCATCCGACATCGCACCCCAAAGCGCTGCACAACCTATCAAGAGGCACCAAGAATTGGGTAAGATCTGGCCAGGAGCCAAACCAAGGAAACTCAAGACATCCCTCACCATGGTGGGAAAGGGCAGGCACAGACCTCCTTCCAAAGCCCCAGTATAAATACAAGTCTCATTATCAACAGGAGAACAAGCCCGCTCAGATTCGGATGGTTTCCTAAGGGAAACAAAGGCCGGAATCGAATATCGAACTCTGAGAACGGCCAACTCCTCATTGGTAATTGTAGAAAGGATATTCATGGCAGAAAAAACGGGATTCCTACGGGAACCCCTCGTTGAAGAAGCCGAAGGCGACGAGGGTTTAACGTTACTCGTCTGACCCCTGTCAGACGAAACCCTAGCATTACCACTACGATGCATCGAAACTTCTTCCTCTTCATACGACTCCTCGACGTTCAAGATGGTGGAGAAATTAATGAAACCCTCAGACATTAGGGTTCCAACGGAAAATCTAGGGTACAAATTAACGGACAAATAGAAGAGGTCTTGAAAGACCATGTTTTGAAGAACGGAATAAGGAACAAAATCTTTTATAATAGGAGAGTGAAGATTGACAGAAACAAAACCGATCAATATGGCACAGACAAACTCCCTTAGAACGGCCCACTTCGGGTCTGTAACCTCTACACTAGGAGGAGAATCCAGCTTAAAAACAACAGAAAGAACAGCCAAGAAAGGAGGATGTACCTAAAGGGAACGGGCTCTAAGAGAACGATGAAGAAGATTGATGAAGAAAGACCTCACGGAGGAAATCGCCTGGGAAGATTCAAACGCGCGCTTCTCTATTTGGGATTGATTAGAACAAGAGGAAGCTTAAGGGCTGTGCTCCAATCCTGAGAAACCCTCCTCAATCTTCATCGTCCACCTCAGAACACCGGAACAGCAAGGATTTTGCCATCTGTCCCAGGATGTGACCCACGTTTTTAAACCTTCAGCAAAAGGAAAGGGCGGTAACCACCATATGAGATTAACCTATGTTCCCAACCTCCAGGAAAGAGCTGGACCTCGGAAACAGGGGAGTGCCTGATAAGTATAATAGACCTACTGAGGTCAGCACTACAAGAATCACAAACCTGGGGAGTAGAAACCAATCCCACCTGGACCTCTCTGTCCAATCTTACCTGGGGCAAAGTCAGGATATGCCAGGTCCGCTCCGCGGACGAAGCTGTCTTAAGGTACAAGGACCAGCTCCGGTCCTCAGCTACAAAAAGAGGATAATATTCGTAATATTATCCATGGAATATATTTATTCCAATAAAGATACCACTCAGTGATTCGGTACAACCTAAATCCTAGGGATAAATGAATGTCATCGATAAGATAAGCATTAAGTGCCCCTGATATACACAAACAGGGACGCACAAAGATTCTTAGCTAAGGCAGGACTCCACAAGCCTCAAAGAGGAAATCCGGAATCCACGGGATGTAGTCCTACAAGGACACAACCTTCTAACAAGATGCCTATAAATACAACGGTAGAACTCCAATGAAAGGTACGCAACTCATAGTCGAGAATCTCAATTCTCTCACCATATAGCAAGTACTCTACTGACTTAGGCATCAGAGGGTGGTTGGCAAGCCACCACACTGGTGACTCAAGCTCTTGCTTTGTTTTGCAGTATCAGGTCAAAACTGACGACAAAGCTGATTCATCAACCTCGAAATAGATGACTTGCTTTTGACCAAATTAGATAAAGGGTTAATTGAGGTTAAGTGCACGTAAGTTGATCTGAATACCGTGATCATCGAGAGAAAAATGAAGAAGATAAAGGTTAGTCGGCTGCAAGGTTCGATGGGGGTGAGACTGTGAGAGTGTGAGTTTACATACGACCAAAGCAGAAAACGATAACTTCACGTGTACGGTTGGAGACTGGGACACCGGCCCACATCCCACCCAACACATGACTTGTTTCCGCCACTCCCGCGTGGGTCCCAACTTGGGGGTTCCTAATCCCTAAAGAGTGGGTTTAGGTAAGATTCATAATGCGCGGGCGGGTACTTCGAGCGCGAGTAGAGGAGCGTGAAAGCATTTTTTAAAATTCTACCAAACAACTGAAACTCGTGAGTGCGAAAATTGAGAGCGCGAGCGTAGATTGAGAATTAAGTGCGGGAGCGAACGCCATTTTGAAAAATTACTCCCTCCGTCCTGTAAAGTTAGTCTCATATGAAACTATGTGCAATTTTCAAGTTTAAAAATAATGTACTTACCGAAATAATTTTTTTGATGCAATATGAATCTTGTTTGATAGAACTTGATGAGATCTTTTGAACGGAGCAAAAATATCCAAAAAATATTTTAGTAAATGTATTATTTTTAAATTTGAAAATTACGCATAATTTCGTAGGAGACCAACTTTATAACGAAGGGACTATTATATGTGACTAAGGGTAAGACACCTGCCACACCCAAATGAATAAAGCAAAACGCGTCAAGGTCTGGTACAGTCCATGACATTGGATCTATGAAACTGTTCATAAAAGATACTGGACGGTCCAAAAACATACTATACGAAGATAGTAGTATTAAAATACAGAGTATTTGGAAAGGAGAGAGTACTTAATTGGAAAATGATATTGGCACTCCAAAAATTGATGCAGGCACTTCAAAATCAATGTAATTCCAAAGCCAATTTCCTTTGTTTTTTGGAATGTTTGCATCAATTTTTGGAGTGCCAATATCATTTTCCACTTAATTTGTATTCCTTGGACCCAGTAGAGAGGTCTATATAGCCAAGCCTGCTAAAAGTGTTCAAACTATGCGGAATGTTTTTTCAGCTTCTACAATTTGGAAATTGAAATAATTAAAATTGATCTTCTGTGAACTCATTTTTTCCTAACTCTTCAATTTTAGTTATGTTACATAATAAACACCAACATAATAAGTAATGACAAACTCACTGAGCTCGAACGGATTTTTTGGCTCGTTAGTAAATGAGCAAAGCTTGAGGAAGCCATAGTTCGACTCATGTAGATAAGCTCGGCTCATACGTATAAACTCGGATCGTTTAAAAGGCTCATTTTAGTATTCGAACCTGCACAAGCTCCCAAATACTACTTGAGCTTGGGCTCAAATAATTGAACTCGATTCGAGCAAGAGCATATCTAGAGTTAGCTAAATTTCAAACAAACCGAGCTCGAAAAGCTCAATTTGGCTCGACTCATTTAACCCCACATTTAGCATTACATTTTTCATTCTGGTTCTTTCAAAGTTGTATTCATGTAGGAGTACTTGCGACTTGTCAGAGTATTCATTTCTGATGAACTAAAAATAATTTTTATTTGATCAGCGAATTTTTTTATTAATCACCGAATTCGAAAATTATAGGATTATAATTGGCTTATCTAGTTACTTTTTAGACGCTATAGTTATGGATCGATTTCAATTTGGTCCTTATAGTTTTGTATTCATGCACATGGATTTTGATGCTTCTAGAGATTCCATTTTGAATTCTTTCAAAAAAATAAAAACAAAAATAAAGATTGCATCTGGAAAATCAACTTAGCTTTTTGACAATGGTCACAATAACTCTTACATCTAGTGAATGGAAGATGAAAAAAAAGATGGAGATGGACACTCAAATCCTTGAGAAAAGCGCAGATGAGTTACATCAAAGGAGTGAGAGATGTATTATTGCAACAAAAGCCTCAGCTTAGTTCATTTATTAGTGACACTCATTTCTCTGAAGTACGACTTGTGAGCTGGAGCTGCTGTCCCTTCAAGAGACAGCTGCGTGCTGTCCCGGTCGAGGGGGTCCTGTTCTGGTCTTGCTTCGATAATCGAAAACGTTTACCACGTAGAGCTTGTCGAGTTGAAAAGTATGCAAAAAATCAGTTTGATGAGATATCATTAAGTGCCTGATCGGAATACATATAACTTACCAATAATAGGTTCTAGTAGATTTGATTCAGTGTTTCGGATCCATTCTTTTCAAGACAAAAAGGTTTCGATTAGGCACTTAATGATATCCGATTGAGCAGATTTTTTTCATACTTGTTCAACTTGACGAGCTCTACGAAGTGAACGTTTCCGATTATTGGAGCAAGACCGAAGCGCGACCCCCTTGGCCAAGACAACAGGCTGCTGCCCCTTCCGCTCCCCCAACTCCGCTTGGGCTTGTGTATGGCTATTTTCCTCTTTTTAAAAAGCTACTGCCACAAATTTGTTCTGTACATCAATATACCTTTTTCTGCCTTACTGGTTGAATCATAGAGTAGAAATTAAATAAAGTCACCCCATAAGGATTTGCAACTAGGGCTGTAAATGAACCGAGCAACTCGCGAGTTCGAGCTCAAATTTTTGGCTTATTTAGTAAACGAGCCAAGTGGAATAACAAAAGCTCAATCGGCTCATGATCATTAAGAGAGGCTTGTCTCGATTAAAAATGTTCGTTTAGTAAATGACTTTAGCTCGACTCGTTAAGGCTCGAGCCAAGCTCGATTTTTTGGCTCATTTAATAAACGTGCCGAGCTCAAGCTCGACAAAATTTAGCTCGGTTCAGTTCGATTATAGCCCTACTTGCAACCCTAGCTAAACCCCAACCTCTGAAGATTCTCTTCATACCCAACTTTCAAAACTCCTGTACTCCTACTATATTTGACCCTCTTGAGCACCAAAAGAAAGATATGGAGTACTGGAGCAGTTACACAAAAAATATTGGCAAAAGTCCTCAACAAATGCAGCAGCGGTACTTCAAGGGTATTGACATTTTGAGGCTTGATCAAGTAAAGCATTAAAATGAAGCTTATGATGAAACAGATTTGTTAAAAAGATTATTTAGTACGTCATACTCATACATGATGATTTAAATAGTCTAATGGTCAACCCGTTTAGGTCGAGTTGAGTTTTGTTCACCTTTCACTTAAGATGGTGAACATTATATTCCTTTTTATTGGTTGAAATAGTGTGAATTCCACCACAAAGTGATGTCATGCTTACCAAAAAGTGTATTGCACTGGTGTGACCTACACCATTTTAATCAATAAGAGGGAAAATAATGTTCACCCTGTTTTAAGAAGGGTGAACAAAAATTGCACTCATTTAGGTCTAACTAAGATGAGTTGTTTCCTCCCTCCTTCCTGAGTCTAGACAAGAGCAAATATAAATTGGCCATGCATATAGTAGAAAAGATAGTACTAAGTTGTTCATGACTTATCAGCTCATGTCCTAGCTAGCTCATTACTCGAAGATGGATAGGGTCCCATCTTAGGCATTCGCTTCTGTTGGAATTTGGGCCGGTCCGGGACCAAATCGGGTCGCCCATGTGGGCATGACCCGGTGACCCATTAATTAGAGAGTTCTATCTTGTCTTAGAGATAATATAGGAGAAGTTGAAGTAATTCTAATCTCTTAGGATTAGAAGACTTCTAAAGCATCTAGGATACTCTCTCTATTTATTTCCTGCAGGATGTTCATAAATGATACGCAAGAATATTGAACATGATATACACCAGAGGTATACAAAAAAGATAGAGTTCTGGGAAACTCTCTCTTTTCGATATTTCTCTCTCTCTCTGCCATTAAAGAGCAATCCGAGCTTTTGCACCGTGGAATTGAGGGTGATACTTGATCGTCGTAGTATCACTCAATTGCAGGAATTTGTCACTGTTTTGGTGTAAGACCCCGTCCCACATCGGAAGTCTACATGGATGATCTTGGGCATATAACAAACCTTGTGGGCTATTACTAGTACCTTGGGCTTAAGCTTTTGGGCCATGTGGTGTGGCTTGCGGATCAAAATCAAGGTATTGGGCCAGTAGTCTGCTTGGGGCGTTACAAGTGGTATCAGAGCCATCCATGTACACGACCATGTGGGCCTTGGAGTTTGGTTTGATTTGGTTGTTGGTTTGATTTGTATTGGTGATTATAGTGCTTAACCCCTCGCGAGGGCGCGAGGCTATAAAGTTGGGGAGATTGTAAGACCCCCTCCCACATCGGAAGTCTACATGGATGATCTTGGGCATATAACAAACCTTGTGGGCTATTACTAATACCTTGGGCTTAAGCTTTTGGGCCATGTGGTGTGGCTTGCGGATCAAAATCATGGTATTGGGCCAGTAGTCTGCTTGTGGCGTTACATTTGGTACGTGATCGTGAGTTCGTATTCCATCCACACCAAGGTCCGGTTCGGTTAAAGTTCGCAAGGTAACCCGAACCACTCGCTTCCGCACTATGGTTACGTTTTTTTGTCTAACATTGGTATCAGAGCCATAGTTGGATGTTTTCGTGCTTTTTAAGTACTTGAATAGCCATATGTATCATGTTTTAGGCGTACATATTGACTGATTTTCGTGTATGCCGGATAAGGGTCCGAAAAACATGATTTTTCAAAAGTTCTCAAAATTGCTTCAAATTTTACCAGAACGTAGTCAATAACATTTATATCATATCTGGAAAGTTTCGTGGTTATTGGATAGACCGTTTGTGAGAAAAATCAAACCCTAGTTGGTTTTTCCGAAACTTTGACTGGACAGTGTTTTTCTGTGTTTTGATTTAACATGCGGGACTTGTATCATTGTGTAGCTCTTGTTTCTAACTTTTCAACGGTATATTATAAGCTTGATTTGGAGTTACGGATCAAAAGTTATGGCAAACTGTGGGCACACGCCCCAAAAATCCCTACATTTTCAGTCTGTAAAAATCCCGGGTGCGCCCGCAGATCAGAGAGTCGCCACTCGGGTTTTGCGGAGAGTACCCAAGAAACCGTGTTTTCGAAAACGTTTGGATTACGCTTGTTTGAATTTGAAAAAGGCATGTAGACTGGACCGTCGTCACCTTCGATATCTGAGGTTCGGGAGCCAGGTTACGAGAGGGGAAGGGTTTTATGGCACCCCCTCTCGCCCAATCCGGGGATCGGTCTCTACTCAGGCATTTTGTAACACGTTTACTTTTCTCTCTCATTCGATCATTTTTAGCCAGTTAGGGCGGGGGAACAGTTAATAGGGATTAAAACTGTAACACATTTGCATTTATGTACAAAAACATGATGGATGTTTGATGTTTGATCTAAAGTAAGTATAATAGATTGAGAACAAACTCCTGTGAGTGTTCGGAACAAACTGGAACACACTGACCTAGGTGATGCACCCAGGATCGAGCCTATATGCACTGGCCAAGCCACTGCATGTAGTCATGACCTGCGTGCGCCACACCAGATCTGGCGTGCGCCGGTAAACCCACACTCACAGCTCTTGCAAACAACCCTCTGGGCTCTGGAATGGACCAGTGCACACCCAGGACAAACCACGCAGTTATAAAGACAATAAAATATAGTTACAGACAGATCAAGGGCTTAAAAGCCACCAAATGGATAAACAACCCCTTAAACAGTGAGGGGAGGAAAAGCAGAGGCTAGGGGCCTAGTTGCCATGCAAGGGCCAGCCACTGACCAAGGTGTGACTGGCGCACGCAGGTACGCGGTACCGTGCGCCAGGTGACATAACTTGGCCAGTGCTTGGCTTTGCATCATCTAGGCTCTGGAACATGACCAGAAGGCTCCCAGGGGCATTCCAAAGCAACAGAAATGAAATACTAAGTATCATAACTAAACAGTTCTAAAAGACAGAAAGCAGTAAACTGGTTTTAGCATGCTTGCAAGGTGATCAGAACATAAATATAACAAAATAAGGATGATCGGTGATCCCCACGCCAGTTTTGCCATACAGCCATGACTGGCGTACAGCACTAATGTCTGTCGTGCCACCTGATCACCACACACGGCTTTGAAGCCTTGCCAGCATTAGGGCCAGGACTGGTATAGATTACCAGCCTTGACCCTGCCAGCCCCCCTCAGGGGTCAGAACAGAAAACAGAAGCAAAAGGTGATATACCTTTGCTTGTGAGTTTGAGAAAGAACTTGAGCTTTGAGCTTGGGGTTTGAAGGTTTGAGAGATGAGTGTAGGGTGTGTTATGGACTGAATTTAGTTCTCCTTGCCTTATCTCTTAATGATGCTAACCCCTTGCAAATGAATGCAAGGGGGGTATTTATGGAGGAGAGAGGGACTGAAAATTAGTTGGCCCTTAAGGCTTGTTTGGTGGCTTAAGGGAGGAGTGAGCCTCCCATGCATTTAATGCATGGGACTTGGGTTGAAAGGTGATGTAAGAGTGGAGGGAACAGGAGGACGGCCTCAGCCACCAGAGGACTGCTGGCAAACGCCAGGTGGCACCAAAACTCCCGCGTGTTCAGCTGAAATAAAGTTGATTTGACTGGCACTGACTGGCGTACGCACCTTGTAAGTGGCGTGCGCCAGTAACTGGGGATGACTGACACGTGGCGGTGCTTCCAGCGCACGCTAGTCCACCACCAGCGTACTCTAGTAGGGTTTTGCTGAGGCCATTTGGTTCTGGCTTGAAGGTTTCGACAAAGGGTTCGGAAAGGTTCGGATGAGGTTTAAGGACGCTCAAAGCTCAAACTCTTTAACAAACTCGGGATGTTCTTGACCTTAATCATCATTGGGGAATCAAAGACCGCAAGTAAACTAATCTGGACAGTCCAGAATAGGGTGTCTACAGTAGCCCCCCTTTGACGGCACTTAGAGCACCATCGACTTGGTGTAAGTAACGTCAAAGGTTTTCTAGACACCCAAAAAGGCCATCCAGAGCAGAACATGCGAGTTCAATGATAGACGAACAATTTAAAGAACCTGATTGATTGGATTGGCGAAGCGGATAGATTGCTGTTGTTGAGAATATTGATACGCAAGCATAGGTTGACGCTGACCCTGACCTTTGATAGCCTGGTCCAGGTAAGATCCAGCTGGGGAAGATAAGCCGTGGATCGGCTCCATTGAGAAAGATACAGACATACGGACGGACCGTTGCTGATTGAAACAGGACGAGCAGATCGTCGTTGATTTGAGATGGACAGGACAGGCTGTCTCGGGGTGCGGACTCTCTTGGGGATAATCCACTGAAAGCAACTCCCGGTTTCTTGTTTGATTTGAGATTGGACGGATAGATCGTCATTGATTTGAGATTGGACGGATAGATCATCGTTGTTTTGAAATTGGACTGATAGATCGTCGTTGATTTGAAATCGGACGGGTAGATCGTCGTTGTTTTGAAATTGAACGGATAGATCGTCGTTGATTTGAAATCGGACGGATAGATCGTCGTTGATTTGATATTGGACGGATTCTGCTTGGGGAGTGACCATTCTAGGTGATAACATGATTTTGCTGACCACGGGCCTCGATTCTGATCATGGGCCGCGATTTGGGCCTCGGGCCCAGAATATACTGGCGTATGCTGATGATTTGTGGCGTGCGCTGCTTCAATACCCGAACACAGATCCGGCCCAGACCGGGCCCGACACTGTTCCACGTCGATTAAACTCCTGCAATGGCTGGCGAAACCGCCATTCTTCGATTTCGAACACTCCTAACTCTCCCAAACTTTCTCAAATCTTCAATCCCAAACTCTTTTCTCCAAAACCCATTCATCCGCGCATACCCATGGCGGAAACAGGCGGTGACAGGGGCGGCAATGGAGGAGGCAGTGATGATCAGTTGAGGGCTGGCGGAGGCGAGGTCGAGAGACCCGAAATCGACGCTCAACCCACCGCGGGGGCTTCGTCGGGCACTGGTGCAACGATTTCAGGTGGCGAGGGCGGTGGCGATGGCCATGCAGAGGAGGTCGACGGTGGCGACGAGCAGCGTACGCCGGAGGAGGAGGGGCGTACGCCTGTAGCTGTGGGACCAGTGGGTCCACGGGTTGAATGGTTGGATGCACGGAGCGGGGTGGAGGCTTTTATAGTGACCGGTAGTGGTTTGGCTGGGGCCGGCGGCAGCGGTGGTGTTGGTGAGGACCGACCGGGGTCGCCCCCGAGAGGTTCGGATAGAGGGAAGGATCTCGCAGTGGAGGAGGAGACTCCGAGGGTGGCTCATGTAGACCGGGTTGAGTTCGTGGCGCCCGCGGGTTCGTCTAGTCACGAGCCGATCATGAGCCGTGACTTGGCGGAATTTGTGGGTGACTGTGAGCTTGCTCGGTTCATGAGAGAGAGCCCTGCAGTGGTCGCGACAGTTTTGGCGGCTCGAGAGGAGAGGCTGAGGGAGATAGCCCGGTCTGACGAGGAGGAGAGACTGAGGCGAGGTGGCGGAGAGGGACCAGAGGGAGTTGGGGCAAGAGGCCGAGGGGGCCGAGAGGGAGCAGGAGGAGGGACCCGGGGCGTACGAGGTGGCAGTGGACTTAGCAGAGACCAGGGGGAAGGCCACTCGTACGTCGTTTGTGGCTGTGACGTTTGTTCCTCCGGAGCCGCACGTGTTTGTTCCGTCAGGTGCTGAGAGCTACGTCCCTCGCCAGAGGGACTACGACGAGGAGTTGGTGCTGAGAGACCCTGAGCGGCACTCGTCCAGGGGCTGGACTCAGGTACATCTTTAAACTTTACTTTAGTCTCCACTTTGTACTTGCCGTAGTTATGTATACTTTATTGCTGAACCACCAAACCTGTAATGCATGACACTTGAACCTTTGTATTTGATTCACTGTAGAGTTGGTGATACTTCGACCCAAAATGGATAGAATTGCCCATAGGATGCTTCGACTTTAGAATTCGACCATAGAATGCCTGTGGATAACTGAGATCGACTAGTAGTATGCTATATAACGTGATTCGACTGATAGATTGCCTTGAAATTTGATTCGACTTTGTAGAATGCCTTTGAAATTTGACGATCGACCAGATAAATGCCTTTGATGCTCTGACAGCTTGAATCGACTGATAGGATGCCTGGTAGTTTGATTCGACTTCGTAGAATGCTTTGAAATGATAATAATTGACTGAACAAATGCCCGGAAACGATAATCGACTGAACAAATGTGCCTTTGGTGCTCTGATAGCTTGAATTGACTGATAGGATGCCTGGTAGTTTGATTCGACTTCGATTGTGTTTGAAATGCCTTACTGATAGTTTCCTTTCTGTCTTGATTGTCGTGATGTGCAGAGAGGAGTGGCCAGCTCGCGGGGGCATGGCGGTCTAGCGCACTCGCTCGAGTTGTACCTGAGCTTGCCTGTGGGGGCACGAGAGCTGGTGGACGCGGCGGGGTTTGGTCTATTCATCCCCACGCTGACAGCGGTGAGGAGCGATCACGCCGTACTGTCTGCCCTGGCTGAGAGGTGGTGGGACACGTCGAACTCCTTCCACTTCCCGATCGGGGAGATGACGGTGACTCCGGCAGACTTTGCGGCCATCACGGGCCTGAGGGTAGGAGGTGACCCGATCCCGTTTGACTCGGGGATCCACGAGGACACCGAGGCGTTGAGGTGGTTCTTGGGCATGGTGCCTGTAGGTTATGCAGAGACGGTCTCGTACGACCAGTTCAAAAAGCACGTGGTGAAGAGGGTTCCGGAGATAGAGTTGTCAGAAGAGCGGGTCTCTGAGCTGGAGTTGGCGCAGCTAGTGAGGGTGTACCTGCTGTACTTGTTTGGGGCTACTCTGTACCCGAACAAGAGGTCTACGGTCCACTTGTCCTACTTGCCGGCCCTTTTTGACTTGAGGTCGGCTTCTCGGTTTGACTGGGGACGAGCGGCCTTGGGCACGTGCTACGGGTTCATGGGCGAGTTTTCCAGGGGGAGGAAGGCAGCAGTTGGGTACTGGAGAGTGTGGGAGGTAAGAAACCAATATTGTTTTTCCATTCTGTTCCATACTTGCGCTTTACCTTGCGTATATTGTGTTTCTGATGCCTTGATTGTTTGAAAACCTTGCAGCTGTGGGCTTACGAGGTGCTGAGGATGTACCCTCCGGAGAACAGGAGTCTGGACTTGAGGGTGCTTCCTCGGGCGATGGCCTGGGGGCCACTTCGAGTCGGGAAGAAGAAGTCGACGGAGACGCTTTCCGGTTTCAGGCTATACCTCGACCACTTGACCGGTTCTCAGGTAAGACTAGCCTTCCCTCTTGGTAGTTCATGCCTTGAAATGCTTTAATGCTGTTGCTGATGCCCTTGATCGCTTTGCAGGTGGCGTGGGACCCGTGGAGGACTGCGGGCCCGAGCTAGAGTGGTGACAGCGAGCCGGGTGCTGCTGGAGTCGGCTTTTGGGTGGCAGTGGTACTTGGGTGACCGGGTGACACGACAGTCGCTCGACTCATCCGAGTTCGTTGTCCCTGGGCCACTTCCGTCTCGTGCTTCGCACATAGGGCGGTACACGCTGAGGGAGCTGCGGCGGTTCACGGTTTCTGTCGTTGCGACTACCTTTCTGAGGTCGGGGCGAGACTACGCCGTCTACCAGAGGCGATACTTGGCGGGGGCGCTTGGAGTGATGGAGCACAGAGCAGTGCGGGCGGAGGCCTTGGTAGCCGGTGAGGAGAGGTCGGGACGGCGGGGCAGGTCAGGCCGTTCCAGGGAGAGGATTGAGTTTGCGGAGGAGACCGGGCTCACTCAGCTTTCTTGGACGCTGCCCGTGCGTGACCCTCAGGTGGAGGCTGCAGAGGTTCGCTTTGAGCCAGCCAGGACAGAGCCAGCGGAGGTCACGGGACCGGTATGATGTACTTCAGCTTTTCATTTATTCCCCGTATCATATTTGCTTTACTTTTGAACTGCCTTTGATTTTTGATACTTGTAATTCAGGTGCCACTAGAGTGGGCGAGGGAGTCCATGCGCTTGATGTTGGCCATGGAGAAAGAGTTTCACAAGATAGCGAGTGGCACTCCCTTGCAGCTGCACTACCCGCCAGCAGCTCCAACGCCTACTACGCAGCCTCAGGCATAAACTCAGAATTCTCGAATCCGATACTTAGCAACTGTGCATGTCTGTTATAATGCATGTTAGAAGTACCTGCTCTTGGTTCCTGTTTCAGCACTTAATATATATACACTATGCACAATATGGATATACAATGACTTGAATTGAATTGACAATGCAGGGACACGCTAGGACGGCTTCTAGGCGGCAGCCAGCGAGGCCAGACCCTCAGAAGGGAAAGGGGAAGGCCCCTGCTACAGTCCAGCGACCGGCGAGCACTACGCGACGCGAGGCCAGAGGTGTGGTGATCGCCCCTGGAGGAGGGTCACCACAGCCTCAGAGGGAGCTGAGAAAGAGGCCTGCCGAGGGACCTGTGAAGAAGAAGAAGAAGAGGGGAGAAGAAAAGGAGGATGAGGACGAGGACGAGGAGTCCACGTCCCTCAGCAGCGGTTCTGACTCTGCTAGCGACCCCAGGTTCCGGGTTTCTCAGAGAGTTGGCTGCGAGAGAGGAGGACGACAGCGACGACACCAATGACCTTTTTGGCGAGTGAGGGCTACCACTAAGCCTTAGATACTTTACTATCTCTTTTGCCTTTGATGCTTTGACTTGATTTTTGGGATGGGGCCTGCGTGCCTTTTGATTTGCGGGCGGATGTTGCCCAGTACATGATTTTGCTTGTTTTGCTCGGGCCGTTGTGCCGTTTCATACATTTCCACCTTTTGCTTTTAGAGATACCTGCTTTGGATAATATAATAATTGCATTTTCCGTTCATTTGACTTTTATATTGATGGTATTGATGATAGAAGTAAACAAAACAACTACTAACATCTGACATGCATTGACAAACGTTCTGAATCGACCGATAAACGCTAGGATACGTATAAGACTGATCTAGCTCGACTAAAATGGGAGGAAAGTCCCAGGATACATCGCGTATCCTTAAGACACGCGGAGGATACGGACGTTTTGGCATTAGCAGGCTGGAACGCCCAATCTTCCTTTGGAAGGGAAACTGACACTCTGAGGAGACCATACATATGTACAATGACCTGTATGAGTGGAAAGACTCGGGAAAAACGAACCAATACGAGAAATAAGCCGCAAAATGCCCAAAAATGTCACAAATCGGACATAAGACGCCAAGGATGACTCGATATAGTCCCGGACTGAAACCGACACCCCCGTACAGTCACATAGGGTCCACATAACGTGTACGGTATGAGAGAACTTGACACGAATCCTTGGAATGTACTTTGAGTCTCCGTATCCTAAGTTTTAGGAGGATACAGGCCGCCGGAGGTCCGAATTCTTCGTTAAACGTGACGTTTCCGAGCCGATGCTTCCACGCAGTCCCAAATAACATTCATGACTTGTACGAATCGACAAACCTGCCAAACGAGCCCTGGAATCGAAATTGGCTGCTTGATGACAGTTGCTGCTGCTGCTGGTATCTAGTGCAGACATTACTGGCGTGCACCAGTAGTTATGCTCTGTACGCCAGTAGTAAAGGGAGTCCTGCGTACGCTGGTAAAGTAGTGGCGCACGCCACAAAGGTACGACACAGTGCCATTTGTCTGACCAACTGTCCTTCGCCTGGCTGCCTTTTGTCTTCATCATCCCACGTTCTGAACACGGCTTCTGGCCTCCAGGAGGCAAATTCCTTTATTGTAAAGAAGGCTTGGAAGCTAGCTATTGGCAATTGCATCATCAGAGAAAATAATGCATATCTGGCCTATAAAGATGCATGCTACGTCTTGCAGAATCACAGCACCTCATTACTTTTTCCATATCCAGCACTTCCTCTGTAATTCCTCCAATGGCAAATCCCATTCCTACCTTGATCCGGCCCTGGTTGGTGGAAATGATTGGCGTCGACTGGCTAAACTTTCAATACCACGGGCTGGCTTCGTTCCGGTATCTTCGGCACGTGTCGCTCCGCCCGGCACTTTTGAGAGCCGCGCTCCGGTTTTGGGATCCGGATGTCCACGTCTTCCGTTTTGGGGATGACGAAATTTGCCCAACGGTCGAGGAGTTCCAGGCTTACCTCCGGACGTACTCCTCTCCGACGCTCGTCGTTCCTCCTTACCAAGTCAGCATGCCCAGACTGTTGGCTACTGCACTTGCTATTCCCGAAGGTCTGGCCCGCTCTATGTTAGAGGGCGGCCAAGTCCACATTCTGCAATTAATCGAGCGGTACAGTCCGGAGGGTGATTTGGGGGACATTGCCTGGCAGGCACGGCGCCGTTTCGCCCTGGTGATCTGCCTCCTGGCCGGCTACTTGCTCATTCCTGCTGACAGGCGGGTCAGTCCTCTGCTAGTGAGTGTCGCTCTTCAGATGGGAGGTGCGGATCGGCAAAACGTGATCCCTCTGGTGCTGGCCGAGATGCTCATTGGCCTGGACTCGGTGTACTCTGGGGTATCGAACGTTTTCAGCGGCAGCCCGCTACTTCTTCAGGTAAACTCATTCAGCTCACCTTTTTCCGGTTTTTGCACTTTCTCATTTTACCTCGACTCTCGGTTTAGGCTATTTGATGGCTCCTTACTTGTCTTTTCGCTCAGGCTTTATCTGGTTTCTCACTTGTCTTTTCACTCACGCAGCTGTGGTTATCCGACAAGCTGAATTTGCTGCACCCTCCGGAGGACGGCTGGAACCTTTTTCCGAGGAGAATTCACCAGCGGGGAATGAGGTACCCCGAGATGGATGTCGAAGAGTGGTATTTGTTCATGCAGGGACTGCAGCCGGACGAGATTGTCTGGAGGTGCCCGTGGCTAGAACTAGAGGAGATGACGGTTCACTCGGACGGGTTTGACAGGGTGGTGATTGCGGGGCTGACGTGATTCACTTTCTACATCCCGGGCCGCATCCTCCGCCAGCTAGGTATCCCGCAAGGGAACGTTCGCATCACGGCTGGGGATTTCTGGATCCCGAATTTCAATGCTCAGACACTCCATGGGTATGACAGGCATTGGGAGCTCAGGGCTCGGCAGGCTGAATCCCCGGACTTCACCCCAAGGCTGAGGAACGTGTACAGGCAGTGGTTAAGAGCCGATGTTCAAGCAAGAGAGAATATTGACTAACTCCGGACCACTTTGCTGTATTTAGAATAAACTGTGAGCCGTTAGGCTTCTCTAGCATTTCGTTCTGTTTTTCATGCTTTACTGGTTTTTTTAAGGTTTTCATGCTTAGCCCTTGTGTTAGAAGTTGTGATTGTATAATAAAGTTGAAAGATGGCGTGTTTCCCCTTTCGGATTCCTCAATAAAACTTCGGCTTGTCCCTTTGATTTTACTCGGATCTTGGTACGGCACTGGAACGTTTAAACCATGGATCGACTTTGATAGAATATGACCGGGTCTCAGAGTGAGACTGCCTACGTATCCCTTTTAAAGGAATTAGGTCAGAACGTAGTTCAGGCCAAGGTTCGCTCGTGTATTTTACCTCTCCTTTTAAGCTCTAACTTTTGCCTAGTGCCGCCTTCACAGGTTTTCGGCCTAGCGAGCTTTTGACTTTTGCCTATTTATTTTTGCCTAGACCGCCTTCACAGGTTTTCGGTCTAGCAGGCTGCTCTAACTTTTGCTTGGAACCGCCCACCCTTGTGGTTTTCGGCCCAACGAGCATCTCTCAGGGGTAGAAACGTTTGAGTTGATCCATGTTGACCAAAGTGCTGAATTCATTGCCGTCGAGATCGATGAGTTGAGCAGCACCCCCGGATAGGATGGTCTTGATAATGAACGGTCCGGATCGCTTTGGCCGAAACTTGCCGCGAGCATCAAACACTGGAGCCCGTATCTCTTTCGTGACCATATCTCCTTCGACTAAGCCCTTGGACTTCACCTTCTTGTCAAATGCCCGGGCGATTCGACGTTGATAGCCTTGAACATGATACAGGGCGCGAAGCCACTCAGATTCCTCCAGGCCACTCTCGACCATGATCCTTAGAGATGGCACCTCAAGCTCGATAGGAAGTACTGCTTCCATTCCATAGACCAGGGAGAAAGGAGTCGCACCGGTTGAAGTTCGAATCGACGTCCTGTACCCCCATAGCGCCAGTGGCAGTTGCTCGTGCCAATCCCTTGCGGATTCAATAGTCTTCTTGATGATCACTTCAATGTTCTTGTTTGCTGCCTCGACTGCTCCATTTGTTTGTGGACGATAGGTTATCGACCGGTGGATATCGATGCCGAATTCCTCGAAGAGGTCTAGGACCCTTCCCTTGAAATGACTCCCATTGTCTGACACGAATGCCTGGGGGACGCCATACCGATAGATGATATTCTTTCGAATGAACTGGGCTACTTGGACAGTTGTCAAGACTTTGTACGATTCAGCTTCGACTCACTTAGTGAAGTAATCTATCGCCACCAGTATGAACCTGTGACCATTTGAAGCAGGAGGTGTGATCATCCCAATAACGTCAATTCCCCACACAGAGAAAGGCCATGGCGAGGTCATGCCATACAGTTTTGACGGAGGAACATGCTGCAGGTTGGCATGGATTTGACATTTGAAGCAGCGTCGCATGTAGTCGATGCACTGGGACTCCATCGTTGACCAGTAGTAACCCTGCCTGAGGATCTTACTAGCAAGCATAACACCACTCATGTGGGGTCCGCAGACCCCTTCGTGAATTTCTTCCATTATCCTTGTTGCTTCGGCCCCGTTGACACACAGCTTGTGCATTCCGCAGTGAGACCTTCGATACAGCTTCCCTCCACAAATGATGTACTGAGCCACCAACCTTGCAGAGCAACTCAATCCTTTCTCGAAGCTCTGGCAGGGAACTCCCCTCGTTCGACAAAGTTCCAGATATCGTGGTACCAGAGTAGGCCATCATCGACATCATTGATGGCGTTGACATACTCATAAGCGGGCAAGTCCCTTTGTTCAATCACAATCGGTCGCATCCTGACTCCTACTGGAAGTTCGATCATTGAAGCCAAAGTCGCCAAAGCATCGGCGAACTGATTCTTCAAGCGTGGAATATGGGTGAAGGTCACCTTATTGAAGCGAGGAATAAGTTCTTCCAAATCTTGGTGATAAGGCTTCAGCTTTTCCTCACGAACCTTCCAGTCTCCATTGGCCTGGGAGATCACCAGGTTTGAATCTCCAATTATTTCGAGTTTCTCGACTCCAAGTGCAATAGCAGCTTCCATCCCGACGATGCAGGCCTCGTACTCAGCTTGATTGTTAGTGATGTCGAAGTTCAACTTGAAAGCGAGGGGGATATGAGCCCCATCGGGCGTAATGAGCAGTATCCCAATTCCAAAACCTCTTTGATTAGCGGCCCCATCGAAATAGAGCGTCCAGATTTCTTCGACAACTGTTAATACATCCTCGTCCGGGAAATTGAAGTCCACATCCTCAGGTCCATCGATCGGGTGATCAGCCAAGCATTCCGCCACAGCACGGCCCTTCACGGATTTCCTCGTGACATATTGGAGATCGAACTCAGCCAGCAGAAGCAACCAACGTGCTAGCTTATGGGTGAGCGCTGGCTTCTCGAATAGATACTTGATAGGATCCATCCGAGAAATCAGCTTCACCGAATAGGCTAGCATGTAGTGTCTAAGCTTTTTGGTAGCCCAAACTAGCGCCCAACACGTCTTTTCTAGAGGGGTATAACGCTCCTCACTTCCCACCATCTTCTTGCTCAGGTAGTAAATGGCTCTTTCGACCCCCTTATCCCCTTCTTGTGCCAACAAACATCCCATAGCTGTCGGGGTGACGGATAAGTACAGGATTAGAGGTCGACCAGGTGTAGGCGGCATTAGGACTGGCGGATTCCTCAGATACGCCTTGATAGATTCAAAAGCAGGTTGGCACTTCTCCGTCCACTCGAAGTGAACGTCCTTCTTGAGCAAACGGAACAGTGGTTCGCACGTCAGTGTTAACTTGGCTATGAACCGGCTGATAAACTGAACTTTTCCCAGAAAGCTTCGGACTCCCTTTTCTGATTGCGGGGGTTCCATTTCGAGAATTGCTGTAATCTTAGAGGGGTCGACCTCAATCCCCCTCACTGTGATCAGGAACCCCAACATCTTTCCTGCTGTGACCCCAAATGTGCACTTCTGTGGATTAAGACGCACGTTGTATTTGCGGAGCCTCTCGAGAAACTGCCTGAGTGCCAGGATGAAATCCTCCTTCTCCTTTGCCTTGGCAATCATGTCATCGACATAGACCTTAACCGTCTTGTGGATTAAATCATGTAGCAAAGTAGTCTGGGCCCGCTGGAAAGTGCAACCGGCGTTCTTTACCCCAAACGGCATCATCACATAACAGTAAGTACCCCACTCGGTGACGAAGGTTGTCTTCTCTTGATCCTCAGGCGCCACAAAGATCTGGTTGTATCCTGAGAATCTGTCAACAAAAGAGAGCAAAGCATGCCCCGCCGTGTTGTCCACAAGCACATCGATGTGTGGCAAGGGAAAACTATCTTTGGGGCTTGCTTTGTTCAAGTCCTTAAAGTCGACGCAGACTCGGATTCTTCCATCTTTCTTAGGAACTGGCACGATGTTGGCCACCCACTTCGGATACTCAGCAACCCTCAGGAACCCGGCGTCGATCTGCTTGTTGACCTCCTCTTTGATCTTCTCCACCCAATCCGGCCTCATCCGGCGGAGTTTCTGTTTGACCGGAATAGCCCCTGGTGCCAGCGGAATCCGGTGTTGCACGATTTCAGGATCGATACCGGGCATGTCATTGTGAGACCATGCGAAAACCTCGAAGTACTCTTTGAGCAAATCAGTCAGCGCGGTACGATCCTCGGGGAACAGAGTTGAGCCAATTTGCATCATTCGGGGGTTATCCTCGTCTTTCAAATTTATAGAAATTACTTCTTCTTTTAGAGGCTGAGCATGCCTTTCGTCTTCCCTTTCGATGAGGGAACGCAACTCAGCGGGGATGTCCCCATCGAAGTCTGTTCCTTCATCGTCAGGGTCGACACAGTTTATATAGAAGTCAGCAAAGTAATCAGAAGTAGGATCATGCATTTCATAAAACCCCAGCGGGTTGCCAAGTACAGTGGACTCGAACTCGAAATAGAAGCTATGACGTGGAGGGCCAAGAGGCACAAACTCCGACTCTGAGCTAGACCTAGACTTGACAGACTCTGTGTCAGACTCAGATACATCGTCAATGCATGTCAGACGCGGAGTGAAAATGCAATTATTTAAACTACCCTTGGCTTCCACGATGAGGGAGGTTGGATCCTCGAGGATGTCCGGCAAGTCGGGCCCAAGCATCAGCACTTCAGCTTCTTCTTCCTTGCCCACCAAACCTACTTGGGAGAACAGCATCTCCAAGTTCTCTTGATCAATGGCCAGCAGCCAGTCAGTTTCTTCCTTAGCCCGGGCCAGCTGCTTCTTGAATTCCTCCTCTGCCAGCTTATCTTTGGCTATCTCTTCCTCACTGTCGGACCAGGTGTCTGCAGCGAAGATCTCGAATCTCGGTAGCTAGGTGCCAGTCTCCGGATCCCAGAACGGTTCAGGTTGGCCTTCATAAGCGATGCTCCCTCCTTCGCGGATGAAGTGGCTGTCAGGGTTACTATAGAGGGTTCGAGGTTTTCCCGCACCTTTCCCCTTTTTGGCCTTTTTGGCCGGAGGAGTGTAGGGACTTTGCCGTTGGGTTGAGGGTTCATAGTGGTGCCAAGTGGGCCTTTGGCGAAGACACTGCTTGCTTCGACACTGCATGATGCTCTCTTGCCTTTGGGGTTGTGCACATCCTGCCTTTTAGCACTAGTTTTAGGCAAGGATCTAGTACCTTCCTTTGAGCGATTCTTGGCGTCATGGAATTCGACCAAGTCTTTGAGCATGTGAGAGAGCTTCACTTCTGAGCGTGGCTTGATTTTGGCGGTTGGAGGGTGGTAAGTTTGTGGAGTTTCTTTGATCCTGGCCTTACCAGCATTCAGTCCCAGATCTGGATTCGACATGGCGGAGGTGAAAATGTCAATCAGCCCTTGCAATAGAGCCGTCTGCTCATCCATTTTCTGACTCATTTCCTCTACAGCCTTTTTCAGCTCAACTAGCTCTTTTTGCCCTGTCATTTTGAGGTAGTCGAAGAAGATGGTATGGCTTTACGTAGGATGGATGGCCCAGTGCTAACAGTAAAGCAAAAAAGTGGACTCAAAATGTGCCCCTGTTGCGGTTTATTGAAAAATGTGTATGAATAAAAGAATTGTTAATAACATGTTGTCATCGTCGACTCAAGGGATCAAACTTTACAGATAGTTCCAACAGTCATGGGTAGGTCGATGTCAGGCAGGTTAAATTCCTCACGTTGGGAATCAGAGCCAATCTCCTTATCTAAGACCATCCGAGACAGAGCAATAAGACTGCTGTAAGATGCACTTAAGGCTAGACTGAACTAGAGGGAGCCGTTCAGGCACGGCGAACACCAGAGTTATCCCAAACTCCATGGATTTATGGTCTCCTAGACCTTGACTCAAGAAATGACATCCTATGAAGGATTGCCTTAGTCCTCAGAGATTCTTTTGAATGTGTATCCTTTGATTAGGAATGACAAGATTTGGGAGATATCAAGACAAATTTAACATTTTTCCCCCGAAGTTTCTGTTCTGGTTTCAAAAACCGTTTAGCGTAAATGACATGATACTGTAACCGAAGCGGCGTAAGTGGCATGGCGCCATTAGCCTAAGCGGTGTAAGTGACTTCGCACTATAACCTGGGTGGTGTAGGTATCACAACATTGTAGCCTAATTGTTTCGTTAAACTTCGTTGAATCCATGGTTGAAAAATGTATTGAAGACTTAATGAACTTTGATATCCCCAAAACCCCGTCGTTCCAAGGACTAATTAATTTCAACAACGTGCCTTTAAAAAGCACGACTCATCATCGGTCCAGGCAATCCTAAACAGGCTGCGCGAGCGAGTCTAAGAGTTCTACACAGGACACGAAAGCAAGCGGACGGTATAAGATGCAAGGTGAGATGTGCAAGCGGGATAAGATTACGGTTTTTCGAAGGTTGCCTCATTCCTCAGAATTTCTTTTAGGGTGTATCCTTTCTTTAGAACGATAGGTTCTAAGAGATGTCAAAATGAACTAAGTATTCAACTAGTCCTCATTCGAAGTTTCAATTTTGAACTTGGAATAACTTAGTATAGACGACGTGATACCACAACCAGAGTGGTGTCAGTGACATGGTGCCATTAGCCAGAGTGGTGTAAGTAAAGTGGCATCACGGCGTTGTTTCCTTGTTATTCCTTATTCTCCATTGAATCTTCGATTAGGTATTAGTCAAGGACTTAGTATATTTTGATTTCCCAAAGTCCCATTGTTCTAAGGACTCATGAAATTTAGACAACGTACACAAGGGTGCACGATTCTTCATCGGTTCTCGGCAACCTTTTCCAGACCGTGCGATCGAGTCTAAGAACACATGACTTGAAATTGAACAGACAGCATGACGGCATGACATGAATGAGATGCATGGTGAGATGCATAAAGCAGTAACATGTAGGCAGGACATAGCATATAATCCTACCCTGCGGGTCCCTGTCCTAGTTTGGAAGGATCTATGGCTTGCTAAGCATGTACAAAGGCCGGTTTTGGCTTGAAAAGGGTTCCCCGGACTAGAGTCAAAGTATACCTCCCACTATTGAGCGTACACCCAATAATGGTACAAACGGTAGGGATGACTCATCACGGTCGAGGGTTGCTGAGCATTCTGGGATTCCCCATCACTGGCAAGCCAGGTAGGATTGCCGAAACACAACAGCGAGGTTGCACAAGATACATATACAAAAGATAGACAATGAAACAAAATCCCTTTTGAAAATCCCACAAACGTTTTTCAAGCTTGGCTCACAAGTTTAATTGATATTTAAGGAAAGCGGGCCGTTTCGGGAACATGCCAACTTTTCCTCAAGTATCAATTAAACGTCCCCAGCAGAGTCGCCACTGTGGGCTACCACAGCCCCGGGTGAGATCGGGGCGGCCCAAAATGAAAGTCGCGCGCCTCGAGCATTTTGAAATCAATTCGAAAAATATGGTTTGAAGAGTCGCCACCCGGATTTGTGGTTTATCACCCGAGAAACCGTTTTGATTGAAAATGATTGATTGAAATTGAAAACCAGAGATCAGTTTCAAGGGTCCGGAAGCCATGTTACGAGGGGGGAAGGGTTTTACGGCACCCCCCTCGCCCGATTCGAAATCGGTCTCTACTAAACGTTTGTGGGATTTTTAAAAGGGATTTTGTTTCATTTAACAACTAGCAGATATCCACAGTTATACCAAATAAGAGGTGTATACTGGTGCATGTGTACAGTAGAGGGTGAAATGGCCATGCAAAATACAAGATAACTGAAAATGCAGCCTGTTACTGTTTTCACTCTCGAGCGCTCAGGAGTGGTCCCGAGCGCTTGGGAGTGCTGACACTCTCAACCTGCAAAACTTTGTTAGCACAGACAGAATATAATGCTAAAATGGGAACTGAAATGTTATTAAGTACACTACTAGCTCAACAGAGGACTTGAAAGACTGAGCTAAGCCTTCAATCTTTCAGATCATGCATCCCTACCTTGACAAGACTAGATCTACAACTTTTAAAGAGCAAATGGCTACACTTATGCATTCAGAAATCAGAGAACACAGCAGACTGGGAAAATGGAATGCAATGGCATGCATGCACTCCCGAGCGCTCGGGAATGGTCCAGAGCGCTTGGGAGTGTGATGCATGTCAGCTTTGCTTCAAACAGGAAATGATACTGACCCGACATGCAAACACCCTTGTTTTGATATTTCCCAAGAGGAAATCATCTTTTAACTTTGGAAAAACCTTATTATACATGAAAACTTGTAAGAAATGCTTCTGTTTTGGGGGAAAATGATTTTCTGTGCATGCATGCCAAAATGAAACCACTTCTTTTAAGAGTGCACCTCATTCCCAGCCTACTGTATGACAAAGAACCATGCATGAAACTGGGAACAGTCCCGAGCGCTCGGGAGCACTCTCGAGCGCTCGAGAGTGTTTCCAGTAAGGGTTTTGATAAAACATTTTTTGTACCCCATTGCTCTTGTTTTTACACTAGGGTCTCCCAACCATGCACCCAGTATTGAAGACTGGGTCAGGCTGAGAGACCCCCCTCAGAAGGGAAAAATAGCCTCTTTGGTTTGAGATTGAAGGTAAAGATCTCTACCTTTTTGTTGGAACTTTGCTCTTTGAATAGCTTTGAAATGTGGATGAAGAGAGAAGAATACAAGAAATCAGAAGCTTGGAGTGTTCTGGATTTCCTGCATTTTCCTTGATGATTTTTGAAAGCTTTTGAAGTTTGAAAAGTGAGTTTGAGTTTGGAAAACCTTTGCCTTGAGCAAGAGAGAGAGGAGAGTGGTTCTAGAGAGAGGGAATTTTTGCGGTCTCCAAGCCCCCTTTCTCAGCTGAAGTCAGGCATTTATATAGGCCAAGATAACCTATAGTTTGCAACATGAAATGAATTTGAAATAAAACATTTGGTTGGGGGGAAAATCTTCTGGCTCTGACTCCTTCTGAGGTTGAGTGCTTGACTTAACTCTCAGCCATCTGAAGGTGACTGCAATGATGGATTGCATGGGTAGTGGGGAGCCCTGCCATCCATTGGGCAACACATCAGTCTCGAGCGCTCGGGAGTGAGCCAGGCCAACGGTTTTGGAAAATGGTTTGGAGCGCTTGGGACTGCTTCCAAGCGCTTGGAAATGATTTTGACCATTTTTATTTCCTTTTCAAATCCTTCAAGGAGCAAAGCTTCAATCGGTACGAGGCTTGTTTCGATCCAAATTCATCATCGGGGAGCCTCCGGGCCACAAATCAAGAAATTTTGACAAGTCCAAATTGGGGTGTCTACAGCACCCCTCCTACTAAGAAGGTGAAAGCTTATGTTGGCCCTTCTGTGCTAGGCAATTATCAGGAAGCCCTTGAGCGTGCTTCTGGGCTGCTTTGTGAAGCTGATAAAGAGCTAATGGCGGAGATGTCTCTCCAGACAGCCGAGGAGGAAATGTTGGTCGAGCTGGCCATGGTATGTTCCTCTTTTCTGCTTTTGATTATTCATTGTTTCTTCGTTTGATTCTTTCTCTCATTTTGCAGGCTGCGGCTCGTGGCCGATATCTTACCTCCCAAAGCCATAACCTGGGAAAGCAAGTGGTTACCCTCACAGAAGCCAACGAAAGGCTTACAAAGCAAGGTGCTTCCTTGGCTGCAGAGCTCCAGAAAGTGACCAAAGAGAGAGATGATGCGCTCAAATCGAAGAGAGGCTTGGAGGAAGAGAGAGACACTGCTGTGGCCATTGCTCAGAGTCTGGAGCAGAAGATTTCTGAATGGGACATGGAGATGGAGAAATATAGGACCATGAGTCTGAGGATGCTTGAAAAGGTGAAGAATGCTTGTAGGGAAGCCATTGAGCTCTTCCTGCAGTCCCCCGAGTACCATCAAGACGTCACCCAACAATATTTTGATGGGTTCGAAGCTATGAGGAGTCGGGCAGCCTTAGCTTTCCCCAATTTGGACTTCTCCAAATTTGAGGTTGATGATGAAGAGGGGCCCTCATGCCTTGACGGGGGACAGAAGGGGGAGGAGGAAGGCGATGAAGTGGCATCCAAAGACACATCTATCCCGAGCTCTTCGATTGCATCCCTTCTCCAAACTCTAGAGAAAGTCTCTCTCCCTCTTGAAACTCCAACTCCAGCAGTAACACCTCATGGCCCATCATCTGGTGATAAGCAGGCTATTGACAGTTCCACCCCGGGCCTTTGAATGGCCTTTGAAACTTTTAATTCACTTGGGTCTGTACCTGAACACTTTTAAATACTTTCGTACTTTGGCTGTGTTTGTTTTGGGAGTGGCCTTTGGTTTGGCCTTAACTCCCACTTGGCTGGGTGATCTCAAAACTTTTCTTGATGATTGATGAGGATGATCTCAATGAGATCATATTTTGGGGCCTTTTAGAGGCTGTTTTGTTTGGTTAACATGACAGGTACAGGTGCGGATTGAAAATGAAAGAATGCTTTCACTTCATGCTATGGCATTTTTCAATAGTCTTTGTGCATGTTGTGTTTATGCGTACATACATTTTGTAGATTTTGCCAATTCTAACCCTTGTTATTGTTGTGCCAAGCTCTTGAGCTTTAGATTTTTAGCAAAGGGGCAAACCCTTTGTGGTACCAAGATTTGAAGCTAGGGATTCTATCCTTCTGTTTTGGAAATTCTTCCTTTAAGCTTCTTTTATTGCATAGTTATACTACATCTTACTCCCCTAAGTGTGTGAATTGCTTGCGTCCAAACAATTGAGACACTAATTTGATTTTCCCATGGGATATCTATTAGGTGAGTTATAATTCCGAAGATTGCATAGTTGTTTTGCGCCTATGAGCTTGGAAATTTTTCCTAAGCTTTATTTATTGCATAGCTGTGCTACGTCTGTGAGCTTGGAATATTTTTCCTAAACTTTATTTATTGCATAGCTATGCTACGTCTGTGAGCTTGGAAATTTTTCCTAAGCTTCGTTTTATTGCATAACTGTGCTACGTCTTTGAGCTTGGAAATTTTTCCTAAGCTTTATTTATTGCATAGCTGTGCTACGTCTGTAAGCTTAGAATATTTTTCCTAAGCTTCGTTTTATTGCATAGCTGTGCTACGTCTGTGAGCTTGGAATATTTTTCCTAAGCTTCTTTTTATTGCATAGCTGTGCTACGTCTGTGAGCATGGAAATTTTTCCTAAGCTTCGTTTTATTGCATAGCTGTGCTACGTCTGTGTCACGCCCTCGATTTTCAACATAAATATAAAGGGTTTTCGTGAGCTTGAAAATTTTTCCTAAGCTTCGTTTTATTGCATAGCTGTGCTACGTCTGTGTCACGCCCTCGATTTTCAACATAAATATAAAGGGTTTTCACAAATAATTCCTCACATTATTTCATACGATACTCAAAAGATTACAGTATTTCCATTCCCATAATCATAGTTCCAAGTCCATTAGATTTCCAAATCTTACATCATTGGCTTGACGGCCCCAAATTAACATAAGTATCATGTATCAAAGAGTTAACGGTTTACAGATATTTCTTAGTCAAAGAATTACAACTTAAGTTACAAATACATTTTTCAAAAGAAGTTTATAAAGATGAATAAGTAGCTCCTTTGGTTAGCTTTCAAAAAGAGAAATCCACACTCCAAGCACTCCAGTCGTGCATGCTATTGTTCCGGGTTAGTACCTGAAAATAATATAAGGCTTGAGCTACACTAGCCCAGTAGAAAAGTCTACGCAAACTCTACATGCAAATGAACAATACGGATGAACAAATGATAAAAACCAAATGACAATAGAGATAAGCATAACTATCTTGATCAACTATCCAACTATCGCCAAACCATCATCTCGTGCAGTATCATATTCTTTCTCATTTCCCCTTTGTTCATAGTCGAACCCTTTATCAAGAAACTTTTCTTTTTGATATCAAACAATTTAGAGAAAACTCATGACCATTGTAGGCCGAGCTCCGTTGATTCGGGCTGAATACCGGAGTCCGTTGATTTGTGCCCAAATACCGAAAACCGTTGATTCGCTCAAGAATGCCGGAGGATTTTATATCAAAAATCCTTTTAACCAAAATCAAATCCCATAATTAACTTCATAAACCAATTTACGTATCATTAAGAATTTGAGCCGATGCTCCTGCCAGGCACTTACTCGATAACGAGCCCTGAAGACAAATGATATGAGCATTTAGCTCCTGCCAGGCATTTACTCATTCAAGAGCCCTGAAAGTATATATGAGCATTTAGCTCCTGCCAAGCATTTACTCATTTAAGAGCCCTGAAATAAATTATATGAGCATATAGCTCCTACCAGGCATTTACTCATTCAAGAGCCCTGAAATAAATTATATGAGCATATAGCTCCTGCCAGGCATTTACTTATTCAAGAGCCCTGAAAGACTCTTTGTGTCCATTTGTTATCCATTATCATTCCACTTCTCATTCACAAACATCATGTCGTTCAATCGAATCCAAAAGCCATCTAATCAACCACATGGTATTACAAGACCAACAATCTACCATATCACATATAATCAAATACACACGTCCTCACCGTACCTCTAAGTACACCCTCGTACCTTCACATACCACATATTAACCCACGACTAGACTCTGCGATGCCTAGTCTTCTAATTTCTTTACTTGGAGTCCGTAAAGCGTATGCTAAAGGATTCTACGAGTCGAGAGAAAACGAATTGCAATACTACTCATCGGATCCCTAGACATGTTCAGGTGCATCGTTTGTATTTCAATGTGTAATAACATCCATTTCTCATTTCTTAACACAACGAGTTCACTCTAGTCCACTGGATACCACTCTAAGTGTGAAGTAAATAATGCTCTACAAAACACTTAGAAAGAATGTGCAAACAAACCCATTAGAATCGATGAAAAGCTTCAAAATGTGATTTGGAAGATATAGGAAAGCAGCTGAAAGACACTGCAGCAGCTCAATCTCCTACCGGTAGGTAAGAGGTGAAAACTCCTACCGATTGAAACTGGAAACAGAAAGGTCAACATTTGAACGAACCTTGACCTACCGGTAGGTTTTCCAGTAAACTCCTACCGGTTGAAACTGGAAACAGAAAGGTCAACATTTGAACGAACCTTGACCTACCGGTAGGTGAAAGTTTCTACCGGTAGAAGATGAATACGTTGAGCAGCTTTTGAGCTGCTGCTGTACGTTTGAGCTAGTTATGAAAACTTGTTCTACCGGTAGATGGGAAGTTCCTACCGGTAGGAAGAGTATCTTACAAGCGATTTTTTTTTACAGAAATTTCAGATTTTGATCCAATCTCAATAACAACTAATACAAGCTTGAGAAGGGCATAGAAACACTCAAATAACATATAAAGAGAGGTAGAATTCCCTACCTCGAAGTCGAAGCACGAAACCCAAGAAGTTACAAGCCCTAGCTTTCCGAATACCTTGGCCCAACCGGAATACAACTCCTCCGAGCTCAAATTAGCGAGATACGGACCACAATACACGTAGGGATGAAAGATTGAAGGTTGATTTGAGTGGGTTTTGAGTTGTTTTGGTGAAATTTGGGTGAAGGAGTGAGAGAGAGAAAAAGAGCCGAGAGAGGGAGAGAGATCGGGAGTTAGAGAGAGAGAGAGTGGGATTGGGGATTTTAATCCCCTGCACCCCCACACACACATATATATACTAGGACACACACTAATCACACTTGCACTCCCTCCACTTTCAATCTCTATCATTTAAGCCCCAATATCAAATAAATCCAACAAATTTTATATTTATTCAATCTTTGAATATTAATAAAACCTTTAAACGATTTCCAAAAATACGAGTCTCTACAGTTTGTGAGCTTGGAAATTTTTCCTAAGTTTCGTTTTATTGCATAGTTGTGCTACGCCTGTGAGCTTGGAAATTTTTCCTAAGCTTTATTTATTGCATAGCTGTGCTACGTCTGTGAGCTTGGAATATTTTTCCTTGGGATAACTATGAGTTATGATTCCGTAGGATTTTGCCCTTGTTTTTCAAAATATGCAAGGTTGAACCGAAGGGTTCAACTCTTGGTATTAAATAAAACAATCATTTCAACTGCCCGAGGTACGCGGGTGTGTAACCTCCCATTATTCTAAGCAGATGAGGTGGTTGTTTTAATTACAGCTTTGATTATGATCATGCCGATTGGTTTAGCAAGCGGTTAATGAACCGTCTGAGTTGTGCTATAAAAACCAGTAGTTGTTATGGATTACTCCACATTCCTCAATCAAATTCAAGTTGCAAATGGCAAACAATGATCGAATTTCTGAGTTGTGCGAGGAACTGCAAAGCCTGAAGGCAATCATTAATGGGCTATCTTCGAAGATGGAGGCCATGGCGGAATCCATTTCTGTCATGGAGAAGACGGTCCGCATGGTGCTGATAGCCAATTGGGACCAGTTGGAGGCTTTTCGAGGGCAACCAGCGCCGCCAATTCCTTCCCCTCCTAGGGAGGGAGGTAGTGATTAGGTTGCAACTTTGTGGGTTTTACCCACAAAGTTTTTATGTAAAAGCTGTCCACACCCTTTGGGGTGTGGATTTATTAATAAAATTTGAATAATTTTATTCTTCTGCTTGTCTTTTTCAATATCATGCGTACAAGAAAATTGAACAATCGTCCCTCGTGGGGAGTTTTATTGGCCACAGGGGCTAACTAAGAGAACACGTGGTCCTAATGAAAACAACTTTGTTGCTAAAGTTTTATTGAAAACAAAAGTTTCCTAAAAACATAAACAAATTTCCTAAAAACAGGAATAAACCTTCATTGTAAGCACCTACTTGTAATACTTTTTGAGATGCTCTGCGTTCCATGAATTTGGCAGCTCTTTTCCCCTTAGGGTTGCAAGCCTATATGCACCAGCTTTGATATGGTGCAAAATCTGATAGGGCCTTTCCCAGTTTGGGCCGAGCTTGCCCACCTTCTTTCTCGTTGGATCAACTTTCCTTAGGACTAGGTCACCAGCTCGAAAATCTCTTGGCCTAACCTTTGCTTCATGGTACTTGACCATTCTTTGCTGGTACACGGCCACTTTGGCCATTGATGTCTCCCTTATTTCTTCCAAGAGATCCAATTCAGCCCTGAGATCTTCCTGGTTGTCCGAGCTTGCGGTCCTGTAATTAAGGAGTTCAATTTCAATTGGGACTACTGCTTCAACCCTAAATGCAAGAGAGTATGGAGTTTCTCCAGTTGCAGTCTAGGGTGTTATACGATATGCCCATAGCACATTATAAAGTTCGTCTGGCCAATCTCCTTTGGCCTCTCGTAGCCTCTTCTTAATCCCCTTCTTGATTGTTCGATTTGTTACTTCTACCTATCCATTGGCTTTTGGGTGAGCCTTGGAGGCATAATGTACATGTATTCCCTTGGAAATACAGTATGCTTTGAACTGAGCATTATCAAATTGCTTTCCTCGGTCTGTGACTATCACTCGTGGTAACCCAAATCGGCTTATAATAAATTTCCATAAGAAATTAATTGTAACCTCTGTTGTGATTGTGGCCAGCCCCTTAGCTTCGACCCACTTTCTAAAGTAATCCACAGCTATAATGGCATACTGGACCTGGACTGCTGCCATTGGAAGTGGGCCAATTAGGTCTACTCCCCACTGGGTGAATGGCCAAGGTCCTTTCATTGGAGTTAAGACTGTGGATGACCCATGAATGATGTTTGCAATGCATTGGCACTTTTCACATTTTTGGACCATAGAGTTGCAATCCTTTTGCATGCTTAGCCAGTAATATCCCAACCTAAGGAGTTTGTAGGCTAACATGCGACCACCTTGGTGATCCCCACATACTCCTTGGTGGACTTCTTCCATAGCCTTTGTAGATTCTGCCGTGGTCAAACATCTAAGGTATGGTAGTGAGAAGCTCCTTCTATATAGCACATCTCCCATCATCAGGTATTTTGCAGCTCTGATTTTGAGTTGCCTAGCTTTGACATTATCGTCTGGTAGCGTCCCATTCATTATGTAGTCAACTATGGGACCTGTCCATGAATTGTTGTAGTCGATAGCTTGTACCTATACGTCCGGGGCAAAGATGCTTGGTAACTCCAAATATCGTACCGGTGCATTCCGTGGAATAGCGTCTTCTTTGGCCGTGGCCAGCTTCGCCAAATAATCAGCTTCAATGTTCTCCTCCCTTGGGATCCTGACAATGTTAAAGCCTTGCAGCTTTGCAACTTGGGCCTTTACTTTATCCAAGTACTTCTGCATTACCTCTTCCTTCACAGTATATTCTCCCAGGACTTGTCCTACGACCAACTGTGAATCACTTTTGGCCAACACATGGTTAGTACCAACGGCCTTAGCCAGCTCCAAACCTACCACGAGAGCTTCATATTCAGCCTCGTTGTTGGTTGCTTTGAACTCAAACCTAAGCGCGTAGCTCAGGCGCCCTTTTGGAGATGTTAGAATTAAACCAGCTCCGCTTGCTTCTTTGGTTGTCGATCCATCAACCTGAAGGACCCAAGGTTTAGGTTCTTCCCTGGGGAGCTCCTCTGGTTCTGGATATGTGTATTCTGCAAGGAAGTCTGCAAGCACTTATGCTTTGATGGCAATATGAGGCTTGTACTCTATATCATACTCGCCAAGCTCTATTAACCACTAAATTAACCAGCCAAATGTCTCAGGGCAGTGGAGAATTCTTCGAAGTGGTTGATCCGTTAGTACTTTGATTAAGTGAGCTTGGAAGTATGGTCGTAGCCTTTTAGCCGCTATCACCATGGCAAAGGCTATCTTTTTAGCTCTCGGATATCTCATCTCAGCTCCTCGCAGTGCCCTACTGGTGTAGTACATTGGGAGCTACATCCCTTGCTCCTCCCTTACCAAGACTGTGCTAACAGCGAGGGGGGAGACAGCAAGGTACAAGAACAGAACTTCTCCTTCTTTAGTCCTACTAAGCAGTGGTGGGGATGTCAAATATCCCTTCAATTGGTTGAAGGCTGCTTCTTCTGTTGCAGTCCATTCAAAGGCTTTCTTCAAAACCTTGAAAAATGTTTGACACTTATCAATTGCTCGTGAGATGAACCTGCTCAGTGCGACATGTCCCGTTAGCTTCTGGATCTCCTTGATATTCTAGGGTGAGCGCATGGTGAGAATGGCCTAGATCTTTTCAGGGTTTGCTTCAATCCCCCTTTGAGACACCATGAAGCCTAAAAACTTCCCTGAGGAGATTCCGAAGGCACACTTTGTC
The DNA here is from genome assembly GCA_018127125.1 of Rhododendron griersonianum. Taxonomy (NCBI): domain Eukaryota; kingdom Viridiplantae; phylum Streptophyta; class Magnoliopsida; order Ericales; family Ericaceae; genus Rhododendron; species Rhododendron griersonianum. The sequence continues at coordinate 7,580,586 of CM030798.1, read as the reverse complement.
GAGTTAAGCTTCATTTGGTATTTTCTGAGAACTTGGAAGGTTTCTTCCAAATCCACCACATGGTTATGTGCCTTGGCACTTTTAACCAGCATATCATCTACGTACAATTCTACGTTGTGCCCGATTTGTTGCTTGAATATTTTGTTGACTAGCCTTTGGTACGTCGCCCCTGCATTCTTGAGACCGAAGGGCATTACTTTGTAACAATATAATCCCCTATCGGTGATGAACGAGGTTTTCTCTTGATCTCCTTCATGCATTTAGATTTGGTTATAACCTGAAAATGCATCCATGAAGCTTAGGAGCTCGTGCCCTGCTGTAGAATCCACCAAGGAGTCAATCCTTGGCAGAGGAAAGCTATCCTTTGGACATGCTTTGTTAAGGTCAGTGAAGTCTACACACATTCTCCATTTTCCATTGGCTTTTTTTACCATAACCACGTTGCCTAGCCAATCGGGGTAGAGAACTTCGCGGATAGATTTCGCTTGTATGAGCTTGTCTACCTCCTTGGCCGCAGCTTCGTTTCATTTTGGAGCGAATGTCCTCTTCTTCTGTTTAACAGGGCGTACCGTGGGATCCACATTGAGTTTGTGGGATATGACCTTTGGGTCAATTCCTGGTATGTCCTTGTGCGACCATGCAAAGACGTCTTTGTTCTTTCTTAGGAATTGCAGCAGCTCTGCTTTTGCTACCGAGCTCAATCCTGTTCTGACCCTCACTGTTTTTCCAGGTTGCCCTGGTTCTAGGAGTTCTTCCACGAGCTCTTCCATGGGCTCTCCATGTTGGAGCTTCTCTTCATCTCGTGTGTCGAGACTTTCTATATTCATTGTGATGTTGGCCCCCCTAAGTTAGGTAACATAACATTCCCGTGCTGCTTTCTGATCTCCTCTGATGCATGCAATTCCTTCTGGCGTTGGGAATTTTTTCATCAAATGATACGTGGAGATTATTGCCCCGATTTTATTCAAAGTTGTCCTCCCTAGTATCACATTGTATGCTGAAGGACAGTCAACTACTATGAAATCTATCATGCGTGTAATCTGACTTCCTTCTTCCCCCATAGTGATTGGTAGGGCTATTTGACCAGTTGGATAAACGGGCGTACCTGCAAATCCAACTAGTGGTGATGTCATAGGCCTTAGCCTTTCTCGTCCAACCTTTAGTTGGTCATACGCATGGAGGTAGAGGATGTCGGCTGAGCTTCCGCTGTCTATCAGTACCCTGCGTGTGAGGTAGTTTGCTACGACAATGGTTATAACTAGGGGGTCATCATGAGGGATCTGGACTCCCTTGATATCTTCTTCCGAGAAAATAATGGGTATCTCTTCCTTCTTCTGGAATTTGTTTGGCCGGCCAACTGTGTTGACCTCCAAATATTCCTCTGTTCTCAATTTCCTAAGGTGAGCCTTCCTAGCGTTGCTAGACTCCCCACCTCCGGCGAACCCCCCATGGATGACCTTGATTTCTCCAATGGGACCTGACCGAGGCATCGTGCCATCTCTACCTTCCTTGCTTGTATCTTCCCTCCTGGATTGTTTCTGGTACTTCTTTGTCACAAAACGTTGAAGTCTTCCTCTTTGAATCAGATCCTCAATCTGTTGCTTTAGGTCAATACAATCATCCGTGTTATGACCGTGATCTTTGTGGAACCTGCAGTATTTGTCCTTAGCTCTCCTATTAGGATCAATCCTCAACTTTTTGGGCCATTTGAGGTCTGGATCATCTTGTAGGTTGCTAAGGATTGCTCTGTCGTAGCTATGAGCGGAGTGAACTGCTTGTACCAGCCTTGAGGCGGTCCTCCTGTTCCTCCCCTTTTGGGGGAAGATCTTAAGTCCACCTTCTTGTTTTTTGGTTCGCCTCCCGTCTTGCGGGTGGATTCTCCTTTTTTCTTGTCAGGTGGAGGGAATTCGCCAATCTGCGATGGCCCTGCTTGGGGATCAAAGCCATCACGTGTACGTCTTGCATAAACAGCTTCCTCCGCATTCATGTGTTTCTACGCTCTGAGCATAAGCTCTGCCAGAGTTTTGGGTGGTTCTTGAGATAAGAGGTATAGAAACTGTCCTGAGTATAGTCCAGCTATATACGCAGTTATGCTCACACTATCGTCAGCTTCATCTATTTGAACCACCTCTTTGTTGAATTTGGTAGTGTATTCTTTTAACGACTCCCATCTTCCTTGTTTCACCGTCGAAAGGTGTGTTGCTGGTTTGCCGTAGCGTTGACCAGCGATGAAGTAGCTTACAAAGCTCGTGCTAAGCTCTTTGAAACTACGTATGCTTCCTGTAGGGAGTTTATTAAACCATGCTCGAGCACTCCCTTTGAGAGTAACAGGGAATGCCCGACACATGACCTCGTCTGTTACTACTTGAAGATGCATCAGAAATTTGTACGTTTCTAAATTATCCAATGGGTCTGTGGAGCCATTGAATGTCTCTAACTGGGGCATCTTGAATTTCCTTGGAAGAGGCAGCCCCATGACTTCGGGCGTAAAAGGTGAGTCCATGTTCTGCACCAACTCTTCCACTGTAGCGGGAGTTTGTGCTTTGATATGTTTCATCAGTCTTTCGATCTGGTCTTGCATTTTGAGCAATGCCTCTTGATCGTGGGGCAACTTTTCTGTGGGTGGCTTGCCATACTTCTTTCGATTTTGGCTTTCCTTCTCTCTGGATTCACCTTCTTCCCTGTCATTCTCTTCGTCTTATCGACTGTGTCGTAAATTTAGGATGCTTGGCTCGAAGATTTGCTTTCGTAAATCTGCATTTTCTTGCATCGCTGTTTGTAACTCTTGGGTCAATGTTTTTATTTGCTCCTGCATCTGAGCAAACACTTCCGGGGCTAATTGATCGCCCCCAACTTTGTTTGCTGCGGTGGCCTTGGCCGCTTCCGCCGCCTTGGCGACTTTATTGGCAGCTACGATGGCCTTGGTAGCCTTGGCTGTTTTGACGGCTTTGGCAGCCTTGGCTGCAACGGCGGTCTTGGTGGCGTCGTCGACGCTCATTTTGGGGGGTCTGAAGCCATTGTCGTTCTGCTTGATCGGGTCTCTACCATACAAAACTATTCACTATAAGAAAAAAATCTTTCCCACAGACGGCGCCAGCTGATGAATCAGCTTTGTCTCTAGCTCCGACCTGATCCTGCAAAACAAAGCAAGAGCTCAAGTCACTGGTGTGGTGGCGTGCCAACCACCACTACAAGAAAAATTACATTGGGTGACGAATGAAAATCGTCACAAATTGCATATTTTTCGTCACAAATAATATAGGTGACGAAAAAAAATTGTCGACTAAAGGTTGTCGAGGATTCCTACCTGGTGACGAAATCTAATTTTCGTCACCTATAGTGCCTTTTCATGACGAAATATTTCGTCACCAAAAAGTGAATAATTGGTGACAAAAAAAATTTCCTCGCTGATGAAGCAGTTTTGAATCCGGCATAGACCTGATCATGCAAAACAAAGCTGAAGTAAAAGTCACCGGTGTGGCGGCTTGCCAACCACCCTCCGATGCCTAAGTCAGTATTGAACTTGCTATATGGTAGGAGAATTGAGATTCTCGGGTGTCAGTGGACGTACCTCTATTGGAGTTTTACCGTCGCTTTTTATAGGCATTTGATGGGAGGTTGAGTCCTAGTAGGACTGCATTCCGGGGATATCTGGATTGCTTCAGTGGGGTGAGTAGAGTCCCGCCTTAGCTGGAACTCCACGAGCACCCTGCTTTAGCATGGAATCCTTATCCGATGTTTGTTGGTGATTAGGATAAGCATACTGTGCTTATCTTACTGGTTCTTCACCCTTATCCCGTAGGATTTGGGTTTAATCGCATGATGTACCCGGTGGGTTTGGATCAGCTTCGTGTCATAGCTGGTCCCATCTGAGGACTAGCTTTGTGTCATAGCTGGTCCTCAGATCCAGCTCCAGCTCTACCTTTTAGGCGTAGCTGGCGCCCTCTTTCCTTGTTGTAGGTGTTGTTCTCCTGGGGAGCTTGGGCAAAGCTGATACCTACTCCCCAGGTCCGTGCCCGTGGCAGAGCTGGCCATACCAGATTTTATCCTACTTACCAGGTACTCCCCTGTTTCTAAGCTCCATCCCTTAGCTGGAGGTTAGAAACATAGTTCAGACCTGAATGGCGGTTGCCGCTTTTCCTCTCCTTTTGAGGTTTTAAATGCAATGTTGGATCGTGGGACAGGTGTTGATATCCTTGCTATCCTGGTGCTTAGAGGTGGACGACGAGGATCTAGGAGCGTTTATCGGGATTTGTGCTGTGACGCTTAAGCTGGTTCAAAAGCTCTGATCAAGATTTCTGTAGTTCGTGTTCGGATCATCCCAGGCGATTTTTCTGCACGAAAACCCTTCTTCTTCGTTCTTCCTCCGTCGTCTTTTCTAGAGCCCGTCTCCCGTAGGTACGTTCCTTCTCCCTTGCTGTTCTTGTCTTCTTTTCATGTTAGATTTCCCTTTTCTTGGTACAGAAAATCCGAGCCCAGAGTGGGTTGTTCTTGGGAGGTTTGTTCATGCTAGACTAGCGTATTTTGCCTCCTTTAACCCTAGTCCTGCTGTTATAGAGGATTTTGCCCCATACTCTGTTGTTCTCCAAAACAGGGTCTTCCGTGATCTCTTTAGTTCTTCAACTTCTTTACACCCTCGATCATCTATTATAGAACCAATGTCGGGGGACGCTCTTGATTTCTCCTCGATTCTTCAAGGGGAAGAGTCGTCGGTTGATGAGGAGGTCCCATTGCATCGTAGCAATGTGGGTAAGGCGTCTTTGCATGCGAGTCGTTCTGGTAGTGTTAAGCCCTCTTCACCTCCGTCGTCGTCGACAAGTCCCACTAGGGTTCCAAATTTTTCAGCTTCTTTGATTCCTTCGACGATTACGAGTGAAGAGTTAGCCGTGGCTAGGGTTAGATTTTCAATTCCGTCTTCCGTGACTCTCAGAAAGCCTTTGGGGTCTGAGCGAGCCTGTTCTATTGTTGAGAACGAGACGTGCGTTTACGTCGGGGCTTTAGAAGGGGGGCTTCGAGTGCCCTTCCCTACCGTGGTTAGGGAAGTATTGAGTTTTCTGGGTTTGGCTCCTGGCCAAATCGTTCCCAACTCTTGGCGTTTACTGATCTGCTGTGCTGCTCTTTGGGGAGCCATGTCGGATGGTCTTACGCCTCTGACGAAGGGGCCCTTTCTAAACCAGTTCCAAGTAAAGGAGGCTCCTGGGGGTGTAGGATGGTATTACTTTGCCAAGAGACCTGGCGGAGGAGAATTGGTCAATGATCTTCCTCACGTCCATAGAAACTGGAAGGATAAGTTTTTCTTTGTTGGTGGAAATGGATGGGAAGTTTTGGACTGGGAAATTGGGTCTTATATGCAGCATGCTCCCTCTAGATGGGGGGAGCCCATTGCCAGTTGTAAGCTGTGGCTTTCTTTTATCTCTCTTTGGAACTTGCTTTTAGCACTTCCTTGTTTTTAAAGATCTCTGTTTTATGCTTTTATGCAGCTCGTGCCTCGTATCCCTCGACCCCAGCTATAGAAGCAGAACTGAAATTAGCTCGGAGCTACGAGATTCATAGCTGGGATTTGCTTATCACTCCGGAATCTTTGGCCACCTATTTGCTGGGTCCTGAAACATCTAGTGAGGCTTTAGCTCTTTTGAGAGGTATTCCCAGTTTCTGTTTAGGCATTTTAGATTGCCTGCTGACTTTTCTTATCATTCTCCCTTGATTCCTTTTCAGAGGAAGAAAGAGAGGATATAGGGATGGCGCCAAAAATGGACAAGAGTTTGCTGGCTCAACTAAAGGCTGAGAGGGTAAAGCAGTCGCCTGGAGGTGGAGCTCCAAAAAGGAAGAGCTCACGTCTCCAGAAGGAGCTGAATGTTGAAAGTTTCTTGGATGCTGACTTCTCAAGAGATCCCTCTCTTGACTTAGTGGTTGAGCTGCTTGAGGTGGATGGTGGTGATGTTTCAAAGAGGAAGGCAAAGGGTACGGCCGTGGAGGGTACCCCTGCTTCCAAGAAGATGAAAGTTGTTGCTGGTCCTTCTACTTTGGCAAATTTTCAAGAGGCCTTGGAGCGTGCTTCTGGGTTGCTCTGTGCTGCTGACAAGGATTCAATGGCGGAGATGTCTCTCCAAGCTGTGGGGGAGCTTATGTTGGTTGAGATGGCCATGGTAGGCCTTTCTGCTTTTTGTCAGCTAGCTTTTCCAGGTGTTTCTTTGCTTAATTCTGTCTTTCTCTTTTTGCAGGCTACGGCTCGTGGCCGTTTTCTGGTTTCCCAAATCCTTGGTTTGGGGAAACAAATGGCTGCACTTTCTGAGACCAACAGTAAGCTTTCCAAGCAGAGTGCTGCCATGATTGCAGAGCTTCGGAAATTGACAACTGAGAGGGACAATGCCCTGAAGTCAAAGAGAGGTTTGGAGGAGGAGAGAGATACTGTTGTGGCTACTGCTCGGAGTTTGGAGCTAAAAATCCTTGGTTGGGATAAGGAAAAGGAGAGGTATAAGTCCACAAGTTTGGGGATGTTAGAGAAGGTAATGAATGCCCGTAGAGACGCCATTGAACTCTTCCTTCAGTCCCCTGAGTACCGTCAAGATGTTACCCAGCAATATTTTGATGGGTTTGAAGCCATGAGGAGCCAGGCAGCCTTGGCTTTCCCAGACTTAGATTTCTCCAAGTTTGAGGTTAATGATGAAGAAGGGCCCTCATGTCTTGACGGGGGACAGAAAGGAGGAGAGGAAGGCGATAAGGTGGTATCCAAAGATACATCAATTCCGAACTCTTCGATTGCATCCCTTCTCAGCACTCCGGAAAAAGTCTCTCTCCCTCTTGAAACTCCAATTCAGGCGGTAACAGCGGTAACACCTCCTGGCCCATCATCTGGTGATGGGTAGGCTATTAACAGTTCCACCCCGAGCTTTTGAATGGCTCTTTGAAACTTTAACTTCATTTGGGTTTGTAACACACTTAAATACTTTTCGTACTTTGTGTTTTTGGGAGTGGCCTAGAGTTTGGCCCGAATACTTTTCTGACGGTTGTTTGAGGATGATCTTTAAAGGATCATGTCTTGGGGGCCTCCTACAGGCTCGTTTTAACAGGTGCAGGTACTCGTTTGAAGAGATAAAAGATACTTTTATCTTATGGTATGGCATTTTCCAATAGTCTTTTATCTAGACATTTTGATTTTGCCAGTTCCTGTCCTTGTTGTTGCTGTGCTGAGTGCTAGTATTGTTTGCAAGTGGTATGCCTTTTGCTGTACCAATTTGCTTGCTCAGAATTTCATTCTGAGCTTTTTGTTTGATTTAGATAGACATTTAATGTCTAAATTGGGAGCTTTTTGCTTTGTCGTAGTGCATCATAGTGCAGTTGCTTATCGCAGTGCGGTTATACTACGTCTCTTACTCCCCTAAGTGGGTTAAATGCTTGCGTCCAAGCAATTAAGACACTTATATAGTTTACCCTTAGGTTTATCTGGGTGAGTTACTTTTTTAATAACACGTGGCTATTAATGCATAGCTGTGCTACGTCGTTTGAGTTTTGAGAATACACTAAGCTGTTAAATCAATGCATAGCTGTGCTACGTCTTTTGAGCTTCGAAAATTTATCAATGCATAGCTGTGCTATGTCGTTTGAGCTTCGAAAATTTATCAAAGCTGTTAAATCAATGCATAGCTGTGCTACGTCGTTTGAGCTTCAAAAATTTATCAATGCATAGCTGTGCTACGTCGTTTGAGCTTCGAAAATTTATCAAAGCTGTTAAATCAATGCATAGTTGTGCTACGTCGTTTGAGCTTCAAAAATTTATCAATGCATAGCTGTGCTACGTCGTTTGAGCTTCGAAAATTTATCAAAACTGTTAATTAATGCATAGCTTTATTACTCTGCTGGGTATTCCTTAGGTTGGATGATTATCATAACTCCCCATGCTTGCAGAGTTCAAGCCGCCTGCATTTAATTATTTAGCTATCGTTTCAACTGCTCGAGGTAATGGGGTGTGTAACTACCCATTATCCCAAGCGGTTGAGGTTGCGGTTTTGATTTCGATCATGCTGATTGGTTCAGCAAGCGGTTATTGAACCGCACAATTTTGGCTATAAATATCAATGGATTGCAATGGATGACTCCCCATTCTAGTTTTAACTTCGAATTTGCCAATGGCAAGTAAAAATTGTATCACTGAGTTATGCCAGGAGTTGCAAAACCTGAAGACGGCCATTACTGGGCTGACCTTGAAGATGGAGGCCATGGCGAATTCTATTTCTGTCAAGGAGAAGACGGTCCGCATGGTACTGATAGCCAACTGGGACCAGTTGGAGGCTTTTCGGGGGCAACCGGCGCCACTAGTTCCTTCCCCTCCGAGGGGGGAAGGTAGTGATTAGGTTGCAACTTTGTGGGTTTGTCCACAGAGTTTTTATGTAAAAGCTGTCCACATCCCTTGGGATGTGGATTATAAATAAAATTTTGATAATTTTATCTTTTGTCTCTCTTATTTCATGCTTATGAGAAAATTAAATCATGTGTAGTGAGAATTTGAAACGATATCCCTCGTGAGGAATTTTATTGGCCACTTGGGCTGATAAACAAAAAGAACACATGGTTCTAACTAAAACAACTGGTTTACTAAAGTTTTATTGAACACATAGAGTTTCCTAAAAACAGAATTAAACTTCCTAAAACTGAAACAAATTCAGGCTGCAAGTACCTACTTGTAGTACTTCTTCAGATGTTCTGCATTCCATGAGTTTGGTAGCTCTTTTCCCCTTAGGGTTGCGAGTCTATATGCTCCAGCTTTGATATGGTGAAGGACCTGGTAGGGTCCTTCCCAGTTTGGGCCTAGTTTGCCCACTTTCTTCCCCGTAGGATCAACCTTTCTCAAGACCAGATCACCAGCTCGAAAATCTCTTGGCCTAACCTGTGCCTCGTGGTACTTAACCATTCTCTGTTGGTAAAGGGCCAGCTTGGCCATGGATGTTTCCCTTGTTTCTTCCAGGAGGTCTAGCTCTGCCCTGAGAGCTTCTTGGTTATCCTGGGGGTCTGGGCTCGCAGTCCTGTAGTTGAGGAGTTTGACTTCAATTGGGACTACTGCCTCGGCCCCGAATGCAAGAGAATATGGGGTTTCTCCGGTTGCTGTTCGGGGCGTTGTACGATATGCCCATAGCACATTGTAAAGCTCATCTGGCCAAGCTCCTTTGGCCTCTCGAAGCCTTTTCTTGATTCCTTTCTTGATCGTCCGATTTGTAACCTCTACCTGGCCGTTTGCCTTTGGATGAGTTTTGGAGGCGTAATGTACGTGTATTCCCTTGGAAATACAGTATTCTTTGAGCTGGGTGTTGTCGAATTGTTTTCCTCGATCCGTAACTATCACCCTCGGCAGTCCAAAACGACTCATAATAAATTTCCATAGGAAATCGATTGCAACCTCTGCTGTGATTGTGGCCAGGGCCTTGGCTTCGACCCACTTCGTAAAGTAATCAACAGCTACGATGGCATGCTGGACCTGGCCTGCTGCTATTGGAAGTGGGCCAATTAGGTCTACTCCCCATGGGCAAATGGCCAGGGTCCTCTCATAGGTGTTAAGACAGTGGGGGGCCCATGGATGATATTTGCAAAGCGCTGGCACTTCTCACATTTTTGGACCATGGATTTGCAATCTTTCTGCATACTTGGCCAGTAATATCCTAGCCTAAGGAGTTTGTAGGACAACATGCGGCCACCTTGGTGATCCCCACATATTCCTTGGTGAACTTCTTCCATAGCCCTTGTAGACTCTGGTGGGATTAAGCACCTCAGATATGGTAGTGAGAAGCTCCTCCTGTAGAGCACGTCTCCCATCATCAGGTACTTTGCTGCTCTGATTTTCAGTTGCCTAGCTTTGACATTGTCATCTGGTAATGTTCCATTTTGAATATAGTCGGCTATGGGGCCTGTCCATGAGTTGCTGTAGGCGACAGCTTGTACCTGTACGTCCATGGCAAAGATGCTAGGTAATTCCAAGTATCGTATCGGTGCATTTGGTGGGATAGCACCTTCCCTGGCCGTGGCCAGCTTTGACAGATAGTCGGCTTCGATGTTCTCCTCCCTTGGGATCCGAACAATACTGAAGCTTTGCAGCTTCGCAATTTGGGCTTTCACTTTATCCAAGTACTTCTGCATTACTTCTTCTTTCACAGCGTATTCTCTTAGGACTTGTCCTACTACCAGCTGTGAGTCACTTTTTGCCAACACATGGTTGGCACTGACGGCCTTAGCCAGATCCAATCCAACCACGAGAGCTTCATATTCGGCCTCGTTGTTGGTTGCTTTGAATTCGAACCTGAGCGCGTAGCTTAGGCGTTGCCCCTTTGGGGAGGTTAGCACTAACCCAGCTCCGCTTGCTTCTCTGGTTGTTGATCCATCAACCTGTAGGATCCACGGTTTGGGTTCTTCCTTGGGGAGCTCCTCTGGTTCTGGATACGTATATTCCGCAAGGAAATCTGCAAGCACCTGAGCTTTGATAGCGATACGGGGTTTGTATTCTATGTCAAACTCACCAAGCTCTATTGACCATTGAATTAAGCGGCCTGAAGTTTCTGGGCAATGGAGGATCCTTCGGAGTGGCTGATCTGTTAGTACTTTGATTGAATGAGCTTGGAAATACGGTCGTAACCTTCTAGCCGCTATTACCATGGCAAACGCCATTTTTTCGGATCTGGGGTATCTCAGCTCTGCTCCTCGCAAGACCCTGCTGATGTAGTATACCGGAAGCTGTGTTCCCTGCTCCTCTTTTAGTAAGACTGCGCTGACAGCGTGGGGTGAGACAGCAAGGTATAGAAACAGGATCTCTCCTTCTTGGGTCCTGCTGAGCAAGGGCGGGGATGTCAAGTACTCCTTTAGCTGGTCAAAAGCTGTTTCTTCCGTAGAGGTCCACTCAAAGGCCTTTTTAAGACTTTAAAGAACGTCTGGCACTTGTCAGTTGAGCGGGAGATGAACCTGCTTAAGGCTGCAACTCGTCCGGTTAGCTTCTGGACCTCCTTAATGTTCTGGGGGGACTTCATGGTAAGTATGGCCTGAATCTTCTCGGGGTTTGCTTCGATTCCTCTTTGAGAGACCATAAAACCCAAGAATTTCCCTGAGGAGATTCCAAAAGCACATTTTGTTGAGTTGAGCTTCATCTTATATTTTCTGAGGACATGGAATGTTTCTTCCAAATCTGCTATGTGGTCCCGTGCCTTGGCACTTTTGACCAACATATCGTCCACATAGACCTCTACGTTGCACCCAATCTGTTGCTTGAACATCTTGTTGACCAGCCTTTGGTACGTCGCCCCTGCGTTCTTGAGACCGAAGGGCATTACTTTGTAACAGTATAGGCCTCGATCAGTGATGAATGAAGTCTTCTCCTGGTCTTGTTCATGCATCTGGATTTGGTTATACCCTGAGAACGCGTCCATGAAGGTGAGGAGCTCGTGCCCAGCTGTAGAATCTACCAAGGAATCAATCCTAGGCAGCGGGAAGCTGTCTTTTGGGCATGCTTTATTGAGATCCGTAAAGTCTACACACATTCTCCAGTTTCCATTGGCCTTTTTCACCATAACTACGTTGGCTAGCCAGTCTGGGTAGAGGACTTCGCGGATGGATTTTGCTTGTACGAGCTTCTCAACTTCTTTGGCCACAGCCTCGTTTCGGTCTGGAGCAAAAATTCTCTTCTTCTGCTTGACAGGCCGAATGGTGGGATCCACGTTGAGTTTGTGAGATATGACCCTTGGGTCAATCCCGGGTATGTCTTCGTGGGACCATGCAAAGACGTCTCTGTTTTTCCTCAAAAATTGCAACAGCTCCATTCTTGCTACTGAGCTCAGCCCTGTTCCGATCCTAACTGTTTTCCCAGGTCTTCCTGGCTCCAGGAGCTCCTCCACTAGTTCCTCTACCGGTTCTCCGTGTTGGAGCTTTTCCTCATCTCAAGTATCCATATTTTCTATGTTCATGGTAATGTTTGCCCCTCTCAGTGAGGTGACGTAACATTCTTGTGCTGCTTTCTGATCTCCTCTAATGCTACCCACTCCTTCTGGTGTTGGGAATTTTATCATCAGATGATGTGTGGAGATTATCGCTCCAATTTTATTCAAAGTCGTTCTCCCCAATATCGCGTTGTACGCTGAAGGGCAATCAACCACTATGAAATCCACCATGCGTGTGATTTGACTTCCTTCTTCTCCCATGGTGATAGGTAGGGCTATTTGTCCAGCCGGATAAACGGGCGTGCCTGCAAATCCGACTAGTGGAGACGTCGTGGGCCTTAGCCTTTCTCGCCCTACTTTCAATTGGTTGTACACGTGGAGATAGAGGATGTCAGCTGAGCTCCCACTGTCAATCAGTACCCTACGTGTAAGGTAATTTGCTATGACAATGGTGATAACCAGTGGGTCATCGTGAGGAACCTGGACGCCCTTGATGTCTTCTTCTGAGAAGATAATGGGTATCTCCTCCTTTTTCTAGAATTTGTTTGGACGGCCAACCGTGTTGACCTCTAAGTATTCCTCCATTCTTAGTTTTCTGAGGTGCACTTTTCTAGCGTTGCTAGATTCGCCACCTCCCGCAAACCCTCCGTGGATGACCTTGATTTCTCCAATGTGACCTGATCGGGATGCTGCAGTATTCCTGCCTTCTTTGTTGGCATCTTCCCTTCTGGGTGGTTTTTGGTGCTTTTTCGTTACAAAACGTTGAAGCCTCCCTCTCTGAATCAGGTCTTCGATTTGCTGCTTCAAATCGATACAATCGTCGGTATTGTGACCGTGGTCTTTGTGGAATCTGCAGTATTTGTCCGTAGCTCTTCTGTTGGGATCAGTCCTCAACTTTCCAGGCCATTTGAGGTCTGGGTCATCCTGCAAATTGCTAAGGAACTGCTCTGCCGTAGCTATGAGCGGTGTGAACTGCTTGTACCGGCCTTGAGGGGTCCCCCTGCCCCTCCTCGTTTCGGGGAGGACCTTGAGTCTACTTTCTTGCTTTTTGGTTCCCCTCCGGTTTTGCGAGTGGATTCCCTCCTCTTTCTGTCGGGAGGAGGAAATTCACCGATGTGTGACGGCCCTGTTTGGGAATCAAAGCTATCACGTGTGCATCTTGCATAAACAGCCTCTTCTGCATTCATATGTTTCTGTGCTCTGAGCATAAGTTCTGCCAAAGTTTTGGGTGGCTCTTGTGATAAGAGGTTTAAAAACTGTCCTGAATACAGTCCAGCGATGTACGCTGTTATGCTCACGCTGTCATCAGCTTCGTCAATCTGTACCACCTCCTTGTTGAACCTGGTGGTGTATTCTCTCAAGGATTCCCATCTTCCTTGTTTCACCGTCAAAAGATGCGTAGCTGGTTTGCCGTAGCGTTGACCAGCAATGAAGTAGCTTACGAAGCTTGTACTAAGCTCTTTGAAACTACTGACACTTCCTGGTGAGAGTTTATTAAACCATGCTCGAGCACTTCCCTTAAGGGTGACAGGGAATGCCCGACACATCACCTCATCTGGCACTGCTTGCAAGTGCATTAAGGATTTATATGTCTCTAGATGATCCAACGGGTCTGTGGAGCCATTGAATGTTTCCAGATGGGGCATCTTAAATTTCCTAGGAAGTGGCAGCCCCATGACGTCAGATGTGAAGGGTGAATCCGTGTTTTTCACCAACTCTTCCACCATGGCGGGAGTTTGTGCTTTAACATGTTTCATTAACCCGTCAATCTGATCTTGCATTTTGTTCAAAGCCTCTAGGTCATGGGAAGTCCTTTCCATGGGTGGCTTTCCACCTTTCCTTCGATTCTGGCTTTCCTTTTCACTGGATTCGCCTTTTTCTTCGTCATCCTCTTCGCCTTGTCGATTGTGTCGTGAATTTAAAATGCTTGGTTCGGAGATTTGCTTTCGCAAGTCCGCGTTTTCCTGCATCGCAGTTTGCAACCCTTGGGTTAACGTCCTTATCTGCTCCTGCATTTGGGCAAATGCCTCGGGGGTCATCTGATCACCCCCACTTCTAAGTGCTGCGGCGGCTTTGGCTGCTTCCGCCGCCTTGGCGGCTTTGTGGGCGGCTTTGGCGGCTTTTGCGGCCTTGGCCGTTTCGGCTGCCTTGGCAGCTTTGGCTGCAGCGGCGGTCTTGGTGGCGTCGTCGACGCCCTGTTGTGGGGGGTCTGAAGCCATCGTCATCTTGTTTGATCGAGTCTCTACCATACAAAACTGTTCACCGTAAGGAAAAAGTCGTTCCCACAGACGGCGCCAGCTGATGAAGCAGTTTTGAATCCGGCACAGACCTGATCCTGCAAAACAAAGCTGAAGTAAAAGTCACCGGTGTGGCGGCTTGCCAACCACCCTCCGATGCCTAAGTCAGTATTGAACTTGCTATATGGTAGGAGAATTGAGATTCTCGGGTGTCAGTGGACGTACCTCTATTGGAGTTCTACCGTCGCTTTTTATAGGCATTTGATGGGAGGTTGAGTCCTAGTAGGACTGCATTCCGGGGATATCTGGATTGCTTCAGTGGTGTGAGTAGAGTCCCGCCTTAGCTGGAACTCCACGAGCACCCTGCTTTAGCATGAAATCCTTATCCGATGTTTGTTGGTGATTAGGATAAGCATACTGTGCTTATCTTACTGGTTCTTCACCCTTATCCCGTAGGATTTGGGTTTAATCGCATGATGTACCCGGTGGGTTTGGATCAGCTTCGTGTCATAGCTGGTCCTCAGATCCAGCTCCAGCTCTACCTTTTAGGCGTAGCTGGCGCCCTCTTTCCTTGTTGTAGGTGTTGTTCTCCTGGGGAGCTTGGGCAAAGCTGATACCTACTCCCTAGGTCCGTGCCCGTGGCAGAGCTGGCCATACCAGATTTCATCCTACTTACCACTCGCTTATTGTGCTTTTTGGCGACGAAAAAATTCGTCACCAATGGGTTACATCGGTGACGAAAATTTTCGTCACCAATATAAGAAATCGGTGACAAAATTCTTCGTTGCAAAAGACGTTTTCACATGGAAAAAAAATCCTTCTTTCTTGCTCCTGCTGGGTTTCGAACCTGAGTCCTTTGAGTTTTTCGCACAATCTTCGACCAACTGCACCACACACAATTTGCGGTAAATATTTGAAATATCTAATATATTACATATATGTTTAACATGAAAATATATTTCGAATGTAATTTTGAACCTTTAAACATTAAAATTAGCAATTTTGATAAACATGAAAGTTGTAGGCAATTGAGTTATTGTTCAATCCCAATTTGAATTATCTCAATCGGAGTTTTTAGTAAATAGTTATGTCCGAAATACATTTAGTGACAAAGCGAAATTCATAAATTTCGTCACGAAAGGTACCCATTTGACGACGAAATATATTTTTCGTCACTAAAAGCGTTAAAATGGTGACGAAATTATTTTTTGTCACCAAAGTTAAGCATGAAGAAAATATTTCGTTACTAAATTGGTCACATTTGGCGACGAAATATATTTTTTGTCACCAAATGATTATCTTTGGTGACGAAAAATAATTTTGTCACCTTTTTTAAGCTTTCGGTGACGAAAATATATTTTGTCACCAAATGGGTACCTTTGGAGACGAAAATATTTTTTTCGTCGCTAAACAGGTATAATTGAAGACGAAATTATTTTGTCTCGGAAGTTATCAAAATAGTGACAAATTTATTTTTTCGTCGCCAAATATACTCATTTAGTGACGAAATTAAATTTTGTCGCCATTTTTTTTGTCACCAATTTTCATTTTTCTTGTAGTGCACCCTCCAATGCCTAAGTCAGTAAAGAACTTGCTATATGGTAAGAGAATTGAGATTCTCGGTTATGAGTTGCCTGTACCTTTATTATAGTTCTACTGTCACTTTTATAGGCATTTGATAGGAGGTTGAGTCCTAGTAGGACTGTATCCCGAGGATTTTGGATCATTTTAATGATGAGTGTGGAGTCCTGCCTTAGCTGGGACTCCAAACTCACCATGCCTTGGCATGGAATCTTTATCCGTCTCTGATTGTATTTATCGTTGGCAACTTATGCTTATCTTATCGACATCTTTCCTTTATCCCTTGAGATTCAGGTCTCTTAGAACTGTATCTTGATTGGAACGAGTATATTCCAAGAATAAGATTACGGGCTTTATCCCCCTCGCCATAGCTAGGGACCAGAGTTGGTCCTTGGACCTTGTGACAGCTTCGTCCGAAGAGCGGTGCTGGTGTACCTTGACTTTGTCATAGGTGAGATTGCCATGGGAGGTTGAGATAAGACTGCTCTCAACTCCCCAGGTCCGTGATTCTTGCAGTGCTGACCTCGTTTGGTCAACCATACTTATCAGGATTCGTCAAGGGTTATGAGCTTGTTGCTTTCTTTTGGGAGAAGACCCAGTTTTAATTCATTCCATCATGTTTAATATTCAGATATATAAATGTATTGGTGCATTTGTTCATTCTTCCTTAGAGGATCTTAAAAGAAATTTAACCCATTATGAGGGCCTTTGGATGGTCTCTAGTGAATCTTAAAAACAAGTACCACTAACAAAGACTCTCACATCGGAAGAGACCTACACATAGAGTGAGGATCTATCTCATGTAAGAGTTCTAATGATCGTGGACAATCAGAGTTTAAATATGCATGTGATCGAGGGTGAGAGTGTATAAGTTCACCTGCTTCTAGCAAAATGTTACAAGAAAGTAATTTCTTTACGCCAACGGAAAAGCTGTGTCATTTTTGCCACTGCCACTGCCACTGTGAGCCTCACCGTGTGTTTATTGTTAATCTAAATTGCTCATCTTGTAGGACTCGCAACATATTATATTCACGCAAAAAAATCATCTCGATCGGACATTGATAGGTATATTAAAATTTGAATATTTATTAATAAAATCAACGATCATGGACAGTTTAACGAATTATTGACAGAAGCAGACTATTACTTTATAAACTCAAATTTATTTTTTAATATTTCTAATCAAGTTGATTTTTTTGTGTAGATATAACTCCATACAAGACAAACTATTTAGATTACCATAATAACATAAAGTAGAACCCACAATGACAGTGGCGAAAAACTCACAGACACAGTTATCACCGCCGACGCAAAGGATTTAATCTTATGATATACAAAAAGTTCCACATATCACATACATTGCAGAGACAGTAGGTTTTAGCATCCGATTCAACCAACATATCTTAGAAACTAGGTACATCGCGACGTGCAAGGCACGTCCGTCCTGCCCGTTGAATTGAACAGTGTTGAGCATTTTTGAAAGCTAGGCTGCATAAGTTTGTTGTAAAGTTTCATATACATAAGTGCGTTGTATTTATGATTACAAAAGGCCCAACAAAAGAAGGCTGCATAAGTTTGTTTGATATACATAAGTAGAGATCTGCTGGTTTGTTTTTCTCATGCCAAAATTAAAAGTAAATCAATCCATAAAAGTATGAGCTTACTTATTTCCAGTTGTTTACAACACATGTATGGAAGTAAAAACCAATACACGACTCGAAAACAATCGTCTGCATCAAGCTATTAATTGGACTAGAAGTTGTACATAGCAAAAGGCTTGCTATGACACATAGAGCATACAAGTTGTATAGGCACCCAAAACCAAGCTTGCAGGAAAGGATATTCAAAAAATATAAACAACTATCCTGTATAAAAATAAGTAAACTCAATACCTCATCCTCTGCATACCACAGTTCAAAATTCCGCGCAGCTCCTGCCTCGAAAACATAGTCTGAATTTTGCGGGTCTGTCTTCATTGTTAACTCCACATAGCACTTCATGCATTTGAAATAAAACCTGAAAATTTGGATTCCCAAGTATGTTTGCAAACAATTTCAGCATTCTAGTCAGCTAGTCAACCAGTAGTGACACATTCATGCATGTCTCATCTAAGCATAGAAGAGCACATAATAATGGAGATGCTCATGGGAAGCATATCATCCTGACTTTCCATCCACTGGTTCTTGAGCATTTGAAATGGTAAACCATATTTAGCAATAGAAAAATCAAAATCTTTGAATACCGAGAGATCATGGATTTTTTTTTGGACAAAACCAGCATAACACCTATTCAATATATGCTGATGAAGCAGTTTCGAATCCGGCACAGACCTAATCCTGCAAAACAAAGCTGAAGCAAAAGTCACCGGTGTGGTGGCATGCCAACCACCCTCCGATGCCTAAGTCAGTATAGAACTTGCTATATAGTAGGAGAATTGAGGTTCTCGGTTGTAGATGGAGCGTACCTTTATTGGAGTTCTACTGTCGCTTTTATAGGCATTCGATAGGAGGTTGAGTCCTAGTAGGACTGCATTCCGGAGATATCTGGATCGCTTTAACGAGGCGGGTGGAGTCCTGCCTTAGCTGGAACTCCACGAGCACCCTGCTTCAGTATGGAATCTTTATCTGATGTTGTCAATGATTAGGATAAGCATTTTATGCTTATCTTACCAGCTCTCCTTGCTTACGATCGAACCTTGCTTTCCAATAAGAGGTTGATAGAAACCCGAAGCGTAGGGCTAGGTCAATGTACGCATAGTATCCGGAAATCCGGGATCGTTCCCACAGAGAATTCGATTCTAGCTTGATTCGGATTGTAGGTTTTGTAAGTAACGGATTGTAGCCTTGAAGACGGCTAACTCGGTTTTACTTTGAACGGAATGACTTAAACGAAAACTAGATTAACGCTCGATTAACTTAAAGAGGCAAGTCTCGGGGTCTTCTAACCCTTGACGAAGGCCGTTACCGGTTCTCGATTATAACTCAGGCGAGAGTCACGACCGCGCGCTCACGCCCGGAAGATTTCACTTAAAAAGACTACGTTTAATATAAAATGTGATTTCCCGGAGGCGAACCAACTTGTTTTTAATGTTTATCGAACACAAAGGAGGCCACTAGGCCTCGGTAAGTCATTAGTCAAGACCGCTTGACTAAGCTTCTTACCAAGGGGTTAACACCCCTAGTTTAGACCAAAAATGCAAATAAAGCTCTATTCCGGAAATCATGATTTGAAAGCCCGATGGCTCGAGAACCAAACGACAACCTAAGTCCTCGGGAAAGATTATCCCGAGACTTAGCCAGTAAACTACTCACACATAGCTAAAGCACAAGACAAAGCATAAAAACGATACAACATATTTAACCGACGAAACCGAAAATAAACTTAAGATTAATAACAACCACAACCGTAGCTACAACTTTAATAAACGACAAATTAAACGAAACTAATTACTCACTAGTGAAATGGAAACTTGAAAAGCTTGGAATCCTCTTCAATGGAGGAAGACAAAAGGAGAGAGAGAGTAAAGAGAGAGAGACAAAAGGGGATTATGAGGGAGAGAGTGGGAAGAGAAGACTAAAAGGGGGTCTCTCTCTCTCTAAAAATATCCCAAAAGTAGAGACAAACAAAATATCCAAAAAGTAAAAAGGTGAAAAAGTAGCCAAGATCGGACAGAAATTCGCCTCATGAACCGGTACATGGTTTTGGTTGTACCGGTTCATGGCCTTGGTAAATCTTCAAAGCTTCAAGTTCTGGGGCCCATGAACCGGTACATGGTTTTGGTTGTACCGGTTCATGACTGGCAGAAAGTTGATTTTCTGTATGCTATGCTCCCACAGCCCGGCAACAGCCCGACGCTTCCTTGGCTCTCCAAAAATCACCCGACGGAACTTGGCGGGGTACTGCCACGTGGCCTCGAATACTGGAATTCTTCCGAGAGGAATCCTTGACGTTGAAAAGCACTGGAATTACCACGTTTTACCTGAAACCATCAAAACGAAACCTTGCGAGCAAAATGCGATAAAAAGAAATAAATAGGGACGAAATGCTACAAATAATAAGATAAAAGCCCCCAAGATTATACAATCTTGGGTGCGGATCACTCCTCCCTTTATCCCGTAGGATTTGGGTTAATTGAGTGGTATAATAGTGGGTATATTCGGTGGATACTACTTATCCTGGACCAGCTTTGCATCATAGCTGGTCCTCAGATCTTGCTCTAGCTCTGCCTTATTGGCGTAGCTGGCACCCTCCTACCTTACTATAGGCATTGCTTTTCTGGGGAGCTTGGTCAAAGTTGACACCTACTCCCCAGGTCCGCCCTTCTTACTAAGCTGGCCTTACTAGATTTTATCCTACTTATCAGGTACTCCCCTGTTTCCAAGCTCCAGCTCTTGGCTGGAGGTTAGAAACATAGTCCAGACCTGTATGGCGGTTACCGCTTTTTCTCTTCCTTTGAAGTTTTAAATGCGCGTTGCATTGTGGGATAGGTGTTGACATCTTTGCTGCTCCGGTGCTCAGAGGTGGACAACGAAGATTCAGGAGCGTTTATTGGGATTGGTGCTCGTGGCGCTTAAGCTTACTCTCGCTCTGATCAAGATTTTCTCAGTCTGTATTCAAATCATCCCAGGCGATTTTACTGCGCGAAACCCTTCTTTCTCGCTCTTCCTTCGTCGTCGTGTTAGAGCCCGTCTCTCGTAGGTACGTTATCTCCTACTTGCTGTTCTTGTCTTCTTTTCATGTTAGATTTCCCTTTTCCTGGTGTAGAAATTCCAAGGCCAGGGTGGGCTACTCTAGGGGAGTTCGTTTGCGCTAGATTAGCTTATTTTGCCTCTACCAACCCTAGTCCTGCTGTTATAGAAAATTTTGCCCCTACTCTGTTGTTCTTCAAAATAGGGTTTTCCGTGATCTTTTTGGTTCATTGGCTTCCCTACATCCACGATCATCCACTGTAACCCTAATGTCGAGGGATACCATCGATTTTTCCTCGATTCTCCAGGTGGAAGAGTCGTCGGTAGATGAAGAGGTCCCGTTGCGTCGTAGCAATGTAGCCAGGGCCTCGTCGCATGCTGGTTATTCTGGCGGTGTTAAGCCTTCATATCCTCCGTCGTTCTCGAAGGATCCCCGTAGGGTTCCAAATTTTTCTGCTTCCTCCATTCCTTCGACGATTATGAACGAAGAGTTAGCCGTGCTTAGGGTT
Organism: Rhododendron griersonianum; assembly: GCA_018127125.1. NCBI lineage: Eukaryota > Viridiplantae > Streptophyta > Magnoliopsida > Ericales > Ericaceae > Rhododendron > Rhododendron griersonianum. The sequence goes on along the minus strand of CM030798.1, from coordinate 7,559,662 downwards.
AGATTTTCGATCCCATCCTCTGTAACCCTTAGGAAGCCTTTAGGGTCTGAGCGAGCCTGTTCTTTTGTTGAAAACGAAACATGCATTTACGTTGGGGCTTTAGAAGGGGGGCTTCGTTTGCCTTTCCCTACCGTGGCTAGGGAGGTGTTGAGCTTCTTGGGTTTGGCTCCTGGCCAAGTTGTTCCCAATTCTTGGCGTTTACTGATCGGCTGTGCTGCTCTTTGGGGAGCCATGTCAGATGGTCTTATGCCACTGACGAAAGGGCCCTTTCTAAACCAGTTCCAAGTAAAAGAGGCTCCTGGGGGTGTAGGATGGTATTACTTTACCAAGAGACCCGGCGGAGGAGAGTTGGTCACCGATCTTCCCAACGTTCATAAAAATTTGAAGGATAAGTTTTTCTTTGTTGGGGGAGACGGATGGGAGATTTCGGACTGGGAGGTTGGGTCCTATACGCAGCTTGCTCCCAATAGATGGGGGGAACCCATTGCCAGTTGTAAGCTATGGCTCTCTTTTACTTTCTTGAATTTTGTTTAGTATTTCTTTATTTCTTAAAGGTCTCTGTTTTATGTTTTTGTGCAGCTCGTGCCTCATATCCTTCGACTCCTGCTATAGAGGCAGAACTGAAGTTAGCCCGGAGCTACGAGATCCATAGTTGGGGGTTGCTTGTGACTCCGGAGTCTTTGGCCACTTATCTGCTGGGTCCAGAAACATCCCGTGAGGCCTTAGCTCTTTCGAGAGGTATTCCCAGTTTTTGTTTAGGTATTGAATTGCCTGCTAACTTTTCTTATTGTTCTTCTTTCATTCCTTTTCAGAGGAAGGAGAAGATACGAAAATGGCACCAAAAATGGACAAAAACTTGCTGGCTCAACTAAAGGCTGAGAGGGTGAAGCAATCATCTGGAGGCGTGGCTCCAAAAAGGAGGAGCTCTCGTCTCCAGAAGGAGCTGAACATTGGTAATTTCTTGGATGCTGACCTCTCTAAGGACCCTGCTATTGACTTAGTGGTTGAGCCGCTTGAAGTGGGTAGTGCTGAGACATTGAAGAGAAAAGCAAAAGGTACGGCTGTGGAGGGTGCCCCTTCCTCCAAGAAAACAAAGGTTGTTGCTGGCCCTTCCACCCTGGCTAATTTCCAAGAAGCTTTGGAGCGTGCCTCTGGGCTACTTTGTGCAGCCGACAACAACTCTATGACAGAGATGTCTCTCCAGGCTGTGGGTGAACTTATGTTGGTTGAATTGGCCATGGTGGGTTTTCCCTTTCTATATCTTTGGACAACTTGCTTTTCCAATTGCTTTTTTGTTGATTCTGTCTTTTTTATTGCAGGCTATGGCTCGTGGCCGATTTCTGGTTTCCCAAAGCCTTGGTTTGGGGAAACAAATGACTACAATTTCAGAGACCAACGTGAAGCTTGCTAAGCAAAGTGCTACCATGGCTGCGGAGCTTCGGAAGGTGACAACCGAGAGAGACACCGTCCTGAAGTCAAAGAGAGGTTTGGAGGAGGAGAGAGATACTGCCGTGGTGACTGCTCGAAGTTTGGAGCTAAAAATTCTTGACTGGGATAGGGAGATGGAGAAGTGTAAAGCCACAAGCTTGGGGATGCTAGAAAAGGTGAAGAATGCTCGTAGAGATGCCATTGAACTCTTCCTGCAATCTCCCGAATATCGTTAAGACGCCACCCAACAATACTTTGATGGGTTTGAAGCTATGAGGAGCCGGGCAGCTTTGGCTTTCCCAAACTTGGATTTCTCCAAGTTTGAGGTTGATGATGAAGAGGGGCCCTCATGCCTAGATGGGGGACAAAAGGGGGAAGAGGAAGGTGATGAAGTGGCATCCAAAGATACATCTATCTTGAGCTCTTCGATTGCATCCCTTCTCCAAACTCCAGAAAAAGTCTCTATTTCTCTTGAAACTCCAACTCTAGCGGTAACACCTCCTGGCCATCATGTGGTGATGGGCAAGCTATTGACAGTTCCACCCCGAGCCTTTGAATGACTTTTGAAACTTTTAATTCATTGGGTCTGTAACTAAACACATTTTAACACTTTCGTACTTTAACTGTGTTTGTTTGGGAGTGGCCTTTTGGTTTGGCCTTGACTCCCACTTGGCTGGCTGACTTCAAAACTTTTCTTGATGACTGATGGGGATGATCTTAAGGAGATCATATTTTGGGGCCTCCTAAAGGCTTGTTATGACAGGTACAGGTGCGGTTTTAAAGTGAAAGAATACTTTCACTTCATGCTATGGCATTTTTCAATTGTCTTTTGCATATGTAGACATTTTGATTTTGCCAATTCCTACCCTTATTATAGCTGTGCCAAGCACTAGTATTTTTGCAAGTGGCGTACCCTTTGCTGTACCAAATTGCGTAGCTAGAATGTTATTCTGAGCTTGTTTGATTTGGGTAGACATGCTATGTCTAATCTAGGAACTTTTCCCTTCTTTTCTTGTTGTAGTTATACTACGTCTCTTACTCCCCTAAGTGTTTTAAATGCTTGCATCCAAGTACTTAAGACACTTATTTAGGCCTACCCTTAGGTTTTTACTGGGTGAGTTACATTCTTGTAGTTTGCATAGCTGTGCTACGTCTTTTTGAGCTTGGAAATTTTCCTAAGCTGTTTATTGATGCATAGCTGTGCTACGTCTTTTTGAGCTTGGAAATTTTTAATGTGCTTACTTTGTTTGCAGAGTTCAAGCCGTCTACATTTAATTGTAAGCTATCGTTTCAACTGCTCGAGGTAGTGGGGTTTGTAACTTCCCATTATCCCAAGCGGTTGAGGTGGCGATTTTAATTGGAAGTTCAATTGTGATTGTGTTGATTGGCTTATCAAGCGGTTATTAAACCGCTCAATTTGGCTATAAATATCAGTGGATGTTATTAGGGATTACTCCCCATTCCATAATCAAATTCAAATTGCTAATGGCAAGTAGTGATCGTATCACCGAGTTGTGCCAGGAGTTGCAGAGCTTGAAGGCAGCCATCACTGGGCTGACTTCAAAGATGGAGGCCATGGCAGATTCTATTTCCGTCATGGAGAAGACGGTCCGCATGGTGCTGATAGCCAATTGGGATCAGCTGGAGGCTTTCCAAGGGCAACCTGCACCACCAGTTCCTTCCCCTCCGAGGGAGGGGGGTAGTGATTAGGTTGTAACTTTGTGGGTTTGTCCACAAAGTTTTTATGTAAAAGCTGTCCTCATCCCTTGGGGTGTGGATTAATTAATTAAATTTTTGATAATTTTATCTTTTTGTTGTCTCTCTATTTCATGCATGCGAGAAAATCAAGCCCCATTGTGTTTATTGGAAATTTGAAACAAACATCCCTCGTGAGGAATTTTATTGGCCACTTGGGCTGGTAAACAGAAGGAACACATGGTTCTAACTAAAGCAACTTGATTGCTAAAGTTTTTATTGAAAACAGAGAGTTTCCTAAAAACAGAAATAAACTTCCTAGAAATGGAAATAAATTTGGGCTGCAAGTACCTACTTGTAGTACTTCTTTAGATGTTCTGCATTCCATGAGTTTGGTAGCTCTTTTCCCCTTAGGGTTGCGAGTCTATATGCACCAGCTTTGATATGGTGCAAAATTTGGTAGGGTCCTTCCCAATTTGGGCCTAGTTTGCCCACCTTCTTTCCTGTAGGGTCAACTTTCCTTATGACTAGATCACCAGCTCAAAAATCCCTTGGCCTAACCTGTGCCTCGTGATATTTGACCATTCTCTGTTGGTAGAGGGCCTGCTTGGTCATGGATGTTTCCCTCGTCTCTTCCAAAAGGTCCAGCTCTGCCCTGAGATCTTCTTGGTTCTCCTGGGGGTCTGTGCTTACAGTCCTGTAGTTGGGGAGTTCAACTTCGATTGGGACCACTGCTTCGGCCCCAAATGCAAGAGAGTATGGAGTTTCTCGAGTTGCTGTTCGGGGCGTTGTTCGATATGCCCATAGCACATTGTAAAGCTCGTCCGGCCAAGCTCCCTTGGCCTCTCGAAGCCTTTTCTTGATTCCTTTCTTGATTGTCCGATTTGTAACTTCCACTTGGCCATTTGCCTTTGGGTGAGCCTTAAAGGCATAATGTACATGTATTCCCTTGGAAATACAGTATTCTTTGAGCTGGGCGTTGTCAAATTGCTTCCCTCGATCTGTGACTATCACTCGTGGTAATCCAAATCGGCTTATAATGAATTTCCACAAGAAGTCGATCGTAACCTCTGCTGTGATTGTGGCCAGTGCCTTAGCTTCGACCCATTTGGTAAAGTAATCCACAGCTACAATGGCATGCTGGACCTGGCCTGCTGCCATTGGAAGTGGACCAATTAAGTCTACCCCTCACTGGGCAAATAGCCAGGGTCCTCTCATTGGAGTTAAGACTGTAGGTGACCCATGAATGATATTTGCAAAACGCTGGCACTTCTCACATTTTTGGACCATAGACTTGCAGTCTTTCTGCATATTTGGCCAGTAATATCCCAGCCTGAGGAGTTTGTAGGATAACATGCGGCCACCTTGGTGATCCCCACATACTCCTTGGTGGACTTCTTCCATAGCCCTTGTAGACTCTGGTGGAATTAAGCACCTAAGGTATGGTAATGAGAAGCTCCTTCTGTAGAGCACATCTCCCATCATCAGGTACTTTGCGGCTCTGATTTTAAGTTGCCTAGCTTTGACATTGTCATCTGGTAGTGTCCCATTCATTATGTAGTCGGCTATGGGGCCTGTCCATGAGTTGCTGTAGTCGATAGCTTGTACCTGCTGGTCTATGGCAAAGATGCTCGGTAACTCCAAGTATCGTATTGGTGCATTTGGCGGGATAGCACCCTCTTTGGCCGTGGCCAGTTTTGACAAGTAGTCAGCTTCGATGTTCTCCTCCCTTGGGATTCGGACAATGCTAAAGCTTTGCAGCTTTGCAATTTGGGCTTTTACCTTATCCAAGTACTTCTGCATTATTTCTTCCTTCACAGTGTATTCCCCTAGGACTTGTCCTACTACCAGCTGTGAATCACTTTTTGCCAACACATGGTTAGCACCGACGGCCTTAGCCAGGTCCAAACCAACCACGAGAGCTTCATATTCGGCCTCGTTGTTGGTTGCTTTGAATTCAAACCTGAGCGCGTAGCTTAGGCATTGCCCCTTTGGGGAAGTTAGAACTAAACCAGCTCCGCTTGCTTCTCTGGTTGTTGATCCATCAACCTGTAGGATCCAAGGTTTAGGTTCTTCCTTGGGGAGCTCCTCTGGTTCTGGATACGTGTATTCCACAAGGAAATCTGCAAGTACTTGAGCCTTAATGGCGATTCGAGGCTTGTATTCTATATCAAATTCACCAAGCTCTATCGACCATTGAATTAGCCGGCCTGAAGTCTCTGGGCAGTGGAGAATCCTTCAAAGTGGCTGATCCGTTAATACTTTGATTGAATGAGCTTGAAAATATGGCCGTAGCCGTCTAGCAGCTATTACCATTGCAAAAACTATCTTTTCAACTCTGGGGTATCTCAGCTCAGCTCCTCGCAACGCCCTGCTGATGTAGTATACTGGGAGCTGTGTCCCCTGCTCCTCTCTTAACAAGACTGCGCTGACAGCATGGGGGGAGACAGCAAGGTACAGGAATAGGGTCTCTCCCTCTTGGGTCCTGCTAAGCAACGGCGGGGATGTTAGGTATTCTTTTAATTGGTTGAATGCTGCTTCTTCTGTGGTAGTCCATTCAAAGGCTTTTCTCAAGACTTTAAAGAGCGTTTGACACTTATCGGGCCCGAGAGATGAACCGGCTTAGAGCTGCCACTCGTCCTGTTAGCTTCTGGACCTCCTTAATACTCTGGGGCGATCTCATAGTGAGTATGGCTTGAATTTTCTCTGGGTTTGCTTCGATCCTTCTTTGAGACACCATAAAACCCAAGAATTTCCCTGAGGAGATTCCGAAAGCACATTTCGTTGAGTTGAGTTTCATCTTGTATCTTCTAAGGACATGAAAAGTCTCTTCCAAATCTGCTATGTGATCTCGTGCCTTGGCACTTTTGACCAGCATGTCATCCACATATACTTCCACGTTATGCCCGATCTGTTGCTTGAACATCTTGTTGACCAGCCTTTGGTAGGTTGCCCATGCGTTCTTAAGACCGAAGGGCATCACTTTGTAGCAATATAGTCCTCGATCGGTGATAAACGAAGTCTTCTTCATGCATTTGGATTTGATTGTATCCTGAAAATGCATCCATGAAGGTGAGGAGTTCGTGCCCCGCTATAGAATCCACCTAGGAATCAATCCTTGGTAAGGGAAAGCTATCCTTTGGACATGCTTTATTGAGGTCCGTAAAGTCTACACATATTCTCCATTTGCCATTGGCCTTCTTAACCATAACCACGTTGGCTAGCCAATCTGGGTAGAGAACTTTGCGGACGGATTTTGCTTGTACGAGCTTTTCTACTTCTTTGGCCGCAGCCTCGTTTCGGTCTGGAGCGAAAGTTCTCTTCTTCTGCTTGACAGGGTGAATGGTGGGATCCACGTTGAGCTTGTGAGATATGACCCTTGGGTCAATCCCAGGTATGTCCTCGTGGGACCATGCAAAGACATCTTTGTTCTTCCTCAGGAATTGTAACAACTCCGTTCTAGCTACTGAGCTCAACCCTGTTCCGATCCTTACCGTTTTTCCAGGTTTTCCTGGTTCCAGGGGCTCCTCCATTAGTTCTTCTACCGGCTCTCCGTGTTGGAGCTTCTTCTCATCTCGAGTATCCAGACTTTCTATATTCATGGTAATGTTTGCCCCCCTGAGTGAGGTGATATAACATTCCCGTGCTACCTTCTGATCTCCTCTGACACTAGCAACTCCTTCAGGTGTTGGGAACTTTATCATCAAATGATGCGTGGAGATTATCGCTCCGATTTTGTTCAGAGTTGTTCTCCCCAGTATTGCATTGTATGCTGAAGGACAGTCAACTACTATGAAATCCACCATGCGTGTAATTTGACTTCCTTCTTCCCCCATGGTAATTGGCAGGGCTATTTGACCAGCTAGATAAACGGGCGTACCTGCAAATCCAACTAGTGGGGATGTCATGGGCCTTAGCCTTTCTCTTCCCACCTTTAGTTGGTCATACGCATGGAGATAGAGGATGTCAGCTGAACTTCCACTGTCGGTCAATACCCTACGTGTAAGGTAGTTTGCTATGACAATGGTGATAACCAATGGGTCATCGTGAGGAATCTGGACGCCCTTGATGTCTTCTTCTAAGAAAATAATGGGTATTTCCTCCTTTTTCTGGAATTTGTTCGGACGGCCAACTGTGTTGACCTCCAAGTATTCCTCCGTTCTTAGTTTTCTGAGGTGCACTTTTCTAGCATTGCTAGATTCGCCACCTCCCGTAAATCCTCCGTGGATGACCTTGATCTCTCCAATGTGACCTGACCTGGGTGCTGTGCCATTTCTGCCTTCTTTGCTGGCATCTTCTCTTTTGGATGGCTTTTAATGCTTCTTCGTTATGAAACGTTGAAGCCTCCCTCTTTGAATCAGGTCTTCGATTTGCTGTTTTAGGTCAATGCAATCGTCAGTGTTGTGGCCGTGGTCCTTGTGAAATCTGCAGTACTTGTCCTTAGCTCTCCTATTGGGGTCAGTCCTCAGTTTTCCAGGCCACTTGAGGTCTGGGTCATCCTGTAGGTTGCTAAGGATCTGCTCTGCCGTAGCTATGAGTGGTGTGAACTGCTTGTACCGGCCTTGAGGTGGTCCTCCCGCTCCTCCTCGTTTCGGGGAGGATCTTGAGTCCACTTTCTTGTTCTTTGGTTCCCCTCCGATTTTGCGAGTGGATTCTCTCCTCTTCCTATCGGGGGGAGGAAATTCACCAACCTGTGATGGCCCTGCTTGGGAATCAAAACCATCATGCGTGCGCCTTGCGTAGACGGCCTCCTCTGCATTCATATGTTTCTATGCTCTGAGCATAAGTTCTGCCAAAGTTTTGGGTGGCTCTTGAGATAAGAGGTATAAAAACTGTCCCGAATATAGTCCAGCTATATACGCAGTTATGTCACGCTGTCGTCAGCTTCGTCAATCTGGACCACCTCTTTGTTGAATCTGGTGGTGTATTCTCTTAATGATTCCCATCTTCCTTGCTTCACCGTTAAGAGATGCGTCGCTGGTTTGCCGTAGCGTTGACCAGCGATGAAATAGCTCACGAAGCTTGTGCTAAGTTCTTTGAAGCTACGTATGCTTCCTGGTGGGAGTTTATTAAACCATGCTCGAGCACTTCCTTTGAGGGTGACAGGGAATGCCCGACACATTACCTCGTCTGGTACTGCTTGTGAATGCATCAGGGATTTATACGTCTCTAGATGATCCAATGGGTCCGTGGACCCGTTGAATGTCTCTAGATGGGGCATCTTGAACTTCCTGGGGAGTGGTAACTCCATGACTTCAGACGTAAAAGGTGAATCCGTGTTCTTTACCAACTCTTCCACCGTGCCAGGAGTTTGTGCTTTGACATGTTTCATTAATCCGTCAATCTAGTCTTGCATCTTGTTCAAAGCTTCTTGGTCATGGGGGGATCTCTCTGCGGGCGGCTTACCACCCTTCCTTCGATTTTTGCTTTCCTTTTCACTGGATTCGCCTTTTTCTTCGTTATCCTCTTCGTCCAGTCGAGTGTGTCGCGAATTTAAGATGCTTGGTTCGGAGATTTGCCTTCGCAAGTCCGCGTTTTCCTGTATCGCAGTTTGTAACCCTTGGGTTAACGTCTTTATTTGCTCTTGCACCTGAGCAAACGCCTCGGGGGTCATCTGATCAGCCCCAATTCTGAGTGCTGCGGCAGCCTTGGCTGCTTCCACCGCCTTGGCGGCTTTGTCGGCGGCTAGGGCGGCCTTGGCCGTTTCGGTTGCGGCGGTTTTGGCGGCGTCGTTGACACCCGGTTGTGGGGGGTCTGAAGCCATCGTCGTTCTGTTCGATCGAGTCTCTACCATACAAAACTGTTCATCGTAAGAAAAAGTTGTTTCCCACAGACGGCGCCAGCTGATGAAGCAGTTTTGAATCCGGCACAGACTTGATCCTGCAAAACAAAGCTAAAGCAAAAGTCACCGGTGTGGTGGCGTGCCAACCACCCTCCGATGCCTAAGTCAGTATAGAACTTGCTATATAGTAGGAGAATTGAGGTTCTCGATTGTAGATGGAGCGTACCTTTATTGGAGTTCTACTGTCGCTTTTATAGGCATTCGATAGGAGGTTGAGTCCTAGTAGGACTACATTCCAGAGATATCTGGATCGCTTTAACGAGACGGGTGGAGTCCTGCCTTAGCTGGAACTCCACGAGCACCCTGCTTTAGTATGGAATCTTTATCTGATGTTGTCAATGATTAGGATAAGCATTTTATGCTTATCTTACCAGCTCTCCTCCCTTTATCCCGTAGGATTTGGGTTAATGGAGTGGTATAATAGTGGGTATATTCGGTGGATACTACTTATCCTGGACCAGCTTTGCGTCATAGCTGGTCCTCAGATCTTGCTCTAGCTCCGCCTTATTGGCGTAGCTGGCACCCTCTTACCTTACTGTAGGCATTGCTTTTCTGGGGAGCTTGGTCAAAGCTGACACCTACTCCCCAGGTCCGCACTTCTTACTAAGCTGGCCTTACCAGATTTTATCCTACTTATCAGCTGCCATTCATAACTTGGGATTAAACCAGCATAAAGCTAAGGGAATTAGTTATTCCCCCTAGCCATTAGTTTAGGACCAACAACTACATGCATAGTTCTATCACAACATCCTCTTTCCACAACAAAGAGAACATGACAAAACAACCCAAAATCAATATCATCATATTTGACACCACTGAACAAGAACACAATAGAAGTAAGTTCTCAAGACTTTCTCCGCACTTTCATTCACTTAATGTCTTAAAGAAAGTCCGGCAGACAAACTCTCAGAAATGCAATGGAATCAACCAACTCCAAAATCCAGCAATGCCCAACTATAGTAACCCGAAAAGATATCAAAAGACTCAAAAGAAATATCCATCGCAAAGCAATAAATATTAGGAGTTTCATATTCTATAGAAACAAGTAAAGTAGAACCAATCAGATTCCATGCTAATGAACAAATATCTAATCAAACCAGCTCAAAATTCACAACCTCACCACAACAAGGAGATAATACGCAAACAAGACAAAACTGGGCATCAACATATACATGGATATCCCAAAAGGCAGGTGGTTTCTACAGCCCCTTTGGATTGTGAGAAAGGGCATGATAAGAAAGGGTAAGGAGCCAATTAAAGAAAAATCATTTTTGTACTTCACTCTGCATTTCTCCCCAAAAATCATTTTTTTTCAAAAAGCATTTATCATTAGGTTTACAATACATGCTTTTCCAAATTGGTTTTTTCAACGGGCATGACGGACGTGCCTTGCACGTCGCAATGTACCTAGTTACTCTCAAAATCAAACAGAATCAATTATCAACCATAAGATAAACCAACAAAGAAGAAAGCTGCGGCGCTTACCTTGATCAGAACCTTGATGAATAGCTACCCAATCAAGAAGACCCAAATCAGAACAAGCAATCAAACCCAAGAGGCTTAAGATCCAACATTCTTGCAATTGCCGGAATTTAAACCTGCAAATTCAATTGACGCACTCAAAGACCAACAAATGAACTTCGTGACACACTTTGTTAGGGCGAATAGAGTGTAATTGTCGCACTCTTCATTCTTATGCAAGTCATCCTTGTTCTTTCACACTCCCAAGCGTATATGGTTTGAAAATTCTTTGAAGAAAAATACATAAACTTGGGTTTTAGCAGAATGAACGTGTATAAAAAATGATAAAATTGCTTGAAATGAAAGGAGATATGAAAATGGACTATCCTTGGGAGCATGGAATTCTACATAGTTTATATCATAGCTAAACAAAGATATGGTCATTTGGCTTAACCCAAGATATTGGTCATTTAGTTTAACCCAAAATATGACTTCTTTTTTCCCGGAATCCCCTAAAAAGCTTACTTCTTTTTATTTTCAACTGAAGTGTGTCCTTTGCTTGCATAAAAATCCCTGAACTTTGGTTCGGTAACTGACTTCACAGATTTTTATGTTTTATTTCACGCTACTCCATTGTAGCTGAAGAGGAAGCTACAACTACTTGCTTTAGAGGACTGAAAAAATCTCTTAGCGAAGCTCTAAGAAGTCCAGTTTCAAACAAAACAACCTTACACGAACATATCTTAGAAATTATATACCCCACTCAAAATATCCCAACAATGTGAACAAAATTCAAACACAGCACAAAAATATATTACATACGTGTTTATACCATAAGAATCCATGCTTGGGCTGCAATAAATCAATTCTCATTTGAAGCTGTTGCATGCCCACAGTGAATAAAAGAGTACAGCATCAGGGAGCCAAGCTTGGCCAAATCAAATCAACAATCAATATTCCTAAAAAATTATAATAATCAGAAACCACAAGTCCGTAAATCAAATACCGCATGCAAACATCAACAATGTAATTAGAAGCTTTATAATTAGAAACCCTAAGCATGTAAATCAAATACCACATGCAAACATTAACAATATAATTAGAAGCCCTAAATATTACTTACATTCCCTGAAACCCTTATTCGACACCACAGATCTTCCAATTCCGATCCTCTACCAATGAACCCACTGCAGTGGCCCTGCTACCCGTCGACCACTGATGCCGTGAAATAATTTTGGTAAGAAGCTAGGGTGGATGATGTGGTGTGCGAGAGTGTGACGCTATGGGGGAGTAAAGGAGAAGAAGAGAGGCCAGAACAACGACAATCTTCTTACATTTCTCTCTCCTGGTCCTGGTAAAGCCACGTATCCAGACTTAGGAAATGCGAAATGACAAAAATATCCAATTGATTAATACTACATGTCTTTCAATTGAAGGGCAAAATTGTCCAAATCAGCCAAAAATTGGCTAGCAATGGAATTGCCCAAACTGTTTCTTCTTAAGGAGAGGTAGGATACTGTTTATTGATACGCTGGTTTTTATGGCGATTTGTTTATCCTGAAAAGTTACCGACTTTGTGGTTGTCAGTTTCTTTCTTTCCTCCATTGGATTAGAGAGGACCATGCACGAGCGGTGGGGTGGGGGCACACCTAGGACCTGAGGGCCATTGAGTGTCCGCTTTCATTTTCTGTATGGAAGGCCCACCATGACTAATTCCACAACACTTCATTTGCATCAATAATAAGAAATGGGCAAATTGTGTGTGCAACAAACAAATCAAAATTGCTCATTCTCTTAACCCATATTAGCTAGCCAAATTTCATTACCAGTTTCCATGCCTGTGCTCAGTGTTACTACTTTGGGAATATCTCTCATGTCACCATTTTTTCTCCCAACAGACATTCATTGTTTTCTAACTTTTCTATCAAAACTTTCAAGTGCATCCGATTCGAGTTTTTTTTTTCTTACAATAATTTGGAGTGTCTGGATTATCTTATACGCACCTCAATTAGTTTATAGAGAACCAATTCTATCTTTAGCTATTGGAAGACTTAGTTAAAACTGGGACAAAACGCGTATAAATTACTTTCTTAAGGATTCAGCATCTAAGAAATTTCGAACAAGAAATCCAAGAAAAAGCAAACACATCCAGCTGTATTAGAGGAATTACATAGGGTGCGTTGTCGCTAAACTAAATGGACTACAGGATAATAACAATACTCAAGTTGTTTCCACTAAATGGTACTCTCTCCGTCCCTTTTTAAGTGTCATGCTTCGTAACTCCAACTTATTAAGAATACATCATCATTACACATTTTACATCAACTTTTATCTTCACTTTCCCTACTTACCCTCTATAGAAACATCATAATTACACTTTTACTCACTAACTTTTTATAGTGGAATCTACTTTTAGGGGCAAAATGGAAAATGCACCAACTTTTATCCACTAATTTTACAAAATAGACACTTATTTAGGGACAGCCCAAAATGGAATACTGGACTCTAAAAAAGGGACTGGGGGAGTATTTTAGTTGATGTATGTGAAAACATGGACTTTAACCCACTTAGTCATTTACACCCTGTTTGGTATACCCCGCACTTGACAGTAAATATAGACAGAGTTACTCTCAGGGACCGTTTAAACGTGCATTGTAAATGTAAGGGACGCAATAGACACGATCTGTATATAGGGGACCAAATTGACATTTCCAAAATACTTTTGAGACCATCTGTCCAAATAAGCCAAAAAAAAGAAAAGGAAAAGAGAAGTAAAGTTTGATGAAAATTTACTGTTCATAAGGTTTTGTTTGATTATTTTCTTCTCTTTTTTCTCTTAAACCAAACAAGGAAGAGGAATTTTTTCTTTTTCTTTTTCTTTTTTTATCCATATATAGGTACCAAACAAACCGTTTAGTGGAAACGCAACCTTACTCATCATGACGATGATAGCACCTTGAACATGCAAATCTGATCGATACTCTTTTGTTTGGAAACCCTTGTCACCATCGTACTGTTCGGAAACTTATGCAAAAAGTGTACAAAATAATTGCAGCTTCTCTGTAGATTTGCCAACATTGCTTCATCCCGACCCCTCTTCTCTTTGTCCTAAAATTTACCAGACGTTATTATATGTGTTACCAAGAGGGATACCATTGGGCCATCGCTAATATTGTGTCATATTCAGGTTCGGACTCATCCATTGTTTTTTTGTGTTTAAAATGTATTGGTCCAGTTTATACTTCTATTTGGACAAATTCTATACTAAAGCATTTTTTAGTTGTTCAATTTTCAGCCCATGTCAATGTACATACATCTTAACTGATCGTAGAAAAATCAATCCCGCAGCCGGTTGATTCTCTATCGGAAGGCATTACACCTAGCTACCAAAACAGGCATTACATCTAGCCACCAAAACAGACCTATAATCCTCTATCGGAAGGCATTACACCTAGCCACCAAAACAGACCAATAATCTATCATACATCTTAACTAATGGTTGAAAAACCAATCTCGCAACCGGGTCAATTCTCTATCGGAAGGCATTACACCTAGCCGCCAAAGCAGTTTCATGACTGTTGTGGTGTGTATATCTGGAGTTCATGACCATAGGGCTATCAAGTTGTTGTGAATATTATCTATATATCAAACTGACATTCACTGAATAAGTTAGTAACAGAATAAAGTAAGAGAACCCGGAGGGTTCAATCAAACGTACCAATCCTCTTCTGGGTGTGACTATAAGAACACCAGACCCGAGGCCCGGAGAAAACCAGAAATCCATAGGTGCACACTCCCCTCCACCCTTTTGATTAGCTAAAAAAAGAAAAAATAAATGTGAACCCATCAGAGCAATGACGCCCCACTTCACAAACTGTTTGCTTTAGCTGCACATCATGATTTTCAGTTTACATTGCAATCATATAATCTCAAATCATCCTGTCCACTGATAAATGTATTCAACAAGATAAGTTCTACTAAACAGACTGACCCCACTGGCAATTGAATTCATCAAATGGTGGGATATCTAAACTAACCCACCCCCAAAAAATTATTGATCATATGCCGTAGTCACTTCTTTATCAAATCAAAATCTAATACTCCCTCCGTCCCTTTATTACAGTCCAGTATTCCATTTTGGGTTGTCCCTTAATAAGTGTCTATTTTGTAAAGTTAGTGGGTAAAAGTTGGTGAATTGTCTATTTTGTCCCTAAAAGTAGATTCCATTTTAAAAAGTTAGTGAGTAAAAGTGTAATGATGATGGGTAAGTAGGAAAAGTGGAGGAAAAAATTGATGTGAAGGTATAATGATGATGTCTTTTTAATAAGTTGGAGTTACGAAGCAGGACATTTAAAAAGGGACGGAGGGAGTAATAAATCATGGCCCCTGGTGAAAGGGCCACCTAACTGTTGCACAAATTATGAGGTTCTCACAGAGATTCCGAAACAAAAAATCAGAGTCCAGAACCCCAAAGGGTTTGGCTACGGCCAAGTAGCTAGTTCTGCGAAAGCAATAAGTACTCTTCTATGAGATCACAAGTTTTCTTCAAATGAATGCTAAGCATTTCAAACAGTGGGGCCATTAGAGCATCTCTAAATTTTTACCCAAATTTGGATAAAAACTCATTGGGTTAGACTCACTTCAATGGCAAAATGATCAATTACTCAAGTATATTATTTTTTAATGCTTTCAAGACTATTTCCCTCCATTTTTGTTTCCCCCAACGATTTCGGCCAAAAGGGTAGCACACATCTCTCCTCAATGACGCGGTTCTTATTTCGCAGCCATCTTCAGGATTCTTCCAAATAGAATAGGGAGAGATTGTTGATATTCCAGCATTCAGATATCCAAGGAGAGAGAGAGAGATGGTTACAGGTATCAAAGCTTGGGAAAGCCATGATGTCGTAGACGCCATGCTCTCATAATGACATGGAAGGAGCCGTTGAAAAGAGAAAAAAACTGTTAGAATATTGGGAAAATATTGGGAAAAAAATGGGGAGAGATTTTGGTTGTCTCAAATATGGGGAAAGAAATTGGTAAAACCCAAAATGGAGAAGGGTTAGGGTCAAATATTGGAAAGGATTTTTTTATAGGTTTTGCCCAAATTTTAAATTTGGGTCTTAAAATGGGTCAATGTTAGAGATGCTCTAAGTTATGCCCGGTCGTTACATTCAGGGCTCCGAAATTAATCAAGATGTGCGCAAGCTGATCCGAACATCCAATTATAAAAAAACCAGAGTCCAGTGGCACATCATCAGGAGCAAACTTATGATGGTTCTTGCAAAACCACCGAGGAATTTTTCAGTGCCGAGCATGTATTGCCCACGTGACACCCGCTCGGTACATCCGAGCCGTCCGATACACTTTTGGACGGCTCGGATTAAAACACTCTCTCTCCTCCCACCCCAACACTCTCTCTCTCTCATTTTCTCTCTCCAAATCTGAATCGTTCAAAAATGAAATGAACGGCTCGGATGTCTGAGCGGACACCACGTGGTACCCGCTCGGCACTGAATTTTTTTCCAAAACCACCAGTATTTCTGAGCACATTAGACTAACAAAAATAATAAAATAATCGTACACTTTGTGCAGTACCCACTCTCTCATCAACTTACTAAATATTTAAATTCCAAGAAAATATAGACCGCTGATTTTGCTAATTTTCTTTTGTTAACGTCATTCCCCTCCCCTGTAAATATATTTTTAGTGCAAAAATATAATTGCTTGCAGGAGAGTGACGTTAAAAAAAAAAAATATGACAAAATCATTTCCCAAAATATATAGTACTCCTATAACACATCTACACCAGATTAAATATTCTCAAAAGCTACCTTGTCAATTCTTTGAAGTTGTTTTTGCCCCAGAAGCCTAAAGCGGAAGATTGAACCGGCCAACCTCTGTTACAACAGAGCACGATTCATGAATGAAACTGTAGTTTATGCATTGAACTAGTAAGATCAACTCAAACACTTGAATTGATTAACGAGCCAAGTTAGCCAACCTAACAGAAACCACATGCAGCAAGAAACTTAGAGGAATGGGATAATTCGGTAACAATTCGATTACAAAAAGTCTATGAACACAACTCCCGGGCACACATCGGAGGCGTTATGTGAGCTCAAGTGCATCAAACGACTTTGCTAGATGCAGTTGTGTTCCAAAATTGAGTTCCTAGCATTGCTCATTCCATTAATTGCAATACCCAATCCAGACAAATCATAAGAATTGGAAACACTGTTTTTTCATCGGTGGACTAGTATACCCACTAAACTAGTCAAAATCAAAATAGATTATGCAAAAAAAAAAAGAGTCAAAATAGTTGGTTTTTATTTAGTTGTTATGTATTCAAGCTGTTGAGTTTCTAGATTTGAGCACAAAATTGAATCAACCTCTGTACAAAGGGGATCGCTCGTGAACGACTTTGGACTTGGAGTGCCGGAAAACACCCATCGGGCTCGGAAAATGCCAACCCCTGATCCCTTTCCTCGACGCCGACGATCTAACATCTCCGATGCCCGACGCCACCGACCTCGATCTCCTCATCATCCTCCTTAAGTAATTATTATCCTCCACCTCCGCCTCCCCGTTCCTGTTCGATTCTCCCTCTTCTCCCTCGTCTTCGCACTTCCTCCCCCTGTGCGTCTTGAACACCGACCAGAACGACGACTTCTTCGGATTCTCCGACTCGCTGCGGTCAGGGAACCGGGAGCGGAGGAACGGGATCGCGACGGACCTCGAGCGGCGGAAGGCCGGCTCGCTGTCGATGAGGTTCGACACGCGTCCCACCGAGCCGAGCGCCCCGGTCGAGGACTCGCGCCGGCTGCCGAAGGCGGAGAAGAGAGAGAAGGAAGAGGAAGAGGAGGAGGAGGAAGACGAGGCCGTCGCGGCGGCGGGGCAGCAGGAGCAGGGGCGCGCGGTGGCGCAGTCGGGGCAGAGGGTGCCGAGACGGTCCTTGAGGCAGGTCGGGCAGATTCCGGTCCGGCGACGCTTGGAAGGGTGTTTTGGACATTTCCAGACCTCTTCTTCGTCCGCGTAGAACGCCATTTTACGGTGCTGAAAGATCTCGCAGTGGAGTTGAATATTTCTCTATGATAGTTTGTTGGATGGATTGGATACGTGAAGTGGTTTGCTTATAAAAAGGGCGGGGTTGGGTGGGGGCCATGTTAACCGTGGTTAAGTAATTCTGGGTGTAACCGTGGTTAAGTAATTCTGGGCTTGGTGAATGTTTCTTTTTTATTTTCGAATGTGATTTTCATTCATAAAAAATAGAGTGACGGAAAATGGAGTAAAACAAACCCAAAAACCAAATGATAAATACATAGCAGTAGCAAAATAATTATAAGAGATTTCTACCTTTGTCGTACAAACATGAGCCCCGTTCTCTTAACTCACATATTGGAATAACATAATCGAAACAAGTTCGATAATAGTTAGAGTCAATTATAAAAGAGAATAAGGCTCTAGAAATTGTTTAAATTCAAATCAAAGCAAACTAGGAAGCATGCATCATGGAAGTTGTTCCAAAAAAAAAAAAAAACCATAAAGCAAAAAACAAAAAGATTCATGAGATCTTGACTCTAAAAGGGCATCATTGCAATCATCTATTTGTGAACAACGATACACGTCTACATGGTTTGAACTCTTGACCTCAGTGTTCCAAAGTATTCCGAAATTCAAAACCTCACGTATTCTATTATTCACGAAGAAGGGCGGGGATAAAATGCGTGATGGTCGGTGAGATAGAGGGAAAGGAGAAGATGTGAAGGAAGCAGTGTTCCGGTGGGCAGAGAAGCAAACAATGTTAGTAAATGTTGGTAGACCGAAAATTAGGAAGTGGCTACAGAAAGTGGTAATTAATTGCCATAAATTTACGGGAATAAGACCAAATTAATGTTGTTGCTTATGTTTTTTCATTTTCAAATATTATGTTGTTACTTCATGTGAAATGTGAAATTTCTATACAAAGTGGCAAAAAACAAGAATTCAACACATTGTATTCGTGGAGTTTATCAAGAGGCCACTAAATAACGTGAGCTTTTTCCAAAAAAAAAAAACGTGAGTTGAAGTAAAAAAGTATCAAAAATAAAGTTTCAAAACAACAATGCTATATACACATCTCTCTTTTTTGTTTGGATGTGAATATTATATTTAGGGAATTAATTGGACTAATTCAATTTGTCATCCATGTATATTGTGGATTAGGATATCAGGAGTCCAATTCTTGCATTAATCGATGGAATTTATACCCATCATGGTCTATATTCAGTATTGTATGGCTTTTTCTTTTATGTATAGATATAGATATGTCGTGATCGATATTTTCTTACATGATTCCTTATGAAGTTTAATGCAATTTATATTATTTGTAACAGGTTCTTTTCTTCTTTACTTTTTGACTTGAACATGCAGCCAAATCTTGGTTTGAAAAGGTCAAAAATATATATCACCAGAATGTGCGGAATAAAGAAAGAAAAGAGAGCAGGGGCCTTTTGGTTTGACTCGTATTCTCAGTTTTCACACAGATCCATCCCATGGAGTGTAAATGTTCTTTCATGAGCCGAGCAGGGGTTTGGTTGAAAGTCAATGGTTGAGAAAAACAAGCAGTACTATGTTCCAATGTCAAAATAGGCAAACTTGACTGTGTCTTACCAACACTTGTTTCTAGATGAACAAATGCAAGAGTCGAATTAAAAAAAAAACTGCCAAAGATAAATTACTCCAGAAAATTTATTTAGTTTGAACCGGTAGTCACACCACACGTGTAATTTTTATATCTCTAATATATGTGTTTGCCCTCCATCATGAGGTGTTTTTTTTGTAACGGAGAAACAGCCCTACATCCAAGCCACTAAATAGGCCCAATTGCGCAACCCAAACCTCCAGGGGAACTAGCACGATCACATCAGTCACGACCCTTCACTTACTTCAGAGTACTCACCCGGCCCTGTGGGAAATTGAACCCCATACCTTGAGGAGTACTCCCAAAATCTGGGCATCCATCCGAACCACTGGGGCAACCCCAGGATGTGTCTTCCTGAGGTGTTTGGGTTGGGTTTAATGTCTATCAGTCTTTTCTAGTTTTGAGTTCAAATTTTTTTTACCCCTCTCTCTATTTTTCTTTTTTTGATCCGTTTTACCTTTCTCATTCTTGTAAACCTGAGCAATAAAAGATCATAAAAGTATTGATATATCCAAACAAAGTTTACTAACGAAAAATATAAGCGAATTTATTGATTTACATCGGGTTTTTTTTTTTTTTATATATGTTAACCAGCACTTTAAACAAGTTAACTATAAACACACAAAAAAGGTCTTGAAAAGTCAAAAAAGTCATATAACAAACACGCGTTGCACTCTATATAAGGTACTCCATAGAAGACTTAAAAAGGGGGACTTTTTTGGTTTGAAAAATTCTAGGGAAAATGACGGCCAAAGACGTGTTTGGATAATTAATATCCGTCAAGGACATACTGAGAACATTTGTTAACGTTGAAAATGTCATTGACGGATATTAATTATCAAAACACATCTTTGGCCGTCATTTTCTCAAAATTTTCAATTCCTAGTGGAGTGACGGGCAAAGCCCCTGATTATTGTTCTGCTCTATAGTCGTACTTCTCTAGGCCCATCTAATAGCCAAAGCCCATCAAACCCAACATCCCCTGCCTCAAAATCGGAGAGCTGGACTCCAACATTAGCTCGACGAGCCCGATAACTACTGCACTAGAAATCTATGGGCCGGGGCGGGCTTTCTGCGACGTTGCACACTAAACTATATTGCTGGCTGCCTTCATATGTCGCTAAAATTTGGGAAAATGATGGCACATGACGTTTTTTGATAATTAATATCTGTTAAGAACATGCTGAGAACATTTATTAATGCTGAAAATGTCTTTGGCGGGTATTAATTATCAAAACACGTCATTGCCGTCATTTTCCCCAAAAATTTCCTCTCTTTCGTCACATTTTTCATTTTTTTCTAGCTTACCAGTATGATCAGAAACAATAAATTTGTCGTCCAAATACATACGCGCGCCCAGAGAGAGAGAGGTTATAGTTCTAAAGTATATCACGAAATTCTAAGGGTGCGTTTGGTAACCTTTTCAGTTTTTAGTTTTTAAAAAACTAGAAATAAAAACAGGTTTATGTTTTCATTAAAAAAAAATCAAGAATCATTCCAGTCTCACCTAGAACCCTTAACGAAGGTAATTCCAGTTCGATAGGCAAGACAGCTTCCATTCCATAGACCAGAGAGTAGGGAGTGGCCCCAGTTGAAGTCCTTTCAATTGTTCGATATCCCCATAGTGCCAGAGGTAGCATTTCTGGCCAGTCCGTGTAAGTGTCGGTAGTCTTCCGCAGAATCCTCTCGACATTCTTGTTTGCAGCCTCAACTGCTCCATTAGTTTGAGGTCGGTAAGTAGATGACCGATGATTCTGTATCCCAAATTCGGCGAAAAGCTTCTTTGTCGCCTCCTTGAAGTGCGATCCATTGTCACAGACAAACTCGTGAGGTACACCATATCGATAGATGATATTAGTGCGAATAAATTTGGCCACATGAGTGGCCATAAGAGGCTGCTTCTACCCACTTGGTGAAGTAGTCAATGGCCACCAGAATGAACTGATGTTTGTATTTTCCCTTTGGATTTATGCTTCCAATGACGTCTATCCCCCAAGTGGAGAATGGCCAAGGGAATGTCATGCTATACAATTCCATAGGGGGAATACGCATACGATCAGCGTGAGTTTGGCATTTGTAACATCGGCGGACATAATCAGCGCAGTCGGCCTCCATTGTAGTCCAGTAATATCCCTGACGTAGGATCTTCTTTGCCATCGTTGCCCCATTCATATGTGGCCCACAAATTCCTTCGTGTATTTCCTCCATTACCTTGTGACTGTCCTCTGTTGTGACGCAAAGTTGGCTTGGACCCAAGTGTGCCCTTCGATACAATGCTCCTCCACATATTACAAATCGGGCAGCAAACCTCCGCAGAGCTGTTTTGTCTTTTGAGGTGGCCTCGGGTGGGTATTCTCCTTTTTCCAGGAATTCCTTCACGTCTTCGTACCACGGCTTGCCATCGTCTTCACCTTCCTCGGTAAAGGAACATTCACACGCTGGCTTAACTTTTTGTTCGATCATGAGAGGCCGCATTGTGAATCCCAGGGGTATTTTGACCATAGATGCTAATGTCGCCAGTGCATCTGCAAATCTATTGCTCACTCGAGGAGTGTGTGTGAAGATAACAGAATCAAATTGTGGAATTAGATCTTCCAGCACAGAGTGATATAGCTTCAGTGTGTCTTCCTTGACCTTCCAGTCTCCTCTTGCTTGAGACACCACCAGGTTTGAATCCCCAGTGACTTTTACCCTTTTTGCCCCTAGCTCCAGGGCTGCCTCCATTCCAGCAATACAAGCCTCGTACTCAGCTTGATTGTTAGTGACCTCAAACCTTAGTTTATATGACAAAGGGATATGAGAGTCGTTTGGGGAAACTAGCAACACCCCTATGCCATATCCACATTGGTTTGATGCTCCATCAAAGTAAAGCTGCCAGGTGTCGTCTAAGAGACATAAGATATCCTCGTCGGGGAACATGAAGTCTTCTGCCTCGGCTTCTGTCACAGAGTGATCTGCCAAGAATTCTGCCACAGCTCTTCCCTTTACTGATTTCCTTGTCATGTATTTGAGGTCAAACTCTGCTAGCAGCAATAACCACCTAGCTAGCTTTCCGATAAGTGCTGGCTTTTCGAAAAGATACTTGATTGGGTCTAAACGAGAGACCAGCACCACCGAATGTGCTAACAGGTAGTGCCTCAGTTTCTTTGTGGCCCATACTAACCCCCAACAGGTTTTCTCGAGGGGAGTGTACCTTGTCTCATAATCCATCATTTTCTTGCTGAGGTAGTATATGGCGCACTCTACTTTGGCGTCGTTTTCTTGCGCTAGCATACATCCCATGGACGTGTCTGTTACTAAGAGATACAGAATCAATGGCTTCCCAGGGATGGGTGGCGACAGTATAGGTGGATTCTGAAGATATTCTTTGATTGCCTCGAATGCTTGTTGACAGTCTTGGCTCCATTCAAAATCAGTACCTTTCTTCAGTAGCTTGAAAAGAGGTTCACAGGTGGTTGTGAGCTTGGAAATGAACCTACTGATGAACTGTACCTTCCCTAAGAAGCTCCTTACTTCCTTCTCTGTCCTAGGCGGTGATATCTCCATGATAGCTTGTATCTTGGAAGGATCTACCTCGATTCCTCTTTGAGTGATGAGGAATCCCAACATCTTTCCAGCTGTTACCCCAAAAGTGCATTTTTGAGGGTTAAGACGTAGTTTGTAATTCCTAATCCTCTCAAAGAACTTTTGGAGTGCTTCATAGTGTCCTTCCCTTTCCTTTGATTTGACTATCATATCGTCGACATATACCTCGACCTCTTTGTGCATCATGTCGTGCAGCAGTGTTGTTGCCATCCTCTGGTAAGTGGCTCCAGCATTCTTCAACCCAAGCGGCATCACTCGGTAGCAGTAAGTTCCCCAAGGCGTAGTGAAGGTGGTTTTCTCTCTATCCTCAGGAGACATAAGGATTTGATTATACCCAGAAAATCCGTCCATGAAAGATAGCAATGCATGGCCTGCGGTGTTATCCACTAGCTCGTCTATGTGAGGTAATGGGAAGTCATCTTTCGGACTGGCTTTGTTGAGATCTCGGAAATCTACGCAGACCCTAATTCCTCCAGTTTTCTTTGGTACAGGAACGATGTTTGCTACCCATTGTGAATATTCGGTGACTATGAGAAAACCGGCGTTGATTTGTTTAGTGACTTCTTCTTTTATCTTTAGGACCCAATCAGGGCGCATACATCTCAGTTTTTGTTTAACTGGTTTTGCATTAGGATGAAGAGGAATTTTATGCTGAACAATTTCAGGGTCTATTCCAGGCATGTCCTCGTAAGACCAGGCAAAAACATCTTTGTATTCTTTTAGCAAAAGGATTAGTTTTTCACTTTCTTGAGGAGATAGTGCGGCACCAATTTTAACCATTTTGGGCTCGTTTTCAGAGCCTATGTTTGTTGAGATTATTTCCTCAGAAAAAGGTTTAGCGTGCCTTTCCTCTTCTCTCTCGATGAATTCTAGAATTTCTTTTGGAATTTTTTCCTCAAAATTTGGTTTGTCGGAATCCACACAATTGATCATAGGCAAAGTGAAATACTCTAAATCTTCCTTCTCATTGCTAAGTTTATCAAAAGACATTTCAGAGTCGAACTCAAAGTAAATGCTATGCCTTGGTACTTTGACCAGATTTTCCTCACTAGACTTAGTAGTTTCAAAAGATGAAAAGCTTGACTCGGACTGAGTCGACTCGTAGTCGGAATCGGAATCAGAACTAAGATCAGAATTAGCGCTTTTCATTTTGTATTTCAGAGTGTGTTCCACGGTCTAGTTAGGGTAAGCCCCTTTTTCAGCATCCACAATCAGCTCAGAGCAGTCTTTTTCATCACCAAGGTCGATCATCAGCACTTCACTGTCACCTTGATTCGCACTTTCATCATTGTCACCCTGCAAGTCTTGGAGGGCCATTTGATTTGCTATCGCTGTTATTTCTTCCAATTGAGCTTCAATCTTTGCTTCGTCGCTGTTGTCGACTCATCGTGTGCCAACAAAGCCCCACCAATTACCAAAGCTATCTGTGATGGGGTGGATCACCCTTATTTCATTGTTGGTGACCCCCTCATCAGAGAGTAGGTTTAGTGATATTTCGTCTAGTGGGTCATTGTCGACAGATTCTTCTTCCTTTGCCTCTTCAGTTTCGAGATTGTTGACCTCGTCTATTGGCCAATAGTCGTCGGTAGGTGCATAGGGGTTATAAAAATAGATTGGAACCCTGCGAAGCCCTTCTTCTTCGATCAGGTCTTCTATTTCTTCCTCATAAACCGTTCCAGCGAACATGACATGGCTGTCTTCAATGATAGCCACCATAGGCTTTGGTTGATTTACTGGAGTGATGTATTCGGAGGGATTGAAGTCTTCAACAGCAAAGTGGAGCGGGCCAGACAGCTTGGTGACAACTTGAAAGTGCGAATCAGACATGAACAGTGATGCGGTCATTTTTCCTGAATAAGGTTTTTGCTTTAGTTAGATTGATTAATCTTACCTACTGTTTATTTGACTTAGAGAGATTCCTAAGGTTTAACTTGCAAAAGAGAAACTTTACAACATACACATATACAATGGGTGTGAGGAAGAACTTGGAAGTAAGATGCAAGTAGGTTCCTAGCCTGTAGGTTCCTGTCTTAGTTTGATAAGTTCTATGGCTTTCTAAAACAAGCAAGGTTTTGGTAGTCTCAGGGTGCTCCGTTGTCAAAGGACACCAATCCTCTCACCAGCCCATCATAGGCGGCGATTGGGTGATTTCCTTTTTGATATACCACTAGGTACGAGTGACTGTGGAGTTTGTTGGAACCCCCAACATAGCCCGTGTCATGCCGGGATATCAGGTGAACTCAACGGGTTGCCCGCTCGATGCATATGATAAATGAATTAGACAAGGCATGTATTAGTTTTATGTTGAACTTTTTGGTTATGGCTCTCATGTCCCCAGCAAAGTCACCAAAAACTGTAGACACCTCCCAAACGGGGCATCGCCATACAGATTGATCACGTTTGTTCGCTCGATTGGTTGCTTGCTTCGTATACCAAAATCATGGACATTCCCATGGCTAGGAACATCGCCACATGATAGTGGTTATTATCAAAACAGAGTCGCCACCCAGTTTATTAAAACTGGGAAAATAGATAGAGATTCTGGATACGGGAGCCAAAAGTACAATAAGGGGAAGGTGTTAGGCACCCCTCTTTGCCCAGTCGTGAGACTGGCCCATAATCATTCAACATAAGACGTATAGATGCTTTGTTTAATTCCAACATATAGTCTGTTTATTTATTCCTTTAAACAGTAAGCAAAGTGAGCCAGTGCGATAATTAAAGCATGCGTTCAGAAAGCAAAGAAAGCAACAAATCTGTCCCAGGGAGATGGATCTCGCGGCCGGTGAATGGATGTCACGGCCGAGGGATCCTCCTGGTTTGATGTACCGGCCGAGGGATCGAAGCCCCGATCGGTGTTCTTCCTCACACCAGTCAGAAAGATTAACAGATAATCAAAACCCTACGGTTAGCCGGAAATACAGTAAATATAGACAAACCAGAGGCCGTTGGGCCTCACCACCTTGATCCCTTAGTTGCTTGATTGCTTCGGATTGGGTGTGATTGACTGATTGCTTGATCGAAAACCCTAGGGTTAGGGTTTGAACTTCGGGGTTTGATCGCTGGATTGACGGCTGCCTTCGGGAGGTTAGGGCTTTTGAAGTATGGGATTGAGGGAGTATTTGTGCAGAGTTTTGAGGCTTGAAAGAGTGTGTAAGTATATCAATTTCGTGTGTGTTATTTTCGGAGTCCAAAGGCCCTTTATATAGGCAATTGGTGACTCACTCTGGCCAATCAAATCACGAGATGGCAATTGCATTGCAATGCATCTCTAACTCTACGTCGTAATCTCTGAGCGTAGCCCGAACGCATCGGAAAGGTAGTGTAATCGGATCAAACGTCTGACAGAACACGTTCCAGAGTCTGGGAAAAGGTCGATCTGGCGGCCGAGTAAAGGATATCACGGCCGAGGAATGGATGTCTCGGCCGAAGGATAGATCTTGCGGCCGAGAGATTGATCTCTCAGGGAGATTTTGCTAGCAACAGGTTGCTCGGGTGAGGAAATGATGTTAAGGCCGTGGGATCGATGTCACGGCCGACAGATGGATTCTCCTAGGCTTCTGTATTTCTGTCTGAAAGGCTACATGGCTCTGAATTGGGTCCTCTAAGTGGCTCAAAGTTCTTACCGAAAGTCCTAAGGTTCTCAAGGAAGCAATCAACAATCACTGTATCCGTTTCATCATCGGGATGGTCCCAAGGTGGGACTTGAAATAATCGTTAGGCCAAATTGGGGTGTCTACAATTGCCATCTACCCCCATGGGCTGCTTATCTTTCTCAGGAAACTTGAACTCTCCCCGCTCAATTTTATCCTGGATATCATTTCTAAATACTATGCAGTTATTAGTCGAATGACTCCAAGAGTTGTGGTACTTACAATACTCCTTGCCCTTCAGATCTTCCAAAGTTGGAATTTTGTGGCCAAAGGGCAATTTGAGCAGCTTGTCAGGAAGGAGTTGGTCAAAGATAGCTTCAGCCTTGCCAACATCAAAAGTATAGGCCCTGGTTGGCCTATTAGGACTGTTCTGGATAGGTTGCTTTGTGGGCTCCATCTTGACAAAGGCCTTGTAGACATATGGTTTTTTGTTGATGATCTCCGCCACGGCCATATCTGGGTCTGCCTCTGCTTCCACTGCAGCAACCTCGTAGTTAGGGTCACGGTAGTACGTCCCTTTAGAAGCTGACTTCCTATCTTGCTCCTCGGCCAAGAGCCTTTTGTAATGAGAAGCCTTAAAGGACAATTCAAACAAATCTCTGAATTCTATCTCATAGAACTTCTTCTTCATTTCGAAACCCAAGCCGTTTAGTGCTATGTGCACATACCCGACCTCTGGAAGGACTATCTTGCATTTGAATCGAGTAGTCTTGAAACGTAGGAGATAGGACTCCACGGATTCGAGATGGGTTTGACAATAGCATGACAGGTCTGCCAATGTCACTTTTGGTTCTACCCTGTAAAACTGTTGGTGGAACATCTCCTCTAGTTGAGCCCAAGTCTGCACGGAATTGGGTGGAAGGTTGATGTACCAAGTAAAGGCTGTCCCATTAAAAGAATTGGGAAAAAGCCTCAACTTCAGAGCATCGATGGTCCCAGCCTCTCCACATTGGACTTGAAACCTGGCAATAAGCTCCACTGTTGAATGCATGCTTTCTCCGTTGAAGGTTTGAAACTCTGGAACTCTGTAGCCCTTCGGGATAGGTGTACTGTCCACCTCTTCGGTATGAGGCTTCCTGTACATTGGCCTTCCCAAAGGTCTGAAACCGGGTCCTAACTGCTCCTGGAGCAAGTTCAGGACTTGATCCCGTCCTACGAGCATGTTTGGCATAGGAGGCGGTTGTGGGTGTGCTTATTGTGCCTGTTGGTTCTGGATTGAACTTGCCCCCCGAGTATCAGAGCCTTGAGGAGTATGAGCAACTCCTTTGTCCTTTCCAGAGCACTGGCCTCCTTGCAAAGGCCTTTTGTCTGTCTTGTCAGGTTTGGATTGGTCATCTGCCAAAACAAACCTTCGTTCATCATTAGCTGGAGGCGTCTGGGCTCCTCCAATCACAACTCCCTTCTCCTTTTGCCCCCCGAGTGCAGGACTGTTAGAGGAGGTAGCATGGTAAAATGTTTGAGGAGGGGGAGGTCCCCCCAGTAGGCCAGCTTGGTCTTGACCGTTGCCATAAACACCAAACTGTGGAAAGCTCTGCTGCTGAGGAGCGAGCGGTAGCCTCTCTGTAAGTGTAGCAATCATTTTGTGGACTGCTATGGCCAAAGGATCCAAGGACTGAGAGAATGATTGAGAGATTGACTGTGTAATGTCGTGGGAGATCTCGCGTCCTGCCATGAACATGTAATTTTTGACGCTGTCGGTAGCATCGTTAAGATCTTGAGCACTAACCGCAGGGCCAGCTTCCTTGAGTAATGGCACATCGACTGCCACTCCCTTAGGACTCTTTGGATCCGGGATGGGTGGATCCGACTGTTGTTGTTGTTGCTTCCTTGCCATAATAAAACCCTTAGACGATTTGGGTCCCACCGGGCATGCCAAAAATTGTTTCGCACGCGGAAGTGGCTCAAAGGACTGAGCGGGCATGCCTGGACTTGTCGCGTCCAACGTGAAGGACTGGGCATCCCTGTTCTGACTTCTAGATCTGTGAGGGCGATAGTGCTGCAACCTAAGGGCTGGATTGCAGTGAAGGTCTGTGGTTTTGCCTCTTCGTGCGAGGACTTAATAATTTCCTAACCGTGTAGGAAAGAAAGTAACAACGTAGAATTACTTTATTATATCGTAATAATAAAGTAGGGGATGTAAGAGAGATATGAATAACTTTATTATGTTTCGTAATAATAAAGTTGGGGTACAAGAGAGATAGAAACTCGAATTACTTGGTGAAGTAATTGAGTGAAGGTGAGAAAATATAGATAATTGCTTCGCTGGGAAGGCTTTGGTTTTCAAGCGTTGAGCTTGATTAGTGTGGGAACCCATTTTTTTTCTTGTCTTCTAGTATTTATAGGCAAAATGATCCATGGTTTTGCATGTGTCAAATTTCCCGCCCTTCTCATGTGATGACAAGTGTCCCATGTTGCCTTCATCATGCGTGAGTGGGTAGTTTACCAGGAGTGGATAATGGTTACCCATTGGTTAATTCCGGATCATGGGCAGTTGGAGAGATCATGGGGTTCCTCCACTTCCCTTTTCCGTGGGTCTCAAAGGGTAATGGGCCATTTGACTTGTCAAATGGCCATGTGGCAATAACCCCCACTAACTTATTTCCTTTTTTCGTGGGTTATCAGACACTACCAGCCAAATGGCACTTTGCAAGACAACAAATACTTACCCACTTTCCACTTTTCATGGGACTCTCGGATAATGGGCCATTTAATCAAATTAAATGGCCTTCTAGTATTCTTGGCCCATCAAATCACCTAATAAACTTATACAAGTTATGGGCCAAACAACCTTCCTCGTAATACTGGCCCAAAGTTCTTAAGCCCGTGCCCAAATCAAACCAGAATCAACTGGGCCCATTCATTTTGGTCCAATACTTTTTCGATTCCTGGCCCAATTTAATTACACTTTAATTAAATAGCCGTCCAACGCTAGTCCAGGACTGGGTGCCAAAAACGGGTGTAAACAGCTGCTCACCGAGTTCAGCAATGCCTTCGCATGGTCTCATCAAGACATGCCTGGCATCGACCTCAAGATAGTGGAACATTGGATCCCCTTGTTGCCAGATGCTAAACCTGTGAAACAGAAGCTTAGGCGGATGAGGCCGGATTGGGTGCAGAAGATTAAGGAAGAGGTCACCAAGTAAATAGACGCTAGTTTTCTCATGGTCTCTCAGTATCCCACTTGGGTAGCCAATATTGTTCCAGTTCCTAAAAGGAATGGGCAAATTCGAGTTTGTGTCAATTTCAGGAACTTGTACAAAGGAAGCCCCAAAGATGATTTTCCTTTACCACACGTCGATGTGCTTGTGGATAATACTGCGGGGCATGCTCTGCTCTCGTTCATGGACGGCTTCTCGGGTTACAATCAGATTCTTATGGCGCCTGAGGACCGTGAGAAAACGACCTTCATCACTGAGTGGGGAACTTATTGTTACTTGGTCATGCCGTTTGGATTGAAGAATGCCGGCCCTACCTATTAGCAAGCTGCTACGACCATCTTGCACGATATGATTCACAAGGAGGTTGAAGTCTATGTGGATGACATGATTGCCAAGTCCAAAACTCGAGAAGGTCACATCCCTATGCGTAGGAAGTTCTTCGAATGGCTCCGTAAGTTTTGCATGCGTCTCAACTCGCAGAAATGCACTTTCGGAGTCACAGCAGGCAAGATGCTTGGTTTCATGATCAACTCTTGAGGGATAGAGGTCGATCCATCAAAGATCAAGGCCATGCTTGAGATGAAGCCACCAGAGTCTGAAAAGGGAGTGCAGAGCTTTTTGGGAAAGGTTCAGTTCATCAGCAGATTCATCGCCAAGTTAACTTTAACTTGTGAGTTAATGTTTCGTCTACTCAAGAAAGACACCCCATTTGTATGGACCAACAAGTGCCAGGCTGCCTTTGTCTCGATTCAGAACTACTTGCAGAAGCCTCCGATTTTGATGTCGCCGGTGCCTGGGAAACCTTGTCTATGGGGTGTTTACTAGCTCAAGAAGGAGACAAAGGGGTTGAGAAGGCCATCTACTATCTAAGCAAGAAGATGGTCGGATGTGAAGAGCACTACACCGTTGTAGAAAAGACGTGTTGGGCGCTTGTTTGGGCTTCTAAAAAGCTAAGACAGTACATGCTGGCTTATCCAGTGAAGCTGATTTCTCGAATGGATCCTCTCAAGTATCTATTTGAGAAGCCTGTGCTTACTGGTAAGTTAGCACGTTGGTTGCTCTTGCTAGCAGAGTTCGATCTCGAATATGTCACAAGGAAGTTCGTCAAAGGTCGTGCGGTTGTAGAATTTTTGGCTAATCATCCTGTTGATGGACCGGAGGACTCAGACTTTGTGTTTCCAGATGAGGAGGTGCTGACAGTTGTCGAAGTTGAATGGACTCTCTACTTTGATGGGGCAGCTAATCAGAAAGGATATGGGATCGGAGTATTGTTGATAACGCCCGATGGCTCTCATATTCTGCTTGCGTTCAAACTAAACTTTGATGTCACAAACAATCAAGCTAAATATGAGGCCTGTTGTTGGCATGGAAGCTGCACTTACACTTGGTGTTGAAAAGCTTGAGGTCATTGGCGATTCCAATCTTGTAGTATCTCAAGCCAACAGGGACTGGAAAGTTCGTGAAGAAAAATTGAAACCTTATCATCAAGACTTGGAAGAACTCATTCCTCGTTTTAACAAGGTGACATTTACTCACATTCCCGCTTGAAAAATCAATTCGCCGATGCATTGGCAACTTTGGCTTTTATGGTCGAACTTCCGTTGGGTGTCAAGCTCCGCCCTATCCTGATTGAATAGTGGGACTTCCCTGCTTATCAGTATATCAACGCCATCGATGAAGTCAATGATGGCCTGCCTTGGTACCATGATATATGGAACTTCGTTGAAAGCGGGGAGTATCCGGCTGAGGCCACTAAAAAGGATGAAACTGCATTGCGAAGGTTGGCTGCCCAATACATCATCTGTGGAGGAAAGCTGTACAGGAGATCTCATTGTGGAATGCACAAGCTCTGTGTCAATGGTGCTGAGGCCACCAAAATAATGGAGGAGATTCATGAAGGAGTCTGTGGCCCTCGCATGAGAGGTGTCATGCTTGCCAGGAAGATCCTACGGCAGGGGTACTTTTGGTCTATTATGGAATCGCAGTGTGTGGATTACATACGTCGCTGTCACAAGTGCCAGATCCATGCCAGTCTTATGCATGTTCCTCCCTCCAATTTGTTTGGCATGACGTCGCCTTGGCCTTTCTCTGTGTGAGGCATCGATGTTATCGGCATGATCAGAACGTCTGCTTCGAACGGTCACCGATTCATTCTAGTGGCGATAGATTACTTCACCAAGTGGGTGGAAGCTGAATGTTACAAAACCCTGACTGCAGTTTAAATTGATCAGTTCATCAGAAAAAAACATTTTCTATCGATATGGTGTTCCCCAGGCCTTTGTATCAGATAATGGGACCCATTTCAAAGGCAGGGTTTTGGAACTTTTTGATGAGTTCAAGATTCAAGTACATCATTCAACAGTCTATCGCCCTCAAACAAATGGGGCTGTCGAAACGGCAAACAAGAATGTCGAGACGATCATCAAGAAATCTGCTGAGTCCGCTAGGGACTGGCACGAGCAACTACCTCTAGCACTTTGGGGCTATCGAACATCTATTCGAACATCAATAGGGGCAACTCCCTTCTCCCTTGTTTACGAGATGAAAGCGGTACTCCCCATCGAGCTTGAGGTACCGTCATTGAGGGTCATGGCAGGAATGTGGACTCACGGAATTCGAGTGGCTTAGAGGGAGATTTGTCGAACTCATGCTTTTTGATGAGAGGAGGCTCCGTGCCTTGTATCATGTTCAGGGGTATCAATGAAGAATCGCCCATGCGTTCAACAAAAAGGTGAAGTCTCGAGACTTGGTCGAAGGGGATATGGTTACAAAGGAGATCCGGACACCTGTCTTTGATCCTCATGGTAAGTTCCGTCCGAAGCGCTCGGGACCTTACATCATCAAGACTATCCTCTTTGGGGGAGCAGCTCAGCTCATTGACCTCGACGGCAACGAGTTCAACACCCTAGTCAACCTGGATTAACTCAAACGTTACTATCCCTGAGAGAAGCTCGTTGGACCGAAAACCACAAGGGTGGGCGGTTCCAAGCAAAAATTAGAGCAAACCTGCTAGACCAAAAACCTGAGGAGGCAGTCTAGGCAAAAATAAATAGGCAATAAATCAAAGCTCGCTAGATCGAAAACCTGAGAAGGCGGTTCTAGGCAAAAATTAGAGCGTAAAAGTGAGGTAAAACACACGAGCGAACCTTAGCCTGAACTTCGTGCAACCTTATTCCTTGAAAAGAGATACGTAGGCAATCTCTCCGTGAGGTTCGGTCACAATCAATCAACTTGGTCCATGGTTTCCTGTTCGAGGGTGCACCTCAACAGTCAAAGCAGCGCGGTGTTCAACATTTGAATCAAAAGGGAAAAACCCTTAATCTTTCAATTTTATTGCAAACTACTACTTCTATTACACAAGCTGAGCAAAGTCTTAAAAATAGTTAAGCATAAAAATAGAATAAAATGCTAGTGGCCTTAACAGGCTCACAGTTTATTCTAGATCAGTAGAGTCTTGTCGGGAGTTAGTCTATATTTTGCCTTCTCGCAATCTATTTTCTTAGCCATATGCTTTGTAGCGATGCTTGAGCTCTATGTTGAAATTTGGATCTACTCTGCCAAGTTGCCTCAGGCCCCAGTTATGCTCGTATCCGGTCAGGTTTTGGGCAGTGAACGCAGGAAGGTGAAAGGTTTCTACCCCAGCTCGGTGCAACCCCTAGCTCATGCCTAGTTGGCGAAGGATACGCCCTGGAATGTAGAATGTGAAACTGGACAGCCCAGCAATCACCATTCTCTCGAAACCTGCGGAGTTAGTGGCCATGTCCGGGATATTCAATGCTTCGGGCATCCAAATGATTTCATTCGGTGACATCTCATTCATAAATGTGTACCATTCATTTATGGACATTTTTGGGTATATCATCCCTCGTTGATGCATTCGGCCAGGCAGGTTAGGCCAGTTTGCCTCAGGAGCCGCAAGCAGTCTGAGTTTGTTTGATAGCCACAGCTACATGAGTGAAAAGACAAGTAAGGAGCCATATAAAGCTTGAGCGGAAAAATAAGTGAGAAGCTCCGATATAGCCTTAGCTGAGAGTTGAGGTAAAAACAGAATGTGTGAAAGACGGAAAAAAGGTGAGCTGAGTGAGAGTTTACGTGGAGCAAGAGTGGACTAACGCTAAACGTGTTTGTTTGGCCAGTATAAACCAAATCCAAACCTGTGAGCATTTCCACAAGAACCAGTGGCACCACATTCCTTCGAGCGCCCATTTGAGCAGCAATGCTCACCAGTGAGGGATTGACCCATCCGTCTGGAGACACCAGTAAATAAGCAGCTAGCACGCAGATTGCTAGGGCAAATCGACGTCGGGCCTGCACGGCCGTATCTTCTGTGTCGCCTTCGGGCCTGTACCACTCCATCAGGCGCATGATGTTGATTTGGCCACTGCTCAGCAAATTCTCTACTGCTCCTCCGGAGATATTGAGACAACTCTTTAAAAGCTTTGGCATGTTCTTTCGATAAGGCGGTACTACAATCACACTAGAGGCGAAGCCCTGGGGGTATGCTTGGAACTCCTCCACGGTGGGACACAATTCGTTGTCCCCGAACCTGAAGACATGGACGTCTGGGTCCCAGAACCACAGGGCCGCCCTCAATATTTCGGGTTGGAGCCTCAAGTTTATGAGAAAGCGGAAGGCAGCCAACCCATGGGACCGGAAGGATAGCCAATCTCTAGCGACGAATGCCTCTAACCATGGCTCGATTAAAGTTGGCAGATTATTCGCCATTGTGGGTGTTATGAAGGCTCTAGCTCTTGGAGGTGTGCTTTACATTTACAGGGACCATTCTCTTTTATAGCCAAAACATTGGAAATATCATTCTTTTTCCAAGGTAAATATCAAAGCAAGGTGGCACCATCCCTTCAATGCAAGGGTACACCTGTGAACTGCCATAGGGACATTCTGGGCGGCCAAGGGCAGTGGCAAGGCATGCATCACGTCAGTTTCAAGATGGGACAAACTTGGCAACTATAACAGGGCTACATTGATGCGCATCTGTCTAGATGGGCACGCACCAATAAATCATACGCGTGTGTGTCTCACTGCAACGCGCGCTGGTCCAGCCTTAATCTACCAAAAAAATAGGCTACTACCTTTTGGGGGTGATTTTTCGCTTTTCATCTAGGGCCTGGTTTTGAACTTTTAACACTTCCAGCAGGTCATGGTGGATGTTTATGACTGTGTCGAAGCGTTGGTTCTGCGGTTTTGTAATTAATAAAGGATTTGGGCCCTCGGGGGGGGGGGGGGATTTTTGAGCTACAAGCAAGATTCAGAGCCTTTTATGCTATACAGATCATTCATTTATTGGACATGCTAGGCTTAAAGGCCATACAGCGTTACAAAGCAAACATTCAAAGGCAAAGTGAAAATGCTTGAGTAGCCCAACGGCTCTCAGCTTATTCTCGGTACAAACGAGGTCTTTAGGGTTCAGTAGTATCCCCCAGACCTTACCTTGACTTCCTCGTGAAGCCAGGTCACGTAGCGGCTGTCCAGCCAGTCCACGAAGCTCGGAATGGGACCCTCAAGCTCCCTATCATTCCAGCTGCACCGGTAGTTGTGCAATATTCGAGCGTCGAAATCGGGCGATTGGAAGCTCTCAGTCCCAGCTTTGTGCAGCCCTTGGCTCATGCCCAGTTGACGGAGTATGCGGCCCGGGATATAGAAGGTAAAGCTTGCCAATCCAGTGATTACCATTCTTTCGAAACCAGCGGAAGTGACGGCCATCTTACGCAGGTTCAGCCAGGGGCACCTCCAGACAATATCCTCAGACTGCATGTCGTGTAGGAAAACGTACCACTCCAGCATTTCCCTTTCGAGATACAACATGATCTCTTAAGCATCTGCCTGGGGTGCTTCGAGCAAGCCGACCTTGTCAGAAAGCCATATCTGCATGAGTGAAAAGACAAGTGAGAAGCTCGATAAGGCCCGACCGAAAAAATAAGTAAGGCTCTTGAGCAACCCCTACCCGAGTGTCGAGGTAAAATGAGAAACTGCGAAAACCAGAAAAAAGTGAGCTGAGTGAGAACCTACCTGGAGCAGGAGTGGGCAGCCACTTAATATATTCGCTTGGCCATTTTTGACCAAATCCAAACCCATGAGAGTTTCTGCCAGAACCATTGGAATGATGTTCTTTCGGGCTCCCATCTGAGAAGCAACTCTCACTAGGCTAAGGCTAACCCTGCCGTCAGAAGGAACCAACATGTAAGCAACCAGTGCGCAAATTGAAAGAGCGAAGCGTTTGTGAGCTTGCTCGACGTAGTCCTCCAAAATCCTGTCGGGGCCATATAGCTCAATCAAAAGAGCAATGTCCAGTTCGCCGTCGTGAATGATGCTTGCTGTCAGCTCTTCAGAGATGTTCAATGTCATCCATAAGAGATGCTCCAAGTCTTCTTGAAATGGAGGAACAACAAGGACGTGGGAGTTAGTGAAACCTTGAAGGTATGTTTGGAATTCCTCCACGGTTGGACACAGCTCATCGTCATAAAAACGGAAAACGTGCATAACTGGATCCTAGAACGTGAGAGCGGCTCTAAGGAGCTCGAGGCGTGGCCCCACATATCGGAGGTCGCGGATCGAGGCCAGGCCTCGTGACCGAGGGCTCGCCCAATTGATGGTTTCAAACCTTGTTAGCCAAGGGTCAAGCAAGGCAGGCAAAGGGCTTTCCATTGTGAGTGATGGAGGAGTATTGTGCTTGAAAGGGGGTGGTGTGCTCTCAATGTTGCTATCACCCTTCTTTTATAGGCAAACTTTCAAAAATTTCGGCCTCGGTTCCCATGTCAAGGGATAAGCTCCATGTATAGGTGTCCTAACACCTTGCATGCAAGGACACCCTCTCTTACAGTTCAAAGAAATCTACAAGCCGTCTGAAGGAGTGACAAGGCTTGTTATCCCTCCAAAAAGGGAAGTCTGGTCAAACAAAGGCACCCCAGCAGGGCTTAACCTTCGCGCGCCGGTCGTGGATACACGCGCGTATAAAGAAACTCTCGCGCGCCAGTCCCAATTAGACGCGCGCGTCTGTAGTGCACCAGCAGACAGATTTCAATAGCTACTGACCTGTTTTGGTCGGTTTTTTTTCCAAGGGTTCTTTTCCACTTTTGATGGTTCCAACAAGTCACTATAGGCATTTGTGACTGTGTCCAAGCACCGGATTCGAAATGTTGCGCCCAATGAAGATTTTGGACCCTCGGCGGCCCATTTCAAGTTCAAGTCGAGGTTTCGAGGGCTCAAAATTCATTTTAAGAGTTTTCGCCAAGTTCTCTCATACCGTGCAGGTCATATGTACCTAATGTGACTATACGGGGGTGTCGGTTTCAGTCCGGGACATATTCGAGTCATCTTTTGCGTCTTATGTCCGTTTTTATGACATTTTTAGCATTTTTCAGTCTAAATCTTTTACCGGAGCGTTTTTCTTAGTTTCGTCAATTCGTACAGGTCATTTTGTACATTTTTGGCCTTTCAGAAGTGTCAGTTTCACCTGAATCGGAATATTTTGAGTTTTGGTCTTTTAATGCCCAAAATTTCATTATTTTCCATGTATCCAAGTGTCCTCGCCATATTTTGGGTCACGTTTTCCATTCTTTTTCGAGCTAGTCATGCCTGTACATATGTGTGTGTCTATGCGTCATCTCAATACGTTATCAATGCAAGTGTGGTATTAGTGGCTGGATTTCGTTTTCTCTTATCAATTCTCCTGAGCAAGAGTTAAAGAGCCAGAAAATGCAAATTTTATAACTACTATGCAATATCCATGTCAAAAAAGTGGAATGAACTATACGTGCGGCACTTCGGCCAAACAAATCATCATGTCAGCTAGGGCACATCCGCCCGCAAGTCAAAAAGGGGCACATAGGCCCGATACTGCTATCAAATGTCAACTAGGGCACACCGGCCCGTCATCAAAGCTATCTACTTGGGCACGCAGGCCCGAAATCAAAATCAAAAGTGCAGAAAGTAAAATGAGGCTCAATGGTAGCCCTCAGTACTCCGCAAGCCAGTCGTCGTCGTCATCCTCCTCCTCTCTGGGATCCTTTTTGTAACCAGGATCGTCGACGGAATCATCGGAGCCGCTGCTGGTGGACGAACGCTCCTCGTCCTCTCCCATTTCTCCCTCCTCTTCCTCTCCTTCCTCTTCTCTTCCCTCTTCTTCCTCTCCCTCTTCCTCAGAGGCCTCAGGCAGAATCAATCTCTTTCTCTTATAGGCCTGCTCCTCCTGGGTCGGCTTGTCGCGCATCTTTAGTTGGTACCGCTCCTCTGCGTGGGCCATGGCCTCCCTAGCTGCCTGCAAATCTCCGGCTGCCTGTCGTGTACTCCTCATTTGCCGCTGTGTAGTCGCCGGAAGTGCAGGAGTCCTTGCTGCCAGCTTCTTCTGTGGAGGGTCCCATGTGCTTTTCCTTCTAGGAGTCGCCCTGCATTGTTATTTCATTTGAAGCATTAGTATACATTGTGCATATTGTATTAAATGTTGAAAGCAGGTACAATCTATCAATTATCAAGTCAAAGGCTATCAAAGCATACGTGTATCGAAAGCAAGTGCATATTACAAGTATCGAGAGCAAGAGTGTATCATTTTCCGAAATGCATACCTGAGACCTCTGAACAACTGCTGGCTGAACCGGTGGTGGGGTCGGTGCTGGATAGTGCAACTCCAGTGGCATGCCGCTTGCCGCTCTTCTGATCATGTTCTCCATCGCAAGCATGCGGCGAACAGCCTCGTTCACCCACTCAGTTGGCACCTGCATATAGTTTGGGATTATCAGATAGTTTCAACAGTCATTCAAGTTTATCAAAGGACAAGAATGGAAGCTATTCTTACCGGGACAGTCACTGGTGTAGGCTCCACTCTGGCAGGTGCAAGGTGTACCTTCGCCGGATTACCTTGCGCGTCCACCACTGCTATCTTCCACAGCAACTTAGGAGGCCCGCCTACCACCGGACCGCTAAGACTCTGCCTGACACAGCCCTCACCTCCTCTCTGTATCTCTGTGGCGGCCCTCCTCTCCTCGACAGTTCCATGAGCCTGACTCCGGACTTCTCTGAAAGCCCGAACTCAGAGTGGCCCCGCCAAGTGGTCTCTCTGGTAAGCAGCATAGTCCCACTCAGGACGCAAGTAGCATGCCAAGTCAGTATCGGGCTGTGTGAACTCCTCTAGCTCAGCCCGCATGTACTCGCCAATATGTGAGGCACGGGTTGGAAGTGGCCCTTGCACTTGGAACACAGCGAGGCCAAGTGACTGTCATGTCACTCGATCTCCCAAGTACCATTGCTAGCCAAAAGCTGACTCCAACAGCACCCTACTCGCGGTGACGGCCTTGCTCTTCACCAGGTACTCCGGCTCCGGCTCTATTCCCCTCCAGGGATCCCACTCAACCTGCACATAAGACAAGCAAGCAATGCAAACATTGATCAGCGACAACATTAAAGCAGGATAGGCTCAGTGGTCACCTTCTTCTTCAGGAACCTTTTGAACTGCCCGTATTTCACCATCTCCTCATCCAAGAGTGGCACCTCACCCAAGAATCACCTCAGGGCCTCCTTGTCCTCATGGATGCTCGTATCAAACAGGATAGGCTCTCCTCCAACCCTCAGTCCGGTGATCGCCACAAAGTTTGTAGGCGTCACCGTCATCTCCCCTAGCGGTAGGTGAAAGGTATTGGTGGTATTCCTCCACCTCTCTGCAAGCGCAACAAGGACGGCGTGGTCATTCCTGACTGGTTACAGGATCCGTACAAATTGACCAAAGCCCGCCTCGTCCACCAACTGTCTCACCCTCTCCGGCAGTCTCTCGTACAAAGTAAGGGAACTACTCGCGCCTCCGTGGCCGCGAATATCCCGCTTTCTAGCTCTCTCCTATTTTAAGCACAAGGACAAGCAACAAAGGGAATATGTCAATATACCAGGCATTCATTTTCAAGTTCTAGGTAATCAATTCGGCCTAACAGCAGATGGTTGGTTCAAGTTATGCATGCATGCCGTATATTTCAAGGATTATCATATCCTATTCAAAGCAATTCAAGTACATTCAAGCTGAAATGAACTAAAGGAAGGGTTTTCAAAGATGTACCTCTCTCCAAGTTCTCGAGATGTGAGTCTCAGGGTCTCTTAGAACGAGCTCGGCGTCGTAGTCCGCTCGACGTGGCCTGTAGCCGACAAAGCCTGATGGCACGAACATGTGTGGCGTGGGAAACACGTACGCTGCAGTGGAAAAAGGGGCACGCACCAAACCCGTTACCACTGTCACTACAGGTACTCTCAGCAACTCTGCTTCGGCCCTGGGCCTCTCAACAGCCTCCGCCTCTCTCAGGGACGTCCTCGCCCTCAACCCGAGCCCTCTCGGCCTCGTCTCTCAAGCACTCCTCTTCTTGGGCCAAGGCTATGGCCTTCTGTCTTTCCTCCCTGGCAGCCTCAACCACCGAGATAACGGCTGGGTTTTCGTGCAGCAATCGGGCGAGTGTAGCATCATCCACAAACTCTGCAAAGTCGCTCTTCGAGACGGGCTCGCGACTCGAAGTCCCTTCTGCTGGTTGGAACTCAACTGGTTCCGTTCGAACTTCTATGGGCACCTCTGTGGTCTCCTCCGCCACGCCTTTGCCCCTCGCCGAGTCCCTCGGCGGTGACCCATTCGGCTCGGCACCACTACTTCCAGCACCCCTAAGGCCGCCACCAGTGATTACGACCCCCTCTACTGCCATGCTTCGGTCTAATGGCTCGACAATGGGCCCCACTGCCCCCGACGTCTCTGAAGCGCGTGGCTCTTCCACCGACGCGCGCCG
This sequence comes from Rhododendron griersonianum, assembly GCA_018127125.1. Lineage (NCBI taxonomy): Eukaryota > Viridiplantae > Streptophyta > Magnoliopsida > Ericales > Ericaceae > Rhododendron > Rhododendron griersonianum. The sequence continues at coordinate 7,519,394 of CM030798.1, read as the reverse complement.
CTCAGCTTCTTCGACCACCTCCTGCTGTCAATCTCCCTGGCCATCGCCGTCGCCTGCAACCTCTGCACCGAAACCCTCCACGGCCCCGGTCGCTTGCTCTTCCACTGAATCGACCTCCATCGGTCCTCCTTCGTCCTCCGGACGATCAACCATGTCTCCGCCTCCGCTGCCATTACTGTCGTCCACCATGGATGTTTGTATTGTGTGTGGTTTTGTTGATTTTGGGAAGAAGATCAAGGGTTAGAGTTGGGTTTTGAGAGAGAGAGAGAGAGAGAGTTTGAGAGGAGTTTGAAGTTTTGAAACCATCTGTGTTTTGGTTTCTGTGGCTTCCCGTCAATAAAAGGGAAGAAAATAGGCATGGGCCGAATCTGGCTGTAAGCCCTAAAAAGGAACCTGCGCGCGGATGTGGGTTATACGCACGCTGGATAGTTTGGGCCGCAGGCCCATTTCACCTTCTAGCCAGGCCCAATCCTCTTTATTTTTGTAAAGTGGCCAATGGGTTCATGTTTATGGCATTTCCAAAATTATGGGTCATTCCGGGATGATGTCTTCAATCCGAGGCCTATTATATCCCCAGCAGTGGTCCGCCCGTGCTCACTCTCCAATTTCAAGTCAGCGACCATCTATTCGTCCAATTTCAAATCAGCGATGATCTATCCGTCCAATTCAACTCAGCGATGATCTATCCGTCCGATTCAAAATCAGTGACAATCTATCCGCAAAATCAGTGACAATCTATCCGTCCAATTCAACTCAACGACGATCCATCCGTCCAATTCAACTCAGCGATATCGATCCGTCAAATTTCAAATAAGCGACAATCTATCCGTCCAATTCAACTGAGTGACGATCTATCCGTCCAATCTCAAATTAGCGACGATCTATCCATCCGATTCAAAATCAGCGACGATCTATCCGTCCGATTCAAAATCAGCGACGATCTATCGGTCCAATTCAACTTAGCAACGATCTATCCGTCCAATTCAACTAAACGACGATCTATCCGTCTAATTCAACTCAGCGACGATCTATCCGTCCAATCTCAAATCAGCGACGATCTATCTGTCCAATTCAACTCAGCGACGATCTATCCGTCCAATCTCAAATCAGCGACGATCTATCCGTCCATTTCAAATCAGCGACGATCTATCCGTCCGAATTCAACCCAGCGACGATCACTCCGTCCAAATCAGTTTATTCCCCAGGAGAGTTCACCTTCGACAATTGATGTTGACCTGCTCTTTCAGGATTTCGTTTTTCCCCAGGCAAAGTCCGGACTGCCTTACAAACGATCTTGTGATGGTCCGCCCATCTTCGATCGTTTGGTGCACGGTATTTTTATATACACGCCTGCATCTTCTATTTATCGGCTTTTGGGCGGATTTAGTGGGTGTCTAGAAATCTTTGACGTTACCCATACTAGTTCAATGGTGCTCCGCGTGCCGTCAAAGAGGGACTACTGTAGACACCCCAATCTGGGTCTCCCAATTGATTTACTTCGTTTTTCTATTACTTGTTTCCCCAATGATGGACCCGATCAAAAACAGTCTTGAGAATGGAAAGGATTTAACTTGGAGTGATTGGAACCCCTTTTGAACCTCAGACCCTGAGTCAAAGCCCTAACCCTAGGTTTGACAAGCGTGCGTTGAACTGGTTCCCACGCGCGCCAGTCAGCTTGCCAGGTGTTGGTAAAAGGTCAAATTTTGACTGTTGACCAGCACGTGGGTAGGTGGCTCACGCGGGCGCCGGTCAACACCTGTCACTTTCACCTTTTGCCAGCCAGATTTTGTGATGATCAGGGGGTCTACTATGTCGTAGAACCCCGTTTTCATCGCCTGAATAGTGTTCTGCAGGGTTTAGGGTGCACCACTCACACAACCACTCCCATCACCTTTTTCAACCTCCTTCACCACCAGGCAACCACAACTAGCCTCGTTGGCTGGTTGTATCTCCACCCATTCCACCAACTCTCCTCCTATATATACCCCTATGGTCTTCCATTTAAAGGGTTACAAAAAATCAATCTTCCAAGGTTAACAAAAACTCCAAAGAGCAAGACACAAACTCAAGCCCACATCTTCCATCACTATACTTACCACTTCCATACACTCATTTTACAACCTCTACCTCCTTGTTCAAACCATTTTTCAAACACTCAAGCAAAGGTATAACCTTTACTGTCTTACTGTTTTGATCCCTAAGGGGAGCTGGCAGGGCCAAGGCTGGTAATCAATTCCAGTCCTGGTCCTAAAGCTAGCAGAGCTACAAGAATCGTGTGTCAAGCACACCTGCGCGCGTGGGTCTGCTGTACACGCGTGCCTGTCATGGGCAGCGCGCGCTGATCCTCGTGGGGATAGGGGTGTCGGTCATTTTATGTTTTCTTATCATGTTATAAATCACCCTGATGCATGATAAAATTACTTACTGTTTTATGTGTACAAAATGTTAAGTTTAGCTCAGCATGCTTTACTGTTGTTTTGGAATACCCATGGGTGGCTTCTGATCATGTCTCAGAGCACAGATATGCAAAGCCAATCACTGGAAGTCCAGTCAGATCAGGCACGCGCCTGTCCTTGATATGCGCACGCTGGTCGATTCATTTCTAGTGATTGATTTTACATGGGTAGCTAGGCCTTTGGCCTCTATTTTAATACCCCTACTATTTAGGGGTTGTATTTCAATTATATTTGTTCTGCTTGTAATTTCGGTTTATGTTCTGTACATATTAACCACCTGGCTTCCTCCTGGGTGAGCACTGGTCATTCCAGAGCCCAGAAGGGGATGAAACAAACCTGTTCCTGAGAGATCAATGCACACGCGTGTATGTGGGTTTGGCGCGCGCAGGACAGCTTGCATGCACATAGATCCATGCATGCAAGTTGGCTCCTGTTCACGTCGCAATCCAAGTAATGCATTGTTTTGATCTTTTTAGGCAGTGTTGGATTTTATTCCATTTATTACTCAACATTTCATCCATCTATGCTATTTCAATCACATCTTGCAAACTGTTACAGTTTTAATCCTCATTAAACTATTTCCCCGCCCTAATTGGCTAATAAATTGATAATAAAAGAAGAATCGCAATATTTTCACAAAATGTCTTAGTAGAGACCGATTTCCGGATTGGGCGAGAGGGTTGCCTTAAAACCCTTTCCCTCTCGTAACTTGGCTCCCGAACCCAGATATGGTTATGACAGACTGGTGCTTTCACTTTTTCAAATCAAATAGCGTGTAAGGTGTTTCGAATTCGGTTCCTTGGGTGTCGGACCTTCAAACCTGAGTGGCGACTCTTTGAATTAGGAACGCTCGACCCAGGCCCTGCTTTGGAAACTGGAATTTCCAAGGGCATGTTGCCCACACCCATGCAAATGTAATGATAACAAGCTAGACTAAAGGATCGCCCGTGTAAACTGGATCAATCAACTCCTCATCCGGCTCTCCAATCTCGAAAGTGCCGAGAAATGGTTTAAGACTTTGACCATTAACTTTAAATGATTTACCATTAATCGGATTCAAAACATCAATAGCACCATGGGGATAAACATGCTTAACAACATAAGGGCTAGCTCAATGAGAACGCAATTGTAGACACCCCAATCCGAACCTCGAAGGGTCTTTGCCCACCCCGATGATGAAATAAAGGAAACGGTACCTTAGCGAGCTTGAATAAAGGAATCCTTTAGCCCAAATAAAGCCTCTGCCCAAAAGCCCAAAAGAAAACCCAAAAGCCCTGAACTGAACCTAGAACACCGCGCGGGACACCCCTACATCGCACGACATAGCGAAAGTCACAATGCCGCACGCGATCATGAGGTTAGCCGCACGGCATTTTGGTAAAATGTACTGACTGGCTTAGAAAGCTGTCGGCCACGCCTATTTGAGCCACAGTTGCAAAATGGCTCAGCCGAAAATTCACTTCTGGCCCGCCCAGAAAATACCTCCACTATTTGAAATTCAAAATCCTTGGCTCTTGCCTATAAATACACCCCTCCACTCAAGAGAAAAGGGCCCTTGATCACCATTATACCATTTCTCTCTCTTCTTGCTTTCATACCCATTCTCCATGTAGAGACCGGTAATTTTTTTCTATTTTTTTTCTTTTCTTTTAATCATTTAATATGTAAAAGATCGTATTTTGAGGTTGTAATGATGTTTGGAAGTGTTGGTAGCGATAGGGGTTCGATTCGATGCTCGTCAGAAAATTTTCTTTTTTCTTCAGCCAGTACCGGTACTGCCTGTTGCCCAGTACCGGTACCAGCTGTCCAGACATCTGTCAATTCGAGATTTTGCAGGCTCCAGTACCGATACTGGGAGTCGCCCAGTACCGGTACCAGCTGTGTTTTTCTGCAATTTTCAGCACGCATTTCAGCTCACTATAAATACCTCACTTTACCATTTTTCACACTCAAACCCACGAAATAGATCTGAAAACACCCCCTCTCACCTACCCAACTCCAATCTCACTCAAACCCCTTGATTTCTACTTCAAATCTTCAAGATTCAAGTGATTTCTACCTCAAATACTCATGAATCTCACATTTGGTGAACAAATGGTAAGTTTTGTGTTCTTGTTCACACTCATTGGGTCTCAATCACGTTTTTCTCTCTCTCCTCTAAATTACTTGTTGATCCTTATTTGTTTATCTTGGTTTTGAGTTGTTTTCTCTCTAGATCTTGTAGCGAAGCTTGGGTGGAGTTTGTTTTTTGTGGATTCGAGCTAATAGCACTTGGTGTACTTAGGGTTTTGCTCAAAACCCATTGGGTAGGAATTTCTTACTCTTGTTATGCATTTGTGTGATGTTTATGTAGTTAGATCGTGCTTTGTTTCGTGCTTGAGGTTGGGTTTTGCATTTCGGTCAAATCTGGACATTTTAGCCCGTTTTCTGAGTTTCAGTCAACTTCAAACGGCCATAACTTTCTCGTCCGATGTCCGTTTCATGCAAACTTTATATCGAATCGAAGGTCTTGAAGTTAGCTTTTGTTTTCCACTAGAATCACCCTCAAACTCTTAGTACACAAAAAGTTATAACCATTTGAGTAGAGGTGTGTCAGTCTACCAATGTCTGTCAGCTATTCCTAAGTTGTTTTCATTCCATGCTATGACTCCCTACATGATTAGAATATGTTTAAGTCACTCTCGAGTATGCTTGCTTGTGACCTATTGGCTCGTTGTTCGATCGTGTCTTTTAGCACTCGTTTAAGTATAATTTTAGGATCGTTGGTTGGAGAACATACCGCGGGGTTGATAGGAGTACCATGGATAACAAGGGGTAACGCGGTGATGTATCGTGGAGTCTTTGTGGGTCCGGTACGTGGCATAGGGTGTCGTGATAGACCTAGAGGGATAATGTGAATTTAAGCTATGTGTCTATGTACAATGGAGTGTGTTTATTAGTTTGAAATCCTTTGAATGTTAATAAATGATAGCATGTGAAAATTGGGAAATGTTGTCCTTTGAATATGGATTGGTATTGCATGTGTGTATGTGTGAGTTGATAAATTTGAATTGAGGGTCCTGCAACGCAAGGTGTGGAAATGCGGAGACTCTAGAGGGCCCGTTACGCAAGGTGTGGTAAGACGGAAACCCAGGTGGAGAGAATTCTCTGTAACGCAAGGTGTGGAAGTACAGTTAAATGTCTCTCCTAATGAAAGAAGTTATGATTGATTATGGAAGTTCATGTTGTTGTTTGGGCTGTGATGTGCCCGAGATTGTAACTGTTGGAAAGGGAATAAATGATTGATTTCATCAAAGTTTTTGAAAAGAAAAGAATTTGGTTTTGGAAAAAGGATTTTTATGAAAATCCTCCGGCTATTCTTGAGCGAATCAACGGTTTCCGGTATTTGGGCACAAATCAACGGACTCCGGCTATTCAAGCTCGAATCAACGGAGCTTGACCCGTGAAGGTCGAGAGTTTTCTCGAAATTGTTTTTGGTAATCGAAAAGGAATGTTTTTCTCTTATAAAAAGGGGCTCAATATTGAATGGTAAGACATGAGGAAGTTGATTGCGGAGTTCATTGAGGAGTCTTTATATGGTTTGAGAAATTGTCGTAAGTTATTTAGATTGATGTGGGTTTATTGCTGCTTCTAGTTTGATGTACGAGTGGTTAGGGATTTCTTTAAGACGTAAAGAGTTTCGTTGTCATAGTTTGTCGGTCATTGTGGTGCCCTTTGTATCTCATATCCGTTTATTGAAACTCACTCATTCTAGTTGCATACCTCATCACATTTTCATATAGCTTGTGTAAAGATTTCTCTACTGGGCTAGTGTAGCTCAACAAAATCCTTTTTTTCAGGTTCAAAAGCTGGGCGATAGCTTGCATTGCATCGTGTGCTCACAGTGGATGACATTTTTGGAAGCTAACTTCGTTGTTAATTAATCATCTTGTAATGATCACCCTTTCTGTTAAGGATGGCTTTGTAATTAAAAACTTTGAAATTTCTTTGACTTAACCGTTTGTAAATTTAAGGAAAAACTTGTTCGTACTTGTACTTAAGTTAAATTGGGATGTGGTGCCTTGGTTGTGATTTCTCTAAACTTGGGGACTTCGATTTGTAAATTAAACAGGTGGAAGACTCTTTTGGGTATTATCTATTGTATGCGAGAGACTTTTATTTAAAATGGATTATTTATTTATGTTGAAAATCGAGGGTGTGATAACCCATTTCTAAGTCTTGAGAATGTTGCTTTCAAAAGACATTCTCTACGCTTCTTGCTCCATTTTTCTCCTCACCATTAAAGATAATCCCTTACTAACTTTGAGACCCCAACTACCTAATACACCCATCTATTACACAAATCCATACTACTTTTCTTCTCTTTTCTCCTACCAACCTTGCCGACGCTCATCCACCGTCATCCATCCTCATTCAAGCTCGAGATCAAAGGTAAAAACTAAGTTTCCTTGGGCTAGGCTCCGTCCTAGTCTTGAGGGGACTTTTCTGTCGTCAGGCTTAACCCCTTTTGGTTAAGATCTGATCTAAAAATCATTCTCATAAAGCAAAAAAGCCCCTGTGCTGGGTGAGTTACGTCGCACGGCGTAGCAGGCTCACACGCACGGCATTTTCGTTAACTGCTATTTTCTTGTTTAAGCTGTGTGGATCATGATCGTTCTTTGTTGGGTCTTTTTCTATCTATCATCGGTAACCTCAGAACAGGATCATATCTACAAGCCATGTTTTATCACCACAAATAAACTTTCTCAACCCTTCTGAATAAACGAATGTATTAAAAGTAGTTTTTCTACTTGTGGCTTGGAAGAATGGTACAGTTTTGAGATGATCTGACGGCTGTGAGTTTTCTGATACTTTGAAGTAACGCCGTGCGTCGTACTAGATACGCCGTGCGAGGTTCTGAAAACTATTGACAGCCCGAAGACAAGATCGAAACCACGCACGGCATATCATATGGCCGCGCGCCATATCATGGTATGCCGTGTAGCAGAAGATAGTGATCCAGACAGCTTGTTAACAAGCTTTTCTTATTTATATTTTCGTCGCATCATCTTTCATCATTTCTGTACAGTGAGCACCACATGCACGCCAATGTGATATATTCCATCTTGTTCCCCTTCCCCGTATGTGTTTTTGAAGTTTTTCGAACGGTGTTAAATCCCCCATCTAAAATGCTTAGTAGAGACCGGTTTTTGCCGGGCGAGCAGGGTGCTTTTTCAACAAAACCTTCCCCATTCGTAACGTGGCTCCCGGACCCAAAATCTCAACGTTTTCGCTAGACCAAAAGCCTTTTTCTTTCAAACAAACTCTCGGTTTCTTGGATCATCAATCTCAAAAATCCGGGTGGCGATTCTTCAAAAGCGCCGGGCGCGAGAGCCCACAGTGGCAACTCCACTGGGGAACTATTTTCTTCAATACTTTACTTGTTATAAAAATAAAAAGTATTGAATAATCAAAAGGGCCAAACTTGAAAGGCATTTTACTTGGGGAACTTAATGCAATTTGGAAAACTTAACTTTCTTTTACACAATGCACCGCACAAGCCTCGTTAGCGTGTCTCGGCTATCTTGCCCGGTTTACCGGTGACAAGCTCTCCCGGAACGCCTAGCAACCCTCGACTATGATGGGCCATCGTGCTGTCCGACCGTTGTCTTGCAATACACTTGACATGGGGTAGTACATCTTGGCTCTAGTCCGGGGAACCCTTCTGAGACCAAAATTGGCCTTCTGCACTTGTACTTAGCCATAGAACCTTCACAACTAGGACAGGGACCCGGAGATTAGGACTTATGTATTATATTCTGTTTGTGTGCATTTCTTTTCTGTACATACATATCATTCATACATGACTGCATTCTGTGGGCTAGAGGATAGGGCTTCTTTAGAATTCTTAAGCTTACTCCGGTCAGTCTAGGAGACCTTAAATCCATGAAGTTTGCGATACCTCTGGTGTTTGCCGTGCTCGAACGGCTCCCTTGACTCAGGGACTAACCTTGAGGACATACGTATCTGGATTCTAATGGTCACATTGCTCTGTCTCGGATGGTCAAGGTAAGGAGATTGGCTCTGGTTCTGAAGCGATCGGAATTTAACCTGCCTGACAGTACCTACCCGGGCTATCAGAAATCTTCTGTACAAATGCCTCAAGTGAGACCCAAGTCACGGTAGGTCTTAGGATTTAGGAGGCGCGTAGAAGGTAGGACGGTCACTCGGGGTAGATTATGAGTTGCTCCCTTTTGCCTTGTTGCCAGCCCAGAAACATTGATCGCCTGCGAAGAAAAGAGGCTATACCCAATTGGTTACGTCCGTTCCAAAGGTTGGTTCGCATAGACACCCTGGAAGGAACCCAACTGTTTAAGGTCCATATAGAACAAGAGGGGCAGTCGTTCTTAGAAGGTTCACCGAGACTAGCAATACAGGATCTCTAGCAGAAGCGTTGCCTGAAAGTCCCTTGTCAATGGCTAACCAAGGAAACGGGGTAGAAGAGCTTAGGCAGAACATGGTCGCTATGGACACCCAGTTTAGACAGTCCCTTGCTGGTGTGGATGCACAACTCAAAACCTCGGTTGCGTCCATGAAAAATGACATGAATATGATGATGGAAACCATGCAAGAAATTTGTGACAAGCTCCTAACTAAGCCTGACCTGCCTAAGAGTGAGACGCCGGCGAGCGAAACACTGGCAATGGATCCCAATTTAGCCGCCCTTATGGCTAAGATTGGTAAATTGGAGGAGTCTGTACAAGAAAATAAGCGGTTGGGAAGAGGGGAAATCGATATGAACAAGTTATGCTTATTCCTCAATGCTAAGTTACCGGAAAAATTCAAAAGTGTGGATTTTGCAAAATTCGACGGTACCGGAGATCCAAAGGCGCACCTCCAAGGGTATGTCTGTTCTCTCACCATGAGAGGAATCGAAAAGGAAGCCATGGCCCAATTATTCCATGAGTCTCTATCAGGACCAGCCCTGCAGTGGTTCCTTACTCTTGAACCCTCTAAGAAAAGGACTTGGGAAGACATTGGGACGGCATTTGTGGCTCAGTATGATTTCAACGTCGACTTAAAGATGACCACAAGAGAATTAGAGAGTACCAAGATGGGTGAAAAAGAGTGTTTCGTTGATTTTGTAAAACGTTGGAGAGCCAAGGCCGCACTAATGCAGAACAAACCGGATCTGAAGGAACAAATACGGATCATCACCAAGAACCTGCCAAGCTCCTTTGCCCCATACATGGTCCTTTCCCAGGCCGCCCTAAATTTCGAAACTTTCTACGACTCGGGTTTGGCTGTAGAAGAGGCCCTACGAGATGGTACGTTGGAGAAAAAGGAGTCAGGGTCAAAATCCAAAAGAGCATACTCAGGAAATAGCAGTGTCCTCTTCGGGAATACCAATCAGGCTAGAACTTCATCCACCAAGCCGGCAGAAGTAAACCAAATTTCTGAAAAACCAAAATCCCAAAATTGAGTCTTCACTCAGTTCAGCACTCCTAGGTCCGCTTTACTTAAGAAACTTACAGAAGTAAGAGTGTTGAAACCTCTCTCACCACCACAAACCATCCCACCAAACCTGAACCAAAATGTCTACTGTGATTTCCACCAAATGCCTGGCCACACCACTGACAATTGCATCCACCTCCGTCATGAGATCCAAAATCTCATTGATAACAAAGTCATTGATACCCCTCCTTCAAACAAACCAAACACCATGACAAACCCCTTGCCACAACATAACACCCCTTCCACATTAACCAAATTACCCAAACCAAAAGCCAAACTGTCCGAAACTTTAATCCTACCCTTTTCATCATCCCTGGTACAGAACCAAAGCTTGTTGTGAAAATTCCCGAAGAGACTGCTCTCTACTTCCTTAGGGAATGGGGAGATTTGATTGCTGATTGGGAGGAATTCGAGGCCACCAACTTTCAAAGGAGCATGGACCCATTGTTTGAGCCTGGATGGGAAATTGACTGGCAAAACATTCACGCTGACCCTCTTGATGGGTTTTCTTTGCACATGCTGTTTGAAAACCAAAATGAGAACTTCCAAGTCCCTCAAGAGATGCCTGAATGGGGATGGGACCCAACCCCGAATGAATACCAACTCTTGACCTGGAAAGACCCTCTGGATACCTTTTCTCTACCCATGCTATTCGCGGAAGGATACCAGCCCCAAATGGCGGCCTACGATTGGCTCGAGCTTGCTCCATTTCAACCAAATTCCTCCTACCTCCATGACCTCATCGTCAACGATCCATACAACAATGTAGGCCTTGCCCCTATAGACACCTCCCAAACGGGACATCGCCATACAGATTGATCATGTTTGTTGCTCGATTGGTTGCTTGCTTCGTAAATCAAAATCATGGACATTCCCATGGCTAGGAACATCACCACATGATAGCGGTTATCATCAAAATAGAGTCGCCACCTAGTTTGTTAAAACTAGGAAAACAGATAGAGATTCTGGGTACGGGAGCCAAAAGTACAGTAAGGGGAAGGTGTTAGGCACCCCTCTCTGCCCAGCCGTGAGACTGGCCCATAGTTATTCAACATAAGACATATAGATGCGTTGTTTAATTCTAACACATAGTCTGTTTAATTAAGCCTTTAAACAGTTAATGGTGAGCCAGTGCGATAAGTAAAACATGCATCAGAAAAGCAGAACAAACAAAGATTTCCCAGGGTAATGGATCCCGCGGCCGGTGAATAGATGTCACGGCCGAGGGATCCTCCTGGTTTGATGTATCGGCCGAGGGATCGAAGCCCCGGTCGATGTTCTTCCTCACACCAGACAGAAACGTTAACAGATGATTAAGACGCTACGATTAGTCATAAATACAGTAAGTAAAACAAACCAGAGGCCATTGGGCCTCACCACCTTGATCCCTCAGTTGCTTGATTGCTTCGGATTGGGTGTGATTGACTGATTGCTTGATTAAGAACCCTAGGGTTAGGGTTTGAACTTCGGGGTTTGATCGCCGGATTGATGGTTGCCTTCGGGAGGTTAGGGCTTTTGAAGAGGGGATTTGAGAGAGTATTTCTGCAGAATTTCGTGGCTTGAGAGGGTGTATTCTGTTGTTAATTTCGTGTCTCTATTTTCGGAGTCCAAGGGCCCTTTATATAGGCAATTGGTGACTCACTCCGGCCAATCAAATGGCATGATTGCAATTGCAATTGTAATGCAATTCGAACTCTTCGTCACAATCTCTGAGCGTAGCCCGAACGCATCGGGAAAGTAGTGTAGTTGGATCAAACGTCTGACAGAACGTTCGAGAGTCTGGAAAAAGGACGATCTGGCGACCGAGTAAAAGATCACATGGCCGAGGAATGGATGTCTCGGCCAAAGGATAGATCTTGCGGCCGAGGGATTGATCTCTCAGGGAGATTTTCTGGCAACAAGTTGCTCGGGTGAGGAAATGATGTTTAGGCCGTTAGATCGATGTGGCCGACAGATGGATTCTCCTAGGCTTCTGTATTTTCTGTCTGAAAGGCTGTATGGCTCTGATTGGGTCCTCTAAGTGGCTCAAAGTTCTTACCAAAAGTCCTAAGGTTCTCAAGAAGGCAATCAGCAATCACTGTATCCATTTCATTTCATCATCGGGATGGTCCCAAGGTGGGACTTGAAATAATCGTTAGGCCAAATTGGGGTGTCTACAGATGCCCCTCTTTGACTGAGCTCAGATGGATCGCGAGACATGTTTGAGTAAGAGTCAAAGCTGTAAAAAGCAACTCAATTTGGTCCAACCACTATTCCAAGGGGTTTTCAAAAAAGGTTTTTGTTATGGTCGGGCCGGGAGGCTGCCTACGTATTCCACAGGGGAAATTCAGACCAACCGTAGTTCGGGCAATAGAGAAAAAGAAAAAGTTTGGAGGGTTAGAGACAGAAGACGTACCTTAGGGCTTAAAAAGCCGTAGTGCAACGTACCTAGACTGAGCCAGGGTTTTGGTGGAAGATAGTTGAAGGAGCGCGGGGCTGCCGGGGGAATTTTTGCGGAGAGCTTCCTTAGTATTTTGGGGTAGATCAGTACACGGCAGGTGTGTTTGCTTTTCTTGATCATCGTTACTTTGACTGAGAGGGGCTCGGTAGAGTAGCCTATCCTTGCGAATGAGCTGGAAGGAATTGATGTAATGGGGTGGAATCCAAGCCATCTGCTGGGGATGAATTGGATGCCGGTTTGTTTTTGAGATATGAGGGGCGCAAGGCCAGTAGCTAGAGCACGGAGCTTTGGAGATGAGGGAACCGAGGCACGGAGCCGGTTGTAGACATGAGGTGAGGGCCTGGAGAGTGATAGCTTCTGACGTGATGGAACCAAGGCGCAGGGCCGGTTGTAGTCACAAGGCGAGAGCCTGAGGTGATAGAATTGAGGCGTGGAGCCTGCTGTGGTCATGAGGCGAGGGCCTGAAGAGAGCTTAGAGCTTGATGGAACCGAAGCGCGGAGCTGGTATTGATCATAAGGCGAGAGCCTGAGGTGTCGGAGCTTAGAGCTTGACGGAACCGAAGCACGGAGCTGGTATTGAACATAAGGCGAGAGCCTGAGGTGTTGACGTGATTTGAACCGAAGCGTAGAGCTGGTTGCATTCTGATGGTCTGTGCACGGAGCTTTCTCATCATAAGTGTTGGCGTGGAGCCAAAGGATCGAGGTACTGGACCGATCAATAAAACCGAGGCGTAGAGCCGGTTGATTGCAGGGTTGACCTGATTCATGAGAGATATGCAGAGTGTTTATATGAGATGATGGTTGTTAGATGTGAACAGATATGATGATGCAGACTCGATGTGATAATGTTGATGCAATATGTGCACGGGCCCGTGCGTGTGTGTTTGATTTAAGCTTAGAGCTTCTTTCAAGTTCCGGACTTGAGCATTCAGAGCGTAGAGCTCGAGCATTCGGACGGCAGAATCCGAGCATTCAAAGTACAGGCTTTGAGCATCCAGTACGCAGTGGTTGGGCATCCAAGCGTAGAGCCTGAGCATTCAAGTGTAGAACTTGAGCATCCAGTACACAGTGGTTGGGCATTCGAAGAGCTTCGAGCATTCAAAACGTCAGATTTTGAGCATTCGAGCGTAGAGCCTGAGAATGATGTCTTGATTGTTGGGGCGGCATAGAGCTTGTTGAGATAATTGTTATGGCTTTGAGCCAATTGAGATAATGGGCTTGGAGCCGTTGAATTGATCGGTGAGGGCGTAGAGCCGCTGAGATGGTTGTTACGGCTTAGAGCTAACTGAAATGGGGGGCTTTGAGCCGCTGAGTTGATGAGATGACGGGCGTAGAGCCCGTTGAGAATTGTTACAGCTTCGAGCTGCTGAGTTGGTGAGATGGTGAATACGGGCGTAAAGCCTGTTGATAATGGGCTTCGAGCCGCTGAGGTGGTAGATATGGGCTTCGAGCCGCTGAGATGGTGGATATAGACTTAGAGCCTATTGAAATGGTTGATGAGTATGAGTAAAGGCGTAGAGCCTGTTGCTGGGATAGCGAGCGTAGAGCTGCTGAGTTGATGGCTTGGAGCCGCTGAGATGGTAAATATGGGCTTAGAGCCTGCTGAGGTAGTTACAGCTTCGAGCCAGTTGAGATAATGGGCTTAGAGGCATAGAACCGCTAAGATGGTGAATGTGGGCGTAGAGCCGCTATGATAATTGGCTTGGGGCCGCTGGGATGGTGGGCTTGGAGCCACTATGATAATGGGCTGATGTGGGTGAACATGGGCACGGAGCTGCTGAGTATGAATATAGAGCTACTGGTAGTGATAGTGAACTTAGAGCTGTTGAGTATTCCATCTTCCATCTTCCACGGGGTTTGATTTGTTCCTCATGCTTGGGATTCTTCCAAGGCTAGTTTCCACATGCTCGGGATGTTTCCAAGGCAAGTTCTGAGTATGCTCGGGATTGTCCCCAAGGCTAGTTCTAAGTATGCTCGGGATTGCCCCCAAGGCTAGTTCTAAGTATGCTCGGGATTGCCCCCAAGGCTAGTTTTTTTTTTTTTAGTATGCTTAGGATCGTCCCCAAGGCTAGTTTTTTGAGTATGCTCGGGATCATCCCCAAGGCTAGATTCCACATGCTCAAGATTGTCCCCAAGGCTAAATTTCCATTACCTCCACTGCTGGGAGTGCCTTTCGGAGGCCAAATGCCTCTTAGCGACTCAAATGTCTTCTGGTGGCTAAATGCTTTTTGCAAGCTGGCAACATAAACGCTTTCTGGAAGCTAGCAACATAAACGCCTTCTGGAGGGTGCATTGAGTGGAAGCCGCAGGATTGTTTTGCTGGCCTGCTGAGCGCGAGGTTGTGCACATGGCGTGGCATAGAGCTGTTGAGGTGTGGGCGTAGAGCCGCTGAGCAGCACTCGAGCGTCCTTAATGTTTCGGTAAGCTTCCTGAAAAGTAAAAGGTTTACTTTAGTTCGGAGTTTTAATTTGCATGATCAAAAGTGAATTTTTTTGTTTTGATTTGCGGGATGAGATCCCTCTTAGCCAGGGGCGTGAATGAGAAGGACCCGTGGTTGGGTCGAAGTTGTTCTGTTTAAAGAAGCTAAGATAACTGTGCCCCCTATTTAGGCAATGCATGCTTTTTAAACGTCAATTTGATGCCCCTAGCTTTTCATTTGTTTATGCAATCGTGAGATTAACTCCCTTTTTGTCCTTGGCAGAGAAATAGGAGACTGGAGGCTCGCGGTGGAGGCAAAGAGGTGCACAAGTGGTTTGTGACGTTGCCGGAGCAGGCTCGTGAGTTAGTACGCGCTGCTGGTCTTGAGACGTTTGTTTTGGGCCTCAATCTTCCAAAGATGGATTGGTCGTTGATGACCTCGCTGGTTGAAAGATGGGGGGATACTCCCAACACGTTCCACTTTCCTTCTGTTGGCAAGATGACGATCATGCCAGGTGATTTTTCTTTGCTTACTGGCCTATGAGTAGGTGGAGCTCCTCTTTGGGTTAACCCTAGGCTTTGGGAGCAAGTAGGGGATTTGGAGTGGTTCTTGGGCAAGGTGCCCCCTCTTCACTCGCGTGGTCATGTTGACGTCTCTTGGCTGATCAAGACTTTTATGAAGGTTGATATCTTGACTCAGGTGAGTGTTGAGTAGTTGACACGGGCCTTTCTTCTCTACCTCGTTGTTTGTCAACAAGGATAGTTCAGTGCATAGGCAGTCTCTAGCCCCTTTGCAGTATTTGGAGGCTGTTTGGGAGCTTGATTGGGGAGCATCTGCCTTGGCCACCTTGTATGGCCTCCTTAGGGCTTGTTCACGGGACAGGACTCTTGGCGGTCACTACCGGGTGCTTGAGGTATATCCTTCTTCTTTTCTCGTTGTGATTTTTCCGTTGCTACGAGCGATGGTTGGTGGGGCAATGGAAGCCACTGTCGCCAATTTTGAGCCTTGGTGACGAGTTTTGGACCGATTGACGGTTGACCAGGTACCCCTTGCATTCTTTGTTTTTAGATCTCCATTCCTCTGTGCTGTGGCTGATTTAGACTTTGTTTGTAGGCGAGGTTCGACCCTTGGAGTGGTGTATCAGAGGACACCCCTCTTGCACGTTCCAGGGTTCCAGATTGTACTCGTAGCCTGTTCGAGGGTCCCTTTTGTTAAGCCTGGTACTTATGTGATCGGGTGGCCAGCCAGTGGCGCCCGCGTGCTGAGGATCTTCAGTTTGTTCCTCCTCCTCCTCCGGCGTTGATGAGGTCTACTTCTTCGATGTCTAAAGTAGACTTGGAGAATGCTCAGATCTAGGCGGGTTTGCTTCTTTAGGCAGGTGACTGTATGGAGTACTGCCATTTTCCTTGGTTCTGCCTGCTGTTCCTTCAGTTGCTCTTATTTGGCCACGGGCCCTTTCCTTTGTCTCCTTCCATTTTGATGACGGAGAAGAGGCGCTTGGTGCTTGCCCCTTGTTTTGCAATCTTTTCCTTATAGCTTTGAGGCTGAGTGAGCACCAGCTGTCAGTGGGGAGGATAGCCAGCAATCCCCTTCTTCATCTCAGAGATCGTCTTGAAGACGGCGTCACGACCAGCTTTAGGATTTTCTTTTTCCTTCCTGTTCATGGTTAGCAAAGAGAGAAGCAGAGACTGTATTTGTATAGTGAAAGCAACCACAGTGATGATTTGGTAGGCAAGCTTTTTGTTCATGTAATGAGAAATGCTTTTTATGCCCCTAGATGTCTTGAGTTTGCATACGATAGTCAGAACATGGCTTTTTGAACAAGTATTTGCTGATAGACAGTAATTTGTGTGAAAATGAAATACTGGCCGAAGAATTGATTACTCGGCTAAAGAATCGATGTTGCGGCCGATGTATATATTATTCGGCTGTTACTTTGATTTTTTGAAGGTAGATTTTGTTTCGGCCAAGTGGCATCCTTTTTTCTCTCCCTTCTTATGCTTGGTTTTGGTTTTCCTGCCTTTGCTTTTGCCATGTTCCATAGTCTGATTGCCAAACTCGAGAGTTTTCGAGGTATTCCGTTCATTGTGTCAAAAAACCTTTAGGTTAGAGGGGATGAACTATAATTCTTGTGTCTATTGCTGTTGCCAATTCTTCGAGAAAAGCATACTCATCTTTTGCGAGCTCAATACGCAGTGTTAGTCATGCCTATCATTGAGTACAAATCTGTTGATGTTTTTCCTTCTCTCCAAATGTTTGGCCGCATCTCGATGAGAGATTGCCTACGTATCCCTAATCAAGGAATCAGGCCTTTTACGTAGTTCCAAAATCATCACCTTTGAGGTTGAGTTTTCACTCTTGGTTTTTCATGCTCTTGATTTTGCCTAGGTTACCTAATGGAGGTTGAGTCCCTAGCGAGCTTTTCTTTGAATGCCTTAACTTTTGCCTAGGCTGCATTTTTGCATTTTCTTGCCCTAGCAGGCTTTGCTCTTACTTTTGCTTGGGTTTTCAGGTTACCCAACGAGCACTTCTCTCAAGAGGGTTTCTGCATTTCGGAGAGGAATTTGATGGAGATATTTTTCTAAATCTCCCTTGTGTTTGTACCTTCATAATGAGCGAGCTAACCCTAAGTGTTCTCGCGAAGATAGTGTATTCTTTCTAAGTTTTGACAAAAACCTAGTTTCTTAAGCAACTAGAGTTCATCATTTTCTTCCTTTTTGTCAGCGACACAAGGAACTTGATTCCTTGAAATTTCCCTTGTTTGGCAAAGAGACTATAGTGTATTGGTAATTGCAATTTAGGAAATAAATCATTGAATAAGCATAGTCTAGAGGATGAAACAGGAATTCACTTGGTAGAAATTAAATGCCCTAAGCAGGGGCTCAAAACATGTTTTAGCTTGATAAAAGTAATGTTTAATGTTCTTTGCCATGTTGTGACTTCTTAGCTATTGTGGCATTTCGAGGTCGTTTTCAAAACCTTTGCCTTTCGCAACTTTATACTCTTTTCCACCCTCTTCTTTGCCAAACAGGGCCTTTGAACTGGATCCATCTTCACTGGTGGCTACTTCTTTGAGACATGAGTAGTCCCCAAATGAAAGTGTTGGTCTAGGTTTTCATCACACTTTCTTCCTCCTTGTTGATTGTGTAGTCGTCAGCTATTTCCACTTGATTGAATAGTGATGCTAAGGAGATTCCATTGAGTGGATCATTGTATTCTCCTTCCATTTCGTCAAAGTCATTTTCTCATTTGCTTGTTCTTCTTCATTACTTTTGTCAGACATGTCGGGATCGATCACTTCCGATTGATCGGACTCATTGTTTTCTTCCTCCACCATCATGAAACATTCATCCTCCTCTGGGAAGGTAAAGGTTGGCTTGGCTTGATTGTTTTGGACAATGTATTGGCCAGGATTGTATGTGGGGTTGTGAGATAGGTTTATGAGATCAATGTTTCGGGGTGGTGGTTCAGCATTGTGAGTAGGAAGTGGATTGGCTTGCACATCAGGTTTTGGAAGTTTTATAGTTCGGCTATCAATGAGATCTTGAATGTCATGGCGGAGACGCATGCAGTTATCTATTTCATGCCTAAGGGGTTGGTGGTAGGCGCACTGTTTATTAGGATCATGGTTTGGGCCATAGGGTGGCTGAGGAAGTGGTTTGTTTAAAGGTTTGAGATGCCCCTAACGGCTCAAAATGGCTAAGGCTTGAGATGAGGTCGTATAGAGAGGGTCAAAGTTGCGACAGGGGCGATTTGAGCTTTGGGATGAGCTCATTTGAAAAGGGTCTTGTGGTAAGATTGAGTTAAGGGTCTTGACGGAGGCAGGAGATGTACAGGTTGGGAGGGTTTTCTTGGGTGGAGGAGTTTATTCTTTCCCAATGAGGCCTAGCTTGATCCCCTCTTCAATCTGCAGCTCAGTAGCATGCAGGCGCTTGAAATCAGTGATAGCCTGAGTGCAAATGTGCGTGAGGTACTTGGGCTACAAACTCTTGACGACTATTCTCACTTGATCTTCCTCAGAGGGGCGGTTCTTGGCAGCTTTTTCTCTCCATCTTGCCACAAAGGTTGCAAAGTCTTTGTTTGATTCCTGCTTAGTCATTTCCAAATTTCGAGTTGTTAACTCAATTTGAACGTTGTATGCATATTGCTTGACAAAAGCATTGGTGATTTTTGGCCAAGTATGATAGTGCACAAACTCCAAAGTGAGAAACCAATCGAGAGCGCTTTCAGTAAGAGTCCTTTGTAATAACTGCTTTCTCTGCTAGTAAGGTAGCGACTTTGAGCTTGGTGATTAGCAATGATGGCGTCGTTATCTGCCATGAGAGTGGGAGGATTACTTGATGAAGCTTAGGATTTGGTAGATGATTGAGTTTGTTGAGGAGATGACCGCGGAGTCCATGAAAGTGATTGGGACCGTAGCAACGTAGGTGTTTTGGCCGGTGAGGGTGACAGACGGGACGGTTGCAAAGACCTCTGTTTGGCGTGACTTCGGGTGTTGTAAGAGTATAAAATTGGCTGTGGTTGCTTCTTTGTTTTACTTATCGTGTCTGCTTTGAAAAGTAGAGTACCTGTAAGTCAGTACCTGGCTTGTGTAGGGTTAGGATTTGGGCCGAAAATCCCAACCCTTCTGCACAGAAAAAGTTATTTACAACAACAGATGACACAAGGTGTGAGGAAGAACTTTTACAGTCAAATGCAAGTAGGTTCCTAACAGAGTTGCCAAAAACTGTAGACACCTCCCAAACGGGGCATCGCCATACAGATTGATCATGTTTGTTGCTCGATTGGTTGCTTGCTTCGTAAACCAAAATCATGGACATTCCCATGGCTAGGAACATCACCACATGATAGCGGTTATCATCAAAACAGATAGAGATTCTGGGTACAGAAGCCAAAAGTACAGTAAGGGAAAGGTATTAGGCACCCCTCTCTGCCCAGCCGTGAGACTGGCCCATAGTTATTCAACATAAGACATATAAATGCATTGTTTAATTCTAACACATAGTCTGTTTAATTAAGCCTTTAAACAGTTAATGGTGAGCCAGTGCGATAAGTAAAACATGCATTAGAAAAGCAGAACAAACAAAGATGTCCCAGGGTAATGGATCCCGCGGCCGGTGAATAGATGTCACGGCCGAGGGATCCTCCTGATTTGATGTATCGGCCGAGGGATCGAAGCCCCGGTCGATGTTCTTCCTCACACCAGACAGAAACGTTAACAGATGATTAAGACGCTACGATTAGTCATAAATACAGTAAGTAAAACAAACCAGAGGCCGTTGGGCCTCACCACCTTGATCCCTCAGTTGCTTGATTGCTTCGGATTGGGTGTGATTGACTGATTGCTTGATTAAGAACCCTAGGGTTAGGGTTTGAACTTCGGGGTTTGATCGCCGGATTGATGGCTGCCTTCGGGAGGTTAGGGCTTTTGAAGAGGGGATTTGAGAGAGTATTTCTGCAGAATTTCGTGGCTTGAGAGGGTGTATTCTGTTGTTAATTTTGTGTCTCTATTTTCGGAGTCCAATGGCCCTTTATATAGGCAATTGGTGACTCACTCCGGCCAATCAAATGGCATGATTGCAATTGCAATGCAATTCGAACTCTTCGTCACAATCTCTGAGCGTAGCCCGAACGCATCGGGAAGGTAGTGTAGTTGGATCAAATGTCTTACAGAACGTTCGAGAGTCTGGAAAAAGGACGATCTGGCGGCCGAGTAAAAGATCACACGTCCGAGGAATGGATGTCTCGGCCGAAGGATAGATCTTGCGGCCGAGGGATTGATCTCTCAGGGAGATTTTCTGGCAACAGGTTGCTCGGGTGAGGAAATGATGTTTAGGCCGTTATATCGATGTTACGGCCGACAGATGGATTCTCCTGGGCTTCTGTATTTTCTGTCTGAAAGGCTGTATGGCTCTGATTGGGTCATCTAAGTGGCTCAAAGTTCTTACCGAAAGTCCTAAGGTTCTCAAGAAGGCAATTAGCAATCAATGTATCCATTTCATTTCATCATCGGGATGGTCCCAAGGTGGGACTTGAAATAATTGTTAGGCCAAATTGGGGTGTCTACAGCCCCATATCGGGAACCACTAGAACCTGAAGAAGAGGTGGTTAGTAATGAGTTTGACCCAATGGACTATCTGGTGGACGAAGCTAAATCTGAGTCATCGGTCACTTTCCCGAAAGTCGCGGACGTCGCCATGATGAATCTGTGGGAAGATGAACCAGGAGGCAAAACAGATCTGTGGGTAAATACGGAAATCATTAACATAAAAGTGGGGAATGAAGAATAGACTGTAAACAAAGCAGTGGCAGAAGCTGAACAATGGAAGCCCGAGGATCTATGGGAAGATCTGGTTATTGCTGACCTGGCCGCCAATCTTCAAGGCACCACTATTGGAAGCAAGCGCAAGGCCCTCGCTGACTTGTGGAGTGAGGAATCTAAGTACCGTCAGATTGGTCAATTGACTAGGAGTGGTCGAATCTATCAACCCCCTAATCTTCAAGTCAGAGAACCCTCTAACCCTCTAGCTCAACTAGCCAAAGAACCTTCTAACCCTTTCGTTACCCCAATCAAAGATACTTTCCAACCCTTTGCCCCACTAGTCAAAGAACCTTCTCGTCCTAAGAAAAACCCCGAAGGAATAATCAAGCGCCAACTTGAGCAGACTCAAGTCAAAATGTCCGTTTGGGATGTGCTTGTTTACTCCACCCGTCATCGTGAAGGACTCATTCAAGCCCTCTCTCACCTGAAAGTTCCTTCCACCATAACCCTTGATGAACTCGTAGCACTCATCAAAACCATACCCATCAAACATGCCATAACCTTTACCGATCGAGACTTACCTGCTGAAGGAACTGATCATAATTGGCCACTCCATGTCACTCTAAAATGCCACGGGAAATGGGTACCAGTAATCCTGATTGATAACGGGTCAGCAATCAATGTTTGTACACTTCGTGTTGCCTATTGCCTGGGGTACAAAAATAATGATTTCTCTCCATCAGAAGTCAAAGTCCGGGCATATGACAACACCCGTCGGGATGTAGTTGGAACCCTCATGCTTCCTATGACTTTTGGACCTTATCAAACGGAGGTGGAGTTTCATGTAGTGAACATTCCCGCTTCTTTCAACCTACTACTGGGTAGACCTTGGCTGCATCGACCAGACATCATGGCTGTTCCTTCTACACTCCATCAAAAAATTAGACTGGGACTTGAGACCGGGATGCTCACCATTCACGGCAACTCTGGGATTCGTGCTCCTGTTGAAGACAATGCCCCACTCTTAGAAATACAGCACGGGGAGGAGGACGTTGCTTTAGGCGGCTTTTCGCTTGACACCTCTAATTCTGTTTTCACGGTCAAGATTGACAACGACTTTGTCATTAGCAATGTCGCCATAAAGATAATGAAGAAAATGTCCTACATGCCAGTTTTGGGATTGGGAAAGAACCTCCAAGGGCCTGCGCAGTTTGAAGAACAAGGAACTTTAACCCGCATAACTAGCTTGGGATATCACCCTTCCGGAGGTAAGAAAGAGAAGAAGGGGGATAGATTGGAGGACTACTTTGTCAAGGAGGAGGCAAAGCAGATTTACCAAGGGCAGCCGGAACCATTCTGGGACAAGGAAACCAACACCTTTCTACCAGGGTTTGAGATATTTGCTAATGATGTCTGGCCGGAAAGTGATGAAGAATCAGAAGTAGTGATCAAGCAGAAAAAGATAGCTGATTGGGTTGAGGTCTTTACTATGGGCAGTCTAGCAACCTTATTTGAGGAAAACGAACCAATGGGTATAGCTGTCGAAGCGGAGGTACAGATGCTGGGGCAGGAGGCCCCCGAAGACCCAACTTCGCTCATCATGGATGCCGCTGGAGATTACAAGAACTGGACTTTCATACCAAGCGCAACCTGTCATGAGTCTGAGTCTGAATCTAAATCCCAAGAGTCCTCCAAGTCTTCCGAGTCTTCTGAGTCTGAGTTGGAGCCTCTCGGCCCAACTCCTCAGAGTCTGTACTTTGAATTCGAGTCTACCCGTGTGTATGATGCCTCTAAAGCCTTTGCTAATGATGAAATAAACGAATCTGGTTCTGCTTACTTCCCTGACTTTGAAATAAATTGTGTCGACCCTGACGATGAAGAGGTCGATTTCAATGAGGAAATCCCTAAAGAAATTCAGTCCCTAATCGAAAGGGAAGACGAAAGGCATGCTCAGCCTGTAAAAGAAGAAGTTGTTTCTATAAATTTGAGAGATGAAGGGAATCCCCGGATAATTCAGATCGGTTCTGCGCTATCAGAAGAAGAGCGCCAAGCTCTTGTAAATTTGCTAAGAGAATTCGAAGACGTTTTTGCATGGTCGCATGCTGATATGCCCGGAATCGATCCTGAAATCGTGGAACATCGGATTCCCCTTTATCCTGATGCAAAACCGGTAAAACAGAAACTAAGACGCATGAGGCTCGACTGGGTGCTTAAAATAAAAGAGGAGGTGACCAAACAAATTAATGTCGGATTCCTGAAGTAACTAAATACCCCCAATGGGTCGCAAACATTGTTCCTGTTCCGAAAAAGGACGGCAAAATTAGGGTCTGTGTCGATTTCAGGGACTTAAACAAAGCTAGTCCCAAGGATGACTTCCCTTTGCCACACATTGATGTGCTAGTTGACAACACTGCGGGGCACGCCTTGCTTTCTTTAATGGATGGTTTTTCAGGGTATAACCAGATTCTCATGGCCCCAGAAGACCGAGAGAAAACCACGTTCGTCACCAAATGGGGAACTTATTGCTATCGGGTCATGCCTTTTGGGTTGAAGAACGCAGGTTCCACCTATCAGCGAGATGCTACAACTTTATTGCATGACATGATTCATAAGGAGGTAGAGGTTTACGTTGATGACATGATCGTTACGGTGAAGGAGCGAGAAGGCCACCTACCTGCGCTCAGAAAGTTCTTCGAAAGAATAAGGAAATACAGGATGCGCCTTAATCCGGCTAAATGCACGTTCGGGGTCCCTACAGGAAAAATTCTTGGGTTCATGATTACCACTCGTGGTATCGAGGTCGATCCATCAAAGATTAAGGCCATTTTGGAGATGGAATCACTGCAGTCAGAAAAAGATGTAAGGAGTTTTCTCGGCAAAGTACAATTCATCAGCAGGTTCATTGCAAAATTGACTTCAACATGTGAACCTATATTTCGCCTGCTTAAGAAAGGAATACCATTTGTATGGGACGACAGATGTCAGCAAGCTTTTGTGGCTATCAAAGCCTATCTATAGAATCCGCCAGTCTTGATGCCACCTGTACTAGGAAAACCTTTGATCCTATACCTGTCAGTCACCCCGTCTTCAATGGGGTGTATATTGGCACAGGAAGGAGGCGATGGGGTTGAAAGGGCTGTTTACTACCTTAGCAAAAAGATGGTCAGATCCGAAGAACGCTATACTCCACTAGAAAAGACATGTTGGGCACTCGTTTGGGCTTCCAGAAAGTTAAGAAATTACATGCTGGCCTACTCAGTAAGACTAATATCTCGAATGGATCCCCTGAAGTACTTGTTTGAGAAGCCAGCACTCACGGGAAGGATGGCACGATGGCTATTGATGTTGGCAGAATTCGAATTAAAATGCGTCACCAGAAAGTCTATAAAGGGAAGAGCTATCGCTGAGTTCTTGGCCGACTGCCCAATCAAGGGAGGGGAAGATGCTGAATTCAAGTTCCCTGATGAAGACATAATGGCCATCGCCGAAGATGTTTGGCGGTTGTATTTTGATGGAACGGCTAATCAGAAAGGGTTTGGGATTGGTGTGCTGTTAATTTCACCGGATGGGTCGCACATCCCACTTGCATTCAAGCTTAACTTTGAGGTCACCAACAATCAGGCAGAGTACGAAGCTTGTATTGTAGGCATGGAAGCAGCCATTGAGATTGGCATAGGAAAATTGGAAGTTGTGGGGGACTCAAACCTGGTTGTCTCTCAAGCGAATGGTGATTGGAAGGTCAAAGAAGAGAAGTTAAAGCCATACCATCAAGATCTCGAAGATCACATTCCCCATTTCAGCAAAGTAACTTTCACTCATGTCCCGAGACTCAGAAATCAATTCGCCGATGCCTTGGCAACATTGGCTTCCATGGTTGAAATCCCTGTCGGTGTAAAGCTAAGACCTATTGTGATCGAGTAAAGAGACACACCAGTATACCAGCATGTCATGGCCGTCGACGAGCCTGATGATGGCCACCCTTAGTTTTATGATATCTGGAGATTCGTGGAAAGGGGGGAGTATCCCGCTGAGTCTAGTAAGAAAGACAGAATCGCTCTTCAGAGGATGGCAACTCAATACATCATCTGTGGAGGAAATCTATACCAAAGGTCTCATTGTGGCACGCACAAGCTATGTATCCATGGTGCGGAAGCGAAAAGGGTAATGGAGGAAATCCACGAAGGTGTATGCAGTCCTCACATGAGTGGCATGATGCTTGCCAAAAAGATTTTGAGACAGGGCTACTTTTGGTCTACCATGGAGACAGAATGTGTGGAATACGTACGAAGGTGTCATAAGTGTCAGATCCACGCCAACCTCACGCATGTTCCACCACATGAGCTGCAGTAAATGACCTCGCCATGGCCTTTCTCGACGTGGGGTATCGATGTCATCGGAAGGATTGTGCCAGTAGCCTCCAATGGCCATAAGTTCATCCTAGTGGCTGTTGATTACTTCACGAAGTGGGTGGAAGCCACCTCGTATGCAACCCTGACTGCAGTTCAAGTCGCGCACTTTATCAAGTAAAACGTCATCTATCGATACGGGGTCCCTCAAGCATTCGTGTCCGACAACGGGGTTCATTTCAAGGGTCGAGCCAGAGAAGTCTTGGATGAGTTCCGGATCCAAGTACACAAGTCAACGACCTACCGACCGCAGACTAATGGGGCCGTGGAAGCAGCTAACAAAACAATCAAAGCCATTCTAGAAAAATCCATTCAATCCGCGAGAAACTGGCACGAACAGCTGCCGTTGGCATTATGGGGATATCGCACGTCTGTATGTACACCAACGAGGACAACTCCGTACTCTTTGGTTTACGGTATGGAAGTTGTACTTCCCATTGAGTTAGAGGTTCCATCCCTTCGGACTATGATCGAATGTAATGTTCAAGAAGCAGAATGGCTAAGCAACCGATTCGAAGAACTTATGTTGTTCGATAAACGCCGTTTGAGGGCTCTTTACCATATTCAAGGATATCAAAGGAGAATTGCGCGCGCGTTCAACAAAAAGGTAAAGCCTAGGGATTTGACAGAAGGTGACATGGTTTTGAAAGAAATCCAAGCACCAGTCTACGATCCACGGGGAAAGTTCCAACCAAAGTGGTCCGGGCCTTACATCATCAAGACCATCCTATCCGGAGGAGCTACGCAACTCATTGACTTGGACGGAAACGAATTCTCAACCCTGGTCAACCTGGATCAACTCAAGCGCTACTACCCCTGAGAGAAACTCGCTGGGCTGAAAACCGCAAGGGCGGGCAGGTCCAGGCAAAAATTAGAGCAAAAGCCTGCTAGGATGAAAACCCGCAAGGGCATTTTAGGCAAAAGTTAAGGCGTATGATAAATGAGCTCACTAGGCCGAAAACCCGAAAGGGCGGTACTAGGCAAAAGTTAGAGCGCAAAAGGAGAGTGTTAAAACCAGAGCGAACCCTATCCTTGAACTACGTTATGACCTGATTCCTTCACCAAAAAGGATACGTAGGCAGTCTCACTCTAAGACTCAGTCACAATCAATCAAAACAAAAATCCAGGTTGACAGAATCCAGAGAGGCGGAATCAGAGAGGGGGAGACCCTCTGTAACTCACTTTATTAAAATAACTGTTTCTAGTACATAAGGCCAAGCATGATTTTCGAAAATAAAAGTGCAACATAATAAAAACGGGTCCATGATTTATTCAAAGGACAGGGTAGTAAGATTGAGTCAGTTTCTTTAAGCCCCAGCTCTTGTAGCAATGTCTCTCCTGAGCCACTTCCTATAACTCTCGCGCACTGCCACGGATGGGTAAGGATGAGCATTAGTCACTTCACAAGTCCTCCAGAATCGTTGGTAGTTGCAAAGAACCGAGTGATGGAAGAAAGGCAGAACTACGCCCACCAGGACCTCTGCGGGAGCCTCCTATCTCAAACCAAGCTGACGCTGAATCCGATAAGGGATGTAAAAGGTAAAAGCCTCCAAGCCAGCAAGAACAACCCATTGAGGACCCATATAGTGCACAGTCATATGTGGAAGGTCAAGCCACGAGCATCTCCAGGAAAGAGTCTCAGCCCGCTGACGTTTGAAGAAGTTGACCCACTCGGAAGCTCGCCTGTCTGCAAATTCAAAGCACCGAGAAGACAATAACCTAGCCTCATACACCAAGTTGCCAGGAGGGAGAGTCAGCACATTCACCTTATCGCAGAGCCAAATCTGTAAAAAAAAAAGTAGGGGGGAGAGAAAACAAGTGAGAAACCATAGGAAGCCAAGCCAAGTGTTGAGGTAAAATGAGAATGAGAGGAAAAGCCCGAAAGAGGAGAGCTGAGTGAGAAACCAACCTGTAGGAGGAGAGGACTACCTCCAAAAGTCTCGATCCCTCCAGAACGAACCTTGTCCAAACCCATCAACGTCTCAGCCAATACCATCGGGATCACGTCCTTCCGAGCTTCAATCTGCATAGCAATGCTGACCAATGCCGAGCTAACTTGACCGGTGGAAGGAACCAAGAAGTAGGCAGCAAGTAAGCACATGCAAAGAGTGGTCATGCGTCGAGTTTGGTAG
The DNA here is from genome assembly GCA_018127125.1 of Rhododendron griersonianum. Taxonomy (NCBI): domain Eukaryota; kingdom Viridiplantae; phylum Streptophyta; class Magnoliopsida; order Ericales; family Ericaceae; genus Rhododendron; species Rhododendron griersonianum. The sequence goes on along the minus strand of CM030798.1, from coordinate 7,491,785 downwards.
GTTGTGTCTGCTAGATCACCAAGAGGAGAGAACATCTCAATGAGGCGCATCACGTTGAGGTGACCGTTGCTAATCAAGTAATGAGCAATACCATCATTCAACCCAAGGGAGGCAGCAAGAACCTTGGAAATGTTCTCGCGTACGGGAGGGACAATGACCTCTCCAGAGCCGAAGCCGCCAAGATAGGCCGTGAGCTCTTCTATCGTGGGACAAAGTTCTTGCTCGCCAAAGCAGAATACGTGCACTACTGGGTCCCAAAGACTTGTGGCAGCCCTCAAAAGCTCGGGGCGGAGACGAATGTTACGAAGGTACCTCATGGAATAGAGGCCGTGAGCCCGAAAGTTGAGCCAATCGACACCTTCCATAGAAACCAACCATGGGCGGAGAGAACCGGTGTGAAAAAGAGCCATTGAGAGGAAGGGAAGTCTTAAGGAAGGTGGAAGATTAAGAGGGATGTGGTTAGTTTGAGGTCCAAGGCCTGAATTTATAGGAAGGATGGAGGATGTAGGTGGAGAAAAATAGATGGTACCTAGAACAGCGCTGTCTCTCCTTACGTCACGTGCTGCTCGGCCGGAACCCTAGTATCTTTGCCTAAGCCCTAACCTGTAAAACAGACAAGGGGTGAGCGCACCTTTGCCTCTCGTGGCAAAGGCCCTCCGATGCCTGAGTTAGTATCACGTACTGTCTCAAAACCCTAAAAATCAATAGGAAGTGTGGAATGAATGCAACTTATTGTGTACCTTTTCCCTCTAGGTTTACCTTGTATTTATAGATATGAGCATGCTCGCTTTCCAAGCATCCTTCTCGTCCCAGGCCTCCTGTCTCGTACAGGAAACCTAGCTCTTCTGGGATTCTCTTACCCAATCAACTGAGATCCCTTCCTCATAGGATTCCTTCTCACCATAGAACTCATCCCTTAGTAGGACTGTCTCTTGACTCATCTTTACCGTATATCGGGTCCGTCTTACAGGACACCCCTATTGCCTTATCTCTTAAGACAACGTCTCATCAAGTAACTCCATCTGTTCGGCGTATGCCCCTACCGAACAAACTACTCAAGTAAATGACTTCTCATGCCACTGGCCCATCTAGGCCGAACAGAATGTATCAACTGATGACTTCTCATGTCACCGGCTTATCCCAGCCGAACAGATCGTCTAATCCGGTGCCTCCTCGTAGCACTGGACCTTACCGTCGCCGTTCATCTTATATGGGGTCCCATATCACTTTCCTCATTACACGGATCTAGAACACCACGTGTTTGGCAACTATTTGCACCTGTTCGGTAACGCCTCCCTACAATTGCTCCCCAGCTTTCGCTCATTATCACTGTTCGAAGATGATGAGTAAAGCTCAAAAGTGAACTCAGAGCCGAACAGACCAGATCCTGTGCAGATACAGTCATTGGGCTTCCATTGATGTCTTTTAGCGGTTTAGTCATAATTTTCTCGAAATAATGACTCCACGTGGCGTGTTTCGTACACCTCGCATTAAACTCGAACTGATGTTTTGGCCAAACGCCGTTTGCACATTAGCCATCCACTTCTTGTGGCCGTTACCTTTCTTATAACGCCGTGAGGGGGAGGGGACGGTTCGTCTCCGTCTCTTTCACTTAATCCCCAAAAGGAGGGATATTTTTGGTTTTTACACCATAAAAAGGTTTCGGTTTTGTTTTCTCTCTCTAAAACCAGGCGATAATCTCCGCTTCTCATCCGCCATCGCCGCCGTCTGCAAAACTCGATTGCACCCCAGAAAAGTCCCAGAATCACCTTCGTAAGGCTTTTACCCCTTCTCTATTTCACATTTCAATTTGAGATCTCGTTCTCAGATTTACTTTTAGAGAACCAGGGTTTCTTTCGAACCTTTTTTCCAGATTTTCTTCATACTGTTCATAGTTTCGTTCAGTTCGTCTATCATCCATGGCGGACGAGGCTGATAGTGGCCCTAAGCCAGGAAAATTTAGAAAACTTTGCGAAACACCCGCGGCCATGGCGGCATTCAGGGTGGACTATAAAGTTCCTGCTAACGTTGGGCTTGAACTCGCCCCTCTAGGTGCAATCAGGGAAGATGGGAGATGGGATAGGCAGTGCATTCCCATCGTGGCCATCGTTGAGGGTGGCGTTCGCTTCCCCCTAGACCCCTTACTTCGTCGGGTTCTTAGTTGGTACAAACTCTCTCCTATGCAAGTATCCACAAATTTTTTCAGGCTAATGATGGGTATCGTGGCCCTGAATAGAATCTTAGGCACCCAAGTAGGGTTATGGGAAATCCAATGGTGGTACAGCATCGTGCTGAACCCAGAATACAATACTTACTATTTCAAAGTAAGGAAAGCGGAAAAGCGCCTCGTGCTTAACTTGCCAGACTCTGCTCGAGATCACGAAATGGACTTCCTGTACGTCACTGGCGCCTACGAGCCATTTGGGGAAGATGGCCAAGTGGTGGGCTTCCATTGCCCCCACAAATGGGGCCACCCACGTATGCTCCTAATTCACTTCATTATAACTTACTGCTTCCATCCTTACCTCTTTATGTGATTCGATTTGTATTTGAATTTCGATTCTGCAGCGACAAACGCCAACAAACGCCCCGGACGAGAGCCTAGCTACGTCCGAACAACAGAAATAAACAGGATACTGCAATACACTGGTGAGCCAGGGACCCGAACAGCTGGGAGAGGCCGGGACGCGAGCGTGCTTTTGGGCTACGACCCTGCCTATAAGGGCTTTATAGATAGAAGGTTAGCCCACCCAAGCATCAGTGCTGCCTCTACTTCGACTGCTCCCCAGCCTAGAAGCTCAAGATCTAACACTGGAGTAACTATAGCCGGTCAACTAGGAGAGGTTCCAATCGCTGAAGGTGTTCCCTTACCTTGACTGATACTCAGGAGATCATCTCGTAAACGGGCTGCTTCTCCACAACAGCCCGAACAGCCAGACATCAATCAATCTCCCTCTCCAAGATACTCTCGATCGCCCCAAGACTCAGGTATCATGTCTCTCCAACCTCTCAACCTTAGCACCCTCCTTACCATTCCTGCATGGGGACGGGGCTCTACTGGCCGGGTGTCGTCCACCGGTCAAGCTCCTCCTGCACCTCGCCGAAGCAGGGGGGGCTCAACGAGATCTTCTTCCCCCCGGGAACAAGATGGTTCCATTGGGGCCCCTGATGCCCACCGGGACAAGCGCCCCAGGCATGGCGAAGACGGGGCCTCACATGTCGAAGCTGCTGCCGGGACCGTAGATACCCCGTCGCCGATCATCCAGGTTATACACGAGGCCTGGACACCCTAACTCAAAAGGAGTGACCGGCCCGTGAATGTAGGGGACAGTGTCGGCTCATCAGAGACCGCACTGGCTATAGCCCAGGCACTGCTGCTGCCCGCAGATATGCAGAAAGAAGCCGCTTCTTCAACTGACCGGCTAGTGGCCACTGGGGTTGCAAGTGGGGTTAAGGTAAAGTATTACTTTCACGATACTTTAGTATACATCGACCATATGTACTAATTGCCCTTTATTTTAATGCATTTCAGTTTATCCAGAAGATGGTCGCTCTAGGCCAGAGATTGCAGGAGATTGAGCCTGACCGAAACAGGCTCCTGAGAGACAATACCAGGCAACTCCAGACCATAACAAGACTGGAGAGGGAGAGGGACAAAGCAAGGCTCGAGGCCGAAGGGATGAAGGCAAAAATGGAGGCAGCAGAAGAGAACCTTAGACAAGCTCTGGCAGAGATCGATGCTACCAAGAAGGCTGCATATGATGACGGGCATCAGAAGGGTTTTGATGCTGCAACGGCCAGCTATGTAGAACAGATGCCGGGCATTCAAGATCACATATGGGCTGCTGGATGGGAGGCATGATTGATCAAAATTGGTGCTGATGATTATTGCACCCTATGGGTCGACAACGATCTGCCTAGCAAACGTGTCCAGCCATCTCATAGCTCCGTGGAGCCTGCCCTTGATGATATCGAAGAGCAGATCGATGATTTTGCTGATGTGGATGAGGAGATGGAGATGGAGACTCAGGCTGCCCAGCCTGGATCCCAAGAAGCCCACGATGAGCAGCCAACCACAGAGGGAGCAGCTACTGAGACCGTCGTCCTGGAAGAACAACCAACTGGAGACAGCAGTGCTACTGTTGTTCCAAGCAACACCACCCCTGAGGTCCAGAACCTGGACTAACTTGGTAAGTCTTAGCCCATTTCATAAACATTTTCTTGGTCCTACGTGACCGTAATCTTCAGCCCTGCGAGGCATCAGCATTTTTGAACATACTTTTAACACAGACATTTGGCCCTTCGTGGCAGCACATTGGTTCGCTCGGCCCTTTCGTGGCTTTTTGATATTGCACATAGCCCTGCATGGCCAAATATTTATGTTGAGTTGCTAAGTGCTTTCGTACTTAAATTTGTTCAAGCATGTTATCGTATGCCCATTATGTGCTTCTAAGTCTCCCGTACTTAGATTAGTGCCCAAAAAATATTCAAGTTTGGCAGAATTATGTATATTCTGGTATGCACTCCAAGTTACTATATACTTGGAAAATTTCCTGAGCATCTGTGTACCTGGATGTATATATTGCTTCTAAGTCTTTCATACTTTAGCAAATCGTGTAAGCAAGGAACTTAAGTAATTCGTACTTGATTGGGTTCCAAAACGTTACTGCCAAGAGTTTTCAGACTTGGAAAAGAGACAAGGTTTGCTCATCGTTTTGAGTTGTATCATACTCAAGAGGAATCCATGTATCTAAATAACATGTTTAGACAAATTTTCGTTATGTCTTTTTTCCTTTAAGTGTTTCATACTTTGGGATTGATTTTAAGTTTCTCATACTTAAACAGGAGACTAAGTCCTTTATATTTAAAAAGATTGTTAAGTTTCACATACTTAAAAAGATCTTTAAGCGTCTCGTACTTAAAAAGATCATTTAAATTTCTCATACTTAAAAAGATCTTTAAGTGTCTCTTACTTTAAGTTTTTCATACTTAAAAAGATCTTTAAGTGTCTCATACTTAGAAAGATCGTTAAGTTTCTCATACTTAAAAAGATCTTTAAGTGTCTCGTACTTAGGATCGTTAAGTTTCTCATACTTATCGATTTGTGCATACAAGTGTCTCTTGTAAGTTAATAGGTGTTTCGTACCTATTCTTAGTTTTTTCGTACTTCTAATATGCAAAGTCATACGTTCTAAGGCGTTCATGCCCATTACCTGCTCCCCAATACGAAGGAGGGACAGTTTGGCCATTGTTCGGATTCACAAGTCAAAAAACATCCATATATCGGAGGTAACAAAATTTCTGAAAAAATCAAGTATGCTGTAAAAACATAATTTTTATTCATAATCCCTAAACTCAAGGGGTCGTTAGGCGTACACCTTGCAACTAAAAGGAGAAAACGATGGAATTTTCTTCGTAATCCCCGCAAAATAACATAATTCTAAAACAGAATTTGAAAACAAAGGAATTGTCTTCGTAATTCCCACACAGTAACATAATCCTAAAACAGAATTCAAAAGCAAAAAAGTCTTTTAAACAAAGAACTTTCTCAAATTGTGGACATTCCAAGGCCTTGGTACCGGGTTCCCGTCCAGGTCAGCCAATCTATAGGCCCCAATGCCCGCAATTTCGGTTACTCGATACGGTCCTTCCCAATTTGCTCCCAGCTTTCCTTCATTAGCTACTTTGGTATTGCCAAGTACTTTTCGTAGCACAAGGTCCCCAATACCAAATTTTCGAGGGTGGACACGTTTATTGTAGCCTTTCATTAGCTGTTCCTGGTATGAGGCCAAATGGATCAAAGCCCTTTCCCTCCTCTCTTCGGCCAGATCAAGCTCGATTTCTAGAGCCCTGTCATTACCCCCACTTTCAACCAATGCAGTCCTATTGGTTGGAAGTCCAACTTCCAGGGGTATGACTGCCTCTGTACCATATGCCAATGAATAGGGGGTCTCTCCCGTAGACCTCCTAGGTGTTGTTCGGTAGGCCCATAGGATCAGGGGCAGTTCATCAGGCCACTTGCCTTTTGCCTTATCCAACCTCTTCTTGATTCCATCAAGAATTGTTTTGTTGGAAGCTTCTGCTTGCCCATTGCTCTGAGGGTAGGCAGGGGTTGAGTAATAGTTCCTTATCCCATATTGGGAACAGAAAGTCTTGAACTTTTTCTGGAACTGTGCCCCATTATCTGTGATCAAAGAGTAAGGGACCCTAAATCGAGTGATAATACTTTTCCACACAAACCTTTCTATCATAGGTTCAGTGATTTTGGCCAAAGGTTCTACCTCAATCCACTTGGTGAAGTAATCAGTGGCCACCAACAAGAATTTTCGATTTCTTGTTGCTTTATGCAGTGGACCCACGATGTCCATTCCCCACTGGGCAAATGGCCAAGGGCTAGTTAAGGGTACCAGATCTTCGGCCGGTGTCTTTATCATGGGTGAGAACTTCTGGCACTTCTCACAAATTTTAACATAGACCTTGGCATCTTCCTGCATGTGTGGCCACCAATATCCTTGAGAAATTGCTCAGTGGGCAATGGATCTGCCCCCAGCATGGCTTCCACATGTTCCTTCGTGGATTTCATGGAGGAATTTTTGCACCATCTCAGGGTGCACACAAAGCAAATATGGCCCAGTGAAAGACTTCTTATATAACCTTCCATCAGGGGACAGCCAAAACCTTGCAGACTTGGTTTTAATTTTGTGTGCCTCCTTTTTATCCGTAGGGAGAGTTTCATCTCGTAAAAACTCTACGATTGGATCCATCCAACTTGGTCCTTGGTTCACGTCCAGGACCAAGTCCATACTTCTTCCGATGCTCGGCTCGGCCAAGTAGTCGACTGCTACCTTTCGCTTGAACTCAGTTGGGACAGCTGCAGCCAACCAAGCCAAGGAATCCGCATGAGAATTATGTCCAGAGCTTATCTGTTCTATACACACCCTTTCGAAGGTATTAAGTAGACTTTCGGCTGCCTCCACGTAGGCTGCCATCTTCTCATTTCGAGCTTCATACTCGCCGGACAGTTGGTTTACCACCAATTGTGAATCACAATAGACTCTGATTCTTTTAACTTTTAGAGTTTTTGCACTGTTCAAGCCTACCAGGAAAGCCTCATACTCTGCTACATTATTTGATGCACTGAATCCTAGCCGAACAGATTGCTCCAACATAACCCCTCCAGGAGGGAACAAAACAATTCCAATGCCTGAACCAGTGTTATAGGCAGATCCATCAACAAATAATTTCCATTCCAAAGGGTTCTGTTCGGCAGGTGCCTTACCCTTTCTTCTTGATGGTTCAACCTTCTGCTCCTGTCTCGTAGGAGGCTGAGGTGCTACGGTTGGTGAGAATTCTGCCACGAAATCAGCTAACACTTGGCCTTTGATTGCAGTGCGCGGCTGGAAGTCAATATCATATTGACTTAACTCAACAGACCAAGTCGAGATCCGTCCAGAGAAGTCTGCCTTTCGTAGTAGTGATCTTAATGGAAACTCAGTATAAACCACGACTCTGTGGCTCTGAAAATAATGAGGCAATTTCCTCGTTGCCGTCCTTAGTGCAAGGACCAATTTTTCGAGAGGCAAATACCTCGTTTCTGCTTCCAGAAGTGTTTTACTTACATAATACACCGGGATCTGCTCGGATCCCTTGTCCCTTAACAGAACTGCACTTACAGCATGTTCAGAAACTGCTAGATATAAAATCAAAATCTCACCTGGGTCTGGAGTCGACAAGAGGGGAGCTTGAGCCAAATACTTCTTCAAGTCTTGGAATGCTTGCTCACATTCTGCTCCCTATTCAAACCCTTCTCTTTTCTTGAGTAACTGGAAGAAAGGCCTACATTTATCACTTGAACGGCTGATGAACCTGTTTAGGGCTGCAGCCATCCCGGTCAATCTTTGGACTTCTTTCGTAGTCTTAGGACTTTGGAGCTTCTGTAAGGCCGTTATCTGATCAGAATTCGCCTCGATTCCTCTCAGAGTGACCAGGTGGCCCAGGAATTTTCCAGAGCCAACTCCAAACGCACATTTCGAGGCATTGAGTTTCAACTTGTACTTCCTCAAGATTCCAAAGGCTTCTTTTAGGTCCAGAATGTGCCCCTGCCTGGTCCTGCTCTTGACTACCATATCGTCTATGTATACCTCCATAGTCTGGCCAAGAAGTTTCCTAAACATGATTGTAGCCAGCCTTTGGTAAGTTGCTCCTGCATTTCTTAGCCCAAAAGGCATAACGCTGTAGCAGTACAATCCTCGTGGTGTAATGAAAGAAGTCTTCCTGATCAGGCCCAAACATGGCAATCTGATGGTATCCTCGATATGCGTCGAGGAAACTCATTCGTTCATACCCAGCAGTGGCGTCAACCAACTTATCAATCCTTGGGAGAGGGAAGCTATCCTTAGGACAAGCTTTATTCAAGTCTATAAAGTCTACACAGACACGCCATTTCCCATTCTTCTTCTTCACGACCACAGTGTTGGACAGCCACTCTGGGTAATAGACCTCTCGTATTGTTTTAGCCTCTAGCAAACGATCCACCTCTTCAATAACAGCGTCAACATGCTGTACTGCTGCCCTTCTTTTCTTCTGAATAACGGGCTTATGCTGCGGGTCGACATTTAGGTGGTGACAGATCACATCTGCATCCACTCCAGGCATCTCCTCTGGTACCCATGCAAACACATCAACATGTTCTTTTAAGAAACCTATCAATTCGGACTCTTCCTCATCCGGTAGTGACTCCCCAATTAGAAAATACCTCTCGGGATCAGTTTCGTTGATCTGTATTTTCTTTAGGCCTTCCACTACTTTGCCCGCTGGATTTCTTCCAACATCCTCAACAGTCGGTTGATCTGCCTCTACTGTATGAACTTGATGGGCCTTTGGAACTTTCTTGATGATGGAAATCAAGCACTGTTGTGCTGATTTTTGGTTCCCTTTTATCTTCTCGATCCCGGCAGACCCTGGGAATTTCACCATCTGGTGATAAGTAGAAGAAACAGCCCTCATCTTATGTAACCAGGTTCTTCCTATAATTGCATTATAGGAGGATGGGACGTCGACTACCAAGAAGTCTGTCCTTAGGACCACTGTCCCTGCCCGAACAGGCAGAGTTACCTTCCCGAGGGGCCAGACGGCACTTGCACCAAATCCAACCAAAGGCGTAATAGATTGTTCCAAATCTGTTTGCTTCAATCCCAGCTTTTTGAATGCATCGTAATACAACACCTCTGTGCAGCTCCCTGAATCTACCAGGATTCTCTCAATGTCATATTCCCCAATTCGTAGGGTTATGACTAATGCATCGTTGTGAGGCACCTGAACCTCTCCCAGATCCTCATCTGTAAAGACTATAACGTCGTTGGGCATGTCATTATCTCGTCCTCTTTTGTTCCCCACTCGCATAACATACTGGTCATGCTTGACCTGCCTCTGCATCAGTCTTACCTCATTCCTCGTATAAGGTGTGGCCAATCCATGTATCATATGGATTACGCCCCTAGGATTCTGTTCGTAGTCCAGCTCCATCGTTTTTCCTTTATCTTTGGGATCCTCTTGAATGAATTCCTTAAGATAACCTCGAGAGACCAAATCGTCGAGATGTCTTTTGTACATCTCACAATCCTCTGTCATATGACCCCAATCCTTGTGGTAACTGCAGTGCTGATTCGTAGCACGTTTTGCTTCCTTATCTCCACCTAGACTTGGGGGCCATTTGAAGAAAGGCTGATTCTTTATTTGATAAAGAATTCTGTAGATTGGCTCTTTCCAAACCGTGGTTATCGAAAAGAACGACTTAGGATCAGGCGCCTGCTTTTCCTTGTAAGGCTCTTTCTTAGCCTGCCCATATTCTTTCCGATAAGTCTTGGGCTCTAGCTTATCTGCCCTCTTTGCTGGAGTCTTTGGTTGTTCGGCAACAACTCTGCCTTCCTCCCGGAGTATGTCATCCTCCATTCTTGCGTGTTGTTCGATTCGCTCCATTAGCCTTGCCAATGATGCCACAGGATCCTTATTCAATGACCGGCGTAACTCGCCCCGAACAGGCAGGCCAGTTTTGAAGGTAGCAATGGCATACTCCTCACTGCAACTGTCTATCTCATTAAATGTTTCCCAGTATTTCTTTGTGTAGTCTCTGATCGGCTCGTTATCCTCCTGCTTCATCATTGAGAGACTTTCGAATGTCTTGGGCGCCTTTCTACTCGTTAAGAACCGAGCAGTGAACTCTTCTGCTAATTGCGTCCATCCTCGTACGGAACGTGGTTCCAACTTATGGAACCATGATAAAGCCACATTTCCCAAGCTTGAAGGGAACATCTTGCACATGATGGCATCATCTCCATCATGCATGAACATTGCCTGTTGGTAATGTTGTACGTGAGCAACGGGATCTGCATTTGTCTCGTAAAGTACGATCGACCCGTGCTTCACTCTGCTCGGCAGACGTGCGTCCTGTAGCCTTTTTGAAAAAGGTGACGCTGCTATATTACTCAGGGCCCGCCTTGCTGCCTCTCGTGCAGTCATAGACCCATCTTCTCACTTTTTGGATTCGTGGGTCACTGCCCTGTTCCAATCGCTATCAGGTCTCTCGTACCTGTCCCTGTGGTGTTTTCTTACGCCTTCCTCGGGCGAGGAACTTCGGCTCCTGCTTCTTCTGTAACGTGGGGAAGTTCTTTGCTTGCTTGGACTCCTGCTTCTTCTTTTTCGTGAAGAAACTCTCTTTTTGGGAGGAGTGGGGCTTCTGGACTTGCTCCTCCTTCTTCGTGAAGGGGCCTTTGTGTATTGCACCATGACCAGTCCATCTCCCTTGGACCTCCTTTCTGCTAACCCAGAGTCCTCAGGATGTTCACGGATCCGCTTTAACTCTCGGATCTCGTGTTCCCTTTTCCGTATTAGTCGAGCATATTCCTCGACTTCCTGCCTCTTTTTATCGAGGATATCCTCGTTGCTGTGCACACTTTTCGAATGTGAAACTGATTCTCCCTTGTGATGGGATTTGCTCCTTCGCGTGGAGGTTGTAGCCGTTTTGCCCTACCTGTTCTTGGAGTTGTCATGGATGGTAAGAGGATCCCTACTCGTTGTCCTCTTATTATGCCCGCTAGTTGGCTTTCTCGGAGCACCTGGTGGGGACTTATCCCCTCCGCCACTAGCCTGGTTTTTGTCGGTAATCGGTGTGACTGGATCTACCTCCACCATGGTCGTATTTCAAAAGGGAACTCTTTCGTTTCCCACAGACGGCGCCAATTGTAGGTGGAGAAAAATAGATGGTACCTAGAACAGCGCTGTCTCTCCTTATGTCACGTGCTGCTCGGCCGGAACCCTAGTATCTTTGCCTGAGCCCTAACCTGTAAAACAGACAAGGGGTGAGCACACCTTTGCCTCTCGTGGCAAAGGCCCTCCGATGCCTAAGTTAGTATCACGTACTGTCTCAAAACCCTAAAAATCAATAGGAAGTGTGGAATGAATGCAACTTATTGCGTACCTTTTCCCTCTAGGTTTACCTCGTATTTATAGATATGAGCATGCTCGCTTTCCAAGCATCCTTCTCGTCCCAGGCCTCCTGTCTCGTACAGGAAACCTGGCTCTTCTGGGATTCTCTTACCCAATCAACTGAGATCCCTTCCTCATAGGATTCCTTCTCACCATAGAACTCATCCCTTAGTAGGACTGTCTCTTGACTCATCTTTACCGTATATCGGGTCCGTCTTACAGGACACCCCTATTGCCTTATCTCTTAAGACAACGTCTCATCAAGTAACTCCATCTGTTCGGCGTATGCCCCTACCGAACAGACTACTCAAGTAAATGACTTCTCATGCCACTGGCCCATCTAGGCCGAACAGAATGTATCAACTGATGACTTCTCATGTCACCGGCTTATCCCAGCCGAACAGATCGTCTAATCCGGTGCCTCCTCGTAGCACTGGACCTTATCGTCGCCGTTCATCTTATATGGGGTCCCATATCACTTTCCTCATTACACGGATCTAGAACACCACGTGTTTGGCAACTATTTGCACCTGTTCGGTAACGCCTCCCTACAGAGGAGACAACTTCAACTTTCAAAGGGCCTTGGGTGTCCAAAAGTGCAAGTTTTCCATGAGTCTTGTGTGGGAAAAGGCTTAGTCACACCTTAAAAACTTGGTACAGATATGCATTGGTTCGGAAATGCCATTGAAGGAGTCAAACTTCAACCATCGTGCAATCTGTCTTGGGAAGCAGAAAATTGCAGACTGTCAGGAAAATAGTATCGCACGGCGTATTGAAGCAACGCGCGGTATACCTAATCCAAGGAAACACCACGGCATAACATGGATACACCGCGGGATTAAATGGAATCCCGCACGGAATTTTGAAGCCCCGCACGGCGTAGTAAGTCTGTATTTCTGCAGATTTTGACAGCAGGGGTTTAGAATCAATTCAAGGTACTTTCAGGCATCACCAACCCCCAGAACACACCTCAATGGGTATTTGGGACTTCAGGGAAGTTTCGCTTCGAGTCAACTCTTAAAATTCGAGGTCGTGGCATAAAAAGTCGATAAAATCCATTTCTTAAGCCGCGTCAAGGTATCGAAATCCATTTCGAGCTATTTCAAGTCGTTTCGTTGAGTCACACAGGTCATAATGGTCATAAGTGACTTAGTCCAAGTTCTGGTTTGAGTCCTAAGTCAAAATTCGAGAATGTCACCCTTCAATGTCAACATTTTCTTACTTCTATAAGTATTAGGTTCAAATCTTGGGATACATGTCGAGCTTTGAAAGGTCACCATTGTCATACGCAGTCATGTTCGATCCGGCGGCAAGGGTATTCATGTAAATTTTTGTATAGTGTCAATTTTCAAAAGTTTGTCCAAATTACCTTGCTTTCGATTTCCATTCCTTTGTCAATACATTTCTCTTTCTAAGACTGTTACCCGTCAAGCATTTCACGACAGATTCAGCAATCTATGACTAGTTCCGCAATCTTCTTTACGTCACAACAATAAGGGAAATTGAACAACAGAAGATATTGAAATAACAGTTTTTCCATATCATTCCAAAAGGCATCCATGAGTCGAAGTACAAAAACTAAAGAAGGCGTGCAAGCCCGATGCTCAAAAGTCCTATCTACCGAAGGTAAACAGGCACCCTCCCAAAAAGAAGCACGCAGGCTCCACTAAAAGGCAAAAAAAAAAAACAAACAAACAAAAGAAGGAGCTCAACTCTCATCCTCATCCTCGTCCTCGTCATCCTCCTCAGAGACCTCCTCCGCCTGGGAGCTAACCACCTCCTGAGTACCTGTCGCCCTAGGCACAGTGCTCCCTGAGGTGTCCCCCAGGTCAACGTCTGTGGGCTCCTCAGTCTCGTCGGAGATGTCGATAGGATCACCCTCAGACCCCTCTGAGAGACGTGGCCTCTTCAACAGAGGCTCCTCCCGAGAGCCAGCAGAAGAAGCCTGCTGCGCTTGCATGTGCACAGACTTCTTGCGCAGACCCCGTGAAGCCCCTCCTCCAGCCTGCAATAACATGACATTCATCATTTGCATCATAATCATGATATAGGCAATAAGAAGTAAAGTAAATAGTCAGAGTTCGAGAGTTTTACCATCGTCCCGCCAGCACGAAGGAGTACCTCTGGAGCGTGGCCCATGGCATACTGCCTCACCAGCAGCTCCAGGCCCATCATGGCCTCCGCCATCTCCTTCACGTACTCCGGAGTCGCCTGCACAATAGGAAAATCGATTAGAATATACAGTGATAATAGCAAGTGCATGCAAGGATGAAAAGTACGTGTCATACCTTAGCAAGAAACTCCGGAGCTGTAGCTATGGGACGTGGCACCACCACTACACCAGAAGCCCCTTGGGCAGTCACCACGTCTACTGTCCAAGAGAATGCAGGCAAACTGGCCCTGCTCGAACTCGCACCACCACCGCTGCCTTCACTTCCTCTTCCTCTTCCTCTTCCTCTTCCTCTTCCTCTTCCTCTTCCACCTCTACCACCTACACCAATTGACGCCAGTAGCGTCGCCTCCCAGGCAGCAGCTCGTATCCCAAAGCCCGGCATCAAGTATCGAGCCCGGTACTCGGAGTAGTCAGTGTCTGCCTGAAAAAGCGGCTCCAGCTCGAGATCTGGCTGCACAAACCGCTCGACCTCCTCCCTAGTGTACAAACTCGTCTGTAGGGAGGTGTTCCCGAACAGGTGCAAATAGTTGCCGAACACGTGGTGTTCTTGATAAAGTGTAATGAGGAAAATGATATGGGGGCCCATATAAGGTGGGCGGCGGCGGTAAGGTCCAGTGCTACGAGGAGGCACCAGATTAGACGATCTGTTCGGCTGGGATAAGCCAGTGACATGAGAAGTCATTAACTGGTACAGTTTGTTCGGCCTAGGTGGGCCGGTGACATGAGAAGTCATGTACTTGTGCAGTCTGTTCGGTAGGGGCATATGCCGAACAGATAGAATCATCTGATGAAACAATGTCTTAAGAGATAAGGCGATAGGAGTGTTCTGAAAGAGGAGCCCAGTATACGGTAAAGATAAGTTAAGGGGCAGTCCTATTATGGGACGAACCCCTCTAATTTAAAGACCCTATAAGTAAGGGGTCTCAGTTGATTGGGTAAGAGATTCCCAGAAGAGCCAGGTTTCCTATACGAAGTAGGAGACCTGGGGCGATGAGGATGCTTGAAGAGCAAGTAAGTGGATATCTATAAATACAAGGTAAACCTAGAAGAAAAAGGTACGCAATAAGTTGCATTCATTCCACACTTTCCTACTGAATACAGTTTTGATACAGTACGAGATACTAACTTAGGCATCGGAGGGCCTTTGCCATGAGAGGCAAAGGTGCGCTCACCCCTTGTCTGTTTTACAGGTTAGGGTTCAGGCGAAGGTATTAGGGTTCCGGTTGGGCAGCACGTGAAGGAAGGAGATTCAGTGCTGTTTTAGGTACTATCTATTTTTCTCCACCTACAATTGGCGCCGTCTGTGGGAAACGAAAGAGTTCCCTTTTGAAAAACGACCATGGTAGAGGTAGATCCAGTCACACCGATTACCGACAAAAATCAGGCTGGTGACGGAGGGGATAAGTCCCCACCAGGTGCCCCGAGAAAGCCAACTAGCGGGCATGATAAGAGGACCACGAGCAGGGATCCTCTTACCATCCATAACAACTCCAAGAATAGGGAGGGTAAGACGGCTACAACCTCCACAAGAAGGAGCAAATCCCATCACAGGGAGGAATCAGTTGCATATTCGAGAAGTGTGCACAGCAACGAGGATATCCTCGATAAAAAGAGGCAGGAAGTCGAGGAATATGCTCGACTAATACGGAAGAGGGAACACGAGATCCGAGAGTTAGAGCGGATCCGTGAACATCCCGAGGATTCTGGGTTAGCAGAAAGGGGGTCCAAGGGAGATGGGTTGGTCATGGTGCGGTACAGAAAGGCCCCTTCACAAAGGAGGAGGAGCAGATCCAGAACCCCCACTCCTCCCAAAAAGAGAGCTTCTTCACGAAAAAGAAGAAGCAGGAGTCCAAGCAAGCAAAAGACTCCTCCATGTTACAGAAGCAGGAGCAGAAGCTCCTCACCCGAGGAGGGCATAAGAAAACACCCCAGAGACAGGTATGAGAGACCTACTAGTGATTGGAACAGGGCAGTAACCCACAAATCCAAGAAGAGAGAGGATGGGTCTATGACTGCACGAGAAGCAGCAAGGCGGGCCCTAAGTAATATAGCAGCGTCGCCCTTTTCAAAAAAGCTACTGGATGCGCGTCTGCCGAGCAGAGTGAAGCACGGGACGTTCGTGCTTTACGAGACAAGTGCAGATCCCGTTGCTCATGTGCAACATTACCAACAGGCAATGTTCATGCATGATGGAGATGACGCCATCATGTGCAAGATGTTCCCTTCAAGCTTGGGAAAGGTGGCTCTATCTTGGTTTCATAAGTTGGAACCCCGATCCATAAGAGGATGGACACAGTTAGCAGAAGAGTTCACTGCTCGGTTCTTAACCAGTAGAAAGGCTCCCAAGACATTCGAAAGTCTCTCAATGATGAAGCAGGAGGATGGCGAGCCAATCAGAGATTATGCAAAGAAATACTGGGAGACCTTTAACGAGATAGACAGTTGCAGTGAGGAGTATGCTATTGCAACCTTCAAAACTGGCTTGCCTGTTCGGGGAGAGTTACGCCGGTCATTGAATAAGCATCATGTGTCATCTTGGCCAGGCTAATGGAGTGTATCGAACAACACGCCAGGATGGAGGATGACATACTCCGGGAGGAAGGCAGAGCTGTTGCCGAACAGCCAAAAACTCCAGCAAAGAAGTCTGATAAGCCGGAACCTAAGACCTATAGGAAAGAGTACGGGCAGGCTAAGAAAGAGCCCTACAAGGAAAAACAGGCGCCTGATCCAAAGTCGTTCTTTTCGATAACCACGGTTTGGAAAGAACCAATTTACAGGATTCTTTATCAAATAAAGAATCAGCCTTTCTTCAAATGGCCCCCAAGTCTAGGTGGAGATAAGGAGGCAAAACGTGCTACGAATCAGCACTGCAGTTACCACAGGGATTGGGGTCATATGACAGAGGATTGTGAGATGTACAAGAAACATCTCGATGATTTGGTCTCTCGTGGTTACCTTAAGGAATTTATTCAGGACGATCCCAAAGATAAAGGGAAAGCAATGGAGTTGGATTACGAGCAGAATCCTAGGGGGGTGATCCATATGATACATGGATTGGCCACACCTTATACGAGGAATGAGGTGAGATTGATGCAGAGGCAGGTCAAGCACGATCAGTATGTTATGCGAGTGGGAAACAAAAGGGGGCGAGAGAATGATGTGCCCAATGAAGCTATAGTCTTTACAGATGAAGATCTGAAAAAGGTCCAAGTGCCCCACAACGATGCATTAGTCATAACCCTACGAATTGGGGAATATGACATTGAAAGAATCCTGGTAGATTCTGGGAGCTGTACAGAGGTATTGTATTACGATGCATTCAAGAAGTTGGGGCTGAGGCAGACAGATTTAGAACAGTCTATTACGCCTTTGGTTGGATTTGGTGCAAGTGCAGTATGGCCCCTTGGAAAGGTGACAGTGCCCGTTCGGGCAGGAACAGTGGTCCTGAGAACGGATTTTTTGGTTGTAGATGTACCATCCTCCTATAATGCAATCATAGGAAGGACTTGGTTACACAAGATGAGGGCTGTTTCTTCCACCTATCACCAGATGGTGAAATTCCCTGGGTCCCACGGAATCGAAAAGATAAAAGGGAACCAAAAATCAGCACAACAGTGCTTGATTTCAATCATCAAGAAAGTTCCGAAGGTCCATCAAGTTCATACAGTAGAGGCAGATCAGCCAGCTGTTGAAGATGTTGGAAGAAATCCAACAGACAAAGTAGTGGAAGGCCTAAAGAAAATACAGATCAACGAAACTGATCCCGAAAGGTATTTTCTGATTGGAGAGTCACTACCGGATGAGGAGGAGTCCGAATTGATAGGTTTCTTGAAAGAACATATTGATGTGTTTGCATGGGTACCAGAGGAGCCTGGGGTGGATGCAGATGTGATCTGTCACCACCTAAATGTCGACCCACAGCATAAGCCCGTTATTCAGAAGAAAAGAAGGGCAGCAGTACAGCATGTTGATGCTGTTATTGAAGAGGTGGACCGTTTGCTAGAGGCTAAAGCAATACGAGAGGTGTATTACCTAGAATGGCTGTCCAACACAGTGGTTGTGAAGAAGAAGAATGGGAAGTGGCGTGTCTGTGTAGACTTCACAGACTTGAATAAAGCTTGTCCTAAGGATAGCTTCCTTCTCCCAAGGATTGATCAAGTGGTTGACGCCACTGCTGGGTATGAACGAATGAGTTTCCTCGACGCATATCGAGGATACCATCAGATTGCCATGTTTGGGCCTGATCATGAGAAGACTTCCTTCATTACACCACGAGGATTGTACTGCTACAGCGTTATGCCTTTTGGGCTAAGAAATGCAGGAGCAACTTACCAAAGGCTGGCTACAATCATGTTTAGGAAACTTCTTGGCCGGACTATGGAAGTATACATAGACGATATGGTAGTCAAAAGCAGGACCAGGCAGGGGCACATTGAGGACTTAAAAGAAGCCTTTGGAATTCTGAGGAAGTACAAATTAAAACTCAACGCCTCGAAATGTGCGTTTGGAGTTGGCTCTGGGAAATTCCTGGGCCACCTAGTGACTCTAAGAGGAATCGAGGCAAATCCTGATCAGATAACGGCCTTACAAAAGCTCCAAAGTCCTAAAACTACGAAAGAAGTCCAGAGGCTGACAGGGATGGCTGCGGCCCTAAACAGGTTTATCAGCCGTTCAAGTGATAAATGTAGGCCTTTCTTCCAGTTGCTCAAGAAAAGAGAAGGATTCGAATGGGGAGCAGAATGTGAGCAGGCATTCAAAGACTTGAAGAAGTATTTGGCTCAAGCTCCTCTCTTGTCAACTCCAGACCCAGGTGAGATTTTGGTTTTGTATCTGGCAGTTTCTGAACATGCTGTAAGTGCGGTTCTATTAAGGGACAAGGGTCCCGAACAGATCCCAGTTTATTATGTTAGTAAAACGCTTCTAGACGCAGAAACAAGGTATCTGCCCCTTGAGAAACTAGTCCTTGCGTTAAGAACAGCAACACGAAAGCTGCCCCATTATTTCCAAAGCCACAAAGTTGTGGTTTATACTGAGTTTCCCTTAAGATCACTGCTACGAAAGGCAGATTTCTCTGGACGAATCTCAACTTGGTCTGTTGAGTTAAGTTAGTATGATATTGACTATCAGCCGCGCACTGCAATCAAAGGCCAGGTGTTGGCTGATTTTGTGGCAGAATTTTCACCAACTGTAGCGCCTCAGCCTCCTTCGAGACAGGAGCAAAAGGTTGAACCTTCAAAAAGAAAGGGTAAGGCACCTGCCGAACAGGACCCTTGGGAATGGAAACTATTTGTTGATGGATCTGCCTGTAACACTGGTTCAGGCATTGGAATTGTTTTGTTCCCTCCCGGAGGGGTTATGATTGAGCAATCTGTTCGGCTAGGATTCAGTGCATCGAATAATGTAGCAGAGTACGAGGCTCTCTTGGTAGGATTGAACAGTGCAAAACTCTAAAGGTTAAGAGAATCAGAGTTTATTGTGATTCACAATTGATCGTAAACCAACTGTCCGGCGAGTATGAAGCTCGAAATGAGAAGATGGCAGCCTACGTGGAGGCAGCCAAAAGTCTACTTGATACCTTCGAAAGGGTGTGTATAGAACAGATAAGCTCCGGACAGAATTCTCATGCAGATTCCTTGGCTTGGCTGGCTGCAGCTGTCCCAACTGAGCTCAAGCGAAAGGTAGCAGTTGGCTACTTGGCCGAGCCGAGCATCGGAAGAAGTATGGATTTGATCCTGGACGTGAACCAAGGACCAAGTTGGATGGATCCAATCGTAGAGTTTTTACATGATGAAACTCTCCCTACGGATAAAAAGGAAGCACACAAAATCAAAACCAAGTCTGCAAGGTTTTGGCTATCCCCTGATGGAAAGTTATATAAGAAATCCTTCACTGGGCCATATTTGCTATGTGTGCATCCCGAAATGGTGCAGAAGTTCTTACATGAGATACACGAGGGAACATGTGGAAGCCATGCTGGAGGCAGATCCATTGCCCACCGAGCAATTTCTCAAGGTTATTGGTGGCCACACATGCAGGAAGATGCCAAGGTCTATGTTAAAATTTGTGAGAAGTGCCAAAAGTTCTCACCCATGATAAAGACACCAGCCAAAGATTTGGTGCCATTAACTAGCCCTTGGCCATTTGCCCAGTGGGGTATGGACATCGTGGGTCCACTGCACAAAGCAACAGGAAATCGGAAGTTCTTGTTGGTGGCCACTGATTACTTCACCAAGTGGATTGAGGCAGAACCTTTGGCCAAGATCACTGAACCTATGATAGAAAGGTTTGTGTGGAAAAGCATTATCACTCGATTTGGGGTCCCTTACTCTTTGATTACAGATAATGGGGCACAGTTCCAGAAAAAGTTCAAAACTTTTTGTTCCCAATATGGGATAAGGAACTATTACTCAACCCCTGCCTACCCTCAGAGCAATGGGCAAGCAGAAGCTTCCAACAAAACAATTCTTGATGGAATCAAGAAGAGGCTGGACAAGGCAAAAGGCAAATGGCCTGATGAACTGCCCCTGGTCCTGTGGGCCCACCGAACAACACCTAGGAGATCTACGGGAGAGACTCCCTATTCGTTGGCATATGGTACAGAAGCAGTCATACCCCTAGAAATTGGACTTCCAACCAATAGGACTGCATTGGTTGAAAGTGGGGGTAATGACAGGGCTCTAGAAATTGCGCTTGATCTGGCCGAAGAGAGGAGGGAAAGGGCCTTGATCCATTTGGCCTCATATCAGGAACAGCTAACGAAAGGCTACAATAAACACGTCCACCCTCGAGAATTTGGCATTGGAGACCTTGTGCTTCGAAAAGTGCTTGGCAACACCAAAGTGGCTAATGAGGGAAAGCTTGGAGCAAATTGGGAAGGACCGTATCGAGTAACAGAAATTGCGGGCATTGGGGCTTATAGATTGGCTGACCTGGACGGGAACCCGGTACCAAGGCCTTGGAATGTCCACAATTTGAGGAAGTTCTTTGTTTAAAAGACTTTTTTGCTTTTTAATTCTGTTTTAGGATTATGTTACTGTGTGGGAATTACGAAGATAATTCCTTTGTTTTTCGAATTCTGTTTTAGAATTTTGTTATTTTGCGGGGATTACGAAGAAAATTCCATCGTTTTCTCCTTTTAGTTGCAAGGTGTACGCGTAACAACTCCTTAAGTTTGAGAAATAAAAGAAATAGTTTTTGTGAAAAGTATATAGTTCTTTCTTGATTGATGAATCCGAATAACGGTCAAATTGACCCTCCTTCGTATTGGGGAGCATGTGATTGGCATGAACGCCTTAAAACGTACGTATGAAAAAATTAGATTATCTAAAGTACGAAATACTTGTTTGCATCAACGGCTGAGTACGAGAAACTTAAAAGTACGAGATATTTGTTTACATTAAAATATCCTAGTACGAAAAACTAGGACAGGTACGAAATACCTTACAGCATACAAACGAATATTGTATGAAAAAATCAATAAGTACGAAAAACTTAGAAATAGCTAAGTATGAGTACACTTAGAAATCTGTCCAAGTACGTGAAATTTGGGGAACATACGCAGATATGCAAAACAGACTTAGAAACATTCCTATGAAAAATTGGGATGCACACTTAGATCGATGATCAAGTATGAACACACTTGATAGGCATGTTAAATAACTAAGTATGAAAGACTTAGCATAAAAAACGAAAGGCCACGAAAAGGCCGAGCAAACCAATGTACTGCCACGAAGGGCCAAAATACCAGTGTTAAAAGTATTCAAAAGAGTACTGATGCCACGCAGGACTAAAGATTGTGGTCACGCAGGACCAGCAAAAATTTTACTAAGTGGTCAGGGGAACAGGCCGAGGCTTACCAAGTTAGTCCAGATTCTGGACCTCAGGCGCAGTGTTGCTCGGATCAACAGGAGCATTACTATCTCCAAATGGTTGTTCTTCCAGGTTGACGGTCTCCACAGCGGCTCCCTCTATGGTTGGCTGTTCATCATGGGCTTCTTGGGATCCAAGATGGGCAGCCTGTGTCTCCATCTCTATCTCTTCATCCGCATCAGCAAAATCGTCAATTTGCTCTTCAATATCATCAAGAGCAGGCTCCACGGAGCCATGAGATGGCTGGGCACGTCTGCTAGGCAAATCATTGTCAACCCAAAGGGTGCAATCATCAGGGGCCTTGATCTTAATCAAGCACGCCTCCCATCCAGCAGCCCAGATGTGATCCTGGATACCAGGCATCTGCTCCACATAACTTGCTGTAGCAGCATCAAACCCTTTCTTAAAACCGTCATCATATGCTATCTTTTTGGTGCTATCAATTTCAGACAGCGCTTGGCGAAGGTTTTCTTCAGCAGCACCCAGTTTCCCGTTCATCTCATCAGAATCCAGCTTCGCTTTATCTCTCTCCCTTTCCACCCTTGTGACTGATCGAATCAGACGAGTATTCTCGTTCATCAGTCTGATTCTTTCAGCGTCTGCTTCCTGGAACCTTTGTCCCAGGGTGACCATCTTTTGGATAAACTAGAAAGACAAACCAACAAGTTCTTTAAATATGCTGGTAAAGAAATCATGTACCTCGAATACGGTGCAACAAGAGGTGGAAAAGATAAATGAGAATTACCTTGATTCCGCTAACAAGACCAGTGGAGACAAGCCGATCAGAAGTAGATGAGGACTCCTTCTGCATATCCACGGGAAGCAGCAGACTTTGAGCAAGGGCCAATGCGGTTTCCGAAGAGCTCGCACTATCCCCAACATTTACTCGACGGTCCCCCCTCACGAGTCGAGGGGCCCAAGCCTCATGAACAACCTGGGTAACCGATGAAGGAGTCTCCAGGGTTGGTATAGGGGTTTGTGTGTCCGAAGCACCAGCTTCTTGATGCCTTAGGCGTTTGTCCCGATGGGTATCAGAAGCCTCTTGGGAACCATCTTGTCCCTGAGGAGAGGAGGACGATCGAGGTCCTGGCCCTCTGGAGCGTCGAGGTGCAGGGGGGCAAGGCCAGTAGAGGCCACCCTGACCGGGGCACCGCGTCCCCGGGGAGAGATGGTAAGTAAGGTGCTGAGATTAAGAGGTTGATGAGACATGGTACCTGAAACTGGTGGGGACGGAGAGTATCCTGCCGAGGATGATTGACTGGTGTCTTGTTGAAAAACTAATTGCTCGGGCTGTTGCTGAATGGGCTCCTGATGACGAGAAGATCTTCTTAGATTTAAACGAGGAAGAGGGACCCCTTCAGAGATTGGAACCTCTCCTGGCGGCGACTATTACTCCAGCACCTGGCCTCGAACTCCTAGGTGGGGGTGCAGTCGAGGTTGATGCACCGCTGGTGCTTGGGTTCGCAAGTCTCCTATCAATGAACCCCCTGTAGGCTGGATCGTAGCCTAATAAGACATTTGCATCACGCCCTCGTCCAGCAGTGCGTGTACCTACAACACCTTTGTATCTTAAAACTGTGTTGATCTCCCCTTCTCGAATATAGCTTGGTTCCCTCCTCGGGCGTCTATTAGCATTTTCGGCTGAAACAACAAAAAATGGAACTCTTAGTGAGGAACTTCGATGTAAGAGGAAAAAGTGATTAAACTTAAAAGAATAGAAAGCAGAGGCGTACGTGGGAAACCCCATTCGTGGGGGACGTGGACACCCACCACCTGGCCATCTTCCCCCATGGGCTCGAAAGCTCCAGTAATGTAGAGGAAGTCCATCTCGTGGTCCCGAGCAGAGTCTGGCAGGTTAAGCACGAAACGCTTCTCTGCTTTTCTCACTTTAAGGTAGTAAGTATTGTATTCTCGATTCAATACAATGCTATACCACCACTGGATTTCCCAGATTCCTATATTGGTCCCTAAGATTTTGTTCAAAGCTACGACTCCCATAACCAATCTGAAAAAATTGGTGGATACTTGCATGGGGTTGAGTCGGTACCAATTAAGAACACGACGAAGTAGTGGATCGAGGGGGAAACGAACTCCACCCTCGACAATTGCTACGATTGGGATACATGTTCTATCCCATTTACAGGCATTTCTAGTCGCACCTAGAGGGGCGAGTTCTAAACCAACGGTTTCTGGAATATTGTACTTAGTCCTAAACGCCGCCATTGCAGCGGGTGTCTCGCAGAGTTTTCGGAATTTTCCCGGCTTAACGCCACTATCAGCTTCATCCGCCATGGATGAATCACAGAAAACTGAGACAGAATGAAATCTGGAAATGGGATCGAAACCCTAGACGAAGAGGAGACTGAGAACGAAGTCTCGAGACGAAATAAAAACAGAAGATAAGAATAAGAGGTCTTACAGGAATGAAATCGATTTCGCAGACGGCGGCGATGGCGGACTGAAGATGAACAGTTCTCGTCTGGTTTCAGAAAGAGAAGATCGACGCTTTTTGAAACTTTGGGTGGAAAACCCAAAAAGATCCCTTCTTGGGATTAAAGCGAGGAGACGGAGGTGAACCGTCTCCCCTCACAACCGTTATATGAGAGATAACGGAAAAGGAATCAACGAGAACAAAGTTCTAAACACCGTTACACCAAACGTTAGTTCAAATTTAAAGCGAGGTGTACGAAATACGCCACGTGGAGTCATTATTTCCAAGAAATTATGACTAAACCACCAAAAGACATCGATGGGAACCCAATGACTATATCTGCACGGGATCTGATCTGTTCGGCCTCAAGTTCGTTCTTTGAGCTTTACTCATCACCTTCGAAAAATAGGTGATAAGCAAAAGCTGGGGAGCAATTGTAGGGAGGTGTTCCCGAACAGGTGCAAATAGTTGCCGAACACGTGGTGTTCTTGATAAAGTGTAATGAGGAAAATGATATGGGGGCCCATATAAGGTGGGCGGCGGCGGTAAGGTCCAGTGCTACGAGGAGGCACCAGATTAGACGATCTGTTCGGCTGGGATAAGCCAGTGACATGAGAAGTCATTAACTGGTACAGTTTGTTCGGCCTAGGTGGGCCGGTGACATGAGAAGTCATGTACTTGTGCAGTCTGTTCGGTAGGGGCATATGCCGAACAGATAGAATCATCTGATGAAACAATGTCTTAAGAGATAAGGCGATAGGAGTGTTCTGAAAGAGGAGCCCAGTATACGGTAAAGATAAGTTAAGGGGCAGTCCTATTATGGGACGAACCCCTCTAATTTAAAGACCCTATAAGTAAGGGGTCTCAGTTGATTGGGTAAGAGATTCCCAGAAGAGCCAGGTTTCCTATACGAAGTAGGAGACCTGGGGCGATGAGGATGCTTGAAGAGCAAGTAAGTGGATATCTATAAATACAAGGTAAACCTAGAAGAAAAAGGTACGCATTAAGTTGCATTCATTCCACACTTTCCTACTGAATTTAGGGTTTTGATACAGTACGAGATACTAACTTAGGCATCGGAGGGCCTTTGCCACGAGAGGCAAAGGTGCGCTCACCCCTTGTCTGTTTTACAGGTTAGGGTTCAGGCGAAGGTATTAGGGTTCCGGTTGGGCAGCACGTGAAGGAAGGAGATTCAGTGCTGTTTTAGGTACTATCTATTTTTCTCCACCTACATCGTCCGCTGCACGAGGGGAGGGAGTAACCCAGGGACTCGAAAGACGTCCAGCCTCAACGACTGACGTGACACCCGGTCACCCAGGTACCACTCCCAGCCGTAAGGGGACTCAAGAAGTACCCTCCCCCTAGTCACCTCCCTGCTCCGGACCATGTAAGGGAGCTCGAAGCGATCCCAGACACGCCAGTGAACCTGCAATCAAGGATATGCAACATCAGCATGAAGTTCAAAAAGAAATGGACTCGATGATCAAAAACTAGAAGCATGTAAGGTGTAGTCATACCCTGTCAGGACGCAGCTCGTCCAGGTAGAGGCGGTAGGCGTTCAGATCGCCCTTCCCCTTCTTCACTCCCCGGAACTCCTTGGACCAACGCAGAGCCCGAGGGAGTATCGTCTCACTGGGGCAGGAGGTCTCGGGAGGGTGCATGTCGAGCACCTCATACGTCCATAGCTGCAGAATTAAACATCAAGGATTAGCACATGATATGCAATAAGTGAATAGAAAGGCAAATATGCATGAGAGAAGTTTGAAATGTACCTCCCAGACTCTCCAGTAACCGCCGAGGCTCTTCCCCGCTCCTCGGGAGAGAGACCCCATGAAGGCGTAGCATGCCCCCAAAGCCGCGCCGCCCAAGTCAAAATGGGCAATCTCCTCTATGTTCCTCAACGCCGGCAGCAGTGAAAGATGTACTCGGTTGCGCCTGTTAGGAAACAGGGACGCACCGAGCACGTACAATAAGAAGCACCTCGTCAACTGCTCCAACTGTACCCTGTCCGTCGGAACCTCCTCCGTCCAAAACCCTAATAGTTGGGCGTACTGAGCGTCCTCCTTCTCCGCCCTCAGCACGTACCCCTGCATCTCCCGCTGGAACGCCGCACTCCTCCCTGTAGTGTCGTCGTAAAGGATAGGGTCACCTCCGACCCTCAGACCAGTGATCGCCGAGAAGTCCAACGGCGTCACCGTCATCTCGCCGAAAGAGAAGTGGAACGAGTTTGCCATGTCCCACCACCTCTTAGCGAGTGCCCTCACCACCTGGCGGTCGTTGCTCGCCCGAGTCAACACACTCACAAACGCCCCAAAGCCAGACTGCCTCACCATCTCCATCGCAGCCTCGGGGAGCCTCTCCCAGAACTTCGGCACATCGGCCGCACCCCCATAGCACGAGATCGTGATCCCCTGTTGCAAAAAATTAGCAATATTTAGTAGACAAGGACAATATACAAGGCAGGTATAGTATTCAAAGCAATGGATTGAAAGCATCATATGATTGAATTGAAATGCAAGTATTTAAAGTATACCTCGTCTCGACGAGTGGAAAGGTGCTGCTGTGGGTCCCTCAGGACTAGAGACTCGTCGTACCTAGGCCTCTCCGGCCTGTAGGCGTCCAGAAGAGTAGGCACCACTACGTGCTGGAACGGCACGTAGGTCGCCTCAACGTAAGCCCCCCGGCCTCGTGAAGCCTCTGTCGCCTCCTCCACAACGCTCCTCCGGGGGACTACCTCACCCCTAGCCTCCTCCTCTACTCCCTGCGGCCCTCCAGTGGCCCCCGCCTCAAGCTCGGCCTGAAGCTCCCTCTCCCGAACCTCAAGTAAGGCCGCTGCTAGCCTAGGCACTCCCCGTAAGGTCTCAACCAGGTCATCGAGGGATGCCGTCTCCAAGTAGTCGCCCAGTCCTACAGGCCGTGAGGACCCAGCGCCCTCACCGCTACCAACAAACATAGCCGATGTCTCCCTCTCCTCCATCGGCTCCTCCTCGACAATGGGGGCTTTCCCCAAGTCGGCCCGAGGCTCTCTCACAGGAGAGGCCTCCGTCTCCACCTCCGCTCCGTCAAACCCGTCGCCACCACGAGCCTTCGTGGCCCTCTCCTCTAAACCAATTACACCCTCCCCTCGGCCCGTGGCCTCGTCCTCGCCCCTAGGCTCCACTGCACTCGAACTCCCCGTGCCCTGGCCATAGCCGGCCACTACCTCACTGTCACCAATTTCGCCGCCCACCGTGGTGGCCGAGGCCATGGCCCCTTCGGCCACGGCAGCCTGAACCGAGACCTCTATGGTCTCCGGCACACCCCCGGCCGGTGTATCCCCCCTCCAGAGTGATAGGAGGAGGTGTGTACTCAACCCTCGGCGGGTGATCACCCCCGGTCAGGACCATATCATCCATGATCAATCAGAGAGAGTAGATGCGAGAGAGAGAGAGCAGAGAGAGGCGTGAGGGAGGGAGAGAGCAGAGAGAGAGATGCGAGAGAGAGAGAGAAGACGAGAGAGAGAGACGCGAGAGAGAGGAGGGAATTTTGAACGGTGGGGCGTATCGTATACGCCTCACCCGTATATACCCCTCTCGAACCGGCTCGTCTAGAATTAAATTAGACCAGGTTTGAAGTCAGGTGTGTCGCACGGCATATTGGAACGAGCGCATGGCATACTAATTTGAATGCATGGAATTCTTCGAATGGCCACGATGCACGGCATTTCATATGCCACGCATGGCAATATGTCTGTTTCAACAGTTCAAGTTCTGGACGGTTTTCTTACGTTCAAAGCTTTGATGCTTGGTTTGTTTGAGTTCATTCAGAAACAGTAATGAAGGCAAAATCAGATGGACAAAAGGGAAAGGGAGTTTCATTCATTAAACCGGGACGACCCCCGGGATTCCCACTACATTTTTCAACAAAAAAAAAAAGAAAAAGAAAGAGAACAAAAGAAATATATATATATATATCCTACTGCCCTTCCTTTTTCTTCTCCGTCCCTAGTCTTCAGTCGCTTCCCCCTCCGGAAGCACCGTCCCCCTCGCTCGAACGGTCATCTGAGCCATTCAGATTCCCCTCCGAGTCCTCCGCGGTCTCATCTGAGTCACGTCCCGATGCATACTCCGGGTCATTGCTTGTCGTCCAGTTGATCAAATGCAAAGTCTTGAAGGTTGGACACCGCACGACGAAGGGTGCGGATCGTAGTGATCAGCCTCGCAATTTGACGGTTGAGGGACTCAATCTCTTCATGGTAAAAGTCCATCTCGGCTTCGAGAGACGCTACCCACGCTGCCAAATCACTGTCCGCCATGGTCGAAACCTTGAAAGTAATCTGTCTTTCTTTGAAGTGAAGAAGAAGGTAGAAAAACTTAAGAAGTTTTGATGGTGGTGCATGGAATGGAGCACCCCCCATCCTTTAAAAAGGGAAGTTACAGCCGTCGAAGGGGCACGCCTGTATTAATGGGCACCCTTAAACCAGCCGACTGTCCTCAAAAATCGAAGAGTTGCATGGAAATTGAAATACCGCGCAACTTTATGGTAAACCGCACGGCATTTTGATGTTAGAGATTTAAATCCAGTTTCCTCGGGAATTGGTCACCCCAGCCACCAAAATCTTCTTGGAAGTTGAATATTCCAGTCGTTGTTAATCCAAAAATCTCCTTGGATATTGTGCTTTGGTTAAGGAGTTGCCCAACTCTCTTCCTCCGGGACTCCTGGAATTTCTTGTCCCTCGAGGACTCACCGTATTCGCACTTCTCGCAGTATTCGTCCGTCGGGACTCGTCGTCGTTCCTTTCGCCACTGAAATCTTTCCAGTATAGGCTCATAATATTCTCGTCTTAAAATTCCCGCTCGAATTTTTTAAGCCTCCCAAAGGCTCGTCTCGAATTCTAAGCCTCCCAAAGGCTCATCTCAGATTTTTAAGCCTTCCGAAGGCTCGTCTCGGATTTTTAAGCCTCCCAAAGGCTCGTCTCAAATTCTAAGCCTCTCGAAGGCTCGTCTTGGATTTTTAAGCCTCCCGAAGGCTTGTTTTGGATTTTTAAGCCTCCCGAAGGCTCGTCTCGAATTCTAAGCCTCCCGAAGGCTCGTCTCGGATTTTTAAGCCTCCCGAAGGCTCGTCTTGGATTTTTAAGCCTCCCAAAGGCTCATCTTGAATTCTAAGCCTCCCGAAGGCTCGTCTTGGATTTTTAAGCCTCCCAAAGGCTCGTCTTGGATTTTTAGCCTCCCGAAGGCTCGTCTCGAATTTTCAGCCTCCCGAAGGCTCGCTTCGAATTTTCAGCCTCCCGAAGGATCGTCTCGAATTTTCAGCCTCCCGAAGGCCCGCTTCGAATTTTTTTCACAACATTCGCCTCATGACACTCTACTAGCATCCAATCTGCTCAAGTTTACTGCATAACTGTCCTCCGGGACTCGTTTTACTTGCATCGTCCCAAAGGAACTACGTTGGTCTGATCCCTACAAACGGGGTACGTAGGCAGCTCTAGGAGCGCGACCACCCTTGTCACTTACTTGCATTTTCGAGCATCTTATTCCTGTTCAAAGGCTTTAGAGCGACGGATTGGGATGCCTATTCTTTAAGCGTCACTCGTATCAGACTGATGGTACCCGAGTTACGTTAAAGAGGGACTACTGTAGACACCCCAATCCGAACCTCGAAGGGTCTTTGCCCACCCTGATGATGAAATAAAGGAAACGGTACCTTAGCGAGCTTGAATAAAGGAATCCTTTAGCCCAAATAAACCCTCTGTCCAAAAGTCCAAAAGAAAACCTAAAAGCCCTGAACTGAACCTAGAACACCGCGCGGGACACCCCTACATCGCACGGCATATCGAAAGTCACAACGCCGCACGTGATCATGAGGTTAGCCGCACGACATTTTGGGAAAAGTATTGACTGGCTCAGAAAGCTGTCGACCACGCCTATTTAAGCCACAGCTGCAAAATGGCTCAGCCGAAAATACACTTCTGGCCCGCCCAGAAAATACCTCCACTATTTGAAATTTAAAATCCTTGGCTCTTGCCTATAAATACACCCCTCCACTCAAGAGAAAAGGGCCCTTGATCACCATTATACCCTTTCTCTCTCTTCTTGCTTTCATACCCATTCCCCATTTCTAAGTCTTGAGAATGTTGCTTTCAAAAGACATTCTCTAGGCTTCTTGCTCCATTTTTCTCCTCACCATTAAAGATAATCCCTTACTAACTTTGAGACCCCAACTACCTAATACACCCATCTATTACACAAACCCATACTACTTTTCTTCTCTTTTCTCCTACCAACCTTGCCGACACTCATCCACCGTCATCCATCCTCATTCAAGCTCGAGATCAAAGGTAAAAACCAAGTTTCCTTAGGCTAGGCTCCGTCCTAGTCTTGAGGGGACTTTTCTGTCGTCAGGCTTAACCCCTTTTGGTTAAGATCTGATCTAAAAATCATTCTCATAAAGCAAAAAGCCCCTGTGCTGGGTGAGCTACGCCGCACGGCGCTTTGATGCGTCGCAGGCGTAGCAGGCTCACACGCACGGCATTTTTGTTAACTGCTATTTTCTTGTTTAAGCTGTGTGGATCATGATCGTTCTTCGTTGGGTCTTTTTCTATCTATCATCGGTAACCTCAGAACAGGATCATATCTACAAGCCATGTTTTATCACCACGAATAAACTTTCTCAACCCTTTTGAATAAATGAATGTATTAAAAGTAGTTTTTCTACTTGTGGCTTGGAAGAATGGTACAGTTCTGAGATGATCTGACGGCTGTGAGTTTTCTGATACTCTGAAGTAATGCCGTGCGTCGTACTAGATACGCCGTGCGAGGTTCTGAAAACTACTGACAGCCCGAAGACAAGATCGGAACCACGCACGGCATATCATATGGCCGCATGCCATATCATGGTATGCCGTGTAGCAGAAGATAGTGATCCAGATAGCTTGTTAACAAGCTTTTCTTATTTATATTTTTGTCGCATCATCTTTCATCATTTCTGTACAGTGAGCACCACATGCACGCCAATGTGATATATTCCATCTTGTTCCCCTTCCCCGTATGTGTTTTTGAAGTTTTTCAAATGGTGTTAAATCCCACATCTGAAATTCTTAGTAGAGACCGGTTTTTGCCGGGTGAGCGGGGTGCTTTTTCAACAAAACCTTCCCCGTTCGTAACGTGGCTCCCGGACCCAAAATCTCAACGTTTTCGCTAGACCAAAAGCCTTTTTCTTTCAAACAAACTCTCGATTTCTCGGATCATCCATCTCAAAAATCCGGGTGGCGACTCTTCGAACGCGCCGGGCGTGGGAGCCCACATCAATTTACCGGAAAAATAAATGAAGCTTAGAGTTGTTTCGGAGCACCTTCTGCCCAACCTCAACATCTTTCCGGTGAATTCGCTTGTTGTGGAATCCTTTGGTGTGCTCAAGCTCATTGAGTTGGAGCCTTTGGTGTGCTCCGGCAGCGGGTAAACGATAATTCAGTGCTTTGATTGCCCATTATGCTTTGTGCTCAAGCTCAACCGGAAGATGGCATGCTTTCCCAAAAACCAAACGATATGGCGAAGCTCCCAAGATGGTCTTGTATGCTGTGCGATATGCCCACAATGCGTCGTTCAAATGGAGACTCCAATCTTTCCGGTTCGGGTTCACCGTTTTTTTCCAAAATGTGTTTGATCTCCCTATTTGCCAACTCGGCTTGTCCATTCGTCTGCGGATGGTAAGCGGTGGAGACCTTGTGAGTGATACCGTACTTCTTCATCAATGCTTCAAACACGTGATTGCAAAAATGAATACCTTGGTCGCTTATGATGGCTCTCGGCATCCCAAATCGTGACAAATGGATATCCTTGAGGAACTACACCACTACCTTGGCATCGTTGGTGCGTGTTGTGATGGCTTCTACCCATTTTGACACAAAATCAACCGCCAATAAGATGTACAAGTTGCCGAAAGAGACGGGGAATGGTCCCATGAAGTCGATGCCCCAACAATCGAAGATCTCAACTGCTAGAATGCTAGTGAGTGGCATTTCATCCTTCCGAGTTACACTTCCAAGCTTTTGGCAACGTTCACAAGCGACACAAAAGTGATACGCATCCTTGTGCAAGGTTGGCCAATAGAATCCACATTGTAGCACCTTGGCGGAAGTCTTCTTAGAAGAGTAGTGGCCTCCACAAGTTTTCGAAAGGCAAAACTCGAGAATTCTCCGTTGATCCAACTCTGGGACGCAACAGCGCATTATTTGATCTTGGCAATACTTGAAAAAATAGGGGTCATCATATGAGAACAACCTTACTTCATAAAGGAACCGACAACGTTCTTGGGGAGACCAATGCAGGAGTAGGAGTCTCGTAGCCAAGTAGTTCACTATGTCGGCAGACCATGGGGTACTCAAAATGGCAAGCAATTGTTCATCCGGAAACGTGTCTACGATAGGGAGACTCGGAGTAGGATCCTCAAATTGTAATCTTGATAAGTGGTCGGCTACCACATTCTCGACACCCTTCTTATCCTTGATGGTTAGGTTGAACTCTTGGAGAAGGAGGATCCACCTTATCAATCGGGCTTTGGCATCTTGCTTGGTAAGTAGATACTTTAGAACGGAGTGGTCCGTGTATACAACAATAGGAGCGCCACTGATTTGGTACGACCGAAACTTGTCAAGAGCAAACACCACCGCAAGTAACTCTTTCTCCATGGTAGTGTAATTCATTTGAGCATCGTTCAAGGTCTTGCTTGCATAATGGATCACATACGGATGCTTGTCCTTCCGTTGTCCCAAAATGGCTCCCACGGCATAATCACTTGCATCACACATAAGCTCAAATGGTAGATTCCAATCTGGTGGTTGCACAATCGAAGGGGTGGTGAGACTAGCTTTTAACTTGATGAACGCTTGCTCACATGCAGAAGTCCACTCAAACGGAACATCTTTGGAAAGAAGTTGGCATAGGGGCCGAGAGATAGCACTAAAATCTTTGATGAACCGATAATAGAACCCGGCATGCCCGAAAATGAACGGATATCCTTTACGCACTTTGGAGTCGGGAGATTGGAAATAAGATCGATCTTTGCCTTGTCGACTGCGATACCATCAGACGATATAATATAACCCAGAACAATCCCGTGAGTGACCATGAAGTGGCACTTTTCCCAATTCAGCACCAAATTTTTCTCTTCACATCAAGTCAAAACATTCTCTAGATTAGCCAAACATGACTCGAACGAGTCGCCAAATATGAAGAAATCATCCATGAATACCTCCACTATTTTCTCGACCATATCACTAAAGATCCCCATCATGCATCGTGAAAAAGTCCCCAGAGCATTACACAAACCAAACGGATAAGCAAAAGTTCCGAAGGGGCAAGTGAAAGTCGTCTTCTCTTGATCCTCTAGAGCAACCTCAATTTGATTGTACCCGAAGTAACCATCCAAGAAACAGTAGAAAGCATGTCCGGCTATCCTCTCCACGATTTGATCAATAAATGGCAAGGGGAAATGATCCTTTCTCGTGCTAGCATTGAGTTTTCGATAATCAATACAAACCCGCCATCCTGTCTGAACACGTGTTGGTATGAGCTCATTCTCCTCATTGCGATCAACTGTAACCCCGGACTTCTTCGGCACAACTTGAATCGGGCTCACCCATTTACTATCGGCGATGGGGTAAATGATTCCTACATCCAAAAGCTTCAAGACCTCTGCACGTACTACATCCTTCATAATAGGGTTTGAGCGGCGTTGGGGTTGTCGAGACGGCTTAACATTATCCTCCAAGCGAGACGATGAGAGCAAAGAGTAGCGTCAATTCCTTTAATGTCAGCAATGGTCCACCCTATAGCCTTCATATGCCTCCTCAATAAATTGATCAACTCCATCTCTTGGAGATTCCCAAGAGAGGAGGAAATAACCATAGGATAGGTCTCATTGTCTCCAAGGAAAGCATACTTCAAAGTGTCGGGCAAAGCTTTTAACTCTAGTTTCGGTGGCTCAACACTAGAGGGAAAAACCTTATTCTCTATCAGGGTAGTTCTTCAAACTCTTCGAATTTCGGAGTCCAAGAGTTCATAGCACAAGCTTCATTCTCCTCATTGAGCAACGAATACAAATAACTCACTTCGGAAGATTCAAGGAATTCGGCCTCCTCGACTATGAGAGCAACTTCTAAAGGATTATCATAGAGCAACTCGTCCACGTGTTCTTCTACAAGAGTATCAATAAGGCTCACTGTGGGCTCCCGCGCCCGAAGTGGTGCGATTTGTGACAGAGTCGCCACCCGGATTTTTGAGATGGATGATCTGAGGAACCGAGGGGGTTTTGTTTTGAAGAGAAAAGGCCTTTTGATCTAGCGGAACTGTTTGAGATTTTGGATCCGGGAGCCAGGTTACGAACGGGGAATGTTTTGTTGAAAAGCACCCCGCTCGCCCGGTGAAAACCGGTCTCTACTAAGCATTTTAAATGGGGGGATTAATACAACTCGGAAAATCTTGAAAACACATAAAGGGAAAGAGAAACAAGATAGATCATCACACGTTGCCGTGCTAGTGGTGCTTGCTGTACAGAGATGACATAGATGACATAGCGATGATATAAATAGGAAAAAAAAACATAGAAATGAACTGTCTGAATCACTGCCCTCCGTCAGACGGCATATCGGCTTGTAGCGCGCGGCTTACCAATATGCCGTGCGTGGTTCCGATCCCGATACCAAACTTTTATAGTTTTGTAAAGCTTCGCACGGTGTACCATTACATCGCACGGTTTTATTTTAAAGCTTCAGATGACTCACAGCTGTCAGATCATCTCAGATCTACACCATTCTTTCAAACCATGAAGGGAAAACCATTTTTGATACGTTTGCTTGTTTTGAAAAGATCTATGGAGTTTAAAACATGGCTTGTAGAAATGGTCTCATTCTGAGACAGCTTTTGGTATACAGAAAAGACCCAACAACGGACGATCGCGATCCAGACAGTTTGATCAAGAAAACAGTATTCTTTTTGAAATGTCGTGCGTATTGGTATACTACGCCGTGCAACGCTCTAAAGAGCCGCACGGTTTAGCACACCTTCATACAGAGCTCTGGTTTTGTTTTGTAAAAGAGGTTTTGGGTCAGATCTCAACCAAAAGGGTCAAGCCTGAGAACAGAAAGGTCCCCTCAGGGCCAGGACAGAGCCTAGCCCAAGGAAACTTGGTTTTTACCTTGGATCCGGAGCTTGAATGAGCTTTGACGAAGGAGGATGGACGTCGGAAGGTGAAAAAAAAGAAAGTAGAAGTGTGGATGTGTGTAATAGATGGGTATATTGGGTGGTTGGGACCTCAAAGTTAGTAAGGGACTAACTTCAATGGTGAGGAGAAAAATGGAGTAAAAGGCCTAGAGAATGTCTTTTAAGAACAACATTCTCAAGGCTTGGAAATGGGAAAGTGGGTGTGAAAGCAAGAAGAGAGAGAAAGGGTATAATGGTGATCAATGGCCCTTTTTCCTTGAGTGGAGGGGTGTATTTATAGGCAAGAGTCTTGGATTTTGAATTTCAAAAGTTGGAGGTATTTTCTGGGCGGGCCAGAAGTGTGCTTTCGGCTGAGCCGTATTGCAGCTGTGGCTCAAATAGGCGTGGCCGACAGCTTTCTGAGCCAGTCAGAACTTTATCCAAAATGCCGTGCGGTTAACCTCATGACTGCGTGCAGCGTATTAAATTTCGATACGCCGTGCGGTGTAGATGTGTCGCGCACGGTACTTTAGGTTCGGTCCAAGGCTTTTTGGGCTTTCTCCGGGCTTTTGAGATTTTTGGGCTTTTTCTGGGCTGATGGTTGGTTTGGGCTGCGGATGCTGGAGGAATACTTCATTCAAGCTCACAAAGGCTTTGTTTCCTTTATTTCATCATCGGGGCGATCAAAGACCCTTCGTGGTCCGGATTGGGGTGTCTACACTCACTTCATTCACATTCTCGTCATCCCCTATTTGACTACCCACATTAAATACATTGACCTCCATCTTCATGTTTCTGAAAGTCATGTTGAGAAGTCCGTTCCGGCAATTTATAACCGCGTCTGCTGTGGCTAGAAAAGGTCGCCCAAGAATCACCGGAGTAGATGTTGTAGAAGAATTGGCCGGATGTGTATCAAGGATCACGAAATCCACCAGATAAATGAATTGATCAACTTGCACTAGAACATCCTCTACCACCCCTCTTGGCACACAAATGCTTCAGTCAACTAATTGGAGTGTGACACGA
The DNA here is from genome assembly GCA_018127125.1 of Rhododendron griersonianum. Classification (NCBI taxonomy): domain Eukaryota; kingdom Viridiplantae; phylum Streptophyta; class Magnoliopsida; order Ericales; family Ericaceae; genus Rhododendron; species Rhododendron griersonianum. The sequence continues at coordinate 7,455,625 of CM030798.1, read as the reverse complement.
GTCGGTTTCATCTCCCCTAACCCAAGCTCTTGGTATACAGAATATGGAAGCAAATTAACACTAGCACCAAGATCGAGGAAGGCTTGTTCGATTCGCTTTCCTCTAATAGTAACGGCAATAGTAGGGCTTCCTGGATCCTTGTATTTCGGCACGATATTTGTTTGGATGATAAAACTCACTTGCTCGGTAAGAAATATCTTCCTTTGAACATTGAGCTTACGCTTCCGAGTGCACAAATCCTTAAGAAACTTTGCATACGAGGGAATCTACTTGACCACATCCATAAGAGGAATGTTGATCTTCACTTGAATGAATAATTTGTGCAACTCCGCATTGAGATTTGGTTTAGCCAAGGCCTTTAAGCAATGAGGATATGGTGCCGGTATCGGAATAACTTGAGGATCTGGTACGCTCTCCTTCTCCTTTCCTTTTAAAGCCTTCTTGTTCGCCTCCTTGGGAGATTCCCTAAGGGTTGGTGTTGGAATTGAACGTTCGATAGGAGGGGGCAATAAGATAGGTTCCGAAGGCATCACCACTTAATTGTCCACCGTCTTTCCACTTCGAAGAGAAATAATAGCCTTTGCTTGCTCGGGGAAAGTCACCGAAGAGCTAGCAAAGTGAAGACCTTGAGAAAGTAGGTAAGGAGGGTTAGAAGTAGTTTGCGGATTAGGTTGAGGTTGCGTTGGGAACTTTCCCTTCTCTTGCTGTAACATACCCACTGTTGTTGTCAACTTGCCCAACTGATTCGTGATATCACCCATCATTTGAGTTTGTTGTTCATTGATGACTGTTTGGTGTAGACACCTCCCTGGAGCGGGGCATCGCCATACAGATTGATCGTTGTTTGCTCGTTTGGTTGCTTGCTTCGTAAACCAAGATCGTGGACATTCTCATGGCTAGGAACATCGCCACACGATAGAGGTTATCATCAAAACAGAGTCGCCACCCAGTTTATTAAAACTAGGAAAATAAATAGAGATTCTGGGTACAGGAGCCAAAAGTACAGTGAGGGGAAGGTGTTAGGCACCCCTCTCTGCCCAGTCGTGAGACTGGCCCATAATTGTTCAGCATAAGACATATACTTGCTTTATTTAATTCTAACACGTAGTCTGTTTAATTAGCCTTTAAATGATGAGCAGACATTGCAATTGAAACATGCATCAGAAAGCAAAACAAATATGTCCCAGAGAGATGGATCTCGCGGCCGGTGAATGGATGTCACGGCCGAGAGATCCTTCTGGTTTGATGTATCGGCCGAGGGATTGAAGCCCCGGTCGATGTTCTTCCTCACACCAGACAGAAAAGTTAGCAGATAATCAAACGCTACGATTAAGCATAAAGACGATAAACAAATTGAACCAGAGGCCCTTGGGCCTCACCACCTTGATCCCTCAATGGCTTGATTGCTTCGGATTGTGGGTGGAAGTGACTGATTGCTTCTTTGAGAACCCTAGGGTTAGGGTTTGAACTTCGGGGTTTGATCGTCGGATTGGTGGCTGCCTTCAGGAGGTTAGGGCTTTTGTAGAGGAGGTTTGAGAGTGTATATTGACAGAGTTTCGTGACTTGAGAGGGTGTGAAAGTATATCAATTTCGGAGCCAAAGGCTCCTTTATATAGGCAAAGGGATGACACAATTCATCCAATCAAAATGCACGATTAAAATTGGAGTTAGAGAGTGATTCTAACTCTTCATGGCAATCCTCTAACGTAGCCCGAACGCATTGGGATTTGGCTGCTAGGGTTTTATGATCAGATCAAACGTATGACAGAACATTCCAGAACCTGGAAAAAGGATGATCTGGTGGCCGAGTAATGGATCTGGCAGCCGAGGAAATGATGTTGCGGCCGAAGGATAGATCTTGTGGCCGAGTGATTGGATCTCTCAGGGAGATTTTCATGCAACAAGTTGCTCGGGTGAAGAAATGATGTTAAGGCCGTGAGATCAATGTCACGGCCGACAGATGGATTCTCCTAGGATTCTGTATTTTGTCTAAAAGGCTATTTGGCTCTGGATTGGGTCCTCTAAGTGGCTCAAAGTTCTTACCATAAGTCCATGGGTTCACAAGAAGTCAATTAGCAATCACTGTATCCATTTCATCATCGGGATGGTCCCCAAGGTGGGACTTGAAAAAATCGTTAGGCCAAATTGGGGTGTCTACATTTGGCCTTGCAAGAATGCGTTAAATTGATCCTCAAACGAACATTGCAGGGGTTGTTGCTGAAATTGGTTCGAGTTTGGGAAAGGCCCAGAAGGAGCAAAACTTGGCGGACCTTGCACTTGAGGGAAACGGAAAGCATTTTGAGGTTGCTTCCATGGTAACCATGGAGCTGGAGGTGAAACTTGAAAAGATCCCGCATCATTCGATTGATTCCATCAGAAGGCTGGATGTTGTCGTGTCCCCGGATTATAAGATTGAGAGAAGGGGTCAAAACGTTGGACTGCATGCACTTCCTCCGGAACAATCCCATTAATCACATTCTTGAATGCGGGAATATTTGGACAAGCCTCAGCAGAATGTCCCACCATTTCACATATGACACATACTTCCTCCACTTGACATACTACTTTCACCTCCTGAGATTGAGCACTCTTCATATCTAACTTATCTAGCTTTTGAGCGATTTCCTCCAAGCGAGTCTCAAAAGCACTTTGCTCGGCAATAGAGAACTTCCCTGAACCATTGGGACCTTGATTGAACATTGCCCTCTCCCCAAGATCTGCAAACTGCCATGTTTGGGTTTTCTCCGCCAATGACTCAAAATAATCCCAAGCATCTTTAGGATTTCCCATAAAATCACCACCGCCCATAGTGTCTAGAAGTTGTTTACTTTCTTGAGAACACCCCATGTAGAAATAATTAATCCGGAGATACAACGGAAAGTTGTGATGTGGTACTGCCATGAGCAAGTCATTATATCGTTCCCAATATTTATGAAAGGTATCTCCATCCCTTTGCTTAAAGTTCTGAATCTGATCCATAAGCAACTTTGTCCGGCTAGCTGGAAAGAACTTGGTTGTGAAGGCATCCTGAACCTCTCCCCAGTTGCGCAGTGACTGAGGCTTGTAGACACCCCAATTTGGCCTAACGATTATTTCAAGTCCCACCTTGGGACCATCCCGATGATGAAATGGATACAGTGATTGCTGATTGCCTCCTTGAGAACCTTAGGACTTTCGGTAAGAACTTTGAGCCACTTAGAGGACCCAATTCAGAGCCATACAGCCTTTCAGACAGAAAATACAGAAGCCTAGGAGAATCCATCTGTCGGCCGTAACATCGATCTCACGGCCTTAACATCCTTTCCTCACCCGAGCAACCTGTTGCTGGCAAAATCTCCCTGAGAGATCAATCCCTCGGCCGCAAGATCTATCCTTCGGCCGAGACATCCATTCCTCGGCCGTGATATCCTTTACTCGGCCGCCAGATCGACCTTTTTCCAGACTCTGGAACGTGTTCTGTCAGACGTTTGATCCAACTACACTACCTTCCCGATGCGTCGGGCTACGCTCAGAGATTACGACGTAGAGTTAGAGGTGCATTGCAATTGCAATTGCCATCTTGTGATTTGATTGGCCGGAGTGAGTCACCAATTGCCTATATAAAGGGCCTTTGGACTCCGAAAATAGACTCACGAAATTCATCAGAGTATACACTCTCTCAAGCCTCGAAACTCTATCAAGATACTCTCTCAAACCCACTCCTCAAAAGCCCTAACCTCCCGAAGGCAGCCGTTAATCCGGTGATCAAACCCGAAGTTCAAACCCTAACCCTAGGGTTTTCAATCAAACAATTAGTCAATCACACCCAATCCGAAGCAATCAAGCAACTGAGGGATCAAGGTGGTGAGGCCCAACGGCCTCTGGTTTGTTTTATTTATCGTTCTTACGCTTAATCACAGCTTTCTGATTATCTGTTAATCTTCCTGTCTGGTGTGAGGAAGAACATCGACTGGGGCTTCGATCCCTCGGCCGGTATATCAAACCAGGAGGATCCCTCAGCCGTGACATCCATTCACCGGCCGCGGGATCCATCTCCCAGGGACAGTTTGTTTTGTTTTGCTTTCTGACGCATGCTTTATTTATCGCACTGACTCACTTTACTTACTGTTTAAAGGAATAAATAAACAGACTATGTGTTGGAATTAAACAAAGCATCTATATGTCTTATGTTGAACGATTATGGGCCAGTCTCACGACTGGGCAAAGAGGAGTGCCTAACACCTTCCCCTTATTGTACTTTTGGCTCCCGTATCCAAAATCTCTATCTGTTTTCCCAGTTTTAATAAACTGGGTGGCGACTCTGTTTTGATGATAACCGCTATCATGTGGCGATGTTCCTAGCCATGGGAATATCCATGATTTTGGTTTACGAAGCAAGCAACCAACCGAGCAAACAAACGTGATCAATCTGTTTGGCGATACCCCATTTGGGAGGTGTCTACAGTTTTTGGTGACTCTGCTGGGGAATATGAGAGCCATAACCAAAAAGTTCAACATAAGACTAATACATGCCTTGTCTAATTCATTTATCATATGCATCGAGCAGGCAACCCGTTGAGTTCACCTGATATCCCGGCATGACACGGGCTATGTTGGGGGTTCCAACAAACTCCACAGTCACTCATACCTAGTGGTATATCAAAAGGGGAATCACCCAATCACCGCCTATGATGGGCTGGTGAGAGGATTGGTGCCCTTTGACAATGGAGCACCCTGAGACTACCAAAACCTTGCATGTTCTAGAAAGCCATAGAACTTATCAAACTAAGATAGGAACCTACAGGCTACGAGCCTACTTGCATTTTACTTGCAAAAGTTCTTCCTCACACCTTGTATCATTTGTTGTTGTAATTAACTCTTTCTGTGCAGAAGGGTTGGGATTTTCAACCCAAATCCTAACCCTACACAGGCCGAATACTGACTTCCAGGTATTCTACTTTTTAAGCAGGCACAATAGGTAGATTAAAGAAGCAATCTCAGCCAGTTTTATACTCTTACAATACCCGAAGTCACGCCAAACAGAGGTCTTTACAGTCATCTCATCGGTCGCCTTCGTCTACCAAGACACTCTCACCGCAACGGTCCCAATCAGTTCTAGGGACTTCGCGGTCGTCTCCTCAACAAACCCGATTATCTACCCAATTCCATGCTTCACCAAGCAATCCCTCTACCTACATCCCAAAAATGACAGACAATGATGCTACCATCGCCGAGCTCCGAGCCCAAATTACCTATTTACAAGCCGAGAAAGCAGCAAGAGATGCTGAAGACAAGAAAAATGAGGAAGAAGCAGAAAATCCTCATGAAGTTATAGAAAACCCTGAATTGGTCAAACAGGTCAAGGAGATCAAGCACGCTTTGGCTCGTTCACAAGGAGACCAAATTCTAGATTTCGAAGGACTTTGCCTCTTTCCAGAATCTCAACTGCCTGAACGGTTCAAAATGCCAAACATCGAGAAGTTCAACGGGACTGGTAACCCTACCAGCCATGTTCGCCATGCCATCAACACCCTGAAGCCTATGGGCTTGACCGACGAGCTCATCGCTCAATTGTTTCAAAGAACTCTCACTGGAAACGCCCTCGATTGGTTTCTCACTTTGGAATTTGTGCACTATCAAACTTGGCCCGAAATTGCCAACGCTTTTGTCAAGCAGTATGCGTACAATGTCCAAATTGAGCTAACTACCCGAGACTTGGAGATGACTAAACAAGAATCCAATGAGGACTTTGCTACCTTTGTGGCAAGATGGAGAGAAAAGACTGCCAAGATGAAAAGCTGCCCTTCCGAGGAAGATCAAGTGAGGATAGTTGTCAAGAACCTACAGCCCAAATACCTCACCCACATTTACACTCAGGCTATCACTGACTTCAAATGTCTACACGCCACTGGATTACAAATTGAAGATGGGATCAAGCTGGGCCTTATTGGGAAAGAAGAAACCCCTCTACCCAGAAAAATCTATCCAACCCGTGCATCTCCTGCCTCCGTCAACACCCTTAACTCAGCCTTGCCACAAGACCCTTTTCAAGCTAGCTCATCTAGAAACACAAATCGCCCTCGCCGCAATTTCGACCCACTCTATATGACTCCATCCCAAGCCTTAGCCATCCTAAACCGCCAAGGGCACCTTAGGCTCTTGAATAATCCACCTCCTCAGCCACCTTATGGTCCAAGCTATGATGCCAATAAGCAATGTGCATACCACCAACACCCTGGACATGAGACAGACCGCTGCATGCGTCTTCGTCATGACATCCAGGATCTCATTGATAGTCAAGCTATAAAACCTCCGAAGCCTAATGTGCAAACCAATCCACTTCCCGCTCATAACAACGAACCACTGCCTCAAAATATCAATCTCATAAGCCTATCCAATAGCCCCACATATAATCCTACCCTACACATTATTCCAAATACCCAAGCCAAACCATCCCTGATCTTCTCTAAGAATGATGAATGCTTTGCAACGGGAGGAGAACCCCACATCTATGCCATTGATGATGGGGATTGGTGGTTGGATATGCGTCAAGCCCTGCCAAGTGATTGGAAAGTTGGAAGAGCTGAGCCTGCTGATCCTTGGGGCACCCAAGAAGAAGAAGTGGGTCACCTCACCCGAAGCGGAAGGGTATATAAACCTCCTAAACTAAGTGGGGAAAGTTCAACCTCAACACGAGTAATGGAAGAAGAAGAAAAAGAAAGCCAAAGGACCGAACCTGAGGAAGACAGGGTGCTAAGACAACTAAAGAAAATCCAAGCTGATATCTCTATTTGGGGATTGCTTATGTCCTCCTACGAGCATCGTAACTCCTTCTTCAAAACCTTGGGGAAAGCCAAAGTTCCCATCGACATCACCCCCGAAGAACTGGTGGGTTTCATAATGGCGTCAAAGGCTTCAAAACCGACAATAGCTTTCACTGACAAAGATCTACCTCCTGAAGGGCCTGCACACAACAAGCCTCTCTACATCTCACTAAAATGCCTCACTAAATGGATCCCACTGGTCTTGGTAGATAATGGGTCTGCTTTGAACGTATGTCCTCAAAGGACCCTCGACAAGCTAGGGGTAAGCGCCATCGACATACGCCTTTCGAGCCAGGGTGTAAGGGGCTATGACAATTCAAAGAGAAGAGTGGTTCGGTGTGTCACACTGCCAATGAAAGTGGAGAAGATCAAAAGAGACGTGGAATTCCATGTGATGGATATACCAGCCACCTTCAATCTTTTATTAGGAAGGCCTTGGCTACATGACGCTGGGGCAGTGCTTTCCACTTTGCATCAGAAGGTCAAATTCGCAGTAGATGGAAGGGTTATAACCATTTTGGGGGATTCATCGATCCGAGCTCATTCTGATACGCCTGTCCAAGAGGTAGGAACCGAGGAAACCTTCCTTACTGGATTCAGTCTTGAGGAAGTGACTGTTGTGTAAGCCTTAATGGCTGAGAGAAACTTCTACGTAAGCACCCCCGCCATATGGATGATGAAGAAGCAAAACTACCTCCCTGGGTTGGGTTTAGGCAAAAGATCACAAGGCATCCCGCAAATGATTGATCCTCCGCATAATCAATACGCCTTTGGTCTTGGCTACACCCCGACAGAAGCCGAGGTAGAAAAGAAGAGAAGCGTGGAAAAGGCTTAGGCAAGAGGAAGCAGGGTCAAAGAAGAGAAACTCGTGATCCCAAAAACACTCAATGGTTGGTTTGTAAGAGAAGGAGAAGACTTTCCATTCTGTGGCTTCGCAGAAACATGGGAAGACGAAATTACCAAGCAAAGGTACCCTGGAATGCAAATCTTCTTTTATCAGAATGGACTGACAGTGACATGGAAGAAGAACCAACCAATTCATCTCCTACTCCCGAAGACTGGATTGAGATGCTGGCTGAATTTGACCTAAAGATTCTGTTTGGCAAAGAAGGTCAAGAAGAGTATAAAACTGCAAAAGGAAAAGGAGCCACTCCCGAGATACTGCAGTAAATCGCATGACAAAAACATTGCTTTCATTTCCTAAAGACAAGTTAGGACATGTTTTAGGCCCCTGTTTGGGCATTATCTACAATTAAATAAATCCCCATTTTATCACTTCTATGCTTGACAAATGATTCCATCTTTAAAATGTGATTGATGTATACTACAATCTCTCTGTCAAAGATAAAAGGATTTTAAGAATCTAATTCTTTATGTTACCGACCAAAAGGAAAGAAGGGACGAACCCTGATTATTTAGAACTAGGTTTTTATCAAAACTCAGGAAGAAGACGCTATCTCCGTGAGAACACTTAGGGTTAGCTTACCCATTGTGAAGGTACAAATGCAACAGGAGACTCATAAGAACGTCTCCGTCAAATTCCTCTCCAGAAACACCAAAAACCTCTTAAGACAAATGCTCGTTGGGTAATCTATACACTCAAGCAAAAGTAAGAGAAGAGCCTGCTAGGACAAGGAGATACGAAAAACGCAACCTAGGCAAAAGTTAAGGCATTCAAGGGAAAGCTCGCTAGGGACTCAACCTCTATCAGGTAACCTAGGCAAAACTCAGAGCATGTGAAAAGAAAACCAAGAGCGAAAACCCAACCCCCAAAGTTGGTGATCTAGGAACTACGTAAAAAAAGGGGCCTGATTCCCTGATTGGGATACGTAGGCAATCTCGCATCGAGATGCGGCCCAAACATTTGGAGAGAAGAAAGACAATATCACAAGGTTTGTACTCAATGATAGGCATAGCTAACCCTGCGTATTGAGCTCGCAAAAGATGAGTTAGTAATTTTCCAGGGAATTGGCAAAAAACAAAGATGCGTAAGAATCATCATTCGTCCTCTCTGACTCAAAAGTCATCAACATAAGGGACAAAACATTCTAAAGATCCCAAAACATGGCAAAGAGGTTGTAGAAATAGCAAAAGCAAATAAAAGAGCAAGAATCAAATTCAAGTGTAAGGAGGGAAAAACGCCACTTGGCTATAGCAAAAGTCCAACTTCCTTAGGAAATAGAAGTAGCGGCCGAAGAATGGAATTCTCGGCCGAGTGATCCATTCCTCGGCCCATGTTTAAATCCAACACCCACAAAACTTTGAAAATGTTGCATACAAGTCTGAAGTATCTTGAGACGAAATAATTTCCAACACATGCTGAGGTTGTTTTCATAAAAATACAAATATCAAACTATCTGTTTTGGAGCTAACAAATACAGGTACAAGAAAGGAAATCCAGCTACTGCCCACGACCCCTCTTGGGCACAGGACGAAAACGCTCAGGAACTGGGACACTAATCCTCTGTCCCTCACCAACTTCAGCATCTCCATCACCAGCTCCGGTACTCCCACCTTCGCTAACTCCGGCACTCTGGGTAACTGACATTGTCGGCACTCGCTCCGCTTCAAGCTGCAGAGACACAGGATGTAGGCATTCAGTTTCACATAAAACGTGGGATGGATAAAGAAGAGATCAAGGGATATATACCGCAGCTATTCGGCCTCGCTGCCGTCGAGCCAAAGCCTCTGCACTCTGGAAGGCGCGCAACCATTCCTGAACCACGTCAGCAGGCACCTGTAGAGGAAGCAATTACATAAGCAAGGAATACCGAAGGAAATCAAAGCTGAATCTACAATATTACCTGCTGGACTCCGACAGGAAGCATGTAGAACTGCGTCGTACATGGTGTCAGCGTCAAACGCTCCTCTTCCCCATTTGCATTGTGGAAAGAGATAAAGCTGGGGGCCCGTGGCCAAACAAGAGGAGCAGCAGCGGCAGTAGCAGTCGGTAGGGTCAATGAGGCCAAACGAAAGGCTGAGTAATCTCCCACCACGAGAAAACTCATGGCTGGCTGTCTCTCAAGAGCAAGTAGCAAACCCTCTCCAGTCAAAAGATGGGTCGATCTCATACCAACAGGAGGAGGGAGAGGGACAAGCTGCAACGCCTCGGAATACGGAAAGTACTGGCTCGCTACCCTCTCTCCGAGATACCAGGCTCTCGAAAATGACCCCTCCAAAAGGAAGTGCTGGCTGACCAATGCCCGAGCTGAGGTCAACTCCAGAGGAGCATCATCAAGTAGCACGCCCCATGGGTCAAAACGCACCTGTAACAAGGGAAATAGCATCAAAATGGCAAAATAAAGAAATTGCACGAAAATCAGAGGATAAAGAAATATCGTACCTGATCTACTGTCAGGCGGTGCAAAACTCGCCTCCAGGCCAGCAAATCCATGGCGGGTGACCGTGACTTCCGAACTCCTTTCAACCAACGGGCTGCCCGTGAAACAAACCTAGGCTCTCTGTGCCCGGTCGGAGGAGGAAACTGCAACAAGTGCTCAAAAGCCCAGAGCTACAAGCGAAGACGGAAAACATGAGTAACAAAGATAGAAGCAACAAGAGAATAACGCAGAAATCAAAATGTGTACCTCAAGAATACGGTGGTGTCCACCGAGCGACAAACTAACCCCCCGGGAACAAGCACTGAGGTGTCCGTACAACGTGGCTAGGGCAGGAGTTCCCCAATCAAACTCTGCTATGGTCTCTAAGTGCACCAAGGCAGCCAAGAACTGGACATGCACCGAATTCTCCTTGTTGAAAAACAAAGTTTGCCCAAGGAGATAAAGCAGGAAAGCTCGTATCAACTGAGAAAGGGGAATCTCCGTCAGGATATCAGCTTGATCAAACTCTTCCCGAAGCCAGGTATATGTGATATGACCACTCTCTGACACAATGGGAACCTTCCCCAAAAGGTATTCAAGAGCACCCTTTCGCTCATGGATCCGCGGGTCAATTGGAAGAGGATCACCGCCAACTCTTAGGCCTGTAAGCAAAGCGAAGTCACCTGGAGTGATCGTCATCTCCCCAGCCTACGGAAGATGGAAAGTATTGGTGGTATCCCACCACCGCTCCACCAAAGATGTGGTCAATCCCAACTCCGCCTTGGGAAGGTGGAAACCAAGTATCAAGGGTTCGAAGCCAGCCAAAGCAACTGCATCCTTGGCCTCCTGAGGAAGCCTCTCATACCACTCAAACACCTGGGGGCAGCTTCCCCACACGCGCAACCTCTCATTTGCCTGACAAAATACGAAGAAGGAATCAAATACACAAAATATGCCTATACAGGGGGCAACTTCTAGAACTCAAACTCCCTATCAAAATATCAAATTATCACTCTGCGAAATCTCATATACAAAAATCATTTGACAGGATAAAATTCTACCTTCCTATTGGTGAAACCAAGGTGCTGCTCTGGCTGCCTGTGCAAGACCTCAGGTGGGATGTCACTGAGGGGAGGACGGTATCGCAAGGAACCGCCATGCCCGACCAGGTGAACCTGAGGAGCGTAAGTGGCAACGTCAAACGGTGGAAGAATATCACCACCTGCATCAGTAGAAGCCTCGGGTTCGACCTCAGGAGGAATGGGTTGCGAGGAACTTCCCCCAACAATGGCTCTGCGCCGACTTGAACGAAGAACGCGGGAACTTGAAACCCCGCCAAGAATCGCGGCCTCAACGGCCGAAACTTTGCCCGTATCCCTAGGCGCAGCAGGAGCGTCAGATGATGGAGGAGGCAGTGATGATGCCATGACAGGAAAATAGTGATCAGAACCGTGTGGTCGGAAAGAACGACGGCGGTAAGGCGGGGGACGGCGGCGGCCGACGAGGAGAGAGAGGAGGGAGCGGCGGCGATTGTTTGAACGAGGGAAGAGGATGAGGGATAGAAAGGATGAAATGACCCGTGAGATCGATTAAGTTTAACTTAAATCGATTTTCTGACTTTTGGCTATCTCACGGTCGAGACATCGATTCCTCGGCCGAGACATCAATCCTTCGGCCGAGAAATCGATCTCCTGGCCTCCCAATCTATTTCCCTCAACCATATCAGGTCTTGCTCTGTACAGACTTCTAAATCCTCAACCAACCAACTAGCCTTGGGGGCACCCCCGAGCCAGTACAACGTGATCAAAACTAGCCTTGGGGGCATGCCCAAGTCTCGGAGGTCTCTCTCTCCACAAAATGCTGGCCACAAGCTCTTGTTACAGCAAACCTAGACATTCAGCAACTCTGCTAATCACCAACTCATCAACTTAGTGGCTCTATGCCCCCACCTATCGACTCAGTGGCTCCAAGTCCATCGTTTCAATTGGCTCGAAGCCGTACACAATCAAATTCTTAACAGGCTCGAAGCCTATGTTTACTATCTCAGCAGCTCTATGCTCGCTATCATAGCAACAGGCTCTACGCCTGTACTCATTCACTCAGCAGCTCTACGCTCGCTATCACAACTTAGCGGCTCCAAGTCCACTATCTCAACTAGCTCGAAGCCATAACGACTATCTCAGCGGCTCCACGCCCGAATCAACTCAGCGGCTCTACGCCCTCACCTATCAACTCAGCGGCTCCAAGCCCACCGTTTCAACTGGCTCGAAGCCGTAAACAATCAAGTTCTTAACAGGCTTGAAGCCTATGTCTATCATCTCAGCAGCCCATTATCAATAGGCTCTATGCCCGTATTCACTCACTCAGCGGCTCTAAGCCTTCGACTCAGCAGTTCTACGCTCGCTATCACAGTAACAGGCTCTACGCCTGTACTCACTCACTCAGCAGCTCTACGCTCGCTATCACAGCAACAGGCTCTACGCCCGTTATCTCATCAAAGCGGCTCCAAGCCCACTATCTCAACTGGCTCGAAGCCGTAAACAAGCAAATCTCAACAGGCTCTACGCCGCCCCAACAATCAAAGACATCTATTCTCAGGCTCTACGCCTGAATGCTCAAAATCTAACATTTTGAATGCTCAAGCTCTACGCTTGGATGCCCAACCACTGTGTACTGGATGCTCAAGTTATACACTTGAATGCTCAAGCTCTACACTTGGATGCCCAACCACTGCGTACTGGACGCTCAAAGCCTGTACTTTGAATGCTCGGATTCTGCCGTCCGAATGCTCAAGTCCGAAACTTGATAGAAGCTCTAAGCTTAAAACAAACACACACGCACGGGCCCATGCACATATTGCATCAAATGCATCAACATTTTCACATCGAGTCTGCACAATCATATCTGTTCACATCTAACAAACATCATCACACATATACACTCTGCATATCTCTCATGAAACAGGTCAAACCTACAATCAACCGGCTCTACGCCTCGGTTTTATTGATCGGTCCAGAACCTCGATCCTTTGGCTCTACGCCAACACTTATGATGAGAAAGCTCTGTGCACAGACCATCAGAATGCAACCAGCTCTACGCTTCGGTTCAAATCACGTCAAGCTCTAAGCTCCGACAACCCAGGCCCTCGCCTCAAAACTACAGCAGGCTCCACGCCTCAATCTAATCACCTCAGGCTCCACGCCTTATGATCAATACCAGCTCTACGCTTCGGTTCAACACGTCAAGCTCTGAGCTCCGACAACCCAGGCCTTCGCCTCAAGACTGCAGCAGGCTCCATGCCTCGATCTAATCACCTTAGGCTCTAAGCTCATCTCAGGCCTCCGCCTTATGACTACAACCGGCTCCGTGCCTCGGTTCCCTCATCTCCAAAAGCTCTGTGCTCTAGATACTGGCCCTGCGCCCCCCACATCTCAAAAACAAACCAGCGTCCAACTCATCCCAGCAGATGGTTTGGATTCCACCTCACTACATCAATTCCTTCCAGCTCATTCGCAAGGATAGGCTACTCTACCGAGCTCCTTTCAGTCAAAGTAAGGATGATCAAGAAAAGCAAACGCACCTGCCGTGTACTGATCTACCCCAAAATACTAAGGAAGCTCCCCGCAAAAACTCCCCGGGCAGCCCAGCGCTCCTTCAACTATCTTCCGCCAAAACCCTGGCTCAATCTAGGTACGTCACACTATGGCTTTTTAAGCCCAAAGGTACGTCTTCTGTCTCTAACCCTCTAAACTTTTTACCTTTCCTTATTGCCCGAACTACGATTGGTCTGAATTTCCCTTGTGGAATACGTAGGCAGCCTCCCGGCCCGACCATAACAAAACCTTTTTCGAAAACCCCTTGGAATAGTGGTTGGACCAAATTGAGTTGCTTTTTACAGCTTTGACTCTTACTCAAACATGTCTCGCGATCCGTTTGAGTTCAGTCAAAGAGGGGCATCTGTAGACACCCCAATTTGGCCTAACGATTATTTCAAGTCCCACCTTGGGACCATCCCGATGATGAAATGGATACAGTGATTGCTGATTGCCTCCTTGAGAACCTTAGGACTTTCGGTAAGAACTTTGAGCCACTTAGAGGACCCAATTCAGAGCCATACAGCCTTTCAGACAGAAAATACAGAAGCCTAGGAGAATCCATTTGTCGGCCGTAACATCGATCTCACGGCCTTAACATCCTTTCCTCACCCGAGCAACCTGTTGCTAGCAAAATCTCCCTGAGAGATCAATCCCTCGGCCACATGATCTATCCTTCGGCCGAGACATCCATTCCTCGGCCGTGATATCCTTTACTCGGCCGCTAGATCGACCTTTTTCCAGACTCTGGAACATGTTCTGTCAGACGTTTGATCCAACTACACTACCTTCCCGATGCGTTCGGGCTACGCTAAGAGATTACGACGTAGAGTTAGAGGTGCATTGCAATTGCAATTGCCATCTCGTGATTTGATTGGCCGGAGTGAGTCACCAATTGCCTATATAAAGGGCCTTTGGACTCCGAAAATAGACACACAAAATTCATCAGAGTATACACTCTCTCAAGCCTCGAAAATCTATCAAGATACTCTCTCAAACCCACTCCTCAAAAGCCCTAACCTCCCGAAGGCAGCTGTTAATCCGGCGATCAAACCCGAAGTTCAAACCCTAACCCTAGGGTTTTCAATCAAACAATCAGTCAATCACACCCAATCCGAAGCAATCAAGCAACTGAGGGATCAAGGTGGTGAGGCCCAACGGCCTCTGGTTTGTTTTATTTATCGTTCTTACGCTTAATCACAGCTTTCTGATTATCTGTTAATCTTCCTGTCTGGTGTGAGGAAGAACACCGACCGGGGCTTCGATCCCTTGGCCGGTACATCAAACCATGAGGATCCATCGGCCGTGACATCCATTCACCGGCCGCGGGATCCATCTCCCAGGGACAGTTTGTTTTGTTTTGCTTTCTGACGCATGCTTTATTTATCGCACTGGCTCACTTTACTTACTGTTTAAAGGAATAAATAAACAGACTATGTGTTGGAATTAAATAAAGCATCTATATGTTTTATGTTGAACAATTATGGGCCAGTCTCATGACTGGGCAAAGAGGGGTGCCTAACACCTTCCCCTTATTGTACTTTTGGCTCCCGTATCCAGAATCTCTATCTGTTTTCCGAGTTTTAATAAACTGGGTGGCGACTCTGTTTTGATGATAACCGCTATCATGTGGCGATGTTCCTAGCCATGGGAATGTCCATGATTTTGGTTTACGAAGCAAGCAACCAACCGAGCAAACAAACGTGATCAATCTGTATGGCGATGCCCCGTTTGGGAGGTGTCTACAAGGCTATAGAGAACTAAACCATTATTTCGCCTTATCCTTTAAAGTGAATAGGAACAGCTTGAGGCGAGCCTGATTGAGTTGACCCTGAACTGTAACAAAATAATGCAAAATACTCTCGAATTCACGGATATGAGAATACGGATCCTCCAACTCACGCCCTTGAAATTCTGGAACCACCCGGAGATACTCAGCTTTGAAATCAAAAGCATTCCCAGTAGTCGGAGTCAGAATAACTATAGGCGATACTTGAGGAGCCTGTTCTGGATTAAGATATTCACGCAAAGTACGGACTGCAGCTTCTTCAGCCATTGGGCCTTTACGTTGACGACGGTGAAATATTTTGCGAGGAGGAGAATGTGCCAGATATGCCCGAGTAATACTCAGGATTTTAGGCGGAGAAGAAGATCGATGAAGCCGATTTGAAATAGGGCTTCGGTACACATGCATACACAAAACAAATACTACTAACTAATTAAGTACCAGACTAGAGGGGCTATGCCGCCACCTCATCACAACAACAAGATTTGTGAGGGGTTATGCCACCACCTTGGCTAAGCAAAGCAAACTACAAGAACTAAAAACAAACTCGATATTTAGCTTAGCTTCGTTACACCTCAGGTTATGAGCAACAAAGCATAGCTAAACATGAGCAACAAAGCATAAACTACTAAACCTAAGGGAAAGCGGGATACTTACAGTGGTTTGTCGAACCTCCAAGAAAGCCATAATAAGATAATCCCCGGCAACGGCGCCAAAAATGCTTCGTCGACTCCGATATAATGGAATAACACCCCAAGTGTTGGGTTTAATACATCGAGATAATCATAATAATTCGGAAGAGCGGGTATCGTACCCAAGGGAATATTTGTTACAGTTTGGATGGATTTGTAGATGTAAGCAAGGTTTTCAGCCTTTAGACAGCCAACTTTGTTTTACTTTAAGCAGTGGAAAATAAACGGCCAAATTAAACAAAGATTTAACTAATAAAAATGGAAGGCTAGGTCTAGGAGATCCTAACACCCACGACTTAAGTCAATTTATTTTTCTCATCCTATTACGCGGTTTGAGATACATAACTAAGGCTCTCAACCAAAAAGAAATGTGGTTCGAATACTGAGCGAGTGCTAGAATTCATTTGGCAAACACCTCGAGCGACAGAGCTCCAAGCATCATGTGTGGCAAGTAGCACACTCTTGCCTACACATGATCAAGGAGGTTAACATCTTAGCAATTTGACAAACAAATCCGAACTAACTTGATTTTTGAACCAAAGATTGAACCTTTATGATGAGAAAAACAATATCAACTCAAGCCATGAGGTGCTAATCACCCCATGACCAAGCCTTATGAAACTACTCACTCATATCTAGAGAGATAGAAGCAAGACAAAATCTAGCTAACATATTTAATCAACGAAACTTGAAATAAACTAGAGATTATGATAGATCGGAAGCGTAGCTACAACTTTAATGAAGACAGAAATCACAAACTACAATTAACAAAGGTAGGAAATGCAGGTTTTTAACTAAGAAAATGAAGAACAATGAAAGAGTAAGCAACAAGAGAAGAAATCATAGTCTAGATCTAGAAATGCAATAAAATCTACTTGTTTTCATTTGTGACATCACATCGAATTTATATCGCGCCCCATTTTCGTACAGAATATCCCTAAAGATGCCCTAAAAATTATGTTCTGAAGGCCCTCGGTACCGATACCTCTGCTGCTATGGTATCGGTACCGAGCTCACTAAGCTGCCTCCTTTAACACACTTGGTACCGATACCCCTACTGCTATGGTATCGGTACCGAGGCCTTTAGCGCCAGTTTTTGCTCTTTGGTCTTCTGCCTGGACTTGCATGCCTTCGAGTCACATCAGGATCTTTGACTCTTCGTTCTCAGGTCCCGGTGACTCCGTTCTTGATCATCTTTGAGTCTTGAATGCCTTCGGCGCGCTTTAAGCTTTAAAAATTCCTTTTTTAAGTGGTTTTCCTACAAAAACAGAAATAACATACCCTACGTACAATATCAAACAAAAAGCTAAATTAACTAAACAAAATGTGATTAAATTAAGGACTTAGCGCACTCATAATGGTATTATTGGGTGCTTATCACTCATGTTTCCTCAGCTTCTCAACTTGCTGATATGTTCACCAAGTCGATTGGCCAACCAACCTTTCGTTCCCTCCTTAGCAAGTTTGGCGTTCTTGACATACACGCCCCAACTTGAGGGGGAGTATTAACGGAAATGTAACGCCCTGATTTTCGGACAAGTTAATTAAATCATTTTTGATTGATTTAATAATCCATAAAACTAATTTAAGAAATGAAATTTTATTAAATAGAGTTTAGCAACGGAAATCTCAAATACCAAATTCAAAATTACTTAACTGTCTTACAACCCAACGAAATAAAATAGAGTTTGACAAATGTGAAAACACTTTTGGAAATTCAAATAACAATATTTTAAATTAATGGAGCTTCTAAGGGTAAGGCATCCAATGCTCAACAAACTCCCCTTCCTCAGCTGGGAGGTCCTCCCCCTGGTACTGATCATCTTGTAGAGGATTCTGTTCTTCGGTCTCCTGATTACCTGGCATGAAACGCCAGCCCAACGGCACTATAATGAGTTTTGAAACTCAGTAGATAAATTTTACCCATTAACCCTTACACTACAAGTAATCGCATTTATAATAAATTATGTAAGTATTGAACAGCACAGAACTTGTTTCATTATCTAACCATCAACTTAAACAGAATCTCAACTTCTATAATCATTCCAACACCGTAGTATTCACCACGTTCCAAACTCAGAATTTCACTGGACATACTTTACAGGTCCTGCTAGGCTACTCTCACAATTTTAGGTCCATCAGGCTGCCCTCAAGGTCCTGCTAGGCTACCCTCAATACCTGAGGTCCCGCCAGGCTACCCCTGAGGTCCTGCTTGGTCACCCCCAACAATTCTAGGTCCATTAGGCTGCCCTCAAGGTCCTGCTAGGCTACCCCCAATACTTGAGGTCCTGCCAGGCTACCCCTGAGGTCCTGCTTGGCCACCCTAGCTACACCAAGTCTTTCAGGCTGCCCTCAAGGTCCTACCAGGCTACCCCCGATCACACGAGGTCCTATCAGGCTACCCCCGAGGTCCTGCTAAGCCCACAACCTTTCATCTGTTTCCTTTTTCCATTAACCAGAACAACGTCTCCATAAGTTCTCTAAGTCCACAACTCCTCCAATATCTCTAATGTCCTTTCCACGTTCTCAGTTCAATCAACAAGCAATTATTTTAAACGACGAGTAAATAGATTATACTATCACCACATATACAAGATAATTGAACCACCGTAGGTCACCTCCAGTGAGCTTAAGTCCAAACTAATCTCACAGCAATTTCGGTATGTTTCAATACCAAAGCATTTGCAAGTGGATCAATAAGAACAATAGTTTATAAAAAGTCATTGAAACAATACATTATTGACAGTTCAAAAGACACAAGAATATTTCACATAAAGTATTCAAATTTGTCCCGGTGACTATTGGGTTTCATTAGGATTTTACATATAGGTTCATTTTAGTAACTTCCATTATTTGAGGATTGGATAGTTATTTGTAAACCAAATGGTTAGTTTAGTAACTTAACCGATCTTAGCGATTGTCTTGTAGTATTTAACCTTAAGGTAAAATTTATAGTTTCACTTAGTTAAAATCTTACTAGCCGAGATCTTCTTATTGTTTTAATCTACAGTGTCACATTAAACTATTCACCTAAACACCATCTAGTTTTATCAAACTAAATTACTGAAGTAGTCGATCAAGATTCACTAAAAGGCATACTTTTTTATTAACTACAATGATGAATTATAATTATTTAACCTCACACTTTTATTACTAAAATCTGACAATATACCCATATAGTTTTGTTTAGTGAAATATAAACTTTACTAGTTAAACAAGTAAAATTAATTATCTAGTACATCCGTATAACATCTTAATCAAGTAGTTCCAAAAATCGTCTATTTGTTTTAACTTCTTTACACTTCTAAACATACTAACTATTTCGTGCCTTACTAATTAATAAATACTAGTTTTATTACATACTCATATAGATCAGTAGAAAACTTGTACATTTCAACCACACTACCAAAATATCATTACAATTATAAGGCCCAAGCTAAATGTATATCCTTAATTAAGTTACTAACAAACAGAACTAGTATTACCCGAATAGCCAAACAGATGGTTAATAAGGTGGCGGTCGTAAGGCCGTGACTCACGGACTCGAGGTACCGACTTGTTCGAACAGTTTTGGTAGTTTTGGTTTCTCTTTGCACGGGCTCGATTCAACCCACGGTTTTCTTCACAACAAAACTATTTTGATATACTTAGAGTTCATGGGTAAAGAAAAATCTACCTCGGTCCTTGAAGTTCTAGCTAAGATGGATAAAAATGATGGTTTCGAAAGCGGAGGAGGTTGACGGTAATGGTGGCCGGGCTGTTCTTCCTCTTCTCTTTTTCTTCCTCTGTTTCTCTCGGCTCTCCCTCTCCGAAAAAGAAATGGAAGTGATAAAGGAGGAGTTGGGTTTGGTTAAGTAAGGAAAATAATTAGGAGTGGGGGTAGATAATGAAGTCCATATTCCTTTCTCACTAACTCTTTCTCTTGCTTCTGCCGAAAAGAATTTTTAGAAAAACGGTGGGTTTGATTTTAGAGGTGAGAGTAATATACGGGGAGTAGTGGAGGGAGGTGAGATGAGGATAAGGATGGAGGTGGTAGAGTGTGAGAGGGAAATGGAGGTTTAGTTCCAATAGGATTCTAGTTAGGGTTTAGATAGGAAAGTTAAGGGATGATTATGGATCCATGTATATCTAAAGCATAATATATATCCTATTAAAGTTTGTAAGCAATATCAATTATACACATGATAACGTATTTTAGTTTCTCAATCTAATTAATTATTGAATAAGTATTTAGCATTTCAAATTTGTATCCAAAAAAAATTAGGGCAAAAATCCGGGACGTTACAGGAAAGGAGTGAAGATCTGATTGATTATGGGATCATAAAATTAGGAATTGTGATTGATTCTATTAGTGATTGTAATTGATTCTCTGTAAATAGCTTACCAAGAATAGGTTAGCTGTAGTTAGTATAAATGTCCTCTTTCTCATTTGTACAACAGACGATAATCAATAGAAGAAAACTTTCCCAATATTTTGTTTATTTTCACGAAATAAGACGAGTGGTGTGGGGTTGTTATAAGGGATGAATTTGTTAGTAATTTATTTTAATCAACGGGGGTATCTGTAATCTTAACGTGGGGAGATTTATAAGTATTTGATATCATGGAGCTCGTAATATAATTGAGATAAGGACGGGAGTACAATTATAATTCTGTAGTGGGGTGAATTATAATTAGTGAAATAAGAAATAGAATCCTGTTAGGATTAGGTTTTCTTATTTACACTGGGAGCCCATACTTATTACTCCTTAGGTCCCTATCGTAGCCCTATATATACACATTATGCTCTCTAAGTCAGATTGACGTTTTAGACGTTTCTATTATTCACAAAATAGAGGCAGATCTAGAGAGGGCAAACAGACCACGAAAGAGTCCACACTCGGTTCGTGTTCTAGGCGTGCAGGGAATACGATAGAAGATCGTAAGGTGCAGTCGAGCAGTATACGTGGCTTATAGCAAGACGTGCTATAACAAGTTCAACCAGCGTTTGTGTTCGCAGGGAGTTGAGGTAAAACCCTAATTCCGCCTTGTAGGGTTTTGCGATTTTCTTATTGTCTAATCTATACGCGTCATTACTGGTTTCTGGGAACCATTTCCCAACAGTGGTATCAGAGCAGGCTGCAATCACGCGTATGGATTAAACAGGCCATGTTATCCGTAGGTTATAGAGGGTAGAACATAGAACTGTGCTAACCCTTGTTTTGCAGCGTTCTTACCCAGCTATTATGGTCACATGATTTTTTGTTGATTTTGTGTGATTGGATCCCACATAATTTTTGTGTGGTTATTGTTATTTATTGGGTACCACGATTATTTTTCGTGGTTGTAATAATTAACGTAGCATGTGTTATTTATTGGGTGCCATGATTATTTTTCGTGGTTGTAATATTTAACGTTGCCTGTGAACTCCAATGGAGGCATAAGATCGATGTATGTATGTTTCTTCGATTGTAATAGCATTCGATGGTTATTCGGAGATCGAAGAAGTGAGATACAGAAGATAAAAGTGAGAGGAGTTGCATGAGAAGAGTTTAATAGAAGAGGGGAGAAGAGAAAAAGAGGGGGAAAAGAGGACGTGTGGAAGAAGAAAAAGGAATTGAGGGTTTTTAGTTTGGAATTCAACGTTTTAGTTTCTGGGAATCGAACGTGGTGCCATGCACTTTGTTTGGAACATGGGGCCGATTAAAAAAAAAAGAATTGAACGTAGATTTTGTTTTCTATTTTGAGGGTAGAACATGTGTTAAGGTAGTGGGTTATGCAATGCAAACGTGGGGCTTTTTTTTTTTAAAAAGAAAATGGATTCAGCCGAGGAAGCCGAGGAGTAGTGGGTTAAAGAAACGTGGGGTTTTTTTTAAGTAAAACGTGGGGTTTTTTATTTTTAAAAAAAATGAAAAATCTAGGAATTAAGGATTGGAGGTCTGGAGGCTTTGGGAGCTCCAACTACATTCCCTTAGTATATTGATAGATTATGAAGAGTTCAAAAAGTTAATGAGATAAGTGAAAGAGAGAGAAACGACAATTTGAAGTTGTACCATTATCTCTGTCTTCTTTAAACTCATCTGAACTCCTCCTATTTCCTTTCTCGAGAGAAAATAGAAGAAACCCTAACCCACCATTGCTTTCGTTTGAGTTTCTGGCCTGTAACAGAGATGGCCACCCACAAAGCCAATGCTCCTCCTCCAAACCCTAACAGTCTTGCAGTATAGATTCGAAAAATCTTGGCCGAAGAGCATATAGCGATCACCAACAACATTTTGGTGATTGCAAATGCTGATAGGGTTGGGCTAGGCCCTGCTTTCCAGTTCGGGTTTCCTCCCCAACTTGCTCCAATGTACCAACTGGCGGAAGAGGTCCTCCCCTTCGAGTCTCCAAGTCTTGATTGGGGTCGATTCACCACTAATATACCCAACCGTCTTTGGCATAGACCTGATGCCAAGTACGTGGAATGGCTCGATCGAATGCTGGAGGCCAAAGGCGAGTTGTGGAGGCAAATAGGGATCCGGGATGCTATTCTACTCAGTCGTCCCTCATCGACATGGATAAAAATCTCTTCATTGCCGCTTCTCAGTTCTGGTCTATCACTACGAACTCCTTCCATTTCAAGGTAGGCCTCATGAGTCCTACTCTCCAAGATCTTGCTTTCTTGACAGGCCTTCGTCCCCACGGGATCGAGGCCAATTACTTTCTATCTCAAAAAACCCCTTACTTCGAATACAAATAACCCTTGTCCTTCACCCCTTTCATAAATCATTATGCCAAGAAAGGCCCTATTGAAGATGGTGAACACGTAGCCTTTCTCCTTTATTGGCTGAACAAGTTTATTTTTTGTGTTTTTGCCAATAGGGTTACCAAAGACTTTATAGACCTGGCCTGTGCCCTTGCTTCGGGGCAAAAGCTAGCACTAGGCCCTTTGGTCTTGGCACACCTCTACCGTGGTATGAAAGAGTTGATAAGTAACAAATATATTTTTGCCCCCGGTCCACTATGGATCATAACCCTATGGTTATGGTCCTATTTTCCCATGTTTGCCCCACCCATGAACAAAAATTCAGGAAATACCTGCTATGGCCTCCACTATGTCGATGCTTGAGGCCCTAGATATGCATTCGGTGTTTATTTAAATTCTTCTACCAAGAACTTGTGGGGATGGGAAAAAATTGGATGCCATTCATTAGGGACACGGTACCTTGGTGGCTAAAAAGAGGGGCATCCGATTTGGGGGATGATTTTGACGATCACTTTGAAATCTGGACAAGCTTTCTGATCTCAAGAGACCTCATGTATGGGATGGCCTTCACTCCGACCAATTATAAGTGTGGAGTTGAGTATTACAATGCAGCTCAATTCGCCAGGCAGTTTGGCCTTTGTCAACTCACTCATTTGCCCCCATACCAGTCCTTAAATGAGGACTTTATTGATAGGCCGGTAATCCAGCCGAGAGAATTGGAAAGAGTTAGGAACCTTCTCCCTGAGCTTAGGAAGAACTTTGCCCTCGATGCTTATGTTGGGCGTACTGATAAGGGAGACAAATTTGATAGTTGGTGGGGTGGCTACACGAAAATGCACTTCTCCACTCCATTTCTGGAGGCCTTGACCAAACTTCTTCCCCAACCTACTAGAGTTCCCGAGCCTGGTATCACCGTGCCTTTGCAGTAAATTAGTCCTTCTCCGTCCTTGGGCATTAAAAGAAAAGGTAAGTTCCAAACCTTTGCTGAATCACTTGAATTTTCTATTACTTGGACTGATCTCTTCCTTGCCTCCAGGTCCAGAGAGCATTCCAGAGGATGCCCCCATTGATCCTACACTACAAAGGCCAAAAAGAACTAAGATGCTTACACGAAGGCAGGCGCCATAGGTATAATCCTTTAGCATCTTTTTACTCCTTGAGCCTGTTACTTATGTCTCATATCTCGTTCCAGGCTCCTCAGACCACTGTGGCTGGTAGAACAAGAAGTGGTGCAAAAACCAGCTCTCTAGAATCTGACCTTTCGGGGAAGGTTTGTACTCCTCTTGGTTCTGCCCTTGGCCTCATCTAGATGCCATACTAATTTTCCTTCTCACAGATCACCTCCAAAACCAAGGGAGGGCAAGCTGATTCTGCCCCCACAAAGAAAAGGCTGAAAAAGAAAACCCCTGCACCTACTGACTCTGAAAATACCGTGTCCGCCACAGAGCATAATCCTATTGTAAGGATGTATTGTGACATGAGTTCCACAGCATTTATGGCTCCATACTATCATCTAATTACTCTTGTTCTTAATCCTAAGGAACTTGATGATTACCTTGAAGAAGTGGAAGCAAAAGACAAAGGGCTGGATATGCCAGCACAAGAACCCGAGCATGAAGCATCCTCCTGGACTCTAGAGAAGCCCAGGTCTCCAGTTACTGATTCCATTCCAACAGTCGATCCTCTTATCGAACCTGAATTTGTCAATGTGGCAGAAGAGGAGGAAGATGAAGATCTGGATTCCTTGTTCAAATCTGCTCAGGACTTGTTGAAGACAGCCACCTCGGTACCTCAGGCAATGGCCTTGGTTCGACTTCTCAGTCTGAGTTTGCTCCAGAAGAGGTTGCTGAGGCCAAAATAGCTCTTAGGATGGCCCTTCTTCAGAACTTCAAGGCCGTTGTCCATCCTGCCAGAGCCTCAAATGTCAAGAAGGCCATGGACGTGTTGGTGAAGTCCCAAGCCTTGGGAACAGAAGAGACTTCTCTCCAATACTTCCAAAAGGAATTCCCTAGCATGATCAAGTCCCATGACTCCTCCACCCACGAGCTCAACAAGATAAATGCCAAGTTGGCAGAACTGGACGCGATTGGTATGGAACTTATCAGATTCAGCTCTGAATGGAACCAGTTGAAGGAGGACATCAAGGCCAATGAAACAAGCATCACTGCTACTTCCAATGAAATTCAAGACCTCAAGGCCAAATTGGCACAAGCTGAAGGTCGTATGGAAGACCTCCGGAAGGAATCCAAAACCATGGCCAAACACCATGATGATCTGAAGGCTGGATCCAAAAGCCAGAAGATGAAACTGAATCTCCTGGTCGAAGAAGTTCCAAGTCTCCGTGGATAGCGGGAAACACTTGAAGCCCAACTTGCCAGCTTCGACACCTCCTGGGAGAACCTCAAAAGCAGCCTTGAAGGCCTTCTATAGGTCTTGACCTCCTAAACTCTAACTTTTGAACCTTGGTCTATAATAAGTAACTTTTCTGCTTCTTGCCTAGCCTGGAACTTTCCTTTAATTGGCCAAAGGTAATGGTTTGATGTGGTTTGGATTGGATGATGTTTTGTGGCCTAACCTTGAGGCCTTTATGGTTTTTTGCATAACAGGTATCCTGGCCTCTGTTTAGGTCTCGTTGGCATACTTCTTTATGGCTTGTTAGATTGGGTTTCCCTAAAATCTCTCATTTCCCACATAGTAGGATAATGATGCTTTAGGTACTTTCCATTTGTTAAATGTTTATATAGACCACCATCTAAGTCCATAAGAAGATAGACGTTACCTCTAAGGATTTTGGAGATTTGGTATAGTCCTTCCCATGTTGGAGACCACTTGCCATACCTTGAATTATTTTCTCCTAGAAGGAACACAGCCTTCCAAACCAAATCACCTTCAGAAAAGCTCTTCCTTCTCACACGCTTGTCATAAGACCTAGCAACTCTTCTTTTTTGAACTAACATGTGATCCAGGGCTGTGAGCCTGACTTCATCCAGGTTCTCAAGCTCTATCAGCATGGCCTGAGTATAATCTGTAGGAGTAAGGCCATATTGATATGCTATCCTTGCTGATTTTACTGCTACCTCCATGGGTAGGACTGGATCATATCTATATACCAACATATAAGGAGTTATTTTGGTGGCTTCTTTCTTTGAGGTTCTGTAAGCCCATAAGGCCTCAGAAAGTAAATTATGCCAAGCCCTTGGGTTATCCTCTACCATCTTCTCAATAATTTTGACCAAAGTCCTGTTAGTGGACTCAGTCTGGCCATTTCCTTGTGCATAATAAGGAGTGGAATTGGAGACAATGATGTTTTGCTGTGCAGCAAAATTGACCACTTGTTCTCCCATGAATGTTGTACCCTATCTGCAACCAAGTGTTCGGGCAGTCCAAACCTATGGATGATTCTCTCCTTGATCACTTTGATTACTTCTTGTTGATCCACCGACTTTAATGGCACTGCCTCTGCCCATTTAGTAAAGTAATATGTGGCTACCAAGATGTAAGTATGACTTCCAGAGGAAGGAGGATAAATTTTTCAAATTACGTCCAGAGCCCAGCCTCTAAATGGCCAAGGTTTGACCACAGCATGATAATCAGCTGCAGGAACACGCTGAATTGGGCCATGGGCTTGACAGAGCTGACATCCTTTAGAAAAACGAATGCAATCCTCTAGAATGGTTGGCCAATAGTAACCATACCTTCTGATTAGCCATCTCATCTTTATCCCTAATTGATGGGCTCCACAAACTCCTTCATGGACCTCACTCATGACCCTCATGGCCTCAGGGCATCCTAAACACCTTAAAAGTAAATCATCTTCAGGGCTTTTCTTGTATAATTCATCTCCTATGAGGATGTAGTTTATGGCTCTCCTTCTCACCTTCCTAGAGGCTCTATGATAAGGCCTCTTTAGGAAAGAAATGATAGGTGTGCGCCAATCATTCTCGAGCTTGTCATCTGACTCTTCTCCTGTAAAGTCTGAAGTAAATACCTCCAGTCCTAGACCCCTTCTCCTAACAGAAGGTAACAATCTCTTTTGGACTGTGATGATTTTGTGAATCGTCCCTGGGGATAACTTCAGGCCTGTTGAGACCTGAGCTAAGCTATTGGCTTCAGTGTTCATACTCCTTGAGACATGTTTGACAGTCACATTGTCAAAATCTTGCATTAATTGCATGGCTGCCATATAATAAGGAGCTAAGTCCTCACTATAGCATTTGAATGTGCCTGCCAAGTGATTGATTACAAGGTTTGAATCCTAACAACTCCACTTCTCTAGCCTCTAGATCCCTAAGGATCTCAAGGCCTATGACGACTGCTTTATATTCAGCTTGATTATTTGTACATGGGAAATCAAATTGAAAGGACAATTCAGTCCTCAGGCCTTGGGGAGAAATAATAATTATTCCACAGCCTGAGACCTCTTGAGTCCTTGATCCATCAAAGAGCAACATCCAAGGAGTGGGTAATATTTTAAGTGCACTCAATCCTATCTCGGATTCGTCGCCGATATCCACGCATGGATGATCAGCAAGAAAATCTGCTAAGGCCTGGCCCTTTACAGCTTTTTGAGGGATGTACTGAAAACTGAATTCCATTACAAGCTAAAGACCATTTGCCAATTCGACCTCTCATGATTGGCCGAGAAAGCAAGTATCTAACTAGGTCTGTTTTACTCATAATATAAACCAAAATGGGAAGCATATAGTGCCTCACATGGAGTCAACAACCTACTTAAATAATAAACTGCATGTTCCTTCCCTTGAGCGTTGTCTTGAGCTAGAAGGCCTCCAATAGAGCCTTCAGCAGCTGAGATGTAGAGCTTCAAAGGCTTGTTCTTGATGGGAGGCATAAGGACTGGAGCCTGCGCTAAATAGCCTTTGATCTCCTCAAAGGCCTTTTGATGGCTTCCCTCCCAAACAAAAATGTCTTGGTCCTTTAGCTTCAAGAGTTGAGAAAAGATCTGAACCTTTCCTGCTAGGTTTGAGATGAATCTTCTCAAGAAGTTGAATGATTTCAAGAGCTTCTGTAATTCCTTGTTGTTGATAGGAGGTTTTGCTTCCATGATTGCTTTGGCCTTATTCTTGTCAACTCAATCCCTTTGTTGTGGACCAAAAATCCAAGGAATTTGTCTGCGGAAACTCCGAAAGCACACTTCAAGGGGTTCACCTTCAAGTCGAACTGTTGCATTCTCAAAAATGATCTCCTCAAGTGTTCCAAATGTTCATCATAGGACTGAGACTTGACCACGATATTATCGATGTAGATCTCCATGAAACGGCCAATGAAAACATGAAATATGGCGTTCATTGCTCGTTGGAATGTAGCTCCTGCATTCTTTAGGCCGAAGGGCATTACGACCCACTCAAAGGTTCCCAGGGCTCCGGGACACCTAAAAGCAATCTTAGCCGTATCGGCCTCGTCGATGAAGATTTGATTGTAGCCAAAATGTCCACCCATGAAGGACAAAACTTTGTGACCAGAAGCTCCATCTACTAACTGATCTACGACTGGCATTGGGTACTCGTCCTTTGGGAATGCCAAATTTAGGTTTCTAAAATCCACACATACTCTGACCTTGCCGTTCTTTTTAAGGACTAGCACGATATTAGAGAGCCAGGTAACATACCTGGCTGTGCGTATGAACCCAGCATTGAAGAGGCGTTCAATCCCGTCCTTGACCTGTAAGTAGACCTCATTGGACATCCTCCTTGGCGGTTGCTTGAATGGGCAACTTGTGTTCTACCAGGTCTCTGGACAAACCAGGAAGCTCCTCATAAGTCCAAGCAAAGTAGAACTTGAACTCCTTTAAGAGCTTGATGAATTTCTCTTTCACATCCTCTGGCAGAAGTTGGCTAATATATACAGGTCTGGGATTCTCTGGATCTCCTAGGTTAACTTCTTCCAAGGGATCTTGCACGTCAGCTTTTAGATCATCCAACTTGGCTGGGGCTGCTTCAAGGTCTTCCAACCGGATTTCGTCTAGATCTTCAACCAGGTTATCATCCACATTGATTACTTTGGCCGCATAGACCGAATGAACGTCCTCTAACTCTTGATTTCCCATTATCCTCCTCTCAAGCAAGTAGGCCTCAAACTTCAATGGCATGGCCTGAAGAACCACACTATTCTCTTTTTCTAAAGTGTTTACTGACATTGAGAAGGGCGCTTGAATGAAGCTGTAATTGGCCTACTTGACTCCGTGATCATAGGACCGATTAACTTCTGAAAAAGTGCCTTCACCTCTTCAGCTGATTTGTTACCGTGTATAGGGGCTACCTTGTGGCGGCCATATTTGTCAAGACCTGCCACCTTCATTGGACTAACTCCTTCATCATATAAATGGGCCTCAGCATGATTAGTAGAGGCCAGGAAAGGTTTGCGGTCAGCCCATATGACCTCCACGTCGTCTTTTTTTGGGGGTAAATCATAAATAAATAAAAAAATGACGTGTTTGTTCATTGCAGGGCTTGGCCTCTCAAAGATCACGATAGCTGCCCGATCCTCAGTCTTTCCTTCAGTTTTGTCCTTTAGCACAATCATTGAAGGCCCGTTTAGCCCTACAGAGAAGGACTCGTTTAGAATCTCAACTGTCTGCCCCATCCCTACAACATCTCCCTCCAAGGCCGTTGGAGTGTTGTCTTTGGCTTCCAGATCTGTTGGCAGGATCACCACCATGTTGCATTGCATATTAGGACCCTATCCAGGCCTGAACTCCTTGGCCTGTGGATTTAGATTGGACTTGCCCCCCGAGTCTGGCTTCCTTGGTTCAAGGGTAGTTTTCTTGAGTAAAGCCATTTGTCTTGGAAGAGGCTCAATTCTAGTCTCCTCTAGAGTTCTTTCCAAGAGAGGTTGTTTCTTGGGCATAGTAGCTTGCTTTGGAGGTGTTTTGGTAACAACCTCCTTGTATGTCTTCCCCACAGGAACTTGCTTCTTGGGCAAAGTCCTTAGAGGAGGCTCAATTCTAGCCTCTTCCATAGTCTTTTCCAAGGGCTTGTGTACTCTCTTAACCTTAGGCATTTCAACCTTAGGCTCTTCTATTGGAATTTCCACCTACAACTCCCCCTTAGGATCATCTTCCATCATTGGGTTGTCCAGCAAATCTGTCTCTTCCTCAGCCCTTCTAGCCGCCTACCTGCATCATTGGCGGCGCCTCTTTTGAGATCTGGACAAAGGTGGAGGAGGAGAAGAAAACTTGGGATGCTCAACCCTGTGCCACTCATCTGGAGGAGTAATTGGAGGTCTCACAGCCCTAGGTTTACCTTTGGAAGGAGTAGATATCCTCAAGTTGTCAAGCTCGTCCTCAACTTCAACCAAACCTGGCTGAATTCGGTTGAACACTGATTCACGCGCAACCCTTCTTCCCTTAGACTTGTGTGGCTCCTCAAACCTTGGTTTAGTCCTTCCCACGATAATACTCTCCAGGTTTGACTTGCTAGGATTGGCGTGATGTCCACACTCAGTGCATATCATGGAGCAAACTAGTCTCTCTGGTTTCTTCACCCATGTAGGTCTGGACCACCATGAATTCTGCTTTTCAAACCTCTTGACCCGCTCAGCCCTGAAATCCCCTTCATCGTAATAAGGATCCCAGTACTTGCCTGGGCTGGACTTGTGAACTTCTCTGGAAGGGGCTCCCAAACTTATCTTCTGCCTAAGAGCAGCCCTAGGCATGCCTCTCATGTTAACAGAGACCATGTTTGTACTCAGCCCTGAAGGAAATGGATTGCCATCTATCCCCATGGGCTGCTTTTCCTTTTCAAGGAATTTGAACTCTCCTCGCTCAATTTTATCCTGGATATCATTTTTAAATACTATGCAGTTATTAGTTGAATGACTCCAAGAGTTGTGGTACTTACAATACTCTTTGCCCTTCAGTTCTTCCAAAGATGGAATCTTGTGGCCAAAGGGCAGTTTGAGCAGTTTGTCAGCAAGGAGTTGATCACAGATAGCTTCCGCCCTGCCGACGTCAAAAGTATAGGCCCTGGTTGGCCTATTAAAAGCGTTCTGGATAGGTTGGTTTGTTGGCTCCATCTTGACAAAGGCCTTGCAGACGTATGGCTTTTTGTTGATGATCTCTGCCACTGCCACGTCTGGGTCTGCCTCTGCTTCCACTGCAGCAACCTCATAGTTAGGGTCACGGTAATACGTTCCCTTAGAAGCCGTCTTCCTGTCCTGCTCCTCCGCGAAGAGCCTTTTTTAATGAGAAGCTTTAGAGGACAATTCAAACAAATCTCTGAACTATGTCCCGTAGAACTTCTTCTTCATTTTGAAGCCAGTGCTATGCGCACATACTCGGACTCCGGAAGGACAATCTTGCATTTGAATCGAGCAGTCTTGAAACTTAGGAGATAGGACTCCACGGATTCAAGATGGGTTTGACGATAGCATGACAGGTCTGCCAACGTCACTTCTGGTTCTACCCTGTAGAACTGCTGGTGGAACATTTCCTCCAGTTGAGCCCAGGTCTGCACGAAGTTAGGTGGAAGATTGATGTACCAGGTAAAGGCTGTCCCAGTAAGAGAATTGGGAAAATGCCTCAACTTTCAGAGCATCAATGGTCCCAGCCTCTCCACATTGAACCTGAAACCTGGCAATGTGCTCTACTGTTGACTGCATGCTTTCTCCATTGAAGGTCTGGAATTCTGGAACCCTATAGCCCTTTGGGAAATGTGTATTGTCCACCTCTTCGGTATGAGGCTTCATATACATTGGTCTGCCTAAAGGTCTGAAGCCAGGTCCTAACTGCTCCTGGAGCAAGTTCAGGATTTGATCCCTTTCCATGAACATGTTTGGCCTAGGAGGCGGCTGTGGGCATGCCTCTTGTGCCTGTTGGTTCTGGATTGAACTTGCCCCCTGAGTATCAGAGCCTTGAGGAGTATGAGCAACTCCTTTGTCCTTTCCAGAGCCCTGGCCTCCTTACAAAGGCCTTTTGTCTATCTTGTCAGATTTGTCAGGTTTGGGTTGGTTTTCTGTCAACACAAACCTTTGTTCATTATTTGCTGGAGGCGACTGGGCTCCTCCAATCACATCTCATTTCTCTTCTTGCCTCCCAAGTGCAGGGCTGTTAGATGAGATAGCGTGGTAAAATGTTTGAGGAGGGGGAGGTGCCCCCAGTAAGCCAGCTTGGTCTTGACCGTTGCCATAAACACCAAACTATGGAAAGCCCTGCTGCTGAGGAGCGAGCGGTAGCCTCTTTGTAAGCGTAGCAACCGTTTTGTTGACTGCTATGGTCAGAGGTTCCAAGGACTGAGAGAACGATTGTGAGATTGACCGTGTAACATCGTGGGAGATCTTGTGTCCTGCCATAAACATATAATTTTTGACACTGTCAGTAGCGTCGCTAAGATCTTAAGCGCTGACCGGAGGGCCAACTTCCTGGAGTATTGTCACATCGACTGCCACTCCCTCAGGACTCTGTAATGGATCCGGGATGGGTGGATTCGGTTGCTGCTGCTGTTGTTGCGCCTTCTTGACCATGATAAAACCCTTAGACGATTAGGGTCCCACCGGGCGTGCCAAAAAGATGTTCGGCTCCGAAATGGCTCAAGGACTGAGTGGGCGTGTCAGGACTTGTCGCGTCCAACGTAAAGGACTGGATGCCCCTTTTCTGACTTCGTAACCATGAGCGAGAGTGTTGCAAACCTAAGAGTTAGATTGCAGTGTTGGTTCGTGATTTTGCCTCTATGAGCGAGGACTTAGCAATTTCCTAACCGTGTAGGAAAAGAAGTAACAACGTAGAAATAACTTTATTATGTCGTAATAATAAAGTTGGGGGTACAAGAGAGATAGAAACCCAAATTACTTAAAGAAGTAACTGAGTGAGTGTAAGAAAAGTGAGATAATTGCTTCGTTGGGAAGACTTTTGGTTTTAAGCGCTGGGCTTAATTGGTGTGTGAACCCTTTTTTCATCTTGTGAACTAGTATTTATAGGCAAGGGTCTTCATGAATCTGCATGGGATGGATTTCCCGCCTTCACCTGATGATGACAAGTGTCCCATGTTGCCATCAAATCATGGGATCATGGGCGGTTGCGAGAGGTTATACATATTGCCCATGATCTCTTCTTCATCGTGGGTAGTTACTGGGAGTTGGCAAAAGTGATGGGCCACCTCATTCCCTTACGAGTCATTTGACTCGGTCAAATGGCTCCTTACAAGGCAGCAAACACTTACCCACCTTCCACTTTTCATGGGACTCTTGGGTAATGGATCATTTAAATAAATTAAATGGCCTGTTAACATGTTTAACCCACACAAACACTTAACAAATTTAAATAAGTCATGGGCCAACCGAATCTTTCTTGCAAATAAGCCCAAAAACTCTTAAACTCGAGCCCAAATCAAATTAAAATTAATTGGGCCCCATCAATCTTGTCTTGGCCCATTAATTTTGGTTTGAACAAATATACTTCTCGGCCCAATTTAATTGAATTTCAATTAAATGGCCGTTCAAAGCTAGTCTAGGACTGTATGCCAAAAACGGGTATAAATAGTAACACAAATCTTATATTATTCTCTTGCCTGTAAAATTTTGTTGTCATTTACGAAAAACGTACTACCTTCAACAACTTGTATAACACTTGAAAAAATGGGGAGGTAAAACGTCATGGGAAGGATATATATAGGCGGCCTTTGGTCGGCCGAGTGAAATGCATCTTCGTGACGGCTGCGGAGAATAATATTGTTGGTGGTGGAAAAAGAGGGAGGGTCCCCCGTGCAATAATACAAAGTGAGAACTCGGACCCCGTTAAGTGCCATGGCTTTTACACACACTCGTGTATAAGGAGGAGATGAGAGAGAATGAGTCAAGATCTAAGTCACATAATTTGCGTGCGTGTAAATGTTTGAGAGTGCGAACGTGAACGTAAAAATGTCTTCTAAGAATATCTTTAACCATATAGGTTGCGAGAGCGAGAATTATAAGCACAAAATGAAAATTGAAAGCACAAGTGGAGATCAACTTCTACGTGAGTCGTGACTAAGGTCAAGAGCGTGTGAGAAGAACGAAACGCACAAACAGCATTAGAGAGGCGGGGGGGGTCCATTAAAGTCCATCTCAATAGTCGTAGGTGGTGTGCCGTGACCGTGGTGGACGCGGGGGCTCTGCTGTGCCTCATGGCACAGTACTCCCTACCCACACTCCAAAACGGTACAGTTTTGGGGGAAACAAATTATTAGGCTCTCTATTTGCAATCCTATGGTGCAGAAACATGATTATAAGTGCCTTAGAGATAAAATTTAATTATGTCTCTTTAGAATAATATGATCAGAATAATATGATCTTCACACTGGTTCAAACGGATTGAAAATTGGAGCAGTTAATTTTTTAACTGTATTTTTAATATATAAATTTGGGGGGAAAAATTATTAGGCTCCCTATTTGCAATCCTATGGAGCAGAAACGTGATTATAAGAGCCATAGAGATAAAATTTAATTATGTCTCTTTAGAATAATAAGATTTTCACATTGGTAAACGGATTGAAAATTGGAGCAGTTAATTTTTTAACTGTATTTTTAATATATAAATGGTCTAAAAAAAATTAAGTGCTCCAATTTTTAATCCGTTTGAACAAGTGCGAATATCTTATTATTCTGAACATATTATTCTAAAGGATCATAATTAACTTTTATCTCTAGAACTCTCATAATTAAGTATCTACTCTTTATTTAGGATCCTGTTGAGCAAAAACATGATTATTAGAGCCTTAAAGACAAAAGTTAATTATGATCCTTCAGAATAATAAGATATTCGCACTTGTTCAAACGGATTAAAAATTGGAGCATTTAATTTTTTTTAGACCATTTATATATTAAAAATACAGTTAAAAAATTAACTGCTCCAATTTTCAATCCGTTTGAACCAGTGTGAAGATCTTATTATTTTGATCATATTATTGTAAAGAGACATAATTAAATTTTATCTCTATGGCTCTTATAATTACGTTTCTGCTCCATAAGATTGCAAATAAGGAGACTAATAATTTTTTTTCCCCAAAACGGTACCGTTTTGGGGTGTGCGCAGGGGTACTGTGCCATGAGGCACAGCAGAGCCCCCGCGTCCGATCAAATTGGAGTTGAGGACAAGTTACATCTTTGTTATCCTTCATCACTTTCTAAAGCAGTTGCAGTCAAACCCATAC
Source organism: Rhododendron griersonianum (assembly GCA_018127125.1). Lineage (NCBI taxonomy): Eukaryota > Viridiplantae > Streptophyta > Magnoliopsida > Ericales > Ericaceae > Rhododendron > Rhododendron griersonianum. The sequence continues at coordinate 7,420,564 of CM030798.1, read as the reverse complement.
GACACGCCATTCTGTACTTACATTTTGTTGAGATTTAAGATAAGGATAAAACATAATAAAGGGTCCCTAAATTATACTGCTTAAATCACTTTGGTCCCTAAAATAACAATTTCATCATTAATGCATTTGATTTGGGTCTGCGTGGTTTTACGAATAAGTACAGAGCTACTTTGTAAGTTTTAAATTCAAAAGTCTTCTTTAGGAAGGATATTATTGGAGGGAAAGAGATTTTAAATTTGTGTATTCATTGTAGCTGAATTTGAGCAAAAATAATAATAATAAATTTACTCCTATCTATAATGCACCTTTTGAAAAATTAAGAGTCTTTTTAAAATTTTGAGTGACTTTTAGCCTATAAATGCTGAAATACATAAATTGAAAGAAAAAGTACCACAAGGTTGTTCGAGTGAGAGAACGACAGTATAAGAAATCTACTTTCTGAGCTCGCATGTTCAAACACTGACAGCAAAAATTTCTTTCGACCGCTAGATGTTTGCACAATTATAATTGACTTTAAGGCTATAGGATTGTCAATCTAAGAAGGCATAAATTGGTTTAGACAATGACATTAACCGCTAGATGTTTGCACGATTATAATTGACTTTAAGGCTATAGGATTGTCAATCTAAGAAGGCATAAATAGGTTTAGACAATGACATTAAATGATATTGTAACAAACAAGATGAAGTTTTAAGAAGAAAAAAGGCAATAAGCTTAACATACAACTTCACCCAATTTCTTAGATGGAAATTAATAGTTATCGCGTTCAACAAATTAATTAACTTAAACCGCAACAAGTAAGTCATGTCATCACTTTATCACTGCATAGATAAATTGGAAAAAAAACAACCGCAGTGACTCCCGTCTTGATCATATAGAGGTTTTTTGGAAAGAAATCCACAATCTTTACTTTTAGACTATAGCCGCCATGCCTCCATTCAATAGCAATGGATTGTACTCCCTCCGTCCCTAAAAGTTTGTCACTTTTGGGAATTCTAACTTTTAAGAAAAGAAATTTGATGTACAATGGAAATGCAAACCTTCCAAAAATACCTCTGTGTACTATGACCAGTACTTGAAAATTTGAAATTTGGTGGCCCAAATTTTGGCTCTGGCGCCATCAATCTGAAAAGTGTGCTTCATCTTCTTTTTTTTTTTAAGATATACTTCATCTATTTGAATTGGTTGTTTCACATGCAAAAAGAAAGGGTAAAATGGGGCATCCACCAAATTTTGCTTTTGACTTTTCAAAGTAGACAAATTTTATGGGACAAGAAAAAGAACCAAAGTGCCAAACTTTTAGGGACGGAGGGAGTATATATTTTTTGCTTGGTTCAAATTGGCCAAGTCAATATCTCTCTCTCTCTCTTTTATTTTATCGGTTAGTCAATATGTCTCTTAATGAGAAGTCAAGTCCTTAAATCTTGACTTTACCTGTCATCACAAAATTTAGACTCTGATAAGTATTTGATATGTTATGCGAGAAGAAGAAATTACAAGAAATAATCTTTGCACTTTCCATTCTGGTAAATGTTATATATCTGAAAAATTTATCTTCTAGTGTAGTACGTTCCAGAATTGTATTCATTGTGTGTAATGGATTTTGAGCATTAGTATACTTTTAGACTAGTGTTGGGTGTAATTTTGAGCACTAAGGCAACTTTTGTAATGCATTTATTTTATGAAAAAAGTGAAGGACAAAAATTCTTTATCTAAGTCAATGAAATATAAATATCTATATGAACATATGTATCAAAAATAAATACATCTACATATGTACGCAAGTGTAGATGTAAAGGGCTGTAAATGAAACAAGCAGCTCGCGAGCTCGGTTCGGCTCGGTTCATTAACACTCGGGTTTGACTCGTTTAGTAAACGAGCTGAGCTCAAGCTCGAGTTTTCGGCTCGTTCGACAAAAATTTGGCTTGTTAAGAGAGGCTCGACTCTATTAAAAATGTTTGTTTAGTAAATAACTAAGCTCGGCTCGTTAAGGCCCGAGTTCGGTCCGAGCCTCAAATTTTAGCTCGTTTAGTAAACGAGCCGAGCTCGAGCTCGACAAAGCTCGGCTCTGCTCGGCTCGTTTGCAGCCCTAAAGGGTGCTCTAACATAAGGGAAAAATTCAAAAAAACCCCTGAACTTTGAACTCAATGTCAAATAGGCACCTGAACTTAAATAAACTTCAATTGAACACCTGAACTTTCACTCCGTTATCAATTTACCCCCTGCCGTCTCAATCCGTGACTTGTCGTTAACGGCACAGTTAAAAAAAAAAACTTACCACCAGTTTGCAATCCTATGAAGCAGAAACATGATTATGAGAGTCTTAGAGACAAAATTTGATTATCTCTCTTTAGAATAATATGATCAGAATAATAAGATCTTCACACCCGTTCAAACGGATTAAAAATTGGAGCACTTAATTTTTTAACCATATTTTTTAATATATAAACGGTCTCAAAAAATTAAGTGCTCAAATTTTCACTCCGTTCGAATCGGTGCAAAGATCTTTTTATTTTTATCATATTATTCTAAAGGGTCGTAATTCATTTTTATCTCTAAGGCTCTCATATTAAGTATGTGTTCTTTATTTAGGATCTTATGGAGCAGAAATGTGATTATAAGCACTTAATTTTCTGAGCACTTAATTTTTTATGAGTACTTAAATATCTTTGTACTGATTCAAAACGGAGTGAAAATTTGAGCACTTAATTTTTTTTATGACCGTTTATATGATTAAAAAATTAAGTACTTCAATTTTTAATCCGTTTGAACGGGTGTGAAGATCTTATTATTCTGATCATATTATTATAAAGAGACATAATCAAATTTTGTCTCTAAGGCTCTCATAATCACGTTTCTGCTCCATAGGATTGCAAACTGGTGGTATGAATTTTTTATTTAACCAAAACGTTGCCATTTTGGTGTGTGGGTAGGGGCTGATGTGCCTTTGGGGCAGCAGAGCCCCCGGGTCCGGGTAATAAGTGGAGAGAGATAGAAAGAGAAATGTTGGAAGTAGGGGGAATTTTTTTTAAAATTCTTTTTGAAAATTTCAGCACTTTTTTTAGACCGTTTATATATTAAAAAATATGGTTAAAAAATTAAGTGCTCCAATTTTTAATCCGTTTGAACGGGTGTGAAGATCTTATTATTCTGATCATATTATTCTAAAGAGATATAATCAAATTTTGTCTCTAAGGCTCTCATAATCACGTTTCTGCTTCATAGGATTGCAAACTAGTGGTAAGTTTTTTTTTTTTAACTGTGCCGTTAACGACAAGTAACGGATTGAGACAGCAGGGGGTAAATTGATAACGGAGTGAAAGTTCAGGTGTTCAATTGAAGTTTATTTAAGTTCAGCTGCCTATTTGACATTGAGTTCAAAGTTCAGGGGTTTTTTTGAATTTTTCCCCTAACATAATGATATCTTCCAGTAAAGTTGATGTTCCATTGGCATTGATGGTTTAGCGCCCCAACTCCAATTTGTTGAAACTGTTCTCGCTTCAATTATTGAGGTTCCATTTTCTTGTTGGACAAGTGGCATATCCAACAAAAATAATATCCTTGTGGAGGGCGTGGTCCGGCGGAGGGACCAGGACGGTGGCCACGTTGCACCAATTAGCCGGACCAGTGAATCTACTACCCATGGGTCGGCTGTTTGGGTCGGTAGCCGATCCAAGTCCGGCCGGGCCTGGTTAAGGTGACCGAAGTGTCGATCCATGGAAGGGAACGGTTTGGTTCGGCGTATGTATTAATTAGTATGACCCGGCTCGGCGGTTCTCCGCCGAACTGGTTGGTGGGTACCACGTTGAAGTGAACAATGCCGTACCAAGCGGTCCGGCAGAACCTGTGCTCACCGAGCCTCCTGTCCCCTAACTTGGAGAGAAAGTTAGGAAGAGTTGGGCAGGGGGAGGCAACCTCTCGTCTTATCCAATCCCTTATATTCAGGAGCAGAGTATAGGAGTTTGGATAGGTTCAGGATTGAGATGTCTATCTGGATCCGAGATAGGCGGGCTCATCATACAACGAATAAGTATCCTTGTGGGATTTGGACTCTGCATTCCCTTTGGCTATAAAAGGAGGTATTCACCTCCAGAATAAGGTACGTTGATAATACTCTCTCGAAACCTAAACTATACCTCAACATCTCCTCTCCTGTTTACTGACTAGAGCGTCGGAGTGCCTGCCCCGGACACCACGCTCCGGATTTGGGCACTAACGCGGTTGTTTCGTGCGCAGGTTTAGTCCGTCCAAGCCACAAGGTCTAACCGGAGAAAGCCAGCCACCACAATCCTTATCACTAAATTATTAATATCTGATCTTATGTATGATGTTGAGATGCCGTATTGCTCTCATCTTCAACAACTTCTCTCCTGTCATGTCTTACCGATATGTAAAACTCTCATTTTATCTTTTAATCTAATTTGACAAAAATTATTGACTAGGTTCTAATTTTATAATCAAGTAGACCAATGATAAAACCCAGAGAAGGGATCTGTAATTTGCAATAAACAATTTTTTAGATGGACCATATTCCGAAAATAAAGGATTACTAGGGACACGAGTACTCATCTTTTGTTAATATTCTAATGTTTAATTATGTCATGGCTAATGGCATGATCTTTGAAGTCAATAACTTTCTCTCTTTTTTTATTTCTTTATGGCATTTAAAACCATATTTGAATTGGTCCATTATTTGTCCCTTTAGTTGATCTATTAGAAGGGTGGAGGTTTGGACCACTCCACTGACCTTTCTGAAAATTAAATTATGTCTAATTCAGAATTACCATACTAACCCACTTAAATTACACTATTTGCTACATTATGATAGGACTAAGATGTGTGTTTAATTAACAGATAATTAAGAAAGTGACAATTTAAATGAAAATTCACGTCTGGACCTAATGCCAATCAAGGCCCAGCTCACAAAACCCAACCCAACCCACCAAACCTACCTTCAACCAACCTTTCCTGGCTCTATAAGCAGAAAAATAAGCAATTAATCAACAATCATTAATTATTCCTGGGAACTTGTCTCCTAATTTTTCTGTTAAAAATCTAATTGTCAATGTTATTGTCTCATGGCTTTCATGAAGTCACTAATGAACATGACAATGGCTGCTGTACTTTGCACTAATTGCAATGAGTATTGATTGCAAGGTTTTCCCATTAATCTTATAAATTTGGTTTCTCCCAAACTCTCAAAGCACAATCAATAGTTAATAAACATAGTCCACGTGTTTGTTTATGTGAAAACTTTATATCCATCTCAAAGCCAATTAACAATGAGTGGAGAGGTCCCAAATATTATTAAGTGATCATTCGTTCCACTTTCAAGCAATGTGAGACTCTATTTTCTTAACATCTCCCCTCATGTGTTTGAGGTCTATCATATGTGGCTACTTTTTGGGTCCTATCATCATGCAGCCATTTTGTTGGTCTGTCATTGTGGGGTATGGATTGCGAATTTTTAAAATGTGAGGTGGAATGGACTCCGCTTTGATACAATGTGAAAACTTTATATCCATTTCAAAGTCAATTGACAATGAGTGGAGATGTCCCAAATGTTATGAAACGATCACCTATTTCACTCCCAAGAATTTGAGACTATATTTCTTTAACAGATTATTTTGAAAGGGCATATATGTTTGGTTCACATCACTTTGGTATTACTATTTGTTTTCTTTGATGTGGCATGATAAAATTGAAAACTGCAAATCAAATTGAAAGTTGGAAAATCAAATGTTAAAAGTTGAATGCTGTAATTTTTAAATTGAAAAGATATTTGTTGAAAAAATAAGCGTTGAATAAAGAAAAACAGTTTTATACAAAGATCAATGGACATGATTATGTTATTTTTTAAAAATTCTCAAGTTAATATTATTAATGCTCGTTGTGTGCTGGTGGTGGTAGTATGGTGGCGGTACAATGGTGGTGGTGGTGGTGGAGAGGTGGTAACTGCATGTGATAATATGGTGAAGAGATGGTGGTGGTCATGGTGGCTAATGGTGGTGAAGAGGTTCTGGTGGTAGAGAGGCGGTGATTCCATATGGTGTTGCAGTGGAGAGATAGTGATCATGGAGTAGTGATAGAGAGGTGGTGGTAGTGGTAGTTGTAGCGAAGGTGAAGATGGTAGTTGTAATGGAGGTGGTGGTGTTGGTAGTAGCGGATGAGGTGGTGGTGGAAGGACGACAATGACGGAGAGGAGTGTTGATGATGACAATGACAATGATCACAAGTGGTGGTGTAATCCTAATTTGTGAAGATATGTAGTGGTTGTGATGGTGGAATGTGATAGAGAAATGGTGGTCATGGTGTTTGGTGCTGGTGTGGTGGTGGAGAGATAGATGTGATCGTAGCGGAGGTGGTGGTGAAAAGATAGTGACTACATGTGGTGGAGATGAGGTGGTGATAGTGGCGGGTACTGGTGGTGGTTATAGCAGAGGTGATAGTGGTAAAAGGATGGTGACACGGGGAGTGGCGCTGATGATGATGGTGAGTCGTGGTGATAGTGGCGGGTACTGGTGGTGGTTATAGCAGAGGTGATAGTGGTAAAAGGATGGTGACACGGGGAGTGGCGCTGATGATGATGGTGAGTCATGGTGATAGCGGTGGTCGAGTTGTAGTGGTGCTAACAGTGGTGGTGATGGTGGAGGAGAGGTAGGGTCGGGTAGTGGTAACGATTGTGGCAACGATAATGTAGCGTATTAGTGGTAGAGAAAAGGAGTGGTATGGAAAGTATAGATAATTTCAAAGATCTTAATTAGTTACTTCAATTTGTATGAAAAAGGATGAACAAAAATACTATAGTTTTTTATTTGAAAATTACATGGCATTTTGCAGTGTACCAAATTTTTTGGTCAATGAAAGTAACTATTTGGAAATGATGTTTACTATAAATCTCATTTTGAACAATACTACCAATACAATTCTGAACGCAATTATGTCCACAATCGTAATGCATATGAGTTTGCATGCATCAAACAATATAGGACAAAGTTGTTTTGTGGTTGGCACCTCGCTACCATTTTCCCACAAGATTTTTAGTTTAGCTTTTATTTGCTTGTTGAGGGCTTGCCTCTAGCTTTGGCTGTCTCCTCTCTTGGGATGTCTCTAGTTCGTTAATTCACTTTTAGGCTTAGTACAAAATCTTACAATATAGTTACAATATCCTCACACATTAGAGTATCCATAATGGGTGTGCTAACTAGTGTTTTAATTATGTATGTTAAGACTTAGCAAACAAAAATGTATTTTTTGTGCCACAATGCTTGTGTTAGTTTGTGTGCTAGTGCTTCGTTCGTCGATATATCCAATAAGATCACCCCAAGCGTAGGGTATAAGCGTCCAATTGAATCATAATAATCCGGAAGTCCGGGATTGTACCCATTGGGATAATTAATACGGCTTTGCTGGATTTGTAGATGCAAGTAAGGTTTCCGGCTTTTAGGCAGCCAACTTGGTTTTTCGTATGTGGTGGAAAGTAAAAACGGGCTAAATTAAACGAGAATAAACTAGAATAAAAAGTAGGTTAGGTCTAGGAATTACTAACACCCACGACTCAAGCAAAACCACATTTTTCACCCTAGTACACGGTTTAACCCGGAAGAAAAGACGGTTCGAAAATCAAGCTAGCTATAGAATTTATTTAGCAAACACCTCGAGCGACAGAGCTCCAAGCATCATGTGTGGTAAGTAGGCAATGCTCTTACCTACACATGATCAAGGAGGTTAACACCTCGGCAATTTGACAAACAAATTCAAGCCCCACATCAATTTCTGAACCAAAGTTGTAAATTTTTTGGTGAAAAATGCAATTTTTACTCAAGCCATAGGGTGTTAATCACCCCATGACCCAACCTTAAGAAACTACTCACACATATCTATGGAGATAAGGGCAAATAAAAATCTAGGAAGCATATTTGTGAACACAACACTAAAAAAAATTAGCTAGAAAGATAGATCGGGAGATAATAAACAACTTTAATGAAGGAGATAAGAGTAAAAATGAACTTACTAAGGTAGAAAATGCAGAAATAAAGGCTGGAAATAAAGAACACCTCAAGAACAAGCAAGAACAATTCAAATCTAAGTCTAGATCTAAAAAAACGTATACAAATCTAATTCCTACTTGTTTGTACAAAATGACATCACTCCTATTTATAGGACCTTAGTACGCGGATGGAATATGCTCCAAGATGCCCTCGTAAGCCCTCGGTACCGATGGCGAAGGGGTTACGCTAATGCTAAGGGTCTCGGTACCGATGGCTGAAATCCTTGCCATCAATGCCGAAGGGGTTTGGAAGAGCTGATGTGGATAAAGGCTCGATACCGATGGCTGAGGCTTTACCCATCGATGCCGAAGGGGTTAACGGAGGCAGCCTTGCTTGCTCTTGCTCGGGCTGTCTTGGCAACGGGTCACGTCTTGCCTTGATCATTGCTTGCCTCGCTCGAGCCATTGGGTCACAGTTGGGCCTTGACTAGCTTTTGGCACGCCTTTGCTTCGAAAACCCCTGTTTTGAAATGATTTTCTACAAAACACCACCAAACTACCTTACGAGCAAAAGTAAATAAAAGCAATTAATTAAGTGATGAAATAAACCAAAACTAGACACTAGCGCACCCTTTATTACATTCTCGGGTGCTTATCAGCTAGAGTATGTTAAATCTTATAGTGTGCTACCATGTGTGTCAAGTTTGGCAACTATGCTAGCAAACAATAAGTGTGTCTCATCTCTATAATTCAAACTCCAACAATAAAATATAAATATCCATTACTCCTAATATACACTTGTGGGACCCATTTTTTTTTAATCCTAACAAACGTTTTAACATACAAATTTACCGAACTCATTGTGGATGTTCTAACACACTTCTATATTATCAATGTCTAACACACACTTGTGGGATCCATTTTTATCCTAATACACCTTTTAACAAATATTTTAACACACAAATATACCAAACTCCATTGCGGATGCTCTTAGCATTGGGGCCTGGGAACTCAGGGGTGTGTAAGGATATTCCTGGGCTCCAGTGCTGGCGTGTAAGGATGTTGTTACTATATTGTAGGATTTTATTGTAAGCTTAACATTTTTTATTAGTTCATTGTATTTCGTGTTTTCTTGTTAATTCAATTTCTAAGTTTCGAATGAGGACCTCTTAAAATACGGACTCCCCTTTTCCAATTGAATTTCGATTATTCGAGCCGCTCAATGTATTCAGAATATGATTTTAATGGTACTTACGAGAAATCGGCAAAAAAATGACCAGGAAGGGCTTGATTTGAGCATTTTTTATTGAACCATTCAATAAAAAACTATTTGGATGAAGCTCTTCCCGGTCATTTTTTTTTGCTGATTTCACGCGAGTACCCTTAAAAATCACGTTCTGATCACATTGAGCGGCTTAGATTATCGAAATTCAATTCCAAAATGGAAGAAATGAGGAGATCTGCATTTTAATTAAAATGAGGACGTCCTCATTTGAAACGGACTGATTTCTTCATAAGAAAACTCACTCAATCTCCTGTATTCGACAAATTATTTTATTCAGGCAGGGTCTGCAATTTTTGTGAATGGAAAAGAAATGCAATGTGCGAATTTGTTGAAAACAAAAACTTCCACCTTTCCAATTGATCGGGTTATAAGTCTAGCAAAAATATTTTACAAATTACATGGTGACTTTACATTTTCAGAGGTCTTGTTAGAATTCAGATATCATTACTTGAAGTTGACTTGACTTTTTTTTTTTTCACTCGATAGCCTACTTCTAAAGGGGATGTGGAAGGTGTACCGCTAAGCGACATATGAGTGAGACAATTTCAAAGGCCATCAACTACCATACGAAGCACTCGCACTCCAGGCAAGACTTGAACCCTGACCTTCCATGTGGAAAGAGGTAAGGAAGGGCTGTTGGGCTACAAGTCCGTTGGCTGTTCTTGCTCGAAAAGTTACTTCATAGAACTATATTGATCTTTCAAAAAAAAAAAAAAACACACAAAGAACTTACATTGAACAAAGTTGAGACCAATACATCATTAGACTAAACCACAAGGGTTTGGCTAAGTACATATGACAAAAATAGTGTTTGTTCACCATGAAGTCGCTTGTAAAAATTCTTGTAGGTTTAATATTCTTAACCTTAGGGCCATTAAAAGGTTTGCTCAGTCGTTAGCTTCATGACTTTGAAACGAGGTGTATACAAGATGACCTGGACATCACATTATAAAAAAATTAAAAATGAAATACTCCATGTATCATTCAACTGTATTCATGACTTAAAATGGATAAACATCTGGATATACGCATTCATAAAACTAATAACTGAACAAAACACCACATGTGAAAGAGGACAACATTGTGGAGGCAAAGAAAAAGAATTGGAACAAGTATTCAAAAAAAAATTTACTAAAAGAATCTGCAAAAAAGAGTAAGAATTAAAGTTGGAAAAAACCAAAATAGAAAAGAAAAACATGAAAAGGCAAATCAAAAGCCATAATCCTTTTATATCAACATAAAGGAGTGGTGCCAAATATGCCATGGAATAATGCACCAAATCAGAGTTGGTTTAACAAATGGAATCAAAATAGATAATTCCTATTAATGAATGAGAATACAAGCTTTAAATACATGTAGAAAAGGGGAAAAGAAAAAAAAAAAAAAAAAACCGAAGAAGGGCAAGCGGTTCCTTGCACCCGAACGTATATCTTGGTTTGGGTTCGGACTCAGGCTCGGATTAGACTTTGTGCGGATAAGAACGACCCACTCCTCCCTCCTCCCCTCTCACAATACCCTCTCTTCCTCGCCGCCTCAACTTTCTCTAGACACATACAAACTATTGGAAAAGTCTCCCTCTGAATCAAAGCTCACGAGGAAGAGGAAAAAGAAAAATAACAGAGCACTACCCACTCTTTCAAACTGGCGATCGACAATCAAGAAACCGCTGTCCGTGAAATCAAGCCCAAGAATAGGCGTATCATGGTAGGCTTACTTTACTGTTTTATCTCACATTTCTTTTCTCCCCTCACTTTTCTCTCATTTCCTCAGTTTTCTCTGTTCTGGGTTTGGGCTTGTTCGTCTGTTTTTTTTTTTTTTTTCTTGTTGAAATGTTTACTTGCATTTTCTCAGATTCCTTGTTCTGGGTTTTGGCTTATTGATTGCTCTGTGATTTTTGGGTGAAGTTTTTTTCTTGCATTTTCTATCAAGTTCTCTAATTTCCCCTCATAATCTCAGGTTCTGTTTTCTGGGTTTAAGCTTGTTCTTCTACCTTTTCGGGTGAACTGTTTAAGTGCATTTTCTTAGATTCTGTGTTCTTGGTTTTTTTTTGTATTGATTGCTCTGTGTTTTTTGGGTGAAGCGTGTTGTTCTATTTTAGATAAATATCCCTCATATTTTGACTTTTCTGAATGTACTCTGTTTTGGGTGTAGGGTGCTGGAGGACCTGATGAAGAAGACAACAGGTGGCCGCCATGGTTGAAGCCTCTGCTGCGAGAAAACTTCTTTGTTCAATGCAAATTACACGCAGATTCACACAAGAGCGAATGCAATATGTACTGCTTGGATTGTATGGACGGTGCTCTCTGTTCTCTCTGCCTCACCTACCACAAGGACCACCGTGCCATTCAGGTTTGATAGTCCATTCCTCTGCTCTCTTTTTTCCCTTCTACTTTTAGCATCTGGGTTTGTACTGTTTTTTTTTTCAAATGACAGCTTCTCTAATCGGTTTCTTTCCCTTTCTTGCAATGGAATCACAAAAATGTCTTTTTTCGTTCATCCTTTCTAGCAATTGGATCTTTGATGCCTGGCTCTCTTTTTCCCTGAGAAATCTCATTTTCCTCAAGAGTTTGTTTAACTTTCTATGACTTTATTTTATTCTTTTGTTGGTCAATGCTCTTGTTCTGTTTCACATTGGTAATGCAAAGGAAGTTTTTTTTGAATTTGCTGTTTTTTTAACAGATAAGGAGGTCATCATACCATGATGTGATTAGAGTTTCTGAGATTCAGAAGTATTTGGACATTGGGTCAGTTCAGACTTACGTTATCAACAGTGCAAAGGTCGTCTTCCTGAATGAACGGCCACAGCCGAGGCCTGGCAAAGGCGTCACCAACACCTGCGAAGTATGCGAGCGTAGCCTCCTCGATTCCTTCCGATTCTGCTCTCTGGGTTGCAAGGTACCACAATGTCCTTAATCTCTGTTATTCCCGTTTTCGGTCGCAATTGTTTTCATCCAATTCTTCATTAATACTGTATTGAATTGGGGTTTTTTTGCCAAATAACCCTTAACTTCGTGACTTTCAATCAAATGTGTATCTTTTTTACCAGTGAAATCCACATTTCATAATACACCACATCATGAATTACAAAATGCAGTTATGAACACTAATAAATTGATTATGAATACTAGATTAATGAATTTGTTCAATAGGATCATCAATTCCTGATGAGGAATGATATGGTAACTACATTTGGTGACCATATTTTGGATACCGTACGTATAATGTGTTACTAAGTCATTGGTAGGATGTGGTGCACTGTATAACAAATGAGGCACATTCTAACCAATTCATTGGTGGCACATTACATTGTATGCAGAACGCAGAAACACGGTTATTATTGATTTCATTGTGAGACATAAGTTTTTGGGATGTTTTGTTCGATTTTGATGTGGTTTGGTGGTTAATCTCGGCTAATTGTTGGTTACCAGATTGTGGGGATGTCCAAGAATTTCGAGGCAAAGAAGAAGCATTTTCCGGAGCAGAAACATTTGATGGCGGCATCGGATTCTGAGGATTCACGCAGCAGTAGCAGCCATGGCAGGCAGAGGAAGAGCGACGCTAACAAGGTCCAGAGCTTCAGTCCGTCAACGCCACCCCCGACTTCCGTTAATTACAGAGTGGCCAAGAGAAGAAAGGGAATTCCACATAGAGCCCCTATGGGAGGACTCATGATAGAGTACTACTAGTCTACTAAACCCCACCTCTTTCTACTTAATTACTCGCAAACCCAATATGTACACATTAGCTCTCAGAATACTCCTCATCCCCAGAGGAAGAAAAAAAAAAACAGTGTTTAAAGGGATTCCCAGCTCAACCTCTCCTCTATTGTATATAGATGCAGTGCCGCCAATAGGATGTGGTGAAAATAGAGTGGCAATAGTGAGAATAAAGCAATGCGAAATGCGTGAAGGGTGGAGATGCAATGTGAAATAAAGTTAAGCTGGAGAATTATAGGGTGCCTTATTAGTAAAGTTTGTTTATACATGAGTTTTTTGTCACTTGGTTGTTTGTTTGGGTTGAAATGTAAATACTGTTTTTGTGATGGTGGTGTAAATGTAAAACTTTGGAAATTGGAGGGGATGTATGCATATATGGAAGCAAATATGCAAATCTAGCGGCAGTGGAATTTTCTATTTGTGGGGAGATTTCTGACGGACTGGGGGGGGGTGCGTGCAACTTGGGGGGGAGGGGGTGGTGGGGTCCATGGCGGCCGGCATCGTGCGATACGTTAAAAACGTTTGTAGATATCTAGTCAAGGACGTGTCGGGTTGTTATTGGGCGGTGGAAAGCAAGGTGTCTCGAGTCTTTGATTCTTGGAATCATCAATTAGATCAGCCGATCCCTCGGATTTAAAACTTAAAAATTAAAGTGGAGTGGAGTAATTTGGTGGGCGATTTCTTGGTGGAGGGTTCATCTGGTACGTGTGCTGACTCCGTCACTGTGTGGTTTTAGTAGTACTTTCTGGAACTTGGACGACTTTGACATTTATATATGTTCCGTGTCGCATTTGTATTGATGGGTTGACGCTGATGGAGACCATTGATTTCGGACTTCTGTGGGTTCTTTGCCCATACAGCATCTCCAGCCGTTCCTAGCTACTTTCTCCGTCCGGATTTAATAGTCTTTTTTTGGAGTACGTGTTATTTTTCAATCGATTATATCTTGTAATTTATAATATTTTTTTATAATTTTGAAAATATTGTCTTATAGAATTAATTGAGATCTATCAAACAAGATTCATATTGGATATAAAATTCATTACTAATTTAAAGATATAATTCATTTTTTATTCGGTTAAAATTAAACGAGGGACTATTAAATCCGGACGGAGGGAGTAGAATTTAGGCAAGGAAAAAAAATGTAATTTTCCATTATGGGTAGCCACCTAAATCTATGTACCTCTCAATAGCAAAACTTGCTTTGATATGGGAAATTAAATTCTGCACTCTTTTTTTGTCTTCTAGCAAAAAAATTAATTATACTTTCAATACTAAAATCCCAAAAAATGAGTGTAGATATTAAAAAATGGAGTATAGAATTCAATTTCCTTGATAAAAAAGAAAAAATCATAAAAACCCATTCTCTATCTCTCTCTCTCTCTCTCACACACACACACACACAACCGAATTTGGTGGCTCGACGATAAACTGAAATCCACGAATCCTCCTCTCTCAAATTGAAAATCCACAAATTCCTTTTCTATGCAATCCTCCCTCCAACTAAAAACTCAATGAAAGCTCCGGCTTTGAAGTTGGTTCCGTCGATTTTGTAATTAAAGGTCCGACAAGATGAGTTCCACCCCAATGAAAGCACTTCAACAGTTTGGCTCTGAAGTTTTTTTTTTTTTTTTTTTTGGGGGATAAATTAACCACTTTATAAAGCAAATAGCCTCAAACAAATAGAAAATACAATACAGGCTCTAAAAGAGTGTTCAGCAGGGAACACTTTTAGAAAGAAGACCACCCAAAACTACTTGCAAATAACAACAGGAAATCAAACTAGGATCGAGAGCTTGTAAACTTTGCAACGAATTGAGGCTCCATTTATCCGAGAACAAACCCAGTCAACAACTAGCCTCTACTAAAATGTTTGTAGCCACATATTGGTCCTGATATATTAAAGTTCGATTTGAAGCCTCCCAATATTATGTTAACAACGATAAAGGTTGTCAGAGAGCTAGGCTGAGATCCCACAAGTTAGGAATGTATCAAGTCCGAAAAGATTGACCTCTAATTTTGTTATCTAAACAGTAAACACCAAAAAGCCCAAATGTCCAGTTAGGAATGTATCAAGTCCGAAAAGATTGTACTCTAATTTTGTTATCTAAAACACCAAAAAGCCCAAATGTCCTAAAAGTTTCATTAAGATTGCACTCCATCTTTATTTGCAAAACATGATACAGTAGTTTATCAAATAGAACACGGAACACCGTTTCCATTTGGAAAATTTGGCATAATGGTCATGTCCCGTGCATGCTCAAATCAAACAAATCTGTGGACAATTTAACCTCCAATTTGCAGGAGCTGGAGCTTCCATTTGTGTGAATGTGGAAACTATTTTTATTGGAAGAGTCGTTTTACTTGAAAAAGAATTGCTATTTAAGGTTGTTACTATGAGCATTTTGTTGGGAAACGATTCCCAGAACCCAGTAATGACGCGTACAGATTAGACAACAAGAAAATCGCAAAACCCTACAAGGCGTAATTAGGATTTCATCTCAACTCCCTGCGACACGAACGCTGGTTGAACTTGTTATAGCACGTCTTGCTATAAGCCACGTATACTGCTCGACTGCACCTTACGATCTTCTATCGTATTCCCTACACGTCTAGAACACGAACCGAGTGTGGATACTTTCGTGATCTGTTTGTTCTCTCTAAGCCTGCCTCTATTTCGTGAATAATAGAAAACGTATATTTGAAATAGAGAGCATAACGTGTATATATATGGCTACGATAGGGCCTAAGGAGTAATAAGTCCGGGCTCCCAGTGTAAATAAGAAACCCTAATCCCACCAAGATTCTATTTCTTATTTCACTAATTATAATTCACCCCACTACAGAATTATAATTGCACTCCCGTCCTTATTTCAATTATATTACGAGCTCCATGATATTAAATACTTATTTATCTCTCCACGTTAAGATTACAGATACCCGTTGATTAAAATAAATTACTAACACATTTCTTAGTGGGATGAAGCCAAATCAGAATAGTCCGTGATTATCTTTGGAGGCAAATCGCCATTCATGGATTTGAGGACACCCGATTATTGTCCTTTTATGCAAAAAGGGAAAATGATTAGACATTTGGATCGAATGAGTTTCTGATAATTTCATGGGTTTCTAATGGAAAGAGCCAAAGCAATAGTATCACTTTAAATTCATGTAAATCATGTGGCTTTTGTACATGGCCAACCCGGCCAGATGTCTTGCATTTTTTAGGTAGTGTCTTTTGTGCTTTGTTTGTTTTTTTAATAATTCAGGTGTCCGGGTCTTTTGTGTTTTATATTCAGCATGTGTGTTCTTCCGTTTGAGTTCGGTATTGCAGTTCAATAGTTTAAACACATTGAAATCAATGCAAGTTGAAGTAGAAACGCTTGGGAATTATATGCGTTGTTAATTTTATACGCATAAACTTAGAATAAGATCCAAAAAATGCAAGTCTTTGTGCGAGAAAAGGTTTTTCTTACCCAAATAAAAGCTCCTTAGTTAATTACGTTCAAGTTTCAACTAGTAGTGGAAATATTGCTACAACTATACAACCTTTCATTGGATAGTTCGATTTCCTCAATCTCTGGTAAAATATTGTTCAAGTTCGAGCGTGCAGAAAGTACTGTTTGGCTGACTGGAAAGGAGTTAGGAAAGGAATTGCTTTGAAGTTTGAACTGCACCGCAATCGAATTGAATACACTGGTGCACTTGAAACTGAAAGATCAAACCGTCAATCTACACTAACGACGATGAATGATTATTCTCTTTCTGCTGAGAATATTGCTGTACGTTTGATATACTTTCATCGTACTTTAATTTCTTCTCTAGCTGAATTGTGTGAAAACCACGAAGGAAATCATTATCACCGTCGTTCTTTTGTCAACCAAAGTAAACAAAAATAGGTAGGGGAAAATGTTTAATTTATTTGCCAACGTACGTAGGAGCTTTATCCGTCTCCATTTATATGATTGTTAATTTTTAGGATATGGTTGCTGCTGATGGTGGTAGCAGCACTAAAGACTCGAAAAGAAAGGTGGAATGGGGGTGTGGATCTCACTCTCTATCTTCCTACTCTGTGATATGCCCATTTGCAACTTTTTCGTCGACGCAATGCCCATCCCCTCTATTATCTCACCCCAAAAATGTGTCAAAGAACATAGTAGTAAAAAAATAATATGACGAGTTCCTAAAGAAATGTTTATTTTTATAACCGGATGTTTGGATCAACTAAAAAAAATAATATGACTAATTATGGAATCTTGAAGTTAAGAACATGACAAATCCTAGTGGCCCAAGATTTGAAATGTTGTGGTCTTTTTTTTTTTTTTTACCTCATAGAAGACATGCAATTATTAGCTTTCCCATGCATCTAGACCCCCTAGGCCATGTTTGATAAGTGTATTAGGCCTTGAGATAGGATTGTCAATCCCATGGGCTTCCTAACTCTTTGTTTGGTTGTCAAACAAAGGATGGAATTGAGAAGAGGATGAGATTAGTAATCCCACACTTTTGCCGGATTAGTAATACCATGGGGTACTAGGTATTGCCAATCCTATCCCAAGCTCCCTCCTGCAAAATGACCACCTTGCCCATGGTTTTTTAACTCAATACCAATAATACCCTCCATTACACATCTCACCTACCCACCCAACCAAAACCCTACTTCAATTTTGTATCTCTGTAGCTGCAAAGGAGAGAACACATCCACGCGCGGCTGCTAGCGAGTGGTGACGTTCGACCTCATTTCTGCTGATGGCGATACCTTCGACCTTGTTTCTATGTGTTGCTGTTCTCTCTCTTCATTTTTTTTTCTCTCATGTTCTTTATTGTTTTGGAATCTACTTTTGGAATTGAAAACCTACAAAAAGTCTTGATTTTCCCGCTAATTCAGTAGATAGATCTTTTCCATGGCAACAAGAACCAATTCCTACTTCTGTTTTTGCGTTTTTTTTTTGCCCTTTCGAATCATTCGATTCGAGACCAACCTTTTTTTCTTCTTTCATTTTTTTTAATTTTCGATTAGAAAATGGGTTATTTTGAGAGAGAGAGAAAAAGCTTTTATCGTATTTAAAATTGATAGAGGAATAGGTTTTTGGAAAAAAGAAAAAGAAAAAAGTGTTCATTATTACTGTCTTTGAAATCAAATTCAGTTTTCTAAGAGAAGGAAAAATAAGTGCACGAAGTTAGAATATATTTACAACTGTGTGTAGTTTGGTCATTCGGCCTAAATGATATTAACATTTAAAATGAATATATACAAGTAAGTCGTAATTAATGTGTTTTAATTTTGTGCAAACTTAAAATTAATCTTTGTAAATATCTCTTCTTTTTTCTCATTTATTTAGGTTGTTCCATGAGTAAGGAACATGAGGCACATGCAATTTTCCTATTTCGAGGACTTGTGCTTTTGCTTTGGGCGTGAGTAGGTTGAGAAGAAAAAACTTTGAAAGAATAAATTGCTACTTATGGACTTTTGTCGCCTACGTAATGTAACTCAAATAAATAATTATATTTATTTGAAAGTATAATAAGATGTTATCTGTTTTGTTTTTTTCGTTTTCCTCCTTTTATGGTACATGAATAAAAAATATATGCTTGCTTTATCCCAAATAAATTCACAATGATGTAGGGATAGTTGTCCAAATAAGTATCTGGAAATTGATTAATTGGATGAAAAAAATGTAAATTGTCCGAAAATGATTGGAAAATGCACCGTTTGTTTGTTTTTTGTTTGTTTGTCCATGCTATTCAATAGACAATGTTTTCAACCATGGGTATATTTGGAAATGCAATTTGTAATCCTATCCCATGATATTCCAATCAAACAAAAGATTGAGATTGGTAATCACAATCCCATGATTTAATCCTTACACAATCAAACACCCACTTGGAATTACATTCCGTATTACTAATCACATCTCCTTATTAATTCCATCTATTTACTAATCTTATCTAATCCAACACATTTATCAAATATGGCCCTGGGGTTCACGAAAATATGTTCTTTCACCATTCCATGCTTTTAAATATGCACCCTCCAGTTGTCAAATGAGTCAAAAGAGACCCCTCTCTCTCTCTCTCTCTCTCTCTCTCTCTCTCTCTCTCTCTCTCTCTGTGGGACCCTAAATCCATTAGCCAATGTTGATTGGTTATTCTTGTTTCAGGTCACCAACATTACCTACTTGGGTAGATCAAATGGGAATGCTGTCCCAATTCCCATTGAGTTCTTCTAGAGTTCCTTATTTCTTCCACTATTGTTTTAAGGACACAGGACTTTCCCCCCAATTATGCACGCTTTTTACGTGTTACAATGCCTACCATTGCTGCCCTGCTTCATCTTTTCAAACTACTTTCACTGCCTTAATTTAAAGTACGATATGATGTCAATAAACTCCCCTAGGCAATAAAACACCCTATTTCCACTGTCAAGTGGAGTAGTTTAGAAGGATTTCATAACCATCCACCCAAGGACAGTTTGGGTGCACCTCGATTAATTCTAGGACTCTAAAGTTAATGACAAAGAAAACACTATAGTACCTCTCAAGTTAAGTAGTTTAGAGATTTTAATAATCGAATGTCCAAGCCAACTTGTGCGCACTTTGAGTAATTTTGAAGTTAATTAATGGTAAGGAAAACTCTGTGGTGCCTACGAGGTCAAGTATTTTAGAAGGTTAATAATCTTGAGTAAAAAGAATGTCAACAGAACCCCATTGTTCTAAGCCGGGCAAAAAAACAAAATCATCCTCTGCAAATAAGAAGAATTTGGGTTCATATTACCGGAAGGGAGCATTGGCTGGGATGAGCAAATGACATTGATCGGATAGATTCGAAAGCAAACAAGCTCAGAATATCAATTGCGTAAGCTCCTCTCTCTAGCATCAGAGCATGGTTCTTCAAGAACATACCATAGAGGTCACTTTTTCTTTTGATCGGCACCATAGAGGTCATTTTGCTGAGCTCATGGTAGCACAGTGGTCAAATTGTTTGAAGTAATTTTTTTTTTAACCCCTTGTGACTTTTGTCTAGACCTATGTAACACAGACACAGACATTAGACAGGACATTGACACTTCGACATGCATATTTCAAAAAATTGGAGGACACACCTTGGGAATGTGAAAGCTATGTATTGAGTTCTATTGTTACTTATAGTATCTTATTAGCCATGGGTAGTTTAGTCTTTGCATTATGTTCAGGGTTTTCTCCTATTGTTAACTTTTTTGAGTGATTTTCTCTTTTCAATATTATTGCAAATCCGACAACAGAGAAATTGTAATGATAAACTACATCGAATTCTAATTAAACTCTCAAAATAAAGAAAAATGATCTTACTACAAGGAGGGAAAAGTAAATAAGTGCATGTTGCATGTTCGAATCTCACGGAGGTTAAGTAGGCCACTGGATTGTTTTCATGGTCGTTAACTTAAAGGTCCCAGAATTAGTCGAGGTGCGTCCAAGATGGCCCGGGCATCCGGTTATTAAAAAAAAATGAGGGAGAAGCCTCCACTCCCTGATTGAAACCTTAAAAATGGAAAATGAAAAACTAACACAAGGCTTCAACCCATTAACCAGTACATTTGCTAATCAAATGTTGGGGTGAGATGAGAAGCTTTGGGCAGGGGTGGAGCCCATTTCTTGAGAAGAGCCCAACACAAGGGGATAAGATTGGACCCCCCCAACATGCTGGGCCTCCATACTCAGCTTTTATATTTTACAAATACAAAACAAGTAGGAGTTGTAATTTCGTGATGATGCAATCTCCATCCTTTTAAAGGCCGGCACTTCTCAGGTTGGGATCCCATTGCTTTCACCATGGAAGAAACAATAATGTTACAAGTTATGGAGTGAGGGACCCTGCTCATCAAATTCAATTTTGGTTTGTTCTGGAATCTGATTGAAGATAATTCAAAGTGGTTTCGTCAGTTGGATGGCTTCATTCTTTATCCTTCAGCTCCAGAAAAATTAGCAATAGAATTTCGCATATATCGAGATGCGACTTATATAGCGTATTACCCTAAAGGCAAATTCTAAAACAACTCAAAGGCCTGTCAATAGTAGATTTTACACACCTGTTTACATCCTAAAATATGCCACCCAATAAGAAAATTGCACGTGGCACCAAACAGTGTATCAACCAATCAAAACACGTTTATATTAAGCCTACAATGTAGAGGATCAAGGGGATTAATGATGCAGTAAGTCTACTGGTACAGAATTTTCTGTACATATTTGTTGTGGGGCCCACTACGGGTCCCGCACAAATGATCCGAGCCGTTCATTAAATGTAAAACAGTTTTTCAAGGGCCGCCCCCGTGAAAAATCAGTTTAATTCGATACTTATAGATGCTCGATTCGATCATCTAACTTTTGATTTAGATTCCCGGATAATAAAACATTATATGATTGGATCGAACATCTATGAGTATCAGATTGAACTGATTTTTCGTGAGGGCCCTTGAAAAACTGTTTTACATTTAACGAACGGCTCGGATCATTTGTATTGGACCCGTAGTGGGCCCCACAACAAATCTGTACACAGATTTTCTGTACCAGTAGACTTACTGTTAATGATGACGTTATTTTAGTACTACACGGTATCGTTTAGATTGGAAACGACCACATTTGAACATCGAATGACAAAGATTAAGATGACAATTAAGCACAGCCGTGGATTGACTCTTAAAACCATTGAACGGTATTATTAGAGTCCCATTTCACAAGAGAATCCAGTTGTGTATATAGGGAATCATCTGGATAGCCTATATTGAAGCACTAATCCACATTGCATGAAAACAGGAACCCATTACCCAGAAATCAACCACGATCAACATCAGCAAACGTGGAAGGAGAAGAATTTTGAGAAGACCAAGTCAAGCAACCGTTCGAAGACCTTTTTGTGCTTTTGAGTAACTGTTTTTGGAGGGAACGAAGGGCATTTCAAATTAAATTTGAATGAAGACGTGGGCATCAATTGAAAGCGTGAAGAACGAAGACCAAGGACAGACCCATTGTGGGCTCCTGCGCCCGAAGGTGCGATATTATGACAGAGTCGCCACCCGGATTTTTGAGATGGATGATCCGAGGAACCGAGGGGTTTTGTTTTGAAAAGAAAAAAAAGAAAGGCCTTTTGATCTAGCGAAACTGTTCGAGATTTTGGATCCGGGAGCCAGGTTACGAACGGGGAAGGTTTTGTTGAAAAGTACCCCGCTCGCCCAGTGAAAACCGGTCTCTATTAAGCATTTTAAATGGGGGGATTAATACAACTCGGAAAACCTCAAAAACACATAAAGGGAAAGGGGAACAAGATAAATCGTAACACGTTGCCGTGCTAGTGGTGCTTGCTGTACAGAGATGATAAAGATGGCATGATAATAATATAAACAAGAAAGATATACAAACGGACTGTCTGAATCACTATCCTCCGTCAGGCGGCATATCAGTTTATAACGCGCGGCTTCCCGATATGCCGTGCGTGGTTCCGATCTTGATACCAAACTTTTATTGTTTTGTAAAGCTTCGCACGGTGTACCATTACATCGCACGGTTTTATTTTTAAAGCTTTAGACGATTCACAGCTGTCAGATCATCTCAGATCTACACCATTCTTTCAAACCATGAAGGGAAAACCATTTTTGATACATGTGCTTATTTTGAAAAGATCTATGGGGTTTAAAACATGGCTTGTAGAAATGATCTCGTTCTGAGACAGCTTTCGGTATACAGAAAAGACCCGACGACGGACGATCGCGATCCAGACAGTTTGATCAAGAAAACAGTATTCTTTTTTGAAATGCCGTGCGTTTTGGTATGCTACGCCGTGCGTTGCTCTAAAGAGCCGCACGGCTTAGCACACCTTCGTACAGGGCCCTGGTTTTGTTTTGAAAAAGAGGTTTTGAGCCAGATCTCAACCAAAAGGGGCAAGCCTGAAAACAGAAAGGTCCCCTCAGGGCCAGGACAGAGCCTAGCCCAAGGAAACTTGGTTTTTACCTTGGATCCGGAGCTTGAATGTGCTTTGATGAAGGGGGATGGGCGTCAGTTAGTGGAAAAAGAAAGTAGAAGTGTGGATGTGTGTAATAGATGGGTATATTGGGTGGTTGGGACCTCAAAGTTAGTAAGGGACTAACTTCAATGGTGAGGAGAAAAATGGAGTAAAAGGCCTAGAGAATGTCTTTTAAGAACAACATTCTCAAGGTTTGGAAAAACAAGAAGAGAGAGAAAGGGTATAATGGTGATCAAGGGCCCTTTTTCCTTGAGTGGAGGGGTGTATTTATAGGCAAGAGCCTTGGATTTTGAATTTTGAAAGTTGGAGGCATTTTCTGGGCGGGCCAGAAGTGTGCTTTCGGCTGAGCCGTATTGCAGCTGTGGCTCAAATAGGCGTGACCGACAGCTTTCTGAGCCAGTCAGAACTTTATCCAAAATGCCGTGCGGTTAACCTCATGACTGCGTGCGGCGTATTAAATTTCGATACGCCGTGCGGTGTAGAAGTGTTGCGCACGGTACTTTAGGTTCGATCCAGGGCTTTTTCTGGCCTTCTGAGTTTTTGGGCTTTTTCTGGGCTGATGGTTGGTTTGGGTTGCGGATGCTGGAGGCTGGTTTGGGCTGCGGATGCTGGAGGAATACTTCATTCAAGCTCACAAAGGCTTTGTTTCCTTTATTTCATCATCGGGGAAATCAAAGACCCTTCGAGGTCCGGATTGGGGTGTCTACAGTAGTCCCTCTTTAACGTAACTCGGATACCATTGTTTTGATACGAGTGACGCTTAAAGAATAGGCATCCCGATCCGTTTGCTCTAAAGTCTTTGAACAGAAACAGAAAACGAAATGCTCGAAAATGCAAGTAAATGATGATGGTGGTCGCGTTCGTGGAACTGCCTACGTACCCTATTTGCAGGGATCAGACCAATGTAGTTCAATTGGGACGATGCAAAATGTAGCAGCTAAATGCGAAAAATTCTAATTGAGACAAGCCTTCGGGAGGCGCATTTTTGAAGCTGATTTGAGACTTGAGACTTGAATTGAGACGAGAGACTTGATACTTGAGACTTGAATTGAGACGAGAGACTTGAGACTTGAATTGAGACGAGCCTTCGGGAGGCGAATTTTGAAATTGATTTGAGACTTGAGACTTGAATTGAGACGAGCCTTCGGGAGGCGGATTTTTGAAATTGATTTGAGACTTGAGACTTGAGACTTAAGACTTGAATTGAGACGAGCCTTCGGGAGGCGAATTTTGAAATTGATTTGAGACTTGAGACTTGAGACGAGCCTTCGGGAGGCGAATTTTGAAATTGATTTGAGACGAGCCTTCGGGAGGCGAATTTTGAAATTGATTTGAGACTTGAGACTTGAGACTTGAATTGAGACAAGCCTTCGGGAGGCGAATTTTGAAATTGATTTGAGACTTGAGACTTGAGGCTTGAGATTTGAGACTTGAATTGAGACGAGCCTTCGGGAGGCGAATTTTGAAATTGATTTGAGACTTGAGACTTGAGGCTTGAGATTTGAGACTTGAATTGAGACGAGCCTTCGGGAGGCGAATTTTGAAATTGATTTGAGACTTGAGACTTGAGACTTGAGATTTGAGACTTGAATTGAGACGAGCCTTCGGGAGGCGAATTTTGAAATTGATTTGAGACTTGAGACTTGAGACTTGAATTGAGACGAGCCTTCGGGAGGCGAATTTTGAAATTGATTTGAGACTTGAGACTTGAGGCTTGAGATTTGAGACTTGAATTGAGACGAGCCTTCGGGAGGTGAATTTTGAAATTGATTTGAGACTTGAGACTTGAGACGAGCCTTCGGGAGGCGAATTTTGAAATTGATTTGAGACTTGAGACTTGAGACTTGAGATTTGAGACTTGAATTGAGACGAGCCTTCGGGAGGCGAATTTTGAAATTGATTTGAGACGAGCCTTCGGGAGGCGAATTTTGAAATTGATTTGAGACTTGAGACTTGAGACTTGAATTGAGACGAGCCTTCGGGAGGCGAATTTTGAAATTGATTTGAGACTTGAGACTTGAGGCTTGAGATTTGAGACTTGAATTGAGACGAGCCTTCGGGAGGCGAATTTTGAAATTGATTTGAGACTTGAGACTTGAGACAAGCCTTCGGGAGGCGAATTTTGAAATTGATTTGAGACTTGAGACTTGAGACTTGAGATTTGAGACTTGAATTGAGACGAGCCTTCGGGAGGCGAATTTTGAAATTGATTTGAGACTTGAGACTTGAGACTTGAATTGAGACGAGCCTTCGGGAGGCGAATTTTGAAATTGATTTGAGACTTGAGACTTGAGGCTTGAGATTTGAGACTTGAATTGAGACGAGCCTTCCGGAGGTGAATTTTGAAATTGATTTGAGACTTGAGACTTGAGACGAGCCTTCGGGAGGCGAATTTTGAAATTGATTTGAGACTTGAGACTTGAGACTTGAGATTTGAGACTTGAATTGAGACGAGCCTTCGGGAGGCAAATTTTGAAATTGATTTGAGACTTGAGACTTGAGACTTGAGACGAGCCTTCGGGAGGCGAATTTTGAAATTGATTTGAGACTTGAGACTTGAGACTTGAGATTTGAGACTTGAATTGAGACGAGCCTTCGGGAGGCGAATTTTGAAATTGATTTGAGACTTGAGACTTGAGACGAGCCCTCAGGGGACGGGGAATTTTTACAAGCCCCGGGGAACTAGGATCAAATAATCCTATCATGCACGCCATTCCAAAGGATTTCTGCTGCAAAACGGCTGGAGCCTTTTGGTTTCCGAGATGATTTTGGTGGCTAGAGTACTCAATTTCCGAGAAAACGCATTTATTCTTCCGAAGACAGAATGCCGTGCGGGCGATCATAAAGGCGCGCGGCCTATCGTTTTCCCATGCACCTCTTCGATTTCCGAGATCAGTTGGCTGGTTTAAGGGTGCCCATTAATACAGGCGTGCCCTTTCGTTGGTCAGAACCTCTTTTAAAAGGGAAGGTGATGCCTCATTCTATGCACTCTTCTCCCAAATCCTTCCAAGTTCCTAGATTCATACTCTTCTTCTCGAGACATGGTGGCAGACGATTTGACAGCGCGTGTGATCTCTTTGGAGGCCGAGATGGGCTTTTACCGTGAGGATATTGAGCAACTGAACCAACAAATTGCGATGCTCATTTCAACGATTCGCACTCTCCGTCGCGCGGTGTCCAACATTCAGGACTTCGCTTTTGACCAGATGGACAACAAACACGACCCGGAGTACGCACCGGGGCGTGATTCGGACGGGACTGCAGAGGACTCGGAGGGGAACCCGAATGGCTCGGATGACCGTTCCGGCGAAGGGAGCGACTGAGGAGGAGGATTGATGAAGAAGAAGAGGGACAGTAGGATTTCCTTTTGATTTGCCACCTTTCTCCCTTTTTTTTTTTTTGAACAATGTAATGAAAATCCCGGGGACTTCTTCGGGCTTGATGGAATGAAAAATCTCCCTTTCATGCCATTGTTTGTCCGTATTTTCATTGTTTATACTGTTCATGAACAAGACCGAATATGAATGCTCTGGTCAGAAGCCTGCTCTCAGAATCTGAACTGTCGAAATAACCCAGTATGCCGTGCGCAGCATGGGTAATGCCGTGCGTCGAGGGAACTTGAGAATTTTTCATCCAGTTAAGCCGATATGCCGCGCGCTTTGATCCGGTATACCGTGCGGTGTACCTTTCTTCAAACCTGGTCCACTTAAAGTCTAGACGAACCGGTTCAGGGGATATATATATATATACATACGGGGCGTACACAGTACGCCCCGATCGTTCGAATTTCCCTCCTCTCTCTCCTGTCTCTCTCTCTCTCTCTCGTACTGCTCTCTCCCTCTCTCCCGTTTCTCTCTTATGGATAGTACGGATATACCCAGGGGTGATCAACCCCTCGGGTCGAGGTTGTGCCGGCCACGGTGGCCCCGGTGAGTGACGCGGCGGCCAAGGTGGGGCCGGAGACCGTGGGGGTCTCGGCCCCGGCGGCATTAGCTGAGGAGGCTTTGGCCTCGGCTGCCGCGGTGGTGGGTAGTGACGGCGGTGACGGTGGCAGCGGAGTGTTGGCTGGGTATGGCCAGGGGACAGAGACTCCGAGTGCAGTGGATTCCAGGGGTGAGGACGAGGCGACAGGCCGGACGGAGGGTGCAGTTGGTTTGGAGGAGAGGGTTACGGAGACTCACGGTAGTGACAGGCCTGACGGAGCTGAGGTGGCTACAGAGGCCTCTCCTGTGAGAGAGCCTCGGACGGACTTGGGGAAGGGTCCCGTTGTAAAGGAGGAGTTGGTGGAGGAGAGGGAGACGCCGGCCATGTTTGTAGGTAGTGGCGAGGGTGCAGGGTCGTCGCGGCCCATTGGTTTAGGTGACTACCTCGAGGACTTGGTTGAGACCTTACGGGGGGTACTTGGACTGGCTGCGGCCTTACTTGAGGCCCAGGAGAGGGTGCTCCAGGTTGAGCTTGAGGTGGGGGCCACTGGAGAGCCACAGGGGGCAGAGGAGGAGGCTGCCGGAGGTGGGACAGGCCCTCGGAGGAGTGTTGTGGAGGAGGCGGCAGCGGCCCTGAAGGGGCGTGGACCCTACGAGGCGGAGTCTTACGTGCCCTTTTAGCACGTAGTGGTTCCTACGCTTTTAGACGCCTACAAGCCGGCGCGGCCTACGTACAACGAGGCCTTGGTCTTGAGGGACCCACAGCAGCACCTTTCTTTGCGCCGAGACGAGGTACACTTTGCATTTCAAATTCCAATGTATCGTACTTTCATTTCTTTTCGTGAATGCCGTATTTGCATTGAATAGTACACCTGTTTACTGAATGTTATCAACCCATTGCAACAGGCTATCACCATCTCGTGCTACGGTGGTGCGTCTGACGTGCCGACGTTCTGGGAGAGACTCCCTGAGGCTGTGAGGGAGATAGTGAGGCAGGCGGGTTTCGGAGAGTTCGTGAGTGTGCTCATGAGGGCGAGCAACGATCGCCAGGTGGTGAGGGCACTGGCTGAGAGGTGGTGGGACACTACGAACACGTTCCACTTCCTTTTTGGCGAGCTGACGGTGACGCCGCTGGACTTTGCGGCGATTACTGGTCTGAGGGTCGGGGGTGACCCTATCCCCTACGACGCTGTTACAGGGAGGAGCGCGGTGCTCCAGCGGGAGACACTGGGGTACGTGCTGAGGGCAGAGAGTGGGGACGCCCAGTACGCTCAGCTGTTGGGGTTTTGGACAGAGGAGCTCCCGACTGACAGGGTGCAGGAGGAGCAGATGGCGCGGTGCTTTCTGTTGTACTTGCTTGGTGCGTCCCTGTTTCCCAACAGGCGCAACCGGGTACACCTTTCGCTCCTACCGGCCTTGAGGGACGTCAGGGAGATAGCCCGTTTTGACTGGGGCGGTGCAGCTTTGGGGGCGTGCTACGCCTTCATGGGGTCTCTTTCCCGAGGAGCGGGGAAGAGCCTCGGCGGTTACTGGAGGGTCTGGGAGGTACACTTCGAACTTCTCTTGCACTTATTTGTCTTTCTATTCACTTACTGCCTATCCTATGCTAATCCTTGATGTTTGATTCTGCAGCTGTGGACATACGAGGTACTGGACATGTACCCTCCTGAGACCTCCTGCCCTAGCGACACAGTGCTTCCCCGGGCCCTACGTTGGTCCAAGGAGTTCCGGGGAGTGAAGAAAGGGAAGGGCGACTTGAACGCCTATCGCCTTTTCTTAGACGAGCTTCGTCCTGACCGGGTATGATCATACCTCGCATGCTTCCATTTGTTTGGTAGTTCTTATTCAAATCTTATGCTGATATCATTCATTTCTGGTTGCAGGTCCGCTGGCGTGTGTGGGACCGCTGCGAGTCTCCTTTCTTGGTGCGGAGTAGGGAGGTGATGAGGGGGAGAGTGCTGCTCGAGTCCCCTTACGGCTGGCAGTGGTACTTGGGTGACCGGGTGTCACGTCAGTCGCTGAGGCTGGACACTTTTAGAGTCCCTGGTCTTCTTCCTGCTCTGGTGCAAAGGACGAGCCTGTACACCAGGGGAGAGGTTGAGCGGTTCACACGACCGGACCTCGAGCTAGAGCCGCTCTTCCAGGCAGACGTGGACTACACTGAGTACCGAACTCGGTACCTGATGCCGAGTTTCGGGGTACGGGATGCTGCTTGGGAGGCGACGCTTCGAGCGTCAGGTGGTGCTGGTGGTAGAGGCGGACGAGGACGGAAAGGAGGGAGAGGCAGAGGACGCGAGGGTAGCGTCGGAGGTCGAGGTGACGGCGCAGGCCCGAGCGGGGCCAGCTTGCCTCGACTCTCTTGGACCGTGGACGTGACGACTGCCCAGGGGGTTTCTGGTGTGGTGGTGGTGCCGCGTCCCGTGGTGCCGCGTCCCGTGGTGCCGCGTCCCATGGCCGCAGCTCCGGAGTTTCTTGCTCAGGTATGACTTGCACTCTTTCGCCCATTTGCACTTACTTGTTAGTATCACTGTATGTTCTAAACATTTGACCTATTGTGCAGGCGACTCCGGAGTACGTGAGAGAGATGGGCGACGCCATGATGGGCCTGGAGCAGCTGGTGAGGCAGTACGCCATGGGGCGTGTCCCAGAGGTGCTTCCTCGTGCTGGTGGGACCATGGTAAAGCTTTCGAACTCTCTACTTTTATTTCCTATTGCTTATTTCATGATTATAATGCTAATGATGAATACCATGTCATTGCAGGCTGGAGGAGGGGCTTCGCGTGGGCTGCGCAGGAAGTCTGTGCGCATGCAAGCGCCGCAGGTTTCCTCTGCAGGTTCGCGGGAGGAGCCTCCGTCGAAGAGGCGGCGGCTTTCTGGGGGTACAGAGGAGGAGCCAGTCGACGTCTCCGATGAGACTGAGGAGCCGACGGACGTTGACCTCTCGGACACCTCGGGGAGTACAGTGCCTAGGGCGTCTGGTACTCAGGAGGCGGCTAGCTCTCCGGCAGAGGAGGCCTCTGGGGAGGACAGCGAGGAGGGTGAGGACGACGATGAGGATGAGGACTAGAGTAGAGTTCCCTTTTATTTTGCTTTTTGACTGGAGCCTGCGTGCTTCTTTTGGAAGGGTGCCTGTTTACCCTCAGTAGATAGGATTTTGAGGCTTGCGCGCCTTTTGGTACTTCGACTCATGGATATTTCAGAGATTATATATAGAGAAGCTTATTTCTTTCAGTGTTTACGTCATTCAATTTCCCTTATTGCTGTTTGTTTTAAGAAGGATTGAATAACAGAAACACTAACCAATGCATGCGACTAGTCCTTTGAGCCATAATCTGAAGCGAACTTTGAGCTTTATGATGAGCAGTATGTTAGGACAAAGATTCATTAACGTTGGAATAGAAATCAAGGAAGATATAATGAATAACTTTTGAAAAACTGATCCCTTTGTACAAAACTTTACAAAACTACCCCTGTTGCGGACTCTTGTTCATCAATAACAACCCTGGATACTTGACACGTGACTACCGAACCCAGACTCTTATTGGAAACTGAAAACTTCTTGAAAATATACCCAGAAAGCGAGAAAACCATGATTTTGGAGGGTGATATTTTCAGATTTTGACATTGACCACGAAACGGAACTTGGATTAGGTCACCATCGGTCATCATGACTTGTAGGACCCAAAAGACCAGCTTGAAATGGCCTGAAACGGACTCCGATACCTTGTCATGACTTGGGAAATGGGTTTTATTGACCTTTTGGTGCCTTTACATTGAATTTTGAGAGTTGCTTCGAAGTGGGGGTTCCCCGAAGTCCCAAATACCCATTAAGACATGTTCTGAGGGTTGGAGGTGCCTGCGGGTGTCTTGAAATGGTTTCTAACCTCTGCTGTCAAAGTCTGTAGAAATGCAGACTTAATATGCCGTGCGGGGCTGCAAAGAGCCATGCGGGGCTTCCTTTGATTTCATGGCGTATCCGTGTTATGCCGTGGTTTTCTCTTGGTCTTGGTATGCCGTGCGCCACCTCTTTACACCGTGCGGCACCTTTTCTCTGACATCCGACCACTTGCTGCTTCCCAAGACAGATTGCACGAGGTTTAAAGTTTGACCTGTCCCATACCATATCCGTGCCAATGCATGTCTGCTTTGTTCTTTTAGAGCATGACCAAGCTTTTCCCCATGCAAGACTTCATGGAAAATATACACTTTTGGAACCCAAGGCTCTTTTTGGAAGTTGAAGGTGTCTCCTCTATCCTTCTATAAATTCAGGCCTTAGGTCTCATATTGACCATACTTCTTCTTCTTCTTCTTCAAATCTTCATCTTCTCCTAATGGCTCTTTCTCTCACCGGTTCGCTTCGGCCATGGTTGATTTCTATGGAAGGGGTCGATTGGCTCAACTTTCGGGCGCACGGTCTCTATTCTATGAGATACCTTCGTAACATCCGCCTTCGTCCTGAGCTCCTGAAGGCTGCCATAAGTCATTGGGACCCGGAGGTGCATGTGTTCCGCTTTGGTGGACAAGAGCTTTGCCCGACGATCGAGGAGTTTCGCGCCTATCTTGGCGGTTTCGGCTCTGGAGATGTTATTGTCCCTCCCGTGCGCGAGAACATGTCCAAGGTTCTTGACGCCTCTCTTGGCTTGAATGACGGTGTTGCCCGTTACCTGGTTAGCAATGGTCATCTCAACGTGATGCGACTTATTGAGATGTTCTCTCCTCTTGGCAACTTAGCGGACGTAACCTACCACTCTCGGCGCATGACCGCTCTTTGTATGTGCTTGCTTGCCGCTTACTTCTTGGTTCCCTCCACTGGTCGTGCTAGCTCGGCATTAGTCAGCATTGCAGTGCAGATTGGGGCGCGGAAGGATGTGATTCCGATGGTATTGGCTGAGACACTGATGGGTTTAGACAGGTTTCGTTCTGGAGAGACTGAGACTTTTGGGGGCTGCCCCCTTCTTCTGCAGGTTAGTTTTCGCCTCATTTTCCTTCTTTTCAGCTCTTCCTACTCTGTTTAATGTTGGGCTTAGCTTCCTATGTTTTTTCACTTTTTCTCTCTTTGGCAGATTTGGCTGTGTGACAAGGTGAACATATTGACTCTCCCTCCTGGCAACTTGGCGTATGGCGCTAGATTACTCTCCTCTCGGTGCTTCGAATTTGCGGACAGGCGTGTTTCCGAGTGGATCACCTTCTTCAAGCGTCGACAGGCTGAGACGATTTCCTGGAGAAGCTCTTGGCTGGATCTCCCGCCCATGACTGTGCATTATATGGGTTCCCAGTGGGTGGTTCTTCCTGGGCTGGAGGCTTTTACCTTCTACATCCCTTATCGGATTCAGCGTCAGCTTGGTTTAAGGCAGGAGGTTCCTGCAGAGATCTTGGTGGATGTGGTCCTGCCTTTCTTTCGTCATTCGGTTCTATGCAACTACTAGCAACTCTGGAGGTCTCGTGAGGTGACCGATGCTCATCCTTACCCTTCTGTGGCAGCGCGTGGGAGTTACAGGAAATGGCTCAGAAGGGACATTGCTGCGAGGGCGGGCACCCAAGGAAACTGACTCGACCCTACTTACCCTGATCATTGAATAAATCGTGGACCTCCTTTTATTATATTGCCTTTTTATTTTTGAAAATCATGCTCAGCCCTATGTATTAGAAGCAGTTATTTTAATAAAGTGAGTTATGGAGGGTCTCCCCCTCTCTGATTCTGCCTTTCTGGATTCTGTCAACCTGTATTTTTTTTTTTTTTTGGCTTTGATTGATCGTGACCGAGTCCCATAGTGAGACTGCCTACGTATCCTTTTGATGAAGGAATCAGGTCATGACGTAGTTCAAGGATAGGGTTCGCTCTGGTTTTAACACTCTCCTTTTGCGCTCTAACTTTTGCCTAGCACCGCCCTTTCGGGTTTTCGGTCTAGCGAGCTCGTTCATTGTATGCCTTAACTTTTGCCTAAGATGCCCTTGCGGGTTTCCATCCTAGCAGGCTTTTGCTCTAATTTTTGCCTGGAACTGGCTGCCCTTGCAGTTTTCAGCCCAGCGAGCTTCTCTCAGGGGTAGTAGCGCTTGAGTTGATCCAGGTTGACTAGAGTCGAGAATTCGTTCCCGTCCAGATCAATGAGTTGCGTAGCTCCGCCAGATAAGATAGTCTTAATGATATACGGACCAGACCATTTTGGTCGGAACTTTCCTCGTGGATCATAGATTGGCGCTCGTATCTCCTTCAGAATCATGTCGCCTTCTGCCAAATCCCTGGGCTTCACTTTCTTATTAAATGCGCGTGCAATTCTTCTTTGATACCCTTGAATGTGATAAAGTGCCCTTAAACGACGTTCATCGAACAACATAAGTTCTTCAAACCGGTTGCTCAGCCAGTCTGGCTCTTGTACATCGCATTCGATCATAGTCCGGAGGGATGGCACCTCTAATTCTATGGGGAGTGCGGCCTCCATGCCATAAACCAAAGAGTACGGAGTTGCTCCCGTTGACGTACGCACAGACGTGCGATATCCCCACAATGCCAAAGGTAGTCGTTCGTGCCAATCCCTTGCAGATTGAATAGTCTTTTCCAAGATGGTTTTGATTGTTTTGTTGGCTGCCTCCACGGCCCCATTGGTCTGCGGCCGATAGGTTGTTGACTTGTGTACTTGGATCTGAAATTCCTCCAAGACTTCCCTTGCTCGGCCTTTGAAATGCACCCCATTGTCGGACACGAACGCTTGTGGGATCCCATACCGATAAATAACGTTTTGCTTGATAAAGTGCGCGACTTGAACCGCGGTCAGGGTTGCATACGAGGCTGCTTCTACCCATTTTGTGAAGTAATCGATGGCTACCAGGATGAATTTGTGGCCGTTAGAAGCTGCTGGCACAATCCTTCCGATGACATCAATACCCCACGTCGAGAAAGGCCATGGCGAGGTCGTTTGCTGCAACTCATGTGGTGGAACATGCGTGAGGTTAGCGTGAATTTGACACTTATGGCAACGTCGTACGTATTCCACACATTCCGTCTCCATAGTGGACCAGAAGTAGCCTTGTCTCAAAACCTTTTTGGCAAGCATCATGCCGTTCATGTGAGGACCGCATACTCCTTCGTGGACTTCCTCCATCACTCTTTTGGCTTCCTCACCATGAATACACAGCTTGTGGGTTCCGCAGTGAGACCTTCGGTATAGATTCCCTCCACAAATGATGTGCTGAGCTGCCATTCTCCGAAGGGCGATCCTGTCTTTCTTGCTTGCTTCAGAGGGGTATTCTCCACTTTCCACGAATCTCCAGATATCGTAAAACCAAGGATGACCGTCTTCGGGTTCATTGATGGACATGATATGTTGGTATACCGGGGTATCCCTTTGCTCGATCATAATTGGTCTTAACTTCACACCGATAGGGATTTCGACCATGGAGGCTAATGTTGCCAAGGCGTCAGCGAACTGATTCCTGAGTCTCGGGACATGGGTGAAGGTTACTATGTTAAAATGGGGAATGAGATCTTCGAGATCTTGATGGTACGGCTTTAACTTCTCTTCCCTGACCTTCCAATCACCGTTTGCTTGAGAAACGACCAGGTTGGAATCTCCCACGACTTCCAATTTTTCTACACCGATTTCAATGGCTGCTTCCATGCCAACAATGCAAGCTTCGTATTCCGCTTGATTGTTGGTGACCTCGAAGTTGAGCTTGAATGCAAGCGGGATATGCGACCCATCCGGTGAAATTAGCAGCACACCAATTCCGAATCCTCTCTGATTGGCTGCTCCGTCGAAATACAATTGCCACACGTCCTCAACTATGGTCAATATGCCTTCGTCCGGGAACTCAAATTCGGCATCTTCCTTTCCTTCGATTGGGGAATCGGCTAAAAATTCAGCGACAACCCTTCCTTTTACTGACTTTCTGCTGACGTACTTTAATTCAAATTCTGCCAGCATCAATAGCCATCATGCTATCCTTCCTGTGAGTGCTGGCTTTTCAAATAAGTACTTCAGGGGATCCATTCGGGATATCAATCTCACCGAATAAGCCAGCATGTAATATCTTAACTTCCTAGAAGCCCAAACAAGCGCCCAGCACGTCTTTTCCAAGGGAGTATAGCGTTCTTTAGACCCAACCATCTTTTTACTGAGGTAGTAGACGGCCCTTTCAACCCGATCATCTCCTTCCTGTGCCAACATACACCCCATGAAAGACGAGGTGACTGACAGGTATAGGATCAAAGGTTTTCCTGGTTCTGGCGGCATTAAGACTGGTGGATTCCTTAAATAGGCTTTGATGGCCTCGAAAGCTTGCTGACATCTGTCGGTCCGTGCGAAGGGTGTTCCTTTTTTGAGCAATCGGAATATGGGTTCGCATGTTGAAGTCAGCTTTGCGATAAACCGGCTGATGAACTGTATTTTGCCAAGGAAACTCCTTACGTCTTTCTCTGTCTGTGGCGGCTCCATTTCCAGAATGGCCTTAATCTTGGATGGATCGATTTCGATGCCTCGGGTGGTGATCATGAATCCGAGCATTTTTCCGGTGGTGACTCCGAATGTACATTTAGCAGGGTTGAGGCGCATCCTATACTTCCTTATTCTTTCGAAGAACTTTCTTAACGCGGGTAAGTGACCTTCTCGCTCTTTCGCTTTAACGATCATGTCATCAACGTAAACCTCCACCTCTCTATGGATCATATCATGCAACAAGGTTATAGCAGCTCACTGATAAGTGGAACCTGCGTTTTTCAGCCCGAAAGGCATGACCCGATAGCAATAGGTTCCCCACTCAGTAATGAACGTGGTCTTCTCTCGGTCTTCTGGGGCCATGAGAATCTGGTTATATCCTGAGAAGCCGTCCCTGAAGGAAAGTAAGACATGTCCCGCGGTGTTATCAACTAGCACGTCGATGTGGGGCAGAGGGAAGTCATCCTTGGGGCTAGCTTTGTTTAAGTCCCTGAAGTCCACACAGACCCTGATTTTGCCATCCTTCTTTGGAACGGGAACGATGTTAGCAACCCACTGAGGGTATTTAGTTACCATTAAGAACCCGGCATTGATTTGTTTAGTCACTTCCTCTTTTATTTTAAGCACCCAGTCGGGCCTCATGCGTCTCAGTTTCTGTTTTACTGGTTTCGCATCAGGGTGAAGGGGAATTCCACTATTTCAGGATCAATTCCGGGCATATCAGCGTGCGACCATGCAAAAACGTCTTCAAATTCTTTTAACAACTCCACAAGAGCCTGACGCTCTTCTTCTGACAGCGCGGAACCGATCTGGACCATTCGGGGATTCCCTTCGTCCCTCAAATTTATCGAAACAACTTCTTCTTTTACAGGCTGAGCATGCCTTTCGTCTTCCCTTTCGATCAGGGACCGAATTTCTTCAGGGATTTCCCCCTCAAAAACGATCTCTTCATCATTGGGGTCGACACAATTTATTTCAAAATCAGGGGAATAGGCGAAATCAGATTCATTTATTTCATTATTAACGGAGGCCTTGAGGGCACCGTACATACGGGTAGATTCAAACTCAAAATACAGACTCTGAGGAGTTGGGCCAAGAGGCGCCGACTCAGACTCGACAGACTCAGAAGACTGGGAAGACTCAAAGGTCTCCGCTTCAGACTCATGACTGGTTGCGCTTGGTATGAAAGTCCAATTCTTATAATCTCCAGCGGCATCCATGATAAGTGAAGTTGGATCTTCGGGGGCCTCCTGCCCCAGCATCTGCACTTCCGCTTCCACAACTATACCCAATGGTTCGTCCTTCTCAAATAAGGTTGCCAAGCTACCCAAGGCAAGAGTTTCAACCCAATCTGTGGCATCTATTGGTTTGATTACTGCTTCTGGCTCTTCATCACTTTCAGGCCAGACATCATTGGCGAATATCTCAAATCCCGGTAGGAAGGTGTTGGTTTCTTTGTCCCAGAATGGTTCCGGTTGCCCTTGATAAATCTGTTTCGCCTTTTCTTTGACAAAATAATCTTCCAGCCTGTCTCCTTTCTTTTCCCTCCTATCCCCGGAAGGGCAGTACCCCACACCTGTTATGCGGGTTAAAGTTCCTGGCTCTTCAAACTGTGCCGGCCCCTGAAGGTTCTTTCCCAGTCCCAATCCTGGCATGTAGGACATTTTCTTCATTATCTTTATGGCCACATTACTAACGACGAAGTCATCATCGATCTTGACAGTGAAAACAGAATGAGAGGTGTCAAGAGAGAAACCGCCCAGAGCAACGTCTTCTTCCCCATGTTGTGTCTCCAAAAGCGGGGCATTGTCTTCCACAGGAGCACGAATCCCAGAATCGCCATGAATGGTGAGCATCCCAGTTTCTAGTCCCAGTCTAACCTTCTGGTGAAGTGTTGAAGGAACTGCCATGATATCAGGTCGATGCATCCAAGGTCTACCCAGCAGCAGGTTGAAGGATGCGGGAATGTCTACCACATGGAACTCCACATCTGTTTGGTAAGGTCCAAAAGTCATAGGAAGCATGAGAGTGCCAGTCACATCCCGACGGGTGTTGTCATATGCCCGAACTTTGACTTCTGATGGAGAGAAATTGCTATTTTTGTATCCTAGGCAATAAGCGACACGGAGCGGGCAGACATTGATTGCCGACCCGTTGTCAATGAGGATTACCGGTACCCATTTTCCGTGGCATTTTAGAGTGATATGGAGTGGCCGATTGTGATCAGTTCCATCAACGGGCAAATCTCGATCAGTGAAGGTGATAGCATGTTTGACGGGTATGGTTTTGATGAGTGCCACAAGTTCATCAGGGGTTATGGCAGAGGGGACTTTTAGGTGAGAGAGAGCTTGGATGAATCCTTCGCGATGGCGGGTGGAATGAACAAGCACGTCCCAAACAGACATTTTGGCTGGAGTCTGTTCGAGTTGGCGCTTGATCATTTTTTCTGGGTCTTTCTCAGGATGTGAGGGTTCTTTAACTGGCGGGGCAAAGGGTTGGAAAGTATCTTTGATTGGGGTCACAAACGGGTTGGAAGGTTCTTTGGTCAGTGGAGCTGGAGGGTTGGAGGATTCTCCGATTTGAAGATTAGGGGGTTGGTATATTCGACCACTCCTGGTTAATTGACCAATCTGTTGGTACTTGGACTCTTCATTCCACAAATCCGCAAGGGCCTTGCGCTTGTTTCCAATGGTAGTGCCTTGGAGATTGGCAGCCAAGTCAGCGACAACCAAATCCTCCCACAGATCCTCGGGCTTCCATTTCTCAGTTTCTGCTACCGTCCTGTTTACAGTCCATTCTTCGTTCCCCACTTTTATGTTGATGATATCCGTATCCCCCCATAGGTTTGTCTTAGCGCCTGGTTCGTCTTCCCACAAGTTCATCATGGCAGCATCAGCCTCTTTTGGGAAGGTGACAGATGACTCTGACTTAACTTCGTCAACCAGATAATCCATCGGGTTGAACTCATTACTAGCCATATGTTCTTCGGGACCTGGCGGTTCTGAGTATGGAGCAAGACCCACGTTGTTGTATGGGTCGTTGGCTATGAGATCGAGGAGGTAGGAGGAGAGGTCTGGTCGAAACGGAACCGGTTCAGGCCAGTCATAGATCACTGCCGGTGGTTGGTATTCTTCTGCAAACAGCATGGGTACAGAGAAGGTATCTAAAGGGTCATTCCAGGCCAAAAGTTGGTACTCATCCGGGATTGGATTCCATTCCCATTCAGGCATTTCCGGCAAGTTGAACATCATATTCAAAGAGAATCCATCGAGAGGGTCAGCATCAATGTTTTGCCAATCAACTTCCCATTCTGGCTCAAAGGACGAGTTTATATTTTCTTGGAAATTAGCGACTTCAAACTCTTTCCAATCATCAATCGAATCTCCCCAATCCCAGAGGTAACAGAGGGTGATTTCTTCGGGAACTTCTACGACAGGCTTTGGTTCGGTATCAGGAATTATGAAAGAGGTAGGATTGAAGTCTTGGCTTTTGTCTTGGGTGATTTGGTTGATATGGAATGGGGTATTATGCTGTGGTAAGGGATTTGTCATGGTGTTTGGTTTGTCAGAAGGAGGGGTATCGATGACTTTATTGTCGATGAGGTTTTGAATCTCATGACGGAAGCGGATACAGTTATCAGTGGTGTGGCCATGCATTTGGTGGAAATCGCAGTAGACATTTTGGTTTAGATTGGGTGGAATATTTTGTGGTGGCTGAAGGGGATTCAGCACTCCTACTTCAGTGAGCTTTTTGAGCAAAGCGGATCTAGGAGTGCTGAATTGGGTAAAGGTTCTTTGTTGGGACTTTGGTTTTTCTGAAATTTGGTTTACTTCTGCTGGTTTGGCAGATGAAGTCCCGGCCTGATTGGAATTCCCGTAGAGGACATTGTTGTTCCCCGAATACACCCTCTTGGGCTTTGCTACTGGTTCCTTCCTTTCCAATGTTCCATCCCGCGGTGCTTCTTCTACAGCCAGGCCTGAGTCATAAAAAGTTTCGAAATTCGGGGCTGCTTGGGAGAGGACCATGTATAGGGCAAAAGAGTTTGGGAGATTCTTGGTGATGATCCTTATCTGTTCCTTTAAATCTGGCTTGCTTTGCATCTGAGTAGCCTTAGCCCTCCAACGTTTCACAAAGTTGGTGAAGCCTTCCTTCTCACCCATCTTGGTGCTTTCTAGTTCCCTTGTGGTCATCTTTAGATCGACATTGAAATCGTATTGAGCGACAAAAGCCGTCCCAATATCTTCCCAAGTCCTTTTCTTAGAGGGTTCTAGGGTAAGAAACCATTGCAAAGCAGGCCCTGTCAAAGATTCATGGAATAGTTGGGCCATGGCTTCCTTCTCGATTCCTCTCATGGTGAGTGAACCAACATACCCTTGGAGGTGAGCTTTTGGGTCTCCGATACCGTCAAACTTTGCGAAATCTACACCCTTAAACTTTTCTGGTAACTTTGCGTTGGGGAACAGGCACAATTTGTTCATGTCAACCTCTCCTCTTCCTAATCGCTTGTTTTCTTGCATTGATTCTTCTAACTTCCCGATTTTAACCATAAGGGCGGCCATATTAGGATCGATTGCTGGCGCATCCTTGGGTGGCGTTTCTTCCTTGGGTACATCGGTTTTAACCAAAAGCTTGTCGCAAACCTCTTGCATGGTTTCCATTATCATGTTCATGTTGTCTTTCATGGATGCAACCGAAGCTTTGAGTTGCGCATCCATCCCAGCAAGGGATTGCTTAAACTGAGCATCCATAGCAGCCATGTTCTGCCTAATCTCTTCTATCCCGTTTCCCTGGTCAGCCATGGGTAAGAGATTTTCAAGTGACGAGGGCTCCTGTATTGCTGGGCTTAGCGAAACTGCTAATGGTGGTTGGCCTTCCTGCTCTATGGGGACCTCAACCAGTTGGGTTTCTTCCAGGGTATCTATGCGGACCAATCTTCGAGATGGACGAAACCAATTGGGTAAAGCCTCTTCTTTTTGCAGGTGTCCAATGTTTCTGAACTTGTAGCAAAGCAAAAGGGAACATCTCAAAATCCGCTCCGAGCGTCTATCCTACCTTCTACGTACTCTGTAGGTCCTAGAACCTACCGTGACTTGAGTTTCACTTGGGGCATTTGTACAGAAGATTTCTGACGACCCGGGTAGGTGCTGTCAGGCATGTTAAATTCCGATCGTTTTCGGAACCAGAGCCAATCTCCTTATCTTGACCATCCGAGACAGGGCAATATGACCGTCAGAATCCAAATACGCACACTTCCAAGGTTAATCCCAAGTCAAGGGAGCCGTTCGGGCACGGCAAACACCGGAGGTATCGCAACCTCCATGGATTTACAGTCTCCTAGACTGACCGAAAAGTCCTAAAGAATTCTAAGGGAGCCTAATCCTCTAGCCTGCAAGATGCAATGATGCATGAATGATATGTATGTATAAAGAAATACACATGGACAGGATATATCACATAAGTCCTAGCCATGGGTCCCTGTCCTAGTTGGGAAAGTACTATGGTTATGTACAAGTGCAAAGGCCGGTTTTGGTTTGAGAGGGGTTCCCCGGACTAGAGCCAAGATGTACTACCCCATGTCGAGTGTATTGCAAGACAATGGTCGAACAGCACGATGGCCCATCATAGTCGAGGGTTGCTAGGCATTCCGGGAGAGCTTGTCACTGGTAGACCGGGCAAGATAGCCAAAACACGCTAACGCGGCTTATGCGGTGCATAGTGTAAAAGAAAGTTAAGTTCTCCAAATTGCATTAAGTCCCCCAAGTAAAATGCCTTTCAAGTTTGGCCCTCTTGATTATCCAACACTTCTTTATGTATTTTTTTTTAAAAAAAGAAGTTTTGAATAAAGGTCCCCAGCAGAGTCGCCACTGTGGGCTCCCGCGCCCGAAGGTGCGATATTATGACAGAGTCGCCACCCGGATTTTTGAGATGGATGATCTGAGGAACCGAGGGGTTTTGTTTTGAAAAGAAAAAAAAGAAAGGCCTTTTGATCTAGCAAAACTGTTCGAGATTTTGGATCCGGGAGCCAGGTTACGAACGGGGAAGATTTTGTTGAAAAGCACCCCGCTCGCCCGGTGAAAACCGGTCTCTACTAAGCATTTTAAATGGGGGGATTAATACAACTCGAAAAACCTCAAAAACACATAAAGGGAAAGGGGAACAAGATAAATCGTAACACGTTGCCGTGCTAGTGGTGCTTGCTGTACAGAGATGATAAAGATGGCATGATAATAATATAAACAAGAAAGATATACAAATGGACTGTCTGAATCACTATCCTCCGTCAGGCGGCATATCAGTTTATAACGCGCGGCTTCCCGATATGCCGTGCGTGGTTCCGATCTTGATACCAAACTTTTATTGTTTTGTAAAGCTTCGCACGGTGTACCATTACATCACACAGTTTTATTTTTAAAGCTTTAGACGATTTACAGCTGTCAGATCATCTCAGATCTACACCATTCTTTCAAACCATGAAGGGAAAACCATTTTTGATACATGTGCTTATTTTGAAAAGATCTATGGGGTTTAAAACATGGCTTGTAGAAATGATCTCGTTCTGAGACAGCTTTCGGTATACAGAAAAGACCCGACGACGGACGATCGCGATCCAGACAGTTTGATCAAGAAAACAGTATTCTTTTTTGAAATGCTGTGCGTTTTGGTATGCTACGCCGTGCGTTGCTCTAAAGAGCCGCACGGCTTAGCACACCTTCGTACAGGGCCCTGGTTTTGTTTTGAAAAAGAGGTTTTGAGCCAGATCTCAACCAAAAGGGGCAAGCCTGAAAACAGAAAGGTCCCCTCAGGGCCAGGACAGAGCCTAGCCTAAGGAAACTTGGTTTTTACCTTGGATTCGGAGCTTGAATGTGCTTTGATGAAGGGGGATGGGCGTCGGTTAGTGGAAAAAGAAAGTAGAAGTGTGGATGTGTGTAATAGATGGGTATATTGGGTGGTTGGGACCTCAAAGTTAGTAAGGGACTAACTTCAATGGTGAGGAGAAAAATGGAGTAAAAGGCCTAGAGAATGTCTTTTAAGAACAACATTCTCAAGGCTTGGAAAAGCAAGAAGAGAGAGAAAGGGTATAATGGTGATCAAGGGCCCTTTTTCCTTGAGTGGAGGGGTGTATTTATAGGCAAGAGCCTTGGATTTTGAATTTTGAAAGTTGGAGGCATTTTCTGGGCGGGCCAGAAGTGTGCTTTCGGCTGAGCCGTATTGCAGCTGTGGCTCAAATAGGCGTGACCGACAGCTTTCTGAGCCAGTCAGAACTTTATCCAAAATGCCGTGCGGTTAACCTCATGACTGCGTGCGGCGTATTAAATTTCGATACGCCGTGCGGTGTAGAAGTGTTGCGCACGATACTTTAGGTTCGATCCAGGGCTTTTTCTGGGCTTCTGAGTTTTTGGGCTTTTTCTGGGCTGATGGTTGGTTTGGGCTGCGGATGCTGGAGGAATACTTCATTCAAGCTCACAAAGGCTTTGTTTCCTTTATTTCATCATCGGGGAAATCAAAGACCCTTCGAGGTCCGGATTGGGGTGTCTACACCCATCGTCTATAAATAGAAGAAGCAAGTGAAGAGAAAGCCCCCGACAAAATTCATCATCTGACAATTCATACAAAATGATTGCTCAGAGATCTATCGTAGTTTAGGACTTAGATTAATTAGTTTAGTATTTCGTAAGTTTGAAGACTTATTTGCATCTAAGATTACTATCGATTAAATTCAAGTTATCTTATTTATTTCTGTCTTTTTCTTACCAAAAAGTAGTCGATTATAGGTTTACTTTCGATTAAATTCAAGTGTGCCTATATTTTTGTAGTACTCTTGTCGAAATCTTAAGAGTAGTTGTATATAAACTTACCTTTTATTAAATTCAAGTTTGTTTATGTTCAATTATCTTTTCTGATTGAAGAGCGTCAATCCATTGTTTGATTGATACCTTTAGAAAAATCCTCTTAATTGAGGAATATGAACGGATAACACAATTGCCTGATTAAATTAGTTGTTTTTGAATTAATTTGAAAAGGATAAATTCTATTCTTTTCTGGTACGCCCGCACAAAATCATCTGCCATAGATTGAGCTAATTTAGGCCAAACAATTTTTGGCACGCCCAGTGGGACTCGAAGGTGTCAAAAGTCAAAATGCCAAGGCTTAGGAAATAAATATGGACACCCATTTGTGGTCAAGAGCTGGAAGAAGAGACTGTTCCAGAACAAGTTGTGGAACCAGGCCCACCTATTGGCCTTGAATTTCCTCAAATAGCTCTGGAAATGGAAGGACCTCCTTATGAAGTACCTCTAAATTTCCAAGAGGGACAGGCTAGTGGTAAAGATCAAGATAAGGAGGAGATGTTCAGAGAAATGATGATAGCTTTTAGAGAAATGGCTCAAACTCAGAGAGCCATGATCAAAAGCATAAAAAATAGGTTACCTAATCCAGAGTCAGCAAGGAATAGTCCAGGAAATATTTGATTGAATGATCATGCTAACTCAAGCAGTCACCAAAGCCCCTTCGAAGGAAGGCTTGGAGAGGATGTTGGACAGGGTAAAATGAAATCTAGATTTGGTAAAGAAAAAATGTATCAATAGGAAATACCACCATCTTGGTACGAGCCTGTTCAGCCAATAATGCCTATTAATGATCCTAAGATTCAAAGGAATACTAAGGAAACACAGAGTATGAATCCTCTCTTTGAACCAACACTTGGAGGATGGGAAGATGGTACAAAATTAGATCAAGCATATAAATCACATAGAAAAGGAAATAATCCTCAAAATCCTCCGCAAAGGATGAATACTATTAGAAATCATCTACCAGTTTATGGAGAAAATCTTAGGAAAGAAACTCCATGGCCTACACGGGCTAACATCCCAACTGGTGGGATACAACAACCAGCATATGGGAGGCATCTAAGAGAAAGTCAAAGGGATTTTAATACTCATAGAGAGCCGTATAAGGAAGATTTTGTAGAGCCATCTATGGTAAACCAAGGAATCTTCTTGGAGACAATCCAGTATTAAAAGACCAAGTGATGGGTCTCATTCAGGAACTCGGGGGGTACAACCACAGATTTATAAGAAGCCATATCCTGAATGGATAGATACGACATTTCAGATCCCTAGAGAATTTAAAATTCCAGATTTTACTTTGTTTCATGGGGA
The DNA here is from genome assembly GCA_018127125.1 of Rhododendron griersonianum. Classification (NCBI taxonomy): domain Eukaryota; kingdom Viridiplantae; phylum Streptophyta; class Magnoliopsida; order Ericales; family Ericaceae; genus Rhododendron; species Rhododendron griersonianum. Next base: position 7,376,064 of record CM030798.1, on the reverse strand, counting down.
TGGGAGACAATCTTCTGTAGAACATATTGCTAGATTTTTCTGCACAATGTAAGAATTTGGCTCAAAATGGCTTCATGAAGTTGAAATTGTTTCCAAATTCTTTATCTGGACCAGCTTTTGCTTGGTATACTAATTTGCCACCAGGATCAATAGCTAATTAGTTTCAAATGAAAGAAGTGTTTTCATGCACAATTCTTCCATGCAGAACCTGAAGTCTTTATGGCAGACTTGGCTAGGTTAAAGCAAAAGCCAGATGAAAAAGTAGCTGACTTCATATCTAGGTTTAAAAGTGCTAGAACCAAATGCAAACTCCAACTGCCATAGGCAGAATTTGTGAGATTAGCACAGGATGGTCCGGAAAGAGAACTTCAAAAGAGGTTCGATTCTACAGAGTTTAGAGACTTTGTAGATATGACCTATAAAGTAACTAGATATGAATCTTCGTTAGAAGAAGATATGGATAGACATAATTCTTCTTATTCAACTTATTATCGAGATCCTAATTATGAGATCGATGCTGCAGAAATAGTTGAGCATGATCCTTGTGTTTGTGAGCCTTTAATTCAAAAGAATGTTTCCATAGAGCAGAAATTTAAACAGAAGGAAATCAATAAGGTTTACTCATTCGATATATCAAAGGCTGAAGAAATCTTCGATTATTTGTTAAGAAAGAAGATTATTAAGTTGCCCTTAAATGTGAAGATGCCCACTGCAGAAGAAAAGAATGGAAAAACATATTGTAAATGGCATGATTCTTGGTTACATTCAACTAAGTCATGCAATGTTTTCTGTGACAGGATTTAGGAACAAATCAGAAAAGAAAGGATCAAATTCCCTAAAAAGACTATGCGAATAGATACCACTCCTTTCCCAAAGATTGAAGAAGTTGAAGTTAATACCAACGTGCCAACTTCATTGGCTCTAACTGTCAGGAAATATTGGCAAGACAAGGAGGCGTTAGTGAACATGAATTCAATTCAGTATGGAAGGGGTAAGCCGCATGGTGGTCAACCTCGAAATATAGGAATAAGGCAAAATCACTATAGGCAGACCAATACTGGTTTTCCTCCACAGAAATTTTTAGGTAACAATCATTTGCCTATGTTGGAAGCTTCATTTTTGGAGTGTCTATGTGTTGGTTGCAGAGCCAATTATTTGGTTTTTAAGGATTTAGATAGGAAGGGAGTGAGTTCTTCCCTAAAGAGGTAGGGATGAAAGGAATCACCCCAGCACAAGTTAAGCCAAGTGAAGAAAACAAGTCTTGGTTGGCTTCGAAAAGGAACGTGCCTACTAGTCCAGTTCCATCTGTTCAAAGGAGAGAAATACCTCCTTTGAAAAAGGCCAGTATTGGTCAGACATCAGGACCTCATGAAGAAACCGAGTAGGAGGAATTTACTTTGGTAAAAGGAGTCTCTGACTGGTTTTTGAAGCAGGTTAAGCCTGATTTATTTCAAGGATACAAAAGCTCAACTAAGAGTGGGAACAAGACATTCAAACCTCCAAGTTCAAACTCTGGGAATTGGGTATTAATAAGGGATCCCAAATCCAAGATACCACATATGGTTCCTTTACTTTCGAGAACTCAGAAAAGGAAACTTCAAAGGAAGTTTCACTTTTTCAGTTAGGGGAATCTTCAACAGGAGAGGAATCAGGAAGAGGAGCAAGACCTAATCCAAGATTTAACAGAGCTCAAAGGGTTCCAGAAGATGAATTTTGAACCCAGTTCCGAGGAGAGAAAACTTTGAAAGAAGTAACCTCTGCAATGCTTGAAGAAGATTTGGATCTTCCTTCTCCCAACTCATTGGCTAGTTACCAATCTGGTTTGTTGGAAGCCATGTTGGTAGAACAAGGAGGGTTAGAAGGAAGCTCTTCTCCTATGGAAGTTTCAACACAAGAGGTTGATTCCAAGGAGCAAGAGAAAGAAGAGATAGTTAAACCAACCAAAGAGGTATTGAGCATTCAATTTGGGAGCCAACCTGAAGTTCAAGTTAATATGGTTTACCCATGTTCAATGAATTTCTTCAAGAATGGACAAACATCTTAGAAACAAGATGATACATGGTTGAATGTAGGCAAATTTGACATTTCTGAAGACACACGTAGTGATGATGAGCTTACCATCATTTGCAATGATTGTGATTTGGAAGAAGTGGCTCAAATTGAGATGGATGAGAATTTGGTATGTGAAATTGAGCAGAATCAAGAGAGCTTAGAGGTAAGTTTGGAAGAGAGTGCTTGCTTTGTGCCAGATTCAATGTCTGACACCGAGTATCCATTGGTAATTGATTTAAATTACGTTGATATTTCATATCCATTTAAGCTGCCTACTAATGCTATGAGGCAACATCTAAGTATATCACAACATGTTTCAATGGAATTCCACTTAATCAAATTCTGGTGGATAATGGGGCTGCCGTGAACATTTTACCCTTTCGAACCCTAAAAAAGCTAGGAAAAGGAAGGGCAAAATTGATTCCAACCAGCACATCCATTGCAGGATTCATTGGAGAAAGTCAACATGCAAAGAGAATAATCTCAATTAGATTGGCAGTAGGTGATATAGAAACAGATACTGCTTTCTTTGTAGTTGATACGTATGCTAAATATAATGCTTTATTAGGAAGAGACTGGATCCATGTTAATGGATGTATTCCTTCTTCTATGCATCAGGAATTAAAGATTGTCAAATATGAGAAGGGCAAAGAAGTGGGTGTTGAAGGAATCAAAGCTGATCCACATCCATTTAGTGCCATTGCAAATTTTGCTGAAGCAGAAATGTACAAGTTAGACGTAGTCCCTTTGAGCGAACTACTCCAGGCTGCCACTTACCCAACCAACGAGCTGGAATTGGGAGAATTGGCAGGACTGAAATCGAAGCTGAAACAAGCTATTAATTATGAATCAGACACCCCAAAAGATGATGCTGCTTGGATGTAAATCCAAGGAAGAGGCTGATGAAGAAGCCAACTCATTGGCTTTAATAAGGTATATTGCTTTAGTAATCGAACAAAAGATTCAAGAAGATAATATATGGGAAGATGTTTCGTTGGACAAGCCTTGTGTGGAGGATAAACAACTAACATCTCAGGAGCAGGTCGAAGCCCAAGATCTTTTAGAGGAAGTAAAATTGGGAGACAAAGACAATCCCAATCCAGTGTTTATAAACAAACAGCTCGAACCAGATATGAAAGCTAAGTTAATAGAACTGATAAAAGCGAATAAAAAATGCTTTGCTTGGAGTTATAAAGAACTACCTGGATTGGATAGAGGATTGGTGGAACATAGGCTGCCTATTAAGCCACAATTCAAACCTGTTAAACAACCAACCAGGAAGATGAGTCCAGAAACTATTGCAGGTGTTAAGAATGAAATGCAAAGACTTCTAGATGCAGGCTTCATTAGAACATCTAGGTATCTCGAATGGCTATCTAATGTAGTGCCAGTTCTTAAAAAGAATGGAACCATTAGAATCTGTGTTGATTTTCAAAATCTTAACACTGCAACTCCTAAAGATGAATATCCAATGCCAAATGTGGATATGCTTGTAGACAGTTCAACTGGGCACAAGATATTATCCATTTTAGATGGGCATTCTGGATACAATCAAATCTGTATAGCAGAAGAAGATGTGCATAAAACAGCTTTTGCATGCCCTGGTAACATTGGCATTTTTGAATGGGTAAAGATGCCAGTTGGGTTAAAAAAATGCTGGGGCTACGTATCAAAGAGCCATGAATACTATTTTTCATGACTTAGTTGGAAGTTTTCTAGAAGTTACATAGATGATATCATTGTGAAGTCAAGTTTTGATGATGATCACCTGCAACATTTAGAAAAGGCATTCTGACAGATGAAACATTATCAACTGAAATTAAATCCAGAGAAGTGTGCTTTTGGAGTATCAGCTGGTAAATTTCTGGGATATTTAGTTCATAACAAGGGAATACAAGTTGACAAGAACAAAGCAAAGGCTATTATTAAAGCCAAACCACCTTCCAACAAGAAGGAATTACAAAGGTTTCTTGGTCAATTGAATTTCCATCGAAGATTTATATCTAATAATACAGGAAAGACTAAAATTTTCTCTTCTTTGTTAAAGCTGAAGGAGGGAGAAGAATTCAAGTGGTCTAATGAGCATGATAATGCCTTCGAAGCCATCAAGAAGTACCTAACCAACCCACCAGTGTTGGTGCCTCCTATCAAAGGGAAGCTAGTAAAGTTGTACCAAGCAGCAACCCAAGACTTAATAGGAGTACTGTTGGCTCAAGACAATGAAGATGGCAAGGAGAGAGCTGTTTATTATCTTAGTAGGTTTCTAAACTCCTGTGAATGCAAGTATGCTACAGTAGAGAAATTATGTTTAGCTTTATTTTATGTTTCTAAGAAACTCAGGCACTATATGTTGCCTAGAGTAACCTATGTTATTTCTCAAACTGATGTAATTAATCATATGCTTTCAAACCCAGTGCTTAGTGGGAAAATTGGGAAATGGATTGTGTCTTTAATTGAGTTTTGTCTCGAGTATATACCTCAAAAGTCAGTAAAAGGGCAAGCATTGGCCAACTTTTTGGTTGATCATCCCAGTGAGATTAAAGTACCAGAACCATTCGAGGCTGCTGTAGTTGAAATTAAACCATGAAAGTTATGGTTTGATGGATCTAAAACTGCCCAAATGGCTGGAGTAGGCATAATTTTAGAATCCCCTCAAGGTTTGAAAACCAAATATGGATTTCGACTTAATGAGATACAATGTTCTAACAACCAAGCAGAATATGAAGCCTTAATCATAGGTCTAGAAATTTTGCTTAAACTAAAAGTTAATGCTGCTGAAATCTTTGGAGATTCTCAGTTAGTAATTAACCAGTTAAATGGACAATTTCGATGCACAAGTCCAGCTTTACTAATATATTACCAGCATGCCAAAAAACTAATGGATCAATTCTTTTTTTTTTTTTTTTTATCACATTCACATACATTCCTAGGTTCTTCAATGAAGAAGCTGATGAAATAGCTCAAAGAGCATGTGGTTATAAGGTTTTATTAGAAAATGAGAAGGAATTCTGTCAATTAACTTTGAGAAAGTTCTTACCTATGTTAAGCAGCAGGTTAAGTGATTTCGAAGTATTGGAAATAAAGGTCCCTTCAAATCAGAATGAAGATTGGAGACAAGCATTAATTGAATACTTAACCAAACCTAATGCCATTACTGATAAAGCTACCAAGTTGAAATCAATAAACTACATTATGTACAATAATGAGTTATTTAAAAGAGGAATGGATGGACTTCTTTTAAAATGTTTAAACAAGGTGAATGCATTCAAAGTAATGGCTGAGGTCCATGAAGAAATTTGTGGAGCACATCAAGCTGGCATAAGAATGAGATGGTTAATAAGGAGATATGGGTATTATTGGCCTACTATTCTTAAAGACCATATAGATTATGCAAAAGGATGCCAAGCTTGTCAAAAAACTGGGCCAGTTAAGCATTTGCCAGCCACAGATTTGCAATATGTTATAAAACCATGGCCTTTCAGAGGGTGGGCTATGGATACGATTGGGATGATTTATCCTCCTTCATCAGAGAAGCATAAATTCATTTTAGTAGCTACTGATTATTTTACTAAATGGGTGGAGGCTCAAGCTTATGAAGAGGTTAAACAAACCCATGTTATCAAATTTATAAAATGTATCATTTATAGGTTTGGAAATCCCCAAACCATAACAGTAGATAATGGGTCTATATTCGAAGGAAAGTTGGTCAAAGCTTTTGCTAATAAACATGGAATTTCTGTAATATATACTAGTACATATTATGCTCAGTCTAATGGCTGTAGACACCCCAATTTGGCCTAAAGATTATTTCAAGTCCCACCTTGGGGACCATCTCGATGATGAATGGATACAGTGATTGCTGGTTGACTTCTCATAAACCCATGGACTTTTGGTGAGTACTGTTAGCCACATAGAGGACCCAATTCAGAGCCAAATAGCATTTCAGACAGAAATACAGTATCCTAGGAAAATCCATCTGTCGGCTGTAACATTGATCTCCCGGCCTCAACTTCATTCTTTCACTCGTGAAACATGTTGTTTTGAAATCTCCCTGAGAGATTGATTCCTCGGCAGCCAGATCAATTCTTCGGCCGCCACATCTATTCCTCGGCTGCCAGATCCATTGCTCGGCCGCCAAATTGTCCATTTTCCAGATTCTGGAATGTTCTGTCAAACGTTTGATCTAATCCTCAAAACCCTAGCAGCCTTTTTCAGATGCATTCGAGCTACGAAGCAGATTTCGACTAGAGATCCTATTACCCTATAATTCATTATTGATTCACTCCATTTGATTGGCCGGAGTGAGTCAACAATTGCTTATATAAAGAGGCTCTTAGGGTTCGAAATTAACAATCACAATCACCTTCTCCAGCCACAAAACTCTGCACAAACACTCTCATATACTTCCTCTATAAAAGCCCTAACCTCCCGAAGGCAGCCGCAATCCGACAATCAAACCTCCGAAGTACAAACCCTAACCCTAGGAGTTCGAGAAGCAAATCAGTCAATCACCCTCAATCCGAAGCAACAAGCAACCGAGGGATCAAGGTGATGAGGCCCAGGGGCCTATGGTTTGATTTAATTTCAATTTTTATACATTAATCATAGTGTTCTGATCTTCTGCTAATTTTTCATTCTGGTGTGAGGAAGAACATTGGCTGGGACTTCGTTCCCACGGCCGATACATTAATCCAGGAGGATCCCTCGACCGTGAAATCTATTCATCGGCCGCGGGATCCATCTCCCTGGGATAACCTGTTGTGTTCTGCTTATTTTGATGCATGTTTCAATTACCGTACTTGCTCACCTTATCAACTGTTAAAGGCTAATAATCAGATTATTTGTTAGAATAAAATAAAGCAAGCATATGTCTTTTGTCGAACGATTATGGGCCAGTCTCACGACTGGGCAAAGAAGGGTGCCTTACACCTTCCCCTTATTGCACTCTTGGCTCCCGTACCTGGAATCTCTGTCTGTTTTTCCTAGTTTTAATAAATTAGGTGGCGACTCTATTTTGATGATAACCGTTATCGTGTGGCGATGTTCCTAGCCATGGGAATATCCCCGATCTTGGTTTATGAAGTGGAACCAAACAAGCATGATCAATCTGTATGGCGATACCCCGTTTAGGAGGTGTCTACAGTTTTTGGCGACTCCGCTGGGGAATTGAGAGCCATAACCAGAAAGTTCGACATACGATTAATATTTGCTTTATCTAATTCTTGTATCATATGCATCGAGCAGGCAGCTTCGTTGAGTTCACCTAATATCCCAACATGTCACGGGCTATGTTAGGGGTTCCAGCAAACTCCACAGTCGCTTGTACCTAGTGGTATATCAAAGAAGGAACCACCCAATTGCCGCTTATGATGGGCTGGTGAAAGGATTGGTGCCCTTTTGACAATGGAGCACCCTTGAGACAACCCACAGAGAGCCATAGAACTTATCAAAATAAGACAGAAACCCACAGGTTAAGGAATTTTCCTGCATTTTGTTTTGAAGTTCTTCCTCACACCATGTATCATTTGTTGTTGTAACACTTTCTGTGCAAAAGGGTTGGGATTTTCAGCCCAAATCCTAACCCTATACAGCCAAGTACTGACTTGCAGGTATTTTACTTTTAAAGCAAGCACGATAGGTAGAACAAATAAGCAACCTCAGCCAGTTTTATACTCTTATAACACCCGAAGACACGCCAAATAGAGGTCGTTACAGCCATCTCGTCTGTCATCTTCGCCTGTCAAAACACCTTCACGGTCCCCATCACTTCCTAGTTCTTCACAGACATCTTCTCAGCAAACCCAATCATTAGCCAAATCCCAAGTTTCACCAAGCTTTCCTCCCATTCCCATCTCAGAGATGTCAGACAACGATGCTATCATCGCTGAGCTTCGAGCCCAAATCACCTATTTACTAGTCGAGAAAGCAGTAAGAGATGTTGAAGACAAGAAGGACAAGGAAGAAGCAGAAAATCCTCATGAAGTGGTATTGACAAAAAATCCCGAATTGGCCAAGCAAAGCAAGGAGATCAAACATGCTTTGGCCCATTCCCAGGGGGACCGAATTTTGGACTTTGAAGGGCTTTGACTTTTTCCAGATTCTCAACTGCTTGAGAAGTTCAAGATGCCAAACATCAAGAAGTTCAATGGGACTGGCAACCCTACCAGCCATGTCCGCCATGTTATCTACACCTTGAAGCCGATGGGCTTGAATGATGAGCTCGTTGCTCAATTATTCTAGCAAACTCTCATAGGAAGCGCTCTCAATTGGTTCCTCACTTTGGAATTTGTACAATATCATACTTGGCCAGAAATTGCCAACGCTTTTGTAAAACAATATGCATACAATGTCCAAATTGAATTAACCATTCGAGATTTGGAGATGACCAAGCAAGAGTCAAACGAAGACTTTGTTACCTTTGTAGCAAGATGGAGAGAGAAGGCCGCCAAGATAAAAAATCGTCCTTCTGAGGAAGATCAAGTGAGGATAGTCATCAAGAATCTGCAATCCAAGTATCTCAAGCATATCTACACTCTGGCTATCATTGATTTCAAACGCCTGCATGCTACTGGGCTGCAGATCGAAGAAGGGATCAAGTTAGGGCTCATTGGGAAAGAAGAAGCTCCTCCACCCAAGAAATGCTTCCCAACCCGTACATCTCATGCCTCCGTAAACACCTTTGACCTAGCCTTACCACAAGACCCTTTCCAAGCTAGCTCATCCCAAAACTCAAATCGCCCTCGTTGCAACTTTGACCCTCTCTATATGACTTCATCCCAAGCATTAACCATTCTGAGCCGTCAGGGGCATCTCAAGCCCTTGAACAACCCACCTCCTCAGCCACCTTATGGCCCAAACTATGATGCCAACAAGCAATGCGCTTACCACCAACACCATGGGCATGAGACGGACCGTTGATATCCAGGATCTCATTGATAGCCAAGCCAGGATCTCATCGATAGCCAAGCCATTAAGCCACCCAAACCCAATGTGCAATTCAACCCGCTCCTCACTCACAATGCTGAACCACCACCTCGAAACATCAATCTCATAAGCCTATCCTACAACTCCACATATAATCCTACCCAATACATTGTCCCAAATACCCAAACCAAACCATCTTTGACCTTCCTTGAGGATAATGGATGTCTTGTGATGAAAGAGGAGTACAATTTCCCTTACATCTATGCAATTGACGATGGAGATTGGTGGTTGGAAATGCACCAAGCCATGCCAAGCAATTTTGTAAGCTAAAAGAATTGAGCTTGCTGACCCTTGGAGCACTCAAGAAGAGGAGATAGGTCATCTCACCTGAAGTGGAAGAGTGTACAAGCCACCCAAGCTTAGTGGAGAAAGCTCGACCACAACCCGAGTAATGGAAGAAGAAGAAGAAGAAGTAGAAAGTCAAGAGGTGGAACCTAAAGAAGATAGGGTGTTGAGACAACTGAAGAAAATCCAAGCTGATATCTCTATCTGGGCACTGCTCATGTCTTCTTATGTTTTATGTCTTTTTGTTTATATACATCACTGTAAGCATGCAAATAACCAATTTATTGCTTTCCTTTGTTAGAAATGCTAGCTGTATTTCAATATGCATATCTGCTGCTGTGGAGTACCCATGGGACCATTTTGGACATGTACCAGAATCCAGAAACATATGAAACCAAACACTGGTTTGCAGGCTCATATCTGCTCGCGTTTGTGGCTTACCAACGCGCGCTGGAGCAGTCTCTGACCAGTGAGTGGCATTTGCATTGGGTAACTTGGCTTTAGGCCTCTGTTTTGTCCCCACACTGTTTATGGGGTATTTTGTTAATTCATAGGGCTTTTCAACCTTTAAACTACTTAGAACTGCTTATCAACTGCCTATGAACTGCTTGGCTTGTCCTGGGTGTGCACTGGTCCTTTCTAGAGCCCAGAGGGTTGAGAATAAGAGCTGTGGGTTTAAGCTTACTGGCGCGCGCAGGTCTTGTAGTGGCGTGCGCAGGTGTGATTAGCATGCAGTGACTTGATCAGCGCATGCTGGTTTCTTCCTGCGCATGTCACTCCAAAACAGGTGCCTTCCAGTCTGTTTAAACTCCCACAAGAGTCTGTTTTCATCCTATTCTAACTGTTTCAATACGAGAGCATGCCATCTATCACATCCTGCAAACTGTTACAGCTTTAATCCCCATTAAACTGTTGCCCCACCCTAATTGGCTAAAAATTGATTAATAAAAGAAGAATCGCAATATTTTCACAAAATGTCTAAGTAGAGACCGATCTCCGGATTGGGCGAGATGGGTGCCTTAAAACCTTTCCCCTCTCGTAACCTGGCTCCCGAACCCAGATATGGTTATGACGGACTGGTGCCTTCACTTTTTCAAATCAAATAGCGCGGCAGGTGCTTCAAAATACGGTTCCTTGGGTGTCGGACCTTCAAACCCGAGTGGCGACTCTATATTCCGAGTGCTTGCTTCCCCGCTCGCGCTCCCTCGATCCAAGGACCCTTGCTTTAGAGAGGAACGAAATCCTTTTTAAGGGCATGCTGCCCACAATGAGATTCAAGACGTACACTTCGAAGCAATATTAGGTTATAACAAATGACTTAATATGTTTTCATATAAAATTTTATTTGCCATTAGGAATCAATCAGGTCGAGTTCGAAGAATTTGGTTAGATTTTGAATCATTTATAAAGAGTTCTTTGTTTGTGTTATGTTTTGATTTGATGAGCAAATATGATGAATCTTGTACCATTATGAGTATAATAGCAAGGAGAATACCTTTAAGGGAAATTTCCGCTCATTATATTTATAAAAAAAATCATGTTTATTTATTCTCTATTGTGAAGAAATTTTCTGGCACATTAATTGGTTTTCAGAATACACTTCGAACCATCAAGAGAAAATAATTATAAATCATTGGTTTATCAATCAAACCACGAAACAATATGAATGTACAATGATAAATGGGAAATGGAAATATTCTCCATCCATTACATTCATAAGAAAAGATACATCCAGAAAGCCTATTTAGGGAATATTACAAAGAAAAACAGATTTAACTAGGCTTAAATCTCTAACAGAAGTCGATCTGTTACGATCAAACAACTGAGGTACAAAGACTTGAGCTAAGCTCCATTGGTAGGTAGACAGGCTCCGAAGACCATTTTTATTAGACTCTTTGGTCTTTGAAGTTTCAGCCCAACATGAAAACATCATGAGAGCTGATGTGTATACCTAGGAGCCATAGCCCAAAAGAAAAGCGTCATGAGAACTGATCTGGCTATGTTTCAAAGTCATTCTTCAGAAACTCTGGTGGGATCACCATGCTTCTTGCTTCCTATATTTCTGATCCCCCAAACCCAACTCAGAGATTTGGAATTTGTACCTATGGTAAAGAGAGAATGGAAAGGTGAGGAGAGAGATAAGATGAATGTTTTCTTTCCTCAAGACCCATATTTATATCAAGAAAACTTGAGAACAGTCATTAATATCCCTGGGAAGGGGTAGATGAGGCGTCAGTGCATCAAGTTTGAAATTCAAATCAAGAGATTTGTGTCTAATAAATGCAATGCTAATATAGCTGTATTTATCTAGCAGCAGATCTGATTAGAAATTTTTAAAGCAGTGGATAATAAAAGAGCTAAGACACTGTTAACATTAAGCAGAACCATTGAGAGTCACAAGTGAGAGTTAATTACATCACAAATGTTAGATAATACAGTTTGTAGAGAATGGATGTTATTATCTAAAAGAGGAGCCTTAGTAGCTTTCTTCTTTTGCACCATTCGAAGTGAAGGGATGAGCTGTGGAAGCATTGTGTAGACACTCCAATTTGGCATAACGATTATTTCAAATCCCACCTTGGGGACCATCCCGATGATGATATGGATACGGTGATTGCTGATTGAGTTCTCGTGAACCTTAGGACTTTCGGTAAGAACTTTTAGCCACTTAGAGGACCCAATCCAGAGCCAAATAGCCTTTCAGACAGAAATACAGTATCCTAGGAGAATCCATCTGTTGGCCGTGACATTGATCACACGGCCTCAACATCATTCTTTCACCCGTGAAACATGTTGCTTAAAAATCTCCCTGAGAGATTGATCCTTCAGCCGCCAGGTCTATCCTTCGGCCGCTCAATCATTTCCTCGGCCGCCAGATCCTTCCACCGGCCGCCATATCGTCTATTTTCCAGATTCTGGAATGTTCTATCGATCGTTTGATCCGTTCACCAAAACCCTAGCAGCCTTTTTTCTATGCGTTCGGGCCACGCAGCAGAGAACGTTTAGAGGTCTTTGAACCCTAGAATTCCTTTTGTGATTCACGCCATTTGATTGGCCGGAGTGAGTCATCAATTGCCTATATAAAGGGACCTTTGGGTTTCGAAATTGAGGACAGAATACACTCTCTCAAGCCACGATACTCTGCCAATATACACTCTCAAATCCCCTCTACAAAAGCCCCAACCTCCCGAAGGCAGCTGCGATCCAATGATCCAAACCCCGAAGTTCAAACCCTAACCTTAGGATTTTCGAGAAGCAAATCAGTCAATCACAATCAATCCGAAGCAATCAAGCTACTGAGGGATCAAGGTGGTGAGGCCCAGGGGCCTTTGGTTCATTTTACTTTCAGTTTATGCATGATAATTGTAGGTTTTTGATTATCTGTTAATCGTATAGTCTGGTGTGAGGAAGAACATCGGCTGGATCTTCGATCCATCGGCCGATACATTGAACCAGGAGGATCTCTTAGCCGTGACATCCATTCATCGGCTGCGAGATCCATCTCCCTGGAACAGATTTGTTTTATTCTACTTTTTGATGCATGCTTTCAATTATAGTCTCGACTCACCATTAACTGTTAAATGGCTAATTAATCAGTTTACGTGTTTAGAATTAAATAAAGCATGAGTTAATTTTATATCAAACAAATATGGGCCAGTCTCATGACTAGGCGAAGAGGGGTGCCTAACACCTTCCCCTTATTGTATTTTTGGCTCCCATACCCAAAATCTCTATCTGTTTTTCCTAGTTTTTATAAACTAGGTGGCGACTCTGTTTCGATGATAACCGCTATCGTGTGGTGATGTTCCTAGCCATTGGAATGTCCACGATCTTGGTTTATGTAGCAAACAACCAATCAAACAGCAACGATCAATCTGTATGGCGATGCCCCGCTCAGGGAGGTGTCTACAATTTTTGGCGACTTTGCTGGGGACTAGAGAGCCATAACCAGAAAGTTCAACATAAGACTAACACATGCTTTGTTTAATTCTTTTATCATGTGCATTGAGCGGGCAACCTCACTGAGTTCACCTAATACCCCGGCATGTCACGGGCTATGTTAGGGGTTCCAGCAAACTCCACAGTCACTTGTACCTAGTAGTATATCAAAAAGGAAACCGCCTGATCGCCACCTATGATGGGCAGGCGGAAGGACTGGTGCCCTTTGACAACGGAGCACCCTGAGACTACCTAAACCTTTATTGTGCTAGAAATCCATAGAACCTATCAAAATAAGATAGGAACCTACAGGCTAGGAACCTACTTGCATTTGTTTGTAAAAGTTCTTCCTCACACCCATTGTATATGTGTATGTTGTAAAATTTTCTTTTGCAGGTCAAACCTTAGGGGCCTTTTTAAGATAAAAAAGAAAGAGGGTAAGCCAAACCAATCTAACCAAAAGAAATTTTTTAAGGTAAAAATGGTACATCACTGTTCATGTTCGATTCGCACTTTCAAATTGTCACCATGCTGTCTGGCCCGTTCCACACTGCTGCCAAGATTTTTGACCCATCCAAATACATCACTCCGGTGGATCAATCAAAGCCTACAGTGACAATCACTGAAGACAATCATGTCATGTTCGCAAGAACAGTCGATGATGAAGAAGTAGAATGCATAATTGAAGAAGAAGGGCTTCGTAGGGTCCCAATCTATTTCTATGACCCTTACGCACCTACCGACGGCTATTGGCCAATAGACGAGGTCGACAACCCTGAAGCTGAAGAAGCAAAGGAAGAAGAATCTGTTAACAATAATCCACTAGACGAAATATCACTAAACCTACTCTTTGATGAGGGGGTCACCAACAATGAAATAAGGGTAATCCATCCCATCACTGATAGTTTTGGTAATTGGTGGGGATTTGTTCGCACACGAAGAGTCAACAATAGCGACGAAGCAGAAATTGAAGCTCAACTAGAAGAAATAACGGTGATAGCAAACCAAATGGCCCTTCAAGACTTGCAGGGTGACAATGATGAAAGTGCGAATCAAGATGACAGTGAGGTGCTGATGATCAACCTTGGTGATGAAAAAGACTGCTCTGAGCTGATTGTGGATGCTGAAAGAGGGGCTTACCCTAACTGGACCGTGGAACACACTCTAAAATACAAAATGAGAAATGCTGATTCTGATCTTAGTTCCGATTCCGATTCCGACTCCGAGTCAACTCAATCCGAGTCTAGCTTTTCATCTTTTCATACTACTGAGTCTAGTGAGGAAAACCTGATCAAAACACTAAGGCATAACATTTATTTTGAATTTGACTCTGAAATGTGCTTTGATAATTTAACAATGAGAAGGAAGATTTAGAGTATTTCACTTTGCCTATGATTAACTGCATGGATTCTAACAATCCAATTTTTGAGGAAGAAATTCTAGAATTCATCGAGAGAGAAGAAGAGAGGCACGCTAAACCTTTTTCTGAGGAAATAATCACAGCAAACATAGGCTTTGAAAACGAGCCCAAACTGGTTAAAATTGGTGCAACACTATCTTCTCATGAAAGTGAAAAACTAATCCTTTTGCTAAAAAAATACAAAGATGTTTTGCCTGGTCTTACGACGATATGCCTGGAATAGACCCCGAAATTGTTCAGCACAAAATTCCCCTCCATCCTGATGCAAAACCTATTAAACAAAAGCTAAGACGTATGCGCCCTGATTGGGTCTTAAAGATAAAAGAAGAAGTCACTAAGCAAATCAATGCTGGTTTTCTCATGGTCACCGAGTATCCACAGTGGGTAGCCAACATTGTTCCAGTGCCAAAGAAAACTAGGAGAATCAGGGTCTGTGTAGATTTCCGAGATCTCAACAAGGCCAATCCAAAGGATGATTTTCCATTGCCACACATAGACGAGCTGGTAGACAACACCGCAGGACATGCATTGCTATCTTTCATGGATGGGTTTTCTGGGTATAATCAGATTCGGATGTCTCCCGAAGATAGAGAGAAGACCACTTTCACCATGCTGTGGGGAACCTACTGCTACCGAGTATCGCCTTTCGGGTTGACGAACGCTAGAGCCACTTACCAAAGGATGGCCATGACACTACTGCACGACATGATGCACAAAGAAGTAGAGGTGTACGTCGACGATATGATAGTCAAATCAAAGGAAAGGGAAGGGCACTATGAAGCATTCCGAAAGTTCTTTGAGAGGATTAGGTAATACAAGCTACGTTTTAATCCTCAAAAATGCACTTTTGGGGTAACTGCTGGGAAAATGCTAGGATTTCTAATCACTCAAAGAGGAATCGAAGTGGACCCTTCCAAGATACAGGCTATCATGGAGATATCACCACCAAGGACAGAGAAGGAAGTAAGAAGCTTTCTGGGGAAAGTACAGTTCATCAGCCGGTTCATTTCCAAACTCACAGCTACCTATGAACCCCTATTCAAGCTCTTGAAGAAAGGTACTGATTTTGAATGGAGCCAAGACTGCCAACAAGCATTCGAGGCAATCAAAGAGTATCTTCAGAATTCGCCTGTGTTATCACCACCCATCCTTGAAAAACCATTAATTCTGTGTCTCTCAGTAACAGACACATCCATGGGATGTATGCTAGCACAAGAAAACGATGCCAAAGTAGAGTGCGTCATATACTACCTTAGCAAAAAGATGATGGACTATGAAACGAGGTATACTCCCATGGGAAAAACCTGCTGGGGGCTAGTATGGGCCATGAAGAAACTAAGGCACTACCTATTAGCACATCCAGTAGTGCTGGTTTCTCGTTTAGACCCAATCAAATATCTTTTCGAGAAGCCAGCACTCATCGGAAAGCTGGCTAGGTGGTTATTGCTGCTAGCAGAATTCGACCTCAGATACATGACAAGGAAATCAGTGAAAGGAAGGGCTATGGTAGAGTTCTTGGCAGATCACCTCGTGACAGAGGCCGAGGCAGAAGACTTCATGTTTTTCGACAAAGACATCTTATGTCTCTTAGACGACACCTGGCAGCTTTACTTCGATGGAGCATCAAACAAATGTGGATATGGCATAGGGGTATTGCTAGTTTCCCCAAACAACTCTCATATCCCTCTGTCATATAAACTGAGGTTTAAAGTCACCAACAACCAAGCTGAGTATGAAGCTTGCATAGCTGGAATGGAAGCAGCCCTGGAACTAGGGGCAAAAAGGGTAGAGGTCATTGGAGATTCAAACCTAGTGGTGTCCCAAGCAAGGGGAGACTGGAAGGTCAAGGAAGACACGCTGAAGCTATACCACTCTGTGCTGGAAACTCTGATTCCACAATTTGATTCTGTTATCTTTACACACACTCCGCGAGTGAGTAATAGATTTGTCGATGCACTGGCAACGTTGGCCTCTATGGTCGAGATACCCCTGGGATTCACAATGCGACCTCTTATGATCGAGCAGAAGGTCAAACCAGCATGCGAGTGTACCTTCACTGAAGAAGGTGAGGACGATGGGAAGCCATGGTATGAAGACGTGAAGAAATTCCTAGAAGAAGGAGAGTATCCCTCCGAAGCCACCTCAAAGGACAAATGGCTCTACGGAAGTTTATCGCCCGATTTGTAATATGTGGAGGAGCACTATATTGAAGAGCGCATCTGGGCCCCAATCAACTTTGCGTCACCACGGAAGAAAGACGTAAGATAATGGAAGAAATACATGAAGGAATCTGTGGGCTGCACATGAATGGGGCAACAATGGCAAAGAAAATCCTGCGTCAGGGATACTACTGGACTACAATGGAGGCCGACTGTGCTGACTATGTCCGCCGATGCTACAAATGCCAAACTCACGCTGATCGCGTTCGTATTCCCCTTACGGAATTATATAGCTTGACATCCCCTTGGCTATTCTCCACCTGGGGGATAGACGTCATTGGGAGTATAAATCCAAAGGGAAAATACAAGCATCAGTTCATTCTAGTGGCCAACGACTACTTCACCAAATGGGTAGAAGCAGCTTCTTATGCTACCCTCAAAGCCACTCATGTGGCCAAGTTTATCCGCACCAACATCATCTATCGGTATGGTGTACCTCATGAGTTTATCTGTGATAATGGATCGCACTTCAAGGGAGCAACAAAAAAGCTTTTTGCTGAATTTGGGATACAGAATCATCGGTCATCTACTTGTCGACCTCAAACCAATGGAGCAGTTGAGGCTGCAAACAAGAACATCAAGAGGATTCTACGGAAGACTACCGACATCTACACGAACTGGCCAGAAATGCTACCTTTAGGACTATTGGGTTATCGAACAACCGAAAGGACTTCAACTAGGGCTACCCCTATTCCCTAGTCTATGGGATGGAAGCTGTCTTGCCTATCGAACTAGAGCACCCTCGCTAAGGGTTCTGGCTGAGACTAGAACAATTGAAGAGGACTGGGTTCAAAACCGCTACGATGAGTTAGCACTTCTAGATGAAAGAAGGCTAAGAGCGTTACACCATGTGCAAGGGTATCAATGTTGCATCGCACAAGCATTCAACAAGAAGGTGAAACCACGAGACATCAAGGTGGGGGACATGGTGCTCAAGGCAATCCGTCGCCATGTTTCAGACCCAAGAGGCAAGTTTAGACCAAACTGGGGAGGCCCCTACCTTATCAAATGCATACTATCTGGAGGAGCAGCATACATTGTAGACTTGGACGGAATGGAATTCATAACACCGGTCAACATCGACAAGCTAAGGAAGTACTACCCCTGAGAGACGCTCGTTGAGTCAAAAACCACAAGGGTGGGTGAACCCAAGCAAAAATTAGAGAAGCCTGCTAGGTCGAAAACCCGTAAGGGCAGCTTAGGCAAAAACTAAGGCACAAACAAAGTGCTCGCTAGACTGATAATCCGCAAGGGCGGTTTAGGCAAAATCAAGAGCACAAAAGGAGAGAAAAATACTCGAGTGAACCCTAGCCAAAATAAAACAAATCTCATTTCTGGAACTACTTTTATGGCCTGATTCCCTCCATGGGATACGTAGGCAATCTCTAGATCGAGATTCGGCCACTCCTATCACTAACACTTCCAAATTTCTAGGTCTATCCTAAGCATATTCGCTACCAAACCATGGCAAAAGCATTTTCAATAAAGCAACCAATGTTTTATTATTCCCAAGGAAAAAGGAAAAAGCAAGCTTAAACAATTCTCGATCTATGAAAACTAGAATCAAACAAAGAACATCTTTTGAAAAGCGTAAGCAATATTTCAATCTTTAGATCTTCCTTCTCTTTGCACTATTGTCTTCCAAAAGGGTTTCCTCCAACCAACGCTTGTACGAACTTAATAGCTTATCAGCAGAGTTCCCAACAACCTCTTGCATCACTCAATTCGGCCATAAACGAAGCACATTGCGACAAAAATTGGTATCATGAAACTTGGAAACAGCATACTCAGGGTCACCCAAGACTTTGGCTTGTTCAGCCCCAAACTGCCTTAGAAAGCGAGCAGGAAAGTAGAAGGTAACTTGAGTAATACCAATCACTGCTACACCAAAATGGTCCATGGTACTTGCAGTCATGCTCTCAACACCATACCAGGGGCAAACCCATTGGATCCGATCGCCCTTGCGAGTCTCCATCCACGCCTTCCAAGCAGCCTCATTTGGAAACTGTCTGGTCATACGACACTCCGTGCAGTGGTCTGAACTGTAGGGAAGCCGCTTTGGCGCATCCCATACCCTCAGCTTCTCATAAAGCCATGTCTATAGAAAACAAGGGAAAATTGTGAATTGTGAGAACACATGAGTCAAAACAAAAAGAGTGATGAGCGAAAAGATAACTTGGCAATAAACAAGTAAAGAGCGAACCTGTAGTAACAAAGGATTGCCTGAGAACTGGGCTATTGGATTACTCTTCACTGCATCGAGACCCATCAAGGTCTTTGCTAACACTAAACCAGCAAAACCTACATGGTTTCCAAATTGCTGGGTAAAGTCAAGCAGTATAGAATCAGCATGGCCAGAGGAAGGGCCCAGCAAATAGTAGTGGAGAATACAGACGCATAGCGCATGAAAGCATGACTTCTGTCGAGAAACTTGGCGATGAGCTTCGGCCATACCAAAGCGCTGAACAAGCTGTAAGGTTTCTAACCTTCCATTCACCATGAAAAACCTAACTTCGTGTTTCTGAACTTGGAGCAGAGCCTTCAAAAGGTTGCCTCAATTAAACAAAGGGTTAGGGTCAATGAGACCTTCTCTATCCGAATGACCCATGATAGCTACAAACTCCTCAATGGTAGGACACAATTCTTCTCTTCTGAATCGAAAGACATGAAGATTAGGGTCCCACAAGCTGGTGAATGCCCGAAAAAAAGCGAAATTCATAGGAATTTGGCGAAGAGAGAAGATGAAGTCCATACCAAAGGACTTAAAGTGTAGACAGTCGAGGCCGTTGAAGGAACCCAACCACTGATCAAGGACTGGTTGTGCCATATGCAAGCAACTGTTGCTGACAATGCTACCGAGTTCGTAGAACGCGTACTTATAGGCTAGGTCGAGTCCTAGTTTGAATTTGAATCAGATTCTAAATCCACATTAATCGAGTCGATCTCTCGGCCGGCACTTCGATATAACGGCCGTAGGATCGATTCCCCGGCCATGAAAATCAAGGTTGACTCAAAGTCAAAACCAGGTAGAAGAATCAATCCTTCGGTCGCCTAATCGATAGTTCGGCCGCCAGAACGACTGTTTTACAGAGAACTTCCACGGTTTTGCTCAGTTTGTCAAGATACAATTTTCATACTAAACAAAACGACACAAATATAGCATACACAATCACATATCAGAGCAAAGGATTTTGTTTCATATAACAAAAACTTTTTACATCACAAGGTGGATCATCCCACATTTCCAAAACAAACTATACATCAGTTTTCTGTCGGACTAACCTATGCAGGAAGAAAAACAGAAAAACAGAAAAGAAGGAGAAGAGGATGCCGAATCCTCTGGTGGTCCGAACACCAGAGACCAGCTACAAAAAAGAAGAGGACACCCCCGGGGCGACGTGTACCAAAGAAGCACTGCGGTGCAGAAGAAACAGCACATGGCCCAGAAAAATCATCATACTGCGTACGAGCGCCACCCTAGGAGTTCCGCATCACGGAAGCAAGCCCCCCATGCGAGGGTCCCTAATCAAGCATCAAGACAGGACCAAAAGCGTCGCGGTCTCCCTCCGCGGTCACCGACCGTACCCATGTGTCACCCATAGCCCGAACCCAACGGGAATGAAGAGGCGGAGAAGCCCTCGAAGGAACCTACAGTAGAAAAGGAGAACGGAGAAAAGAAGGGAGAGAAAGAGAGAAATGAAAACAAAACATCGAGGCCGTGGCCTTTTGAAGAGGACTAGAAACCAAGCAATTACGCGGCCAAGACTTTGATCCTTTGGCCGAGGTATCCATTATTCGGCCGCTGGATCAATCTCCTGGCCCCCTAATCAATCTCCCACAGCAGCATCGGATCTTGCTCAACACACTAATTCAAGCAATTATGAAGTTTTGGGTCCATGACCAACAAAACCAATGATTGAATCAGCCTTGGGGGCATTCCAGAGCAAATGCGACGTGATCAGAACTAGCCTTGGGGGCATGCCCGAGCATGAAAAACGTCAAAACCTACATAGTAGCAAGCTCACCAGATGCTGGTCACTTGACCAACTATAAACCCCAAGCTCCGGCTCTATGCCCATGTTCACTATCACTCAGCGGCCCTGTGCCCAAGTTGCTCACCATCTCCATGATCATTCAACAGCTCAAGCTCTATGCTTTGATGCCCAACCACTGCGTACTGGATGCTCAAAGCTTGTACTTTGAATGCTCGGATTCTACCCTCCGAATGCTTGAGCTCTACGCTTTGAATGCTCAAGTCCAGAACTTGAAAGAAGCTCTACACTTAAATCAAATGCACATGCACGGGCCCGTGCGTATTGCATCATCACTATCACATTGAGTCTACATCAATTACATCACCATCATCATAGCTATTCACATCTAACCACCATCATCATCATACACATATTCTGCATATCTCTTACTCATGAAACAGGTCAATCCTGCAATCAACTGGCTCCACGCCTCGGTTTTATTGATCGGTCCAGCGCCTCGATCCTTTGGCTCTACGCCAAAATTTCTGATGGGAAAGCTTCGTGCATAAACCATCAAAATGCAACCGGCTCTACGCCTCGGTTCAAATCACGTCAAGCTCTAAGCTCCGACTCCTCAGGCTCTCGCCTCATGACTGCAACCGGCTCTACGCCTCGGTTCCATCGCCTTGAGCTTCAATTCCCCAGGCTCTCGCCTCATGATTGCAACCGGCTCCGCGCCTTGGTTCCCTCATCTCAACGCTCCGTGCTTCAATTACTGGCCTTGCGCCCCCCATATCTCAAAATCGGCATCCGATTCATCCCCAGCAGATGGCTTGGATTCCACCCCATTACATCAATTCCTTCCAGCTCATTTGAAAGGATAGGATACTCTACTGAGCTCCCCTCAGTTAAAGTAAGGATGATCAAGAAAAGCAAACGACTCACCTGCCGTGTATTGATCTACCCCAAAATACTAAGGACGCTCTTCGTAAAAATTCCCCCGGCAGCCTTGCTCTCCTTCAACTATCTTCCGCCAAAATCTTGGCTCAGCCTAGGTACGTCACACTATGGCTTTTTAAGCCCGATGGTACGTCTTCTGTTTCTAACCCTCCAAACTTTTTATTTTTCTTTATTGCCCCTTCCGAACTACGGTTGGTTTGAATTTCCCCTGTGGAATACGTAGGCAGCCTCCCGGCCTGACCATAACTAAAACCTTTTTCAAAACACCTTGGAATAGTGGTTGGACCAAATTGAGTTGCTTTTACAGCTTTGACTATTACTTAAACTCTCGCGATCCGTCTAAGTTCAGTCAAAGAGGGGCATCTGTAGACACCCCAATTTGGCCTAACGATTATTTCAAGTCCCACCTTGGGAACCATCCCGATGATGATATGGATACAGTGATTGCTGATTGACTTCTCGTGAACCTTAGGACTTTCGGTAAGAACTTTTAGCCACTTAGAGGACCCAATCCAGAGCCAAATAGCCTTTCAGACAGAAATACAGTATCCAAGGAGAATCCATCTGTCAGCCGTGACATTGATCACACGTCCTCAACATCATTCTTTCACCCGTGAAACATGTTGCTTGAAAATCTCCCTAAGAGATTGATCCTTTAGCCGCCGGGTCTATCCTTCGGTCGCTCAATCATTTCCTTGGCCGCTAGATCCTTCCACCGGCCTCTAGATCGTCTATTTTCCAGATACTGGAATGTTCTGTCGATCGTTTGATCCATTCACCAAAACCCTGGCAGCCTTTTACCAATGTGTTCGGGCCACGTAGCAGAGAACGTTTAGAGGTCTTTGACCCCTAGAATTCCTTTTTGATTCATGCCATTTGATTGGCCGAAGTGAGTCATCAATTGCCTATATAAAGGGATCTTTGGGTTCTGAAATTGAGGACAGAATACACTCTCTCAAGCCACTATAGACACCCCAATTTGGCCTTACGATTCAAGTCCCACCTTGGGGACCATCCCAATTTAGAGCCAAATAGCCTTCCAGACAGAAATACAGCATCCTAGAAAAATACATTTATCAGCCGTAAGATCGATTCCTCGGCCACTAGATCCATTCCTCGGCCGCTAAATCCATTCTTCAGCCGTAAGATCCATTCCTCGGCCACCAGATCCATTCCTCAGCCGCGAGATCCATTTTTCGGCCCCAGATCCATTCCTCGGTATCCATTCCTCGGCCGCCAGATCGTCTATTTTCCAGATTCTGGAACATTTTGTCAATCGTTTGATCCATTCACAAAACCCTAGCAGCCAAATCCCGATGCGTTCGGGCTACGTTAGAGGATTGCCATGAGGAGTTTGTATTGCCTTATAATTCCAATTCAATCGTGTGTTTTGATTGGTTGAGATGTGTCACCAATTGCCTATATAAAGGAGCTTTTGGGTTCCTTTACATTCAATTCCTCCATCTCATACCTCCAAGCTCTACAGAAATCATCTCCCATATCCTCTCTCTAAAAGCCCTAAACCTTTGTGAGCAGCCGCATTCTAAGCGATCAAACCCCAAAGTACAAACCCTAACCCTAGGGTTTTCGAGAAGCAAATAAGTCAATCATCCCTAATCCGAAGCAATCAAGCAACTGAGGGATCGAGGTGGTGAGGCCCAGGGGCCTATGGTTTGATGTCTTTCATGTTTCTATATTGCAATCGTAATATTTTAATTATCTGTTAAGTATTTGTTCTGGTGTGAGGAAGAACATCGGTTGGAGGATCAATCCTTCGGCCGATACATCGACCCAATAGGATTCCTCGGCCGTGAAATACATTCACCGGTCGAGGGATCTATTTTCCTGGAACAGTTTATCTTTTCCACTTATTTTTATGCATGCTTCAATTATTGTCTTGGCTCACCTTATCAACTGTTAAAGGTTAAATAACCAGATTATCTGTTTAGAATTAAATAAAGCAAATACTAATCATATGTCAAACGATTATGGGCTAGTTTCATGACTGGGCAAAGAGGGGTGCCTAACACCTTCCCCTTATTGTACTTTTGGCTCCCGTACCTAGAATCTCTATCTCTTTTCCTAGTTTTTATAAACTAGGTGGCGATTCTATTTTGATGATAACCGTTATCGTGTGGCGATGTTCCTAGCAATGGGAATATCCACGATTCTGGTTTATGAAGTGGAAAGCAACCAAGCAATGATCAATCTGTATGGCGATGCCCCGTTTGGGAGGTGTCTACAGTTTTTGGCGACTCTGCTGGGGACTTGAGAGCCATAACCAGAAATTTCGACATAGAATTAATGTTTGCTTTATCTAATTCTTTTTCATATGCATCGAGCGGGCAACCACGTTGAGTTCACCTAATACCCCGGCATGTCACGGGCTATGTTAGGGGTTCCAGCAAACTCCATAGTCACATGTACCAAGTGGTATATCAAAAAGGGGATCACCTGATTGCCGCCTATGATGGGCTGGCAAGAAGACTGGTGCCTTTTGACAATGGAGCACCCTTGAGACTACCCAAACCTTACGTGTGTTAGAAAGCCATAGAACCTATCAAAATAAGACAGGATCCCGCAGGTTAGGAATCTACTTGCATCTTTTTTTAGAATTTCTTCCTCACACATTGTATATGTTGTTGTAACTTCACCTTCTGTGCAGAAGGGTTGGGGCTTGAACTAAGAGCCCTAACTCTAAGTCTTTATAGTTGAGTGCGGAGGCATAGCATTGCCTGTAAGGTATGTTTTTGGTAAGTTGAAAGCACCACTGCTTACTTCCTACTCCTACTTTGCTTGAAGCACCACGAAGAATAGATTTCTAAAGCAACATCAAACAATGGCAGTAGCGTAAGCCGCCCACTGGAAATCAAATTGAGGTTGCTCTAGCAATCTCTGCTTTGAAAGGCCGAGAGAAAGGAGGAGTGCGAATTGGAAGAGTAGGTTATGGGTGATGGCATGCAAAATTGAGGATATTATCGATAGAAGTGGCAATACTCAAATGGATGATTCAACATGACAAGTTTGGGACTTTGATTCCTATTTTCAAATTGGCCTAGCAACCCATCTTTTAAAATTCAAAATTTTGAGCATGCTTACTGCAACGAGCCGGTAAGATTTATGAGTTTATGAATGTGCTAGCAGGTAGTTATGTGAATCCCAATTAGCTCAACCATATTTTGAGAAAGAGAAAGAAAAGGAAAAAACTTGTTGAATGAGTTTCTGATAGATCAACCCCGATGTGCTTTATGAGTTTTGAAAAATATTTGCTGAAAGAATAATCTGAAGCTAGCAGAAGATCATGGTAGCATTGTGTGGAGTAAAGGAATCTTCTCAAACCAAGAATTAAAAGAGAAAAACTTTCAGAACTTTTTAATGCCCGATGATAATTCTCAAATAACAAGTTTTCCTTAAAACTAAAAGTTGTGTAAGGTGGAACATACAAATAACCGCTAGCACAGCGGTGAACTCCGAGTCTACTCTCCATTGTAGTCATCCGCTCAGCTTTTTCGGTCTATCTTATAGTGTGAACTGACTTGGAAGTAGGGTCTTAAGTGTCATGCAATATTTGTAAGCAACGAGTTTTAAGAATCATCCATAACAAAAATTGCTAGCTGTCTATGGTATCTGATGCATGCACACAAATTGCTATGCATGACTCATCCATAATCTGTGAAAGTAACTATGCTGCTATGTATATCATTTTGTTTGCCTTTCTCTAACCATGCAGGGGACTGAACCAAAAGAGGAGTCCATCACCCTTATTTCTTCTCATAACACATTGCATGATCACGTGCCAACATCGAATATCATTTTGTTAAGCCCCCCAATCATGCTAGATTTGCATTTTAAGGGCAATAAGTGTGTTTGATGTGTGCATTGCATAGACACTTGATTTTGGACATCTCAACCTGAGCGTAACTAAGTTCTTGCTTTTCCTAAATTTTGGGTTTGGTCTTAGATGTGGCAGCAATGGCTGACAAGAAGATTGAAGCTCTAGCTGCTAAAGTTAATGTACTGGCTGAATCAGTGGCTGCCTTAGCCACCATTGTTCACAGTTTGCAAAGAAGTCCTCCACAAGCTCTACCTCCACCTCCCCCTACTAGATGGATGAAAAGGGCAGCTCAGAGAGAAACTTATCCCGCTAAGGACAACCAAATTGAAATGGTGGTGGATGATCTGCAGTAGCAATATGAGAAGCAACTTCTTCTCGATACCGTCGATCTAAACCAGGAATCTCTCAAAAAGAAAAATAGATGTAAGATTAACATAAGCAACAGTAATGTTGAACTGGTAGGATCTCATCTCAACCACAAGCAAAAGAGAAAATTTGTTTCTCTTGGAATGAACTTGGAAAAGGTGTTTAGCATCTTGGAAGCAAAAGGGGTATTGAAGCCGTTACAGCCAAAATTTCCTAACTTTATACAAAAAAGTGGAGGGTATTGCTAGTACCACCAAGTAAATGGTCACTCTATCAGAGAGTGCGGGGCTTTCAAGAACGCGATCCAAGACCTCATTGATCAAGAGAAGATTGATCCAACTGAGTTTGATCACCGGGTAGCAGCAGCAGCATCCAGGCCTGTCACGTCTTAGGCTATGAGTCAATATTTTGAGGAGTCTTATCTAGCTAGTTTTGGCTACTGCTTTGGTCCGTATCTGTTTCCTTTTTAAAAGGTCTATGTCTTGAGTTTATTTTGGGTTGTAAGTCCTGTAACAACCCTAATTTTTACTAAATAAAAATTTCGTTGTTAATTCGAAAAGTCTTTAATTCTTCTTGAGTGATTATTCAACTTGAGTTATTCTTAGTAATCCGTCATGATTAGATTCGTCTAATAAGATCATTTTCTAAAGACAAGTGAGTTTGACCTTTCTCCTAATTGTCAAACGCAAGCCTAGGTTATCTTTTCGCCTAGAAATCCTACTTAGCAAGTCTAGTTAGCTTCTAACCTAATCCTTGGAGATAATCTAATTTAATCATTTATCATCCTCGAACCATATGAACCTTTTGACCTTTTTGAAACCTTTGACCAAAAAGTCAACCGTTGACCTTTGTCCATTGGTCCATAGTTGTTAGTAGAATTATTATCCATTGGATAATAGGACTAGTACTAAGATATAATAGTTAATTCATTGTCTAGGGTCCCATGGGATTCCCTCCTTAAAGAATTAGAAGAAAATCTAGTATAATGTAGGATTCTAAGATTCCCTATGTACAAATACTATTTAATAAAGAGACATGTGTCAATTTGACTTAGTATAATATAAAATTTTGACTTGATATCAACCTAGATCATCTAGTATATGCCTAAATATTATAATATGACACTAGTACACCTACTCCTATATAATATAAAGATAGAATACATATGCCAAATCTATTTGTTTAATAGGTAAATCCTTAGTCTTTCAAAATCCCCTTAGTTTATTAGAACCTTGTACTTCAATATCTTATTAGGTAGATATGTACTTATTAATATACATAAGTAGTACAAGAGAGAGAGAGGGAGAGAGAGAGAATGCCGAGAGAAGAGAGAGAGAAGAGGCCGAGAGGGAGAGAGATAGGAGAGAGAGAGATAGTGATGTAATGTACTCTTGTCCTTTCTCTACCAAATCTAAGTTATATTTAAACCTATGTACATGTACTAATGAAAGATGAGAGATATGAAGGACATGAGGTGGACTAAAAGTACTAGACTTCCCTTACCAAATCTCTTACAAACCGTACACCTTAAATCTTACTCTTTCACATAGTCAACCACCAACCCTTGTCCTTACAAGCTTAGGTGTCCAAAGTACCAGAGAGAGAGAGAGAGAGAGAGAGAGAGGGAGATAGAGAGAGAGAATTTGGGAGAGGGAGAGAGAGAGAGAGGCCGAGAGAGATAGAGAGATAGAGAGAGAGAAAGATATGGTTGTACCTTTCTTGATCTTTCATCCACCAAACCCTAGTTATATATATATATATATATATATAGGTACATGTACTTGTGAAAGAAGAAGATAGGATGACATAAGATAGATTTGAGGTACTAGATTGCCTTACAAGATTTTCCACCAAATCCTTACTCTTTCTTAGACCTTTGTCCTTCCTTAATTGTTTATGTATGTACCTTGTACCAAAGGGGAAAGAGAGAGAGTAAGAGAGAGAGGGAGAAAGAGAGAGAAAGAGGCCGAGAGAGATGGGAGAGAGAGAGAGAGAGAGAGAGATGGCCAGTTGAGAGGAGAGAGGGGGAGTGATGTGTGTGCAAGTGTACCTCACCATATCTAGTCAAACTAGTTTAGATCACTTCCTACGTCATCAATGTACTACACAATCTAGGGTTTTCTACTCTTTCACTCCAAAGGACAACCAAATCTATTATCTTACTCTTTCAAAGGACTAGATTAGACTAAAATCCCATAGAATAACATTAACCTTGTCCTAGTTTGGAAGAAGAAGATCTAGGGTGATGACATAAGCTTGAAATGACTAGATTTTGATCAAAATCCATTGGATAATGGGGAGAGAGAGGGCCGGCCAAAAGGGAGAGGGAGAGCCATCCAATTGCCTATAAATAGCACCAACACTTCTCATTTAACTCACACCTTTCCAACCTCCAACTTCTCTCTCTAGAAAGCTTAGTGTTCTTGTTGTTCTTTGCTTGTTCTTGAAGTTCTTCATAAGTTCTTCAAGAAACTCATCCTAAGCCGCCACTAAACCGCCACTCGACCACCCTTTCGATCCAAAAGCTTTAGTAGTATTAGTCACGATTTAGTTTCGAGAGAAACCATTCTCTTTCGAAGCTAACGGAAGCCATACCTAGACGTTACTCCGTCCAACCGTCGACGTACTTTCCGTAGTCATCTCTACCGCCAAGAAGAACGGTAGATATTCTATATCTACTCCTCCCTATGTATACATAGACTTTTCCTATGACCTATAACTCTAAGTATATGCGTAGAACGATCGTATCTTAGAATTTCAATAAACATATGTTGTTTTGAAATTTGAAAAGGAAGCATGAGTTTTGAAAGATAACGTTCGTAGATTAGCTTTAAGTATCCGTATTTTGATCTTAGAATGAATATAAGTATGACTATGTGATTACTTGACTACTTGTTGTTGATAAAGCATAAGTGGTTTACCACTCCAAAGGTGCCCGTCCATGTGGCACTATGCTTTGTCTTGTATGATTAAATGTTGAGCATGATGATGTGATTAAGTGAGCATGCTATTTAATATAGAGTTGGTTGATCTTGCTAGTTTAGTTTCAAGATTACTATGATTACATGAAAGTCTTACCGCGGAGTCTATGCATGAGAACGAGACACGTAAACCGAGAAAGTTAGAAACATGAAACCTAGGGTGTGTTTAAAGGCATGGCCTTGGTAAAATATTTTTGAAACTACATAATGACCATTGTGGGAGTCATTATGTGAGTAGTGTGTGTGTGTGTGTGCCAATGGGAACCCGGGACGGCGGAACCATTGTGAGGATACTCGGGAGACCGGAACGGCGGAACCGAGGTTGGGTGTGTGGCTTGGTTATCCGCGGTACGGAGCCAATGCTAACGTGTGCCAATGGGAACCCGGGACAGCGGAACCATTGTGAGGATACTCGAGAACCCGGAACGGCGGAATCGAGGTTGGGTGTGTTTAAAAACAGATTTTTCAAAAATGATTTTGGAAAGTGTTAATAAAGTGGAAAATCGATGACACGGTCTACGATGAGTCGCGTAGGAGAAACACGAAAAGACATGACACCAACGCTAGAAAAATAGTGAATGTGAATATGAAATTGCTAAACCATATTGTTGAATGAGCATGTGTAATTGTTTATGTGCTGCTTGTTGTAAGTTAAGGGTTAGTGGGTATGGTTTATTCTATTGAGCTTTATAAGCTCACGGTGTTACCTTTGGTGACCCTGACATATTATATTGGTGGCGACGCCGGTATAATTGTAGACACCCCAATTTGGCCTAACGATTATTTCAAGTCCCACCTTGGGACCATCCCGATGATGAAATGGATACAATGATTGCTGATTGCTTCCTTGAGGACCTTAGGACTTTCGGTAAGAACTTTGAGCCACTTAGAGGACCCAATTCAAAGCCATACAGCCTTTCAGACAGAAATACAGAAGCCTAGGAGAATCCATCTGACGGCCGTAACATCGATCTAACGGCCACAACATCAATCCCTCACCCGAGCAACCTGTTGCCAGCAAAATCTCCCTGGGAGATCAATTCCTCGGCCGCAAGATCTATCCTTCGGCCGAGACATCAATTCCACGGCCGCGACATCCTTTACTCGGCCGCCAGATCGACCTTTTTCCAGACTCTGGAACGTTCTGTTAGACGTTTGGTTTGATCCAACTACACTACCTTCCCGATGCGTTCGGGCTACGCTCAGAGATTACGACGTAGAGTTAGAGATGCATTGCAATTGCAATTGCCATCTCGTGATTTGATTGGCCGGAGTGAGTCATCCCTATGCCTATATAAAGGGCCTTTGGACTCCGAAAATAAACACAGAAATTGATATACCTTCACACTCAATCAAGCCACAAAACTCTGTCAAAATACTCCCTCAATCCCATACTTCAAAAGCCTTAACCTCCCGAAGGCAGCCGTCAATCCGGCGATCAAACCCCGAAGTTCAAACCCTAGCCCTAGGGTTCTCAATCAAGTGATCAATCAATCACGCCCAATCCAAAGCAATCAAGCAACTGAGGGATCAAGGTGGTGAGGCCCAACGGCCTCTGGTTTGTCTTAACTTACTGTATTCTTAACTAACCATAGCATTTTGATTATCCATTAAACTTTCTGTCTGGTGTGAGGAAGAACACCGACCGGGGCTTCGATCCCTCGGCCGGTACATCGAACCAAGAGGATCCCTCAGCCGTGACATCCATTCACCGGCCGCGGGATCCATCTCCCTGGGACAGTTTTGTTGCTTCTCTGCTTTCTGAATGCATGCTTCAATTATCGCACTGGCTCACTTTGTTTACTGTTTAAAGGAATAAATAAACAGACTATGTGTTAGAATTAAACAAAGCATCTATATGTCTTATGTTGAACGATTATGGGCCAGTCTCACGACTGGGCAAAGAGGGGTGCCTAACACCTTCCCCTTATTGTACTTTTGGCTCCCGTATCCAGAATCTCTATCTGTTTTCCCAGTTTTAATAAACTGGGTGGCGACTCTATTTTCATGATAACCGTTATCATGTGGCGATGTTCCTAGCCATGGGAATGTCCATGATATTGGTTTATGAAGTGGAACCAAACAAGCGTGATCAATCTGTATGGCGATGCCCCGTTTGGGAGGTGTCTACAGTTTTTGGCGACTCTGCTGGGGACGTGAGAGCCATAACCAAAAAGTTCAACATAAGACTAATACGTGCCTTGTTTAATTCATCTATCATATGCATCGAGCGGGCAACCCGTTGAGTTCACCTGATATCCCGGCATGACACGGGCTATGTTGGGGGTTCCAGCAAACTCCACAGTCACTCGTACCTAGTGGTATATCAAAAAGGAAATCACCCAATCGCCGCCTATGATGGGCTGGTGACAGGATTGGTGCCCTTTGACAACGGAGCATCCTGAAACTACCAAAAACCTTGCATGCTTTAGAAAGCCATAGAACTTATCAAACTAAGACAGGAACCTACAGGCTAGGAACCTACTTGCATTCTACTTGCAAAAGTTCTTCCTCACACCTTGTACCATCTGTTGTTGTAATTAACTCTTTCTGTGCAGAAGGGTTGGGATTTTCAGCCCAAATCCTAACCCTACACGGGCCGAATACTGACTTCCAGGTATTCTATTTTTCAAGCAGGCACAATAGGTAAATCAAAGAAGCAACCACAGCCAACTTTGTACTCTTACAACACCCGAAGCTACGCCAAACAAAGGTCTCGGCAACCCTCCCGTCTATCATCCTCATCTGACAAGACACCCTCACCACAACAATTCCGACCGCTTTCAGAAACTTCCCGGTCATCCCCTCAACGGACCCCGTCATTCACTAAATCTCAAGCTTCGTCAAGCAACCCTTCTACCTTCATGGCAGACAACGACGCCACTATTGCCGACCTCCAAGGTCAAATCGCTGCACTACTAGCAGAAAAGGCAGCTAGAGATGCTGAAGATGAGGAAAAATCAATGGAAGACGAGAATCCCCATAAAATGATATTGGCAGAAAGTCCTGAGTTGACTAAACAAGTCAAGGAAATCAAACAAGCCTTGGCTCGTTCGCAAGGGGATCAAATTCTGGATTTCGAGGGACTTTGCCTCTTCCCAGAATCCAAGCTGCCTGAGAGTTTCAAGATGCCCAACATCGAGAAGTTCAATGGAACTGGCAATCCTACCAGTCATGTTCGCCATGTTATCAACACCCTGAAGCCGATGGGCTTGAACGACGAGCTCATCGCCCAGTTGTTCCAGCGAACCCTCACCGGAAGTGCTCTCGACTGGTTCCTTACTTTGGAGTTTGTACATTATCAAACTTGGCCAGAAATTGCCAATGCTTTCGTCAAACAATATGCATACAACGTCCAAATTGAACTAACAACTCGAGACTTGGAAATGACCAAACAGGATTCCAATGAGGACTTTGCTACCTTTGTGGCAAGATGGAGGGAAAAGGCCGCCAAGATGAAGAACCGTCCCTCCGAGGAAGACCAAGTGAGGATAGTTGTCAAAAATTTGCAACCCAAATATCTCAGGCATATTTACACACAGGCTATCACCGATTTCAAACGCTTGCATGCCACTGGGTTGCAAATTGAAGATGGAATTAAGCTAGGACTCATTGGGAAAGAAGAGGCCACTCCTCCACCTAAGAAAACCTTCTCTAGCCATACGTCTCATGCCTCCGTAAATGCCCTTGGCTCCTTGTCTCAAGACCCTTTCCAAACTAGCCCATCCCGAAGCTCAAATCGACCTCGTCGCAACTTTGATCCTCTCTACATGACCTTATCCCAAGCCTTGACCATCCTTAGCCGTCAAGGGCATCTTAAACCTCTAAACAAGCCACTTCCTCCGCCGCCTTACGGAGTTATGTTCGATCATGGGGGACTCGTAGGACTGAGCCAAGTGACCCACTCTTCTCAATTGCTTTGACCGGAAGGTACCGCAGATGGCTAAGGAGAGATGTGGAAGCAAGGATGGGTTGACTACTTACTTTGCCGTTCTTTGAAATAAAGAGTGTATTTTAAATGCGTGCTTTCCGTTTTCATGCTCAGCTTGTAATAAAGAAATAATCTGAATAAAATCGACTGATTAAGGGTTTCCCCCTTTCGGTTCTTTGACTGCATGCGCCTTTTAGAAAACATTCTGATTTGTCAATTTGGATTTTGATTTTTGAGATTTAGGACCGAACCTCAGTGTGAGATTGCCTACGTATCCCTCGAGAAAGGGAATCAGGCCCATACGTAGTTCGGGCTAGGGTTCACTCGGGTATTAACACTCTCCTTTTGCGCTCTAAATTTTGCCTAGCACCGCCCTTTCGGGTTTTCGGCCTAGCGAGCTCTTTTTCGACTTTTTGCCTTAACTTTTGCCTAAGCCGCCCTTTCGGGTTTTCGACCTAGCAGGCTTGCTCTAATTTTTGCCTGGGACCGCCCGCCCTTGCGGTTTTCGGCCCAGCGAGCTCTCTCAAGGGTAATACCGCTTAAGTTGATCCAAATTGACAAGATTTGAGAATTCGTTGCCGTCGAGGTCGATGATTGAAGCCGCTCCTCTGGAGAGAATGGTCTTGATGATGTAGGGCCCTGCCCACTTAGGTCGAAACTTCCCTCGTAAATCGAAAACTGGCGCACGGATTTCCTTTACTACCATGTCCCCTTCCTGCAGGTCCCTCGACTTTACTTTCTTGTTGAATGCTCGGGCGATCCTTTGCTGATAACCCTGAATGTGGTACAATGCTCGCAGCCTCCTCTCGTCGAATAGCATGAGTTCCTCAAACCTTCCACTGATCCATTCGGCCTCATCCACTCCGCACTCAGCCATGACCCTCAACGATGGAACTTCTAGCTCGATAGGGAGAACAACTTCCATACCGTACACCAAAGAATAGGGTGTTGCCCCTGTCGGTGTGCAGATAGATGTCTGGTATCCCCACAAAGCTAGTGGCAATTGTTCGTGCCAATTCCTAGCCAACTAAGTAGTCCTTACGAGGATCGTCTTGATGGTCTTGTTCGCTGCTTCGACTGCCCCGTTCGTTTGTGGCCGATAAGTGGTCGAATGATGCACTTGAATCTTAAATTCGTCAAAGAGTTCCAAAACTTTTCCCTTGAAGTGAACACCATTATCAAATACGAAGGCTTGAGGGACCCCATACTGATAAATTATGTTTTGCCTGATAAAGTGAGCCACTTGAACTGCCGTCAAAGTTTTGTACGAAGCTGCTTCGACCCATTTGGTGAAGTAATCGACCGCTACCAAGATGAACCTGTGACCGTTTGAAGCCGCGGGTGTGATTTTTCCGGTAACATCAATGCCCAGGCGGAGAATGGCCATGGTGTTGCCATCGAGTGTAACTCCGAGGGCGGGACATGGATAAGATTGGCGTGAGTCTGGCACTTATGACACCGGCACACATACTCGATGCAACCTGTCTCTATGGTTGACCAATAGTATCCCAGCCTCAAAAGTTTCTTAGCTAGCATCATTCCATTCATGTGGGGTCCACAAATACCTTCATGAACTTCTTCCATTACCGCTTTTGACTCGTCACCGTGAATACACAACTTGTGAACCCCGCACGGAGATCGTCGGTACAATTGCCCACCACAGATAATGTATGGAGACGTGAGCCGCTGTAAGGCGATCCGATCCTTCTTAGTTGAATCTGCAGGGAACTCCCCTTTTTCGACAAAATTCCAAATATCGTGGAACCAAGGGAGCCCGTTGTCTGGCTCGTCAATGTTCATGACATAGTCGTACACGTGCTTTCCCCTCTGCTCAATCATGACAGGCCTCAGCTTTACCCCGACTAGAAGTTCCAGCATGGATGCTAAAGTAGCGAGTGCGTCGGCAAAGCGATTCTTCATCCTTGGGACATGTGTGAAGGTCACCTTTTGAAAATTCGAGATAAGCTCGTCGAGCTACTGATGATACGGCTTCATCTTTTCGTCCTTAACTCTCCATTCCCCGTTTGCTTGTGACACAACCAAATTTGAATCTCCCACGACCTCTAATACCTTGACTCCAATCTCTAGTGCGGCTTCCATTCCCACAATGCATGCTTCGTACTCCGCTTCGTTGTTCGTAACTTCGAAGTTTAACTTGAAAGCGAGAGGGATATGTGACCCCTCAGATGAGACCAGCAGTATGCCAATCCCAAAGCCCTTCTGATTAGCGGCTCCATCGAAGTACAACGTCCACGTTTCATCGACTGCTGTCATTACGTCTTCATCGGGAAATTGAAATTATGTGTGCTCCGGACCCTCAATCGGATGATCTGCTAAGAATTCCGCAACGGCCCTGCCCTTCACTGACTTTCGGGTGACATACTTGATTTCGAACTCTGACAATAAGAGCAACCAACATGCTAACTTACCGGTAAGTGCTGGCTTCTCGAATAGATATTTGAGGGGATCCATCCGAGAGATCAGTATCACCGAGTAAGACATCATGTAGTGTCTCAACTTCTTTGTAGCCCATACAAGCGCCCAGCACGTCTTTTCTAACGGAGTGTACCGCTCTTCACTTCCCACCATCTTTTTTCTCAAGTAGTAAATTGCCCTTTCAACCCCATCTTCTCCCTCTTGTGCCAGCATGCACCCCATTTAGGAGGGTGTGACGGACAAGTATAGGATCAAAGGTTTTCCCGGAATGGGCGGCATCAAGATTGGAGGATTCTGGAGGTAAGTTCGTACTGCTTCGAAGGCCTTCTGACACTTGTCGCTCCATTCGAACTTCACATCTTTCTTGAGTAATCGAAATAATGGTTCACAAGTCAAGGTTAACTTTGCAATGAACCGGCTAATGAATTGAATTTTACGCAAGAAGCTTCGAACATCTTTTTCGGACTGGGGTGGCTCCATCTCGAGAATGGCTTTGATCTTAAAAGGATCCACCTCAATCCCCCTGGTCGTAATCATGAATCCAAGCATCTTTCCAGCCGTGACTCCGAACGTGCACTTCTGCGGGTTGAGACGCATCCTGTACTTCTGAATTCTCTCCAAGAACTTTCTCAATGCTGGGAGATGATCCTTCCGTTCCTTTCCCTTTACTATCATACCATCGACATATACCTCGACCTCCTTATGAATCATGTCATGCAGTAGCGTCGTAGCACCCCTTTGGTACGTAGGACCGGCATTTTTTAACCCAAACGGCATAACCCGATAACAGTATGTTCCCCACTCGGTGATGAATGTAGTATTTTCTCTGTCTTCCGGAGCCAAGAGAATCTGGTTGTACCCAGAGAAACCGTCCATGAAGGATAGTAAAGCATGCCCTGCAGTGTTATCAACAAGTATATCTATATGCGGCAATGGAAAATTATCCTTAGGGCTCGCTTTGTTCAGATCTCTAAAATCGACACACACTCTGATCTTTCCATCCTTTTTAGGGACGGGCACGATGTTTGCAACCCAAGTGGGGTACTTAGTTACTATTAGAAAACCTGCGTCGATTTGCTTTGTGAGTTCCTCTTTTATCTTTAATACCCAATCGGGCCACATCTTTCTCAGTTTCTGTTTAACGGGTTTTGCATCGGGATAGAGAGGGATCCTATGCTCGACGATATCTGGGTCGATTCCGGGCATATCCGCATGGGACCAAGCAAAAACTTCTTTGAATTCTTTTAATAAATCGGTGAGCTCTTGAAGCTCACTGGGAGACAGCCCAGAACGGACCTGAACCAATCGAGGGTTCTCCTCATCACCCAAATTTATCGAGATTATTTCTTCCTTTAGAGGCTGAGCATGCCTTTCATTTTCACGCTTGATGAGGGAACGGATTTCCTTGGGGATGTCCCCATCGAAATCTATTCCTTCATCGTTGGGATCCAAACAATTTATTTCAAAATCCGGCAAGTAAGCAAAGGCATCATTCATTTCATTGATAGGCTCCTCGGAAGGAGGGAATACAGCAGTGGATTCAAATTCAAAGTAGAAGCTACGGTGGGGAGGGCCAATAGGCACGAACTCCGACTCAGCGCTAGACGAGGAGTCAG
The DNA here is from genome assembly GCA_018127125.1 of Rhododendron griersonianum. NCBI lineage: Eukaryota > Viridiplantae > Streptophyta > Magnoliopsida > Ericales > Ericaceae > Rhododendron > Rhododendron griersonianum. The sequence goes on along the minus strand of CM030798.1, from coordinate 7,339,066 downwards.
TATCAGACTCAGACTCGGACTCGGTGCAAGTGTTGTGAGTGCGCTTTACAAGTGGAATGAAAGTGCAGTTTTCATAAGTGCCTACAGCTTCCAGAATGAGCTTAGAAGGGTCTTCCATCTCTTCTTCTTCTCCCAGCATGAGCACAACAGCATCCTCTATCATACCCTCCAATTCCTCGTCCCCGAACAGAGATTGGAGACTACCCAACCCAAAAGCTTCGAGCCAATCCAGTGCCTCAGACAGTTCTTCCATCTTCGTTACCTCTTCATCACTACCCCAGGTGTCATTGGCAAAGATTTCAAACCCAGGATACTTCACCTTTGTCTCAACATCACAAAAGGCTCGGCCTCTACTTGATACGGTGCTTCCTTCTCCTTCAGCTTCATTTTGACTGCATGAGCCCGGGCGCGGTTGCACCACCTTTTTGCCGGATCACTCTTCTTGAGCTCGTAACCCAGGCCAAAGCATTCATTGCTCCCAGGGAAATGAGGGAACTCGGAGACTCCTTGCCCATAGAGTCCCAAGCCCATGCCTGGCAGGTAATTCATTCGCTTCATGATTTCTAATGCCGCAGAGCTCACCAAGAAACCATCCTTAGCCCGGATGGTGCAAACCTTCGAGGTTATGACAGCAAACCCCCCCATGGCTATGTCTTCTTCTCCGTGCATGATTTCCAGCAGTGGGGAGTTATCCTCGGAGTGAGGATGGATACCAGAGTCCCCGTGAATGATAAGAGTCCCAGAATCCAATCCCAGGATGAGCTTTTGGTGCAGCGTGGATGGTACTCCCATGACATCAAAACGGTGCAGCCACGGCCTCCCTAGCAGGAGGTTGAATGAGGCAGGGATCTCTAGAACATAGAATTCCACGGTGGTCTTGAACTTTCCAGTTGCCAGCTCCAAATTGACCGTTCCTAGGACATCACGACGTGTATTATCATAAGCGCGGACACCCAGAGTGGATGGTGCAAAGTCCTTGTTTTTGAGGCCCAGAGAGTAAGCAGTGCAGAGAGGGCGACATTGATGGCCAAACCATTGTCTATGAGTATCGCGGGGACCCATTTTCCCAGGCATTTCATGGTCACATGGAGGGGCTTATTGTGATCAGCTCCCTCAGGCGCGAGATCTTTCTCGGTGAAGGACAAGGTGTGTTGGGTGAGGTTTGGGGTTATGAGGGCGATTAGGGCTTTTGGGGCTATGTCGGAAGGGACTTCGAATTTGGAGAAGCCTCCGGCAGTGCTCGCGGGATGCTGCCAACACTCCCCACATGGACATGCGGACAGGGGTTTCATGGAGTTGTTGGATGATGGGGTCTGTGCTAGCCATTGGGTTTTGCTGCTGAGAGGCACTGGGGTTCGAGTTGACAAATGGGTTAAGGTTGATGGATGGGTTAGGTTGGACTGGAGGGTTAGTGGAGTTTGAGGGGTTATTTTGTGGAGCAGGTGGGATAGGGGTGTTTGGATTTGCAGAGTTGACAGGGTTTGCAGAAATGCCAGGGTTGTTCTGCTGTGGTGGAGGTGCTCGGGATGAGCTTCCTTGCTGGAGGTTGGTGGGCTGGTATACCCTTCCACTCCTGGTAAGATTACTAATTGTCTTGGGGGTGGGCTCCCACCAAGAATCTTCCCAGAAGTTGGAGAGATCAGTATCAGCCTTGCGCTTTCCTTTGTCAAGCTTCATTTTCTCAAGACTTTCATTGAGAATTTCCATTTCTAGAGCATTCCACATGTTCTCCTCTTCCAGCGAATTCTAAAAGATGACGTTGTTGTTGTTGTTGACTTGTAGAGACCTTTCATCTATCATATCCTTGTTGACAGTTAATTCTTCACCATCGACCCATACGTTCACCAATTCAGACTTACCCCAGAGGTCTTCAGGATCTAGCACACAGATGTTGGGTTCATCGGGAATCTCTACTATCGGTTGAGGGAAAAACTCATCAATAATGTACTCCTGTGGACAGAAGATATGATCCATCACACGGTCAAGGACATCAGAGTTTCCGGTGAGATTGACAATGGTTGTGGCAGAGAGTCCCGGGAACATGCGAGGGTTCATTAAGTCCATTTCTTGCTCTACTTCCTCCTCTCGAAAGAGGCATGCCAAAGATGTCTCGTCCAATGGGTCAGAATCGTCCATCCAATGCCATTCAATGGACTCGGGCTCCCACTCCCACTTGTCTTCATCGTCGACTGGTTCAGGTTCCACGAACAGAGCAAATAGAGAATACCCGTCCAACGGGTCGGCCATCATCTCTTCCCAATTCCGTCTCCAATCACCTTGTTCCAACTCCTCTACTTGGTGAGAGTCGAGTGCGACAGGCCACACTCCAGTGATAAGAGTCCGGTTTTCCACTGCGAAGAAGTCACTTGCCAGATCCTCCCATCTCCTTTGAGGTAGGGGAGTAGGGGTGAGTGGCTTGAGCACGCCACTTTCGACCAACTTCTCGAGCACCGCGGAGAGAGGTGCTGAGAATTGAGCGAAAGTGCGAGGTTGCGTACGAGGTTGACTGGTTTGGGTTACAATCTGGTTGACAAGCTCGGCTTGGGTTGTGTTCAAGGAGGTATTGGGAAGGTTGGTGTAGCCGGAGTTGCCGAATAGGGCGTTGCTGTTACCAGAGTAAACCTTCTTAGGCTTGGGGGCAGGTTCGGGCTTGTCGAGGATTCCCAGCTGTACTGCTTCTTCGACGGCTAAGCCTGTATCGAAGAATGTTTTGAAGTCTGAGCACGCCTGCGCCATAACCATGTGCCTCGCAAGATTTGGCTGAAGGTTCCGGACGATCATCCGGATCTGGTCCCTGTCGGTCGGTCTGTCCTTCATCTGCGCTGCCTTCGCTCTCCACCTTTTCACGAAATCCGCAAAGGATTCTTTGGCTTCCATCTTTGAAGACTCCAGTTCACGGGTGGTGACTTCAAGCTGGATGTTATAATCATATTGCGCTATAAAAGCCGCACATATGTCCTCCCAAGATCGTTTCTTCCTTTCATCCAGCGAAGTGAACCAGTGCAGAGCATGACCTACCAAGGTCTGTGAGAACATCTGAGCCATGGCATCCTTCTCTACTCCCCACATGGAAAGTGCTCCTATATACCCAGTCAAATGCGCCTTCGGGTCCCCAGTTCCATCGAATTTCGCGAAATCTATGGGTCTGAACTTCTCTGGGAGCTTTGCATTGGAAAATAAGCAAAGCTTGTTGATGTCAAAGCCCGTCGATGCGATCTTCTCATTCCTTGCTACGGACTGCTCTAATTGGGTAATCTTTGCCAATACAACTGCCATTTCAGGGTTCCGCGGGGTTTCCATCTCGAGGACCAGTTGCTCCGGGTTTGGATTCGGATTAGGGTTAGGGTTTGGGTTTGGATTTGGGATTGGATTCGGATTCGGATTCGGATTTGGATTTGGATTTGGATTTGGATTTGGATTTGGAGGTGGAAGCCGTCGTGCAACTCCGGTAATCATCAGCATGAGTTGGAAGATTTGGTTGTCGGTGCATTCGCCCAATCGTTGGATAGCTTGCCTGATCTGCCCCAATTCTCCATTCGGGTTCTCTGGGTGTTGTTCCAGGTTTGGATTCGGATTAGGGATCGGATTAGGATTAGGATTTGGATTGCCTCCGTTAGGGTTTGGGTTGCCTCCGTTAGGGTTCGGATTGCCTCCGTTTGGGTCGAGGTTTGGATTGAGGTTTGGGTTGAGGTTCCCGACTAGTAGATCCATCTCCACCCGAGAGTCTGATACACCGATAGGATCTGCTTGAAGTTGAAGTCGTTCCAATCTCTGCCCCAGGGGTCTGGTCCAGGAGGGTATGATATTCTTCTTCTTTGGCTCAATTGCTCAGAACTGACAGCAAAGCAAAAACCGTGCTCAGACGCGGTCCCTGTTCACATTTTTATGAAATTTGTGCATAGTTTTTAGAAAATGCGTGCATCATCGTCGCCGTCATTGACTCTGATTTTTCAAAAACGATTGAGTATCCTTTGCGGAAGGTTGTCTTGATCCTCGGATTTTTGGGGTGTATCCTCGTTTAAGAACCAATGCTTCCCAAAGGATGCTAAAATAAGCTAAGTATTTGGCTAACATTCCATCGACAACTCGACCATTGGCTTGGAATGACTTGGGGCGGACGACGTGATACGATAACCGAAGCGGCGTAAGCAGTGCGTTTGCTTTTAGCCTGGGTGGTGTTGGCATCACGGTGTTTTACTTCCTTGTCATTCCTTCCGTTGGTTAATTCCCCAATTAAACACTAGTCAAGGACTTAGCAAAATTTTAGTTTCCTTTAGGTTTTAGTTCGAGGACTCACATGGCTAAGCAACACGCACCAGGGTGCGTGACTCTTCATCGGGTCTCGGCAACCTCCCAAAGACCGCGCGAGCGAGTCTCGAGAACCGTGGCTGACAGTATGATGATGAAAGATGAAATGCAGCACGTAAACAGGATATGGCACGTAATCCTACCCTGTAGGCTCCTGTCCTAATTCGGAAGGTTCTATGGCTCGTTAAACACGTACAAGGGCCGGTTTTGGCTTGAAGAGGGTTCCCCGGACTAGAGTCAAAGTATACCTCCCACTATTGAGCGTACACTCAATAATGGTACAAACGGTAGGGATGACTCATCACGGTCGAGGGTTGCTGAGCATTCCGGGATTCCCTATCACCGGCAAGCCGAGCAGGATTACCGAAACACAACAGCGGGGCTGAACAAGATATATATACAAGAGATAGACAATGAAACAAAATAATTTTGAAAATCCCACAAACGTTTTTCAAGCTTGGCTCACAAGTTTAATTGATACTCAAGAAGAGCGGACCATTTTGACAACATGCCAACTATTTCTCAAGTATTAATTAAACCTTTTCCCCAGCAGAGTCGCCACTGTGGGCTACCACAGCCCCGGGTGGATCGGGGCGGCCCGAAAAACACACGTTTTTTTGAATTGAATTGAAAAATTTGAAGAGTCGCCACCCGGATTTGTGGTTCGCCACCCGAGAAACCGTTTTGATTGAAAATAATTGATTTGAAATTGAAAACCAGAGATCGTTTGAGGGTTCAGAAGCCACGTTACGAGGGGGGAAGGGTTTTACGGCACCCCCCTCGCCCGATACAGGATCGGTCTCTACTAAACATTTGTGGGATTTTTCAAAGGGATTTTGTTTCATTAGACAAGTAGCATTTATCCACAGATATATCATGTAAGAGGTGCATGCCGGTGCATGTGTACAGGGGTTGATGAAAATGGTAAAGAAATACAAGATAACAGAAAACTGAAATTTTGCCACTGACTTCACTCTCGAGCGCTCGGGAGTGGTCCCGAGCGCTTGGGAGTGCTGATGCTCAACCTGCCACTTTGTTAGTACAAACAGGATATAATACTAAGACTGTAAATTGAAATGTCTGCTTTGAATCATATTAGAGGCTCAGCAGAGGGCTTGACTGGCTGGAGTTGAGCCCCAACCTTTCAAGCCATGCATCTCTGCCTATGCAAGGGGAGATCCTCGGTCTGAAGGAGAAAACTAGCACATGCATGGACATGCAAAGGCAGGAAAATAGCAAAGCAAAAGAAGGAGTGAAGTGAGATGGCATGCAGACACTCCCGAGCGCTCGGGAGTGGACCCAAGCGCTTGGAAGTGATCTGCACCCTGAATTTTTCGACCAGCCAACGACCCTATTATGACATGTTGATGCACCAAATCTATCCTTTTGAAGATGAAAAATTCCCTTTTAGATTCTGGAAGATACACTTTTGCATGACTCTTAGATGAAAATTATTTTTGTCTTTAGGAAACAAATCATCCACATCAATATGCCTCAATAGAACTACTTTACTTAAAATCATACTTCATTCCTCCTGCATGTCCACCTAAGTACCCAAAAAAAAGGAAAATGGGACTGGAGGCATTCTCGAGTGCTCAAGAGTACTCCCAAGTGCTCGGGAGTGCTTCCAGTAGCTTATCACATAAACATTTTCATGCCCCTTTGCTCTTGTTTTTCACTAAGGTCTTCCAGCCACACACTCAGTATTAAAGACTGAGGTGGGCTGGGAGACCTCCCTCAGAAAGGAAGAACAGCCCTTTAATTTGAACCAAAAGAAGTAGAAGTGTTTCTACCTTTTGAGAGACTCTGCTTCTTGAAGTTACTTTGAGTGATGAGGAACAGTGAGAACTAGTAGAAATCAGAACTTGAAACCACACTGAAGCCCTGACATTTCTTTGATGCTTGGATCTTCTGTGTTTTGAAAATCCTTTTGAATTTCAAAAACTAAAATTTGCCAAGAGCCTTTTTTGAAAACTTGTTTGACCAGAGAAGAAGAGTGTAGCGCCCCCATTTTCGGGTACGTTAATTAAACATTTTTATTGAATTAAAAGGCTAAGAGTCAAGCTCATTATTACAACATGAATCCTACTAGAGTACTTTTACTACACAAGGGATGGGAAAACTCTAAGGTTATCTATTGTTCCACTTCTTCTTCCATCCTAGCAAGCTCTTCGGCTCCAAAAGCCTCCAACATGTACTGCTCTCCCTGTTCGTCTATAAGATCTGACCCATTATACCGGCGTCGCCACCAATATAATAAGTCAGGGTCACCAGAGGTAACACCGTGAGCTTATAAAGCTCAATAGAATAAACCATACCCACTAACCCTTGACTTACAACAAGAAACATATAGACAATTACACATGCTCATTCAATAACATAGCTAGCAATTACGCATCCACATTCGCTATCTTACTAACGTTGGTGTCATGCCTTTTCGTGTTTCTCCTACATGACTCATCGTAGACTGTGTCATCAATTTTCCACTTTATTAACACTTCCAAAATCAATTCGAAAATCACATTTTTAACACACCCAACCTCGGTTCCGCCGCGCCGGGTTCCCGAGTATCCTCACAGTGGTTCCGCTGCGCCGGGTTCCCATTGGCACACACCCAACCTCGATTCTGCCGCGCCGGGTTCTCGAGTATCCTCATAATGGTTCCGCCGCGCCGGGTTCTCATTGGCACACAAAACACACCATACTCCCATAATGACTCCCATTCTTGGTCATTATGTAGTTTCAAAAATATTTTTACGCACGCACACACACCACACAATGGGCAAGTCCAGCCACATTGCGGTTTTTAAAAACACACCTTGTCTTTAACACACCCTAGGTGTCTTGTTTCTAACTTTCCTTGATTTTTGTGTCTCGTCATCATGCATAGACTCCGCGGCAGGACTTTTCACGTAATCATAGTAATCTTGAAACTAAACTAGCAAGATCATCCAACTCTATATTAAATATCATGCTCACTTAATCACATCATCATGCTCAACATTTAATCATACAAGACAAAGCATAGTACCACATGGACGGGCACCTTTGGAGTGGTAAACCACTTATGCTTTATCACCAACAAGTAGTCAAGTAATCACATAATCATGCTCATATTCATTCTAAGATCAAAATACGAATACTTAAAGCTAATCTAAGAACGTTATCTTTCAAAACTCATGCTTCCTTTTTAAATTTCAAAACAACATATGTTTATTGATATTTCTACGTATACTTAGAGTTTAGAAGGTGTAGGAAAATCCTACGTACACTTAGGAATAGCGGGGACGGAGAATTCTACCGTTCTTCTTGGCGGTAGTGATGACTACGGAGGAAAGATGGTACGTCGGTGGTCGGACGGAGTAACTTCTTAAGGTTGGCTTCCGGTAGCTTCGAAAGAGAAAGGTCTCTCTCGAAACTAGATCTTGACTAACACTACTAAGACTTTTGGATCGATGGGGTGGTGGAGTGGCGGTTTAGTGGCGGCCTTGGATGAGTTTCTTGAAGAACTTGGGAAGAACTTCAAGAACAAGCAAGAACACCAAGAACAAGAGAGAATGCTAAGCTTTCTAGATAGAGAAGTTGTAGAATGAAAGGTGTGAGTTGAAATGGGAAGGAATGGCCGGGTGCTATTTATAGCCAAAGGGTGACCTATTATCCAAGGGGTAAATTTTCCCCTAACATTTTGTAGACACCCCAATTTGGACTCTTCGAATTTCCTTAATTTGTGGCCCTGAGGCTCCCCGATGATGAATTTGGATCAAAACAAGCCTCGTACCAAGTGAAACTTTGCTCCTTGAAGGATTTGAAAAAGGAAATAAAATGGTCAAAATCATTTCCAAGCGCTTGGAAGCAGTCCCAAGCGCTCCAAACCATTTTCCAAAACCACTGGCCTGGATCACTCTCGAGCGCTCGAGTCTTTTGTGCTGCCCAATGGATGGCAAGGCTTCCCACTACCCATGCGATCCATCATGACAACCACTTTGAGCCGGCTAAGGCTTGAGTCAACACTCAACCTCAGTCAGAGAAGATCAGGCCAGCAGATTTCCTCTCTTTAAAAAAAATGTTTTATTTCAAATCCATTTCAAAATCAAACTATAGGTTATTTTGGCCTATAAATAGAACCTATTTTTAGCTGGGCATGGGGGGCTACGAAATTTTCTCTCTCTGAAAACCACTCTCCTCTCTCTCTTGCTCAAGGCAAAAAACTTTCAAACTCAAACTCACTTTTCAAACTTCAAAGGTTTTGAAAAATCATCAAGGAAAAGGGCAAGAAATCCAGAACACTCCCTGTTTCTGATCTCTTGTGTTTTTCACTCTCCATTCATTTTTCAAAGTCATCCAAAGAGCAAGGTGTCAAGCAAAAGGTAGAAATCTTTACCTTTGATCTCAAACATAGAGGCTGTTCTTCCCTTCTGAGGGGGGTCTCTCAGCCTGACCCAGTCTTCAATACTGGGTGCATGGTTGGGAGACCTTAGTGTAAAAACAAGAGCAAAGGGTTCACAAAAAACGTTTTCTTGAAACCCCTACTGGAAACACTCTTGAGCGCTCGAAAGTGCTCCTGAGCGCTCGGGACTGTTTCCAGTCCCATGCATGGTACTTTGGCACATAACAGGCTGGGGGTGAGATGCATTCTTAAATGAGATGGTTTCATCATGACATGCATGCACAGGAAATTGGTTTTCCCTAAAACAGAAACATTTATCACAAATTTTCATGTAAGAAAAGGGTTTTCCAAAGTTAAAAGATGTTTTTCTCTTAGGAAAAACCAAAACAGGGGTGTTTGCATGTCAGGTCAGTGTTATTTCCTGTTTGAAACCAAATTGACATGCAGCTCACTCCCAAGCGCTCTGAACCATTCCCGAGCGCTCGGGAGTGCATGCATGCCATTGCATTCCATTTTCCCCCAGTTTGCTGTGTTGCATGGATTTCTGGATGCATAAGTGTAGCCATTTGCTCTTTTAAACTAGTAGATCTAATTTTGTTAAGGCAGGGATGCATGATCTGAGAGATTGAGGGCTTATCTCAGTCTTTCAAATCCTCTGCTGAGCCAGTGGTGTACTTAATAACATTTTAGTTTCCAGTTTTGCATTATTTTCTGTCAGTACTAACAAAAGTTGCAGGTTGAGTGAGAGCAGTAACACTCCCAAGCGCTCGGGACCATTCCCGAGCGCTCGAGAGTGAATCCAGTGACAGGGTTTCGTTTTCAGTCATCTTGTATATTATGCATGGCTATTTCATCCCCTCCTGTACACATGCACATGTATGCACTTATTATTTGGTATAACTGTGGATATTTGCTAGCTGGTTTAATGAAACAAAATCCCTTTTGAAAAATCCCACAAACGTTTAATAGAGACCGACATCGTGTCGGGCGAGGGGGGTGCCGTAATTAAACCCTTCCCCCCTCGTAACATGGCTTCCGGACCCTCAAAATGATCTCTGGTTTTCAATTCAAATCAACCATTTTCAAATCAAAGCGGTTTCTCAGGTGATAAACCATAAATCTGGGTGGCGACTCTTCAAACTCTTCAAACCAATTTTTTGAATCGATCCAAAGCTCAAGGCGCGCGATTTTCATTGGGCCGCCCCGATCCACCCGGGGCTGTGGTAGCCCACAGTGGCAACTCTGCTGGGGATGTTTAATTGATACTTGAGAAAAAGTTGGTATGTTGATAAAACGGCCCGCTTTCCTTAAGCATCAATTAAACTTGTGAGCCAAGCTTGAAAAACGTTTGTGGGATTTTCAAAGTTGTTTTGTTTCATTGTTGATTTCTTGTATATATATCTTGTGCAGCCCCGCTGTTGTGTTTTGGCAATCCTACCTGGCTTGCCGGTGATAGGGAATCCCGGAATGCTCAGCAACCCTCGACCGTGATGAGTCATCCCTACCGTTTGTACCATTATTGGGTGTACGCTCAATAGTGAGAGGTATACTTTGACTCTAGTCTGAGGAACCCTCTTCAAACCAAAATCGGCCTTCATACATATGTAGAAAACAATAGAACCTTCCAAACTAGGACAGGGACCCGCAGGGTAGGATTATGTGCTATATCCTGCCCACATGTTACTGCTTTCTGCATCTCACCATGCATCTCATCCATGTCATGCCACCATGCTGTCTGTTCAATTTCTAGTCATGTGCTCTTAAGACTCGCTCGCACGGTCTGGAGAAGGTTACTGAGGCCCGATGAAGAATCGTGCACCCCAGTGTACGTTGTCTAAGCTACATGAGTCCTTAGAACAATGAGACTTTGGGAAATCAAAATATACTAAGTCCTTGACTAATGCCTAATCGAAGATTCAACGGAGAATAAGGAATAACAAGGAAATGACGCTGTGACGCCACGTCACTTACACCACTTCGGCTAATGGCACCAAGCCACTGACGCCACTCTGGTTATGGCTTCACGTCGTCTGTACTAAGCTATTCCGAGTTCAAAATTGAAACTTCGAATGAGGACTAGTTGAATACTTAGTTCATTTTGACATCTCTAAGAACCTGTCGTTCTAAACAAAGGATACACCGTAAAAGAAATTCTGAGGAATGAGGCAACCTTCGAAAGACCGTAATCTTATCCCGCTTGCGCATCTCACCTTGCATCTTATACCGTCCGCTTGCTTTCGTGTCCTGTGTAGAACTCTTAGACTCGCTCGCGCAGCTTGTTTAGGATTGCCTGGACCGATGATGAGTCGTGCTTTTTAAAGGCACGTTGTTGAAATTAATTAGTCCTTGGAACGACGAGGTTTTGGGGGATATCAAAATTCATTAAGTCTTCAATACATTTTTCAATCAAGGGTTCAATGGAAATTAACGAAATAATTAGGCTACGATGTCGTGATACCTACACCACCCAGGTTATAGTGCGAAGTCACTTACACCGCTTAGGCTAATGGCGCCATGCCACCTACGCCACCCCGATTACGGTATCATGTCATTTACGCTAAATGGTCTTTGAAACCAAAATAGAAATTTTGAGTGAAAAATGTTAAAGGCTTAATCTGTCTTGATATCTCTCAAATCTTGTCATTCCTAAACAAAGGATACACATTCAAAAGAACCTCTGAGGACTAAGGCAATCCTTCATAGGGTGTCATTTCTTGAGTCAGGGTCTAGGAGACCATAAATCCATGGAGTTTGGGATAACTCCGGTGTTCGCCGTGCCCGAACGGCTCCCTCTAGTTCAGTCTAGCCTTAAGTGCATCTTCCAGCAGTCTTATTGCTTTGTCTCGGATGGTCTTAGATAAGGAGATTGGCTCTGATTCCCAACGTGCGGAATTTAACCTGCCTGACAACGACCTACCCGTGACTGTTGGAACTATTCGTGAAGTTTGATCCCTTGAGTCGACGATGACAACACATGAATAACAATTCTTTTATTCATACACATTTTTTTCAATAAATCACAACAGGGGCACATTTTGAGTTCACTTTTTTGCTTTACTGTCAACACTGGGCCACTCATCCTACACAAAGCCATACCACCTTCTCCAAATACCTCAAAATGACAGGGCAAACAGAGCTGGTTGAGCTGAAAAGGGCTGTAGAGGAAATGAGTCAGAAAATGGATAAGTAGATGACTATATTGCAAGGGCTGATTGACCTTTTCACCTCCGCCATGTTGAATCCAGATCTGGGACTAAATGCTGATGATGCCAGGATCAAAGAAACTCCACAAATCCACCACCCTCCAACAGTCAGAATATGCTCAAAAGTGAAGCTATCGAACATGCTCAAAGACCTGGTCAAATTCCATGATGCCAGAACTCACTCAAATGAGAATGTTGGATCCTTGCCTGAAACTAGTGCTGAAAGGCAAGATGTGCACATAGATGAGATCAACCCCAAAAGCAAAAGAGTATTATGCGGTTGCAAAGCAAGCAAAGCTTTCACCAGAGGCCCACTCGGCACCACCATGAACCCTCAGCCCAGTTGCAAAATCCCACCAAGGATCTTCTCCCGTTTTCCTGTACCTTTGTCCTCAGTGTATGAGAAGCTCCTCGAAGCCGGCCTCATCGAGCCGCTCCCTCCAACTCCCCTACCTCGAAAGCTCTCGGCGTCCCACAACCCAAACGTCTACTGTGCTTTTCACCAATATACCGGCCATTCCACCAATAATTGCTTCCGTCTCCGCCACAAAATCCAAGATCTCATCGATAATGGAACCATCTCACCTCCACTTTCAAAGCCAAACACTATCATAAATCCTCCATCAAATCACCCCCATGTCAACCTCATCAATCTCAACCCAATCTCATTCGACCCTAGCCAATACATCATACCCACAACTGAGCCAAAACCCACTGTCAATATACCTGAGGAAGTCGTGATTTGCATGCTTGAGAACATGGACATGGTATGGGAGTCAACACCTGATGGGTGGCAATTGCTTAGGGAAAATTATCCTCTGATCTTTGAGGAGTTCAAGGCTGGACCGGCTTATGAATCAGTGGGACACGGTTCGTTTGGACAACTTCTAAGCGACCAAACCATTAGCGGGATCTTCGATGGCATAAAAATCCATCCCCACCAGTGCATTATCGACAATTGGCTGCCAGAACTCATTGTTTCAACCCTTAACAAGCTCGATGCCTCAATAACAAGCTCCAAGCCGACACAAAATCCGAGGGTGGTTCAAAATCCGAATGATGCCTGAGATGGCGAGAAAACCATCCCAATGCCAGACCTCAGATCTGGAGAATGATGAATGCAATGAAGCCAATCCATGAATGGAATTTCTCACGAGTTTGGAAAGCTTTTAAGTTTCAAGTCGAGTCTTTTTCAAGTCAATTTCGAGTCAGTTTGTACTTCGAGTCTTTCATACTTTCGTGTCTGTATGTTTGCAAATTCAAGCTTGTAGTCAAAGAAGAAAAACCAAAAAGAAAGTCAGTTTCGTAGGCCCGAACTACGTTATGACCTGATTCCTTTGCAAGAAGGATACGTAAGCAGCCTCATCCTAAGGCCCGGTCATGTTCATTTGAGTCGATTCCAAAATTCGGTCATGATCTTTCGAGTCAATCCTTTGTGGGTCAGTCCTGTCTTTCGAAATCAATGTCAAGTCTCTTGTGTCGAAATTGTGATAATAAACTCACGTTTTGTGATAATCCCGCAACTTGGAATTGTTTTTCACCATCAATTGAGGAATTAAAACACGAGATATTTTGCCCTCTGAAGAAGAAGAATTTCATGGGACCATTCCCTGACACCGTCAAGAAGCAACGCCTTGGCCTGAGAAAAAGCTCGCTAGATCAAAACCTCAAAATGTGATCTAGGCAAAAGTTAGAGCACACAAATCTCTTAACTTGCATCTAGGATCCAGTTATCGAGTTGTGCAATTCAAAATGAAGAAAGGCACTCTTTTCTTTTATCAAACGCTTGAAGATATATATCCATTGATAACCCTTTTGAGCTTAAATTGATTTCTTTGAAAGAACCTAGCTAGGCAGCTATCCCCCACACCGAGGTGAAATGAGTAGGACAAATGTGCCAATCACCTGGTTATCATCGGCGCATCAGAATTCAAAGCATGAAAGTGCCAAATACATGGGTACAGTGAGATGCAAAACATCGAAGAAAAATAAGAGAAAGCTTGAAATCAATGAAAATGCCGAACACATCGACACAAGGTGCGAAGCAAATCAAGTGAAAGAAGGCGCCCATCAAAAGCAAAAAGGGCACAAAAATATTCAAGATGGCTGCTAGCTCGAAACCCAATGAAAATTTTTGAGCCTATTATCCTTTCTTTGTTAAGCCAAACCTCGGCCACGTTACAACCCGAATAAAGTCCTTTCAGATTGGAAAACACAACTTGATAACAAAAATCCTAACAATAGGAGAAAACAAGAAGGAGTGGCAAGGCATTTTGTGAATCCCGCAAAATCCGAGCTGGGGCATTTTCCAAATCCATGGGTTGTCATCAGCAATTTGGGGCATGGATCATGGTAAAACCCTAGTGTTTTGACAAAACAAGATCAAAGAAAATCTTGAACAAGCGTCACTTGATGGGGCAAAAACAATTTGAAAACCCCTAATGGGAAAGTCACTGAAACTTGATTTTATCATGACAATTTCAAACATCAAATCCTCAAGTAATCAAGCTCCTCGCCCAGTCAAATCAAACTCCTCGTCAATTCAAGGTCATCATTGAGAGTCAGTCCTCTGATAAGGGGTCTTTCTTGTCTTTTGAGTCATCTGGGCCTTGTCCAAATTCACACAAGGTCATCAGTCTAGTCAAGTCATATTGATCTTGAGACCCCAACTCGTGAGAGAACCTTCAGTACATGGAAGAGCCCACGCTTGCGCTCATGATAAAACTGGTTGCCGAAACTATCAGTGGAATCAAGGAAAAGAATCAGAACTAAGGTCTGTCACTCATTGGGGCACATCAGCTCAATGTCGTCAATCATAGCAAGCATACAGCCGACCTCAAGACTGGGGCATGCATGCTCAAAACTCAAGCCCTGATCAAAGTCAAACTCAAACCAACTCCAGCTCAAGTCCTGGACCCAGCTCAAACCCAATTTTCATCCAAAGACGAACTCCATCCCAAATCCCAAGGTCCTGAAGATACCAGCCCACTGGCCAAAAACTATAAAGCAGAAAGGATACTCAGACATGTCCTTTGCTTTTCAAAAAAAAATAAAAATAAAATATCATCGTTGTTGTCAAAAGTCGAAACACGGGTCTCACTTTCTAGTCTCGACCTCTTATGGTCACCTTCATCTATCATGTTTGTCAAACACGACTGCTTCAATCATCCGCTGTCATAGATTTGGCATTGTCCTGAGGGACACCCATTCAATCATCCACTGTCATAGATTTGGCATTGTCCTGAGGGACACCCCTTCAATCATCCGCTGTCATAGATTTGGCATTGTCCTGAGGGACACCCCTCCAATCATCCGCTGTCATAGATTTGGCATTGTCCTGAGGGACATCTTTCAATCATCTCCCGCCATAGATTTGATTTTAGTTCCTTCGAGACAAACTAACTTGTCCCGTTGGATGACACCCCTCGCGGTGTATTTACAACCTATTTGCCTGTTTCATTTTGCCACCCACTGAGATAGAGCAATCGGTGGGCGCTCATCAATCAATCTATTGCTTGCATGTTTGCATTTGTTCCAAAGAACTACGCTGGTCTGATCCCTACAAACGGGGTACGTAGGCAGCTCGGAAGAGCACGACCTCATGTTTTGAATGCTTGTACATCTTTACTTGCATTTGATTTTGAATTAAGGATTTGATTTGGCTCAAATTGGGCAGTCTCAATCTTTGGACGGCACTCGTATCCATGCTGAGCGTCGCCCAAAGAGGGGCAACTGTAGACACCCCAATTTGGACTCTTCGAATTTCCTTAATTTGTGGCCCTGAGGCTCCCCGATGATGAATTTGGATCAAAACAAGCCTCGTACCAAGTGAAACTTTGCTCCTTGAAGGATTTGAAAAAGGAAATAAAATGGTCAAAATCATTTCCAAGCGCTTGGAAGCAGTCCCAAGCGCTCCAAACCATTTTCCAAAACCACTGGCCTAGATCACTCTCGAGCGCTCGAGTCTTTTGTACTGCCCAATGGATGGCAAGGCTTCCCACTACCCATGCGATCCATCATGACAACCACTTTGAGCTGGCTGAGGTTTGAGTCAACACTCAACCTCAGTCAGAGAAGATCAGGCCAGCAGATTTCCTCTCTTTAAAATTTTTTTTTTATTTCAAATCCATTTCAAAATCAAACTATAGGTTATTTTGGCATATAAATAGAACCTGTTTTCAGCTGGGCATGGGGGGCTACAAAATTTTCTCTCTTTAAAAACCACTCTCCTCTCTCTCTTGCTCAAGGCAAAAAACTTTCAAACTCAAACTCACTTTTCAAACTTCAAAGGTTTTGAAAAATCATCAAGGAAAAGGGCAAGAAATCCAGAACACTCCCTGTTTCTGATCTCTTGTGTTTTTCACTCTCCATTCATTTTTCAAAATCATCCAAAGAGCAAGGTGTCAAGCAAAAGGTAGAAATCTTTACCTTTGATCTCAAACATAGAGGCTGTTCTTCCCTTCTGAGGGGGGTCTCTCAGCCTGACCCAGTCTTCAATACTGGGTGCATGGTTGGGAGACCTTAGTGTAAAAACAAGAGCAAAAGGTTCACAAAAAACGTTTTCTTGAAACCCCTACTGGAAACACTCTCGAGCGCTCGAGAGTGCTCCCGAGCGCTCAGAACTGTTTCCAGTCTCATGCATGGTACTTTGGCACATAACAGGCTGGGGGTGAGATGCATTCTTAAATGAGATGGTTTCATCATGACATGCATGCACAGGAAATTGGTTTTCCCTAAAACAGAAACGTTTATCACAAATTTTCATGTAAGAAAAGGGTTTTCCAAAGTTAAAAGATGTTTTTCTCTTAGGAAAAACCAAAACAGGGGTGTTTGCATGTCAGGTCAGTGTTATTTCCTGTTTGAAACCAAACTGACATGCAGCTCACTCCCAAGCGCTCTGAACCATTACAGAGCGCTCGGGAGTGCATGCATGCCATTGCATTCCATTTTCCCCCAGTTTGCTGTGTTGCATGGATTTCTGGATGCATAAGTGTAGCCATTTGCTCTTTTAAACTAGTAGATCTAATTTTGTTAAGGCAGGGATGCATGATCTGAGAGATTGAGGGCTTATCTCAGTCTTTAAAATCCTCTGCTGAGCCAGTGGTGTACTTAATAACATTTCAGTTTCCAGTTTTGCATTATTTTCTGTCAGTACTAACAAAAGTTGCAGGTTGAGAGCAGTAACACTCCCGAGCGCTCGGGACCAATCCCGAGCGCTCGAGAGTGAATCCAGTGACAGGGTTTCATTTTCAGTCATACTTGTATATTATGCATGGCTATTTCATCCCCTCCTGTACACATGCACATGTATGCACTTATTACTTGGTATAACTGTGGATATTTGCTAGCTGGTTTAATGAAACAAAATCCCTTTTGAAAAATCCCACAAACGTTTAGTAGAGACCGACATCGCGTCGGGCAAGGGGGGTGCCGTAAAACCTTCCCCCCTCGTAACATGGCTTCCGGACCCTCAAAATGATCTCTGGTTTTCAATTCAAATCAACCATTTTCAAATCAAAGCGGTTTCTCGGGTGATAAACCATAAATCCTGGTGGCGACTCTTCAAACCAATTTTTTGAATCGATCCAAAGCTCGAGGCGCGTGATTTTCATTGGGCCGCCCCGATCCACCCGGGGCTGTGGTAGCCCACACATTTGTTGTCCAATGGATAAAAATTTGTCTAGATTTGGTGGTACTTTGATGAGGTAGGATGATGGCTCAAAAGGACATGACTAGGCTCAAGAGTACACATGCACACATCACACAATCTCTCTCCCTCTCTCCCGGCCTCTCTCTCTCTCGGCCATATATCTCTCTCTCTCTCTTTGGTTCAATGCGTAAGTACATAGGTGGAAAGGTTACAAGATTTTCTTTCCAATTCTAGGACAAATCTAGGTTATTCTATTGGTGTTTTGGTCTAGTCTAGTACTTTGGAAGATTGGATTGGATATGGAAGAGTAGAAAACCCTAGATTTGGTGGTACAAGATGAGGTATGAAGATTGGCCAAGGACTATGACTAGGTTGAGTGAGTACAAGTGCACACATCACCAATCTCTCCCTCCCTCTCTCATCCGGCCTCTCTCTCTCTCTCTCCTATCTCTCTCGACCTCTCTCTCTCTCTCTCTCTCTTCTCTTAGTCCAATGTACACCTAAGCATGCAAGGACAAGGGTTTGGTGTTTGACTTAGAAAGAGTATAAGATTGTGGTGTAAGTTTGTAAGAGATTTTGGTACCCTAAAATCTATCTCAAAATCTTCATATCTTTCTTCTTTCATT
Source organism: Rhododendron griersonianum (assembly GCA_018127125.1). NCBI lineage: Eukaryota > Viridiplantae > Streptophyta > Magnoliopsida > Ericales > Ericaceae > Rhododendron > Rhododendron griersonianum. The sequence continues at coordinate 7,320,892 of CM030798.1, read as the reverse complement.
AGTACAAGTACTTAAGTATATATATACTAGGATTTGAAAGAAAACAATCCAAGAATACATCATATCTTCCTTCTCTCTCCTATCTCTCTCTCTCTCTCTCCCATCTCTCTCGGCTCTCTCTCCTCTCCCTCTCTCTCGGATTCTCTCTCTCTCTCTCGAATTCTCTCTCTCTCTCTCCCTCCCTTGATTAGTATATGAATATAAAAGGATGACTAACTACAAAGGACAAGGGTACTATGTGATCTTATCCTAGATTTTTAGGTCAAAATTCCTAATAGAATAAGCCTAAATGCCACCTATGTACTTATAAACTATATTCTAGGACTTTGAAATCTTAGGATGACATATACATATCTAATATTTTAAGTAAATAGGTACATATCATATCTAGTAAGTAATTAACTAAAATAAACCTAGTACTATGGCTTGACTTGGCCTTATTGACCAATGGACCAAAATTCCCCTAACTTTTATTATCCAATGGTTAATGGATGGAAGTACTATGCTTATATAATCTATCTATATTAGTACAATGACTCATGGTGAATCTACTTAAACTAATAGATCTTGTACTAGGTAGAAAGACTAACCTATTGTCCAATGGTTAACAATTCTCCTAACTTTTATTATCCAATGGGTAAAGATGGTAAGTACTATACTTGCATAATGTATGTATATAAGTACAATAACTCATGGTGAGTTCATTAAACTAATAGATCTAGTATTTGATGACAAGGCTAAGTTATGGACCAATGAGCGATATTTTCCCTAACTTCTATGGTCCAATGGATAAAAGGGCAAAGTATAATATTGGATTATTATATATACATCTTCCTATATGATACTTTATAGATGTACCTTAATAGAATAACTTAGGTGAAAGACCTATTGTCCAATGGATAAAGATTTTCCTAGCATTTATCGTCCAATGGGTAATAGTCAAAGATGATCTTGGTCCAAAGGGTTCCCTTAGGTTTTGGAAAAGGTTCACAAGGTTCGACTAGGGTTGAGATTGGTCATTAGGTCATCTCAATGAATCGGTTAGAAGCTAACTAGGCTTGCTAAGTAGGATTTCTAGTCAAGAAATACGATTCTACGACTTCTCAATATGCTAGGCGCTTTGTCTTTAGAAAAATGACCTTATTGCTGGAGTGAAGAATCTAATCATGACGGATTACTAAGAACGATCCAAGGTTTTTAAGAGAATCGAAAGGAATTACAAGGGCACTCAAGAAGAATAAAAGGATTATCGAATAAACAACGAGATTTTTTATTTACTGAAAATCAGAGTTGTTACAAAGAGAGTTAGAGAGAGAGAAATTTCGTCCCCCCCCCCTCTTACTGACCAAAGGGCTATATATATAGTGAGTATAACCTATGGTTCCCATTTGAGATGAAATCAAATAAAATCATTTGGTTGGGAGGGAAAATCTCCAGCTCTGACTCCCTCTGACTGAGGTGGAGTGTATACCGGAGAAAAATCCTGGACCAGCCGGCTGTAATGATGGCTTGCATGGATAGTGGGGGACCTTTTTCACCCATTGGGCAACGCCAAAGGTCTCGAGCGCTCGAGAGTGAGCTTGATCCAAGGTTTTGAAAAATGTTTTTGAGCGCTTGGGAATGCTCCAGAGCGCTTGAAACTGATTTTGCACCTTTTATTTTACTCTTTGAAGCTTTCCAAGAAGCATGGTCTCGATTGGTTCAAGGCTTGTTTTGATCCGAGTTCATCATCGGGGAGCCTTCGGGCCACAAATCAAGGAAATTCGAGAAGTCCAAATTGGGGTGTCTACACCTTCGCTGATAACCTTGAATGCGGTACAATGCTCGCAGCCTCTTTTTGTCGAATAGCATGAGCTCCTCGAACCTTCCACTGATCCATTCGGCTTCATCCACTCCGCACTCAGCCATGACCCTCAGCGATGGAACTTCTAGCTCGATAGGGAGAACGGCTTCCATACCGTACACCAAAGAATAGGGTGTTGCCCCTGTTGGTGTGCGGATAGACGTCCGGTATCCCCACAAAGCTAGTGGTAGTTGTTCATGCCAATTCCTAGCTGACTGAGTAGTCCTTTCGAGAATTGTCTTGATGGTCTTGTTCGCTGCTTCGACTGCCCCATTCGTTTGTGGCCGATAAGTGGTCGAATGATGCACTTGAATCTTAAATTCGTCAAAGAGCTCCAAAACGTTTCCCTTGAAGTGAACGCCATTATCAGATACGAAGGCTTGAGGGACCCCATACCGATAAATGATGTTTTGCCTGATAAAGAGAGCCACTTGAACTGTCGTCAAAGTCTTGTACGAAGCTGCTTCGACCCATTTGGTGAAGTAATCCACTGCTACCAAAATGAACCTGTGACCGTTGGAAGCCGCGGGTGTGATCTTTCCAATAACATCAATGCCCCAGGCAGAGAATGGCCAAGGCGTTGCCATTGAGTATAATTCCGAGGCTGGGACATGGATAAGATTGGCATGAGTTTGGCACTTGTGACACCGGCGCACATACTCGATGCAATCTGTCTCCATGGTTGACCAATAGTATCCCAGCCTCAAAACCTTCTTAGCTAGCATCATTCCATTCATGTGGGGTCCATAAACACCTTCATGAACTTCTTCCATTACTGCTCTCGACTCGTCATCGTGAATACACAACTTGTGAACCCCGCACGGGGATCGCCGGTACAATTTCCCACCGCAGATAATGTATTGAGATGCCAGTCGTTGCAAAGTGATCCGATCCTTCTTGGTTGAATCTGTATGGAATTCCCCCTTTTCGACAAAATTCAAAATATCATGGAACCAAGGGAACCCATCGTTTGGCTCGTTGATGTTCATGACATAGTCGTACACGTGCTTTCCCATCTGCTCAATCATGATAGGCCTCAACTTTACCCCGATTGGAAGTTCCAGCATGGATGCTAAAGTATCCAGTGCGTCTGCGAAGAGGTTCTTCATCCTCGGTACATGTGTGAAGGTCACCTTTTGAAAATTCGGGATAAGCTCGTCGAGCTGCTGATGATACGGCTTCATCTTTTCATCCCTAACTCTCCATTCTCCATTTGCTTGTGACACAACCAAGTTGGAATCTCCCACGACCTCTAGCACCTTGACTCCAATCTCCAATGTAGCTTCCATTCCCACAATACATGCTTCGTACTCTGCCTCGTTGTTCGTGACTTCGAAGTTTAACTTGAAAGCGAGGGGGATATGCGACCCCTCAGGTGAGACCAGCAGTATGCCAATTCCAAAGCCCTTCTGATTAGCGGCTCCATCGAAGTACAACGTCCACGTTTCATCGACTGCTGTCATTACGTCTTCATCAGGAAATTGAAATTCTGTGTGCTCCGGTCCCTCAATCGGACGATCTGCTAAGAATTCTGCGACGGCCCTGCCTTTCACTGACTTTCGGGTGACATACTTGATTTCGAACTCAGCCAATAAGAGCAACCAACGTACTAACTTACCGGTAAGTGCTGGCTTCTTGAATAGATATTTGAGGGGATCCATCCGAGAAATCAGTATCACCGAGTAAGACAGCATGTAGTGTCTCAACTTCTTTGTGGCCCATACAAGCGCCCAACACGTCTTTTCTAACGAAGTGTACCGCTCTTCACTTCCCACCATCTTTTTGATCAAGCAGTAAATTGCCCTTTCAACCCCATCTTCTCCCTCTTGTGCCAGCATGCATCCCATTGACGAGGGCGTGACGGACAAGTATAGGATCAAAGGTTTTCCCAGGATGGGCGGCATCAAGATTGGAGGATTCTGGAGATAAGTTCGTACTGCTTTGAAGGCCTTCTGACACTTGTCGTTCCATTCGAACTTCACATCTTTCTTGAGTAGTCGAAATAATGGTTCACACGTCAAGGTTAACTTGGCGATGAATCGACTGATGAATTGAATTTTTCCCAAAAAGCACCGGACCTCCTTCTCGGATTGGGGTGGCTCATCTCAAGAATGGCTTTGATCTTAGAAGGATCCACCTCAATCCCCATGGTCGTGATCATGAATCCGAGCATCTTCCCAGCCGTGACTCCGAACGTGCACTTCTGTGGGTTAAGACGCATCCTGTACTTATGAATTCTCTCCAAGAACTTTCTCAATGCTGGGAGATGATCCTTCCGTTCCTTTCCCTTCACTATCATATCATCGACATATACCTTGACATCCTTATGAATCATGTCATGCAGCAGTGTCGTAGCACCCCTCTGATACGTAAGACCGGCATTTTTCAACCCAAATGGCATAACCAGATAACAGTACATTCCCCACTCGGTGATGAATGTAGTCTTTTCTCTGTCTTCCGGAGCCAAGAGAATCTGATTGTACCCAGAGAAACCGTCCATGAAGGATAGTAAAGCATGCCCTGCAGTGTTATCACAAGTATATCTATATGTGGCAATGGAAAATCATCCTTAGGGCTCGCTTTGTTCAGATCTCTAAAATCGACACACACTCTGATCTTTCCGTCCTTTTTGGGGATGGGCACGATGTTTGCAACCCAAGTGGGGTACTCAATTACTATTAGAAAACCTGCGTCGATTTGCTTTGTGAGTTCCTCTTTTATCTTTAGCACCCAATCGGGCCGCATCTTTCTCAGTTTCTGTTTAACGAGTTTTGCATCGGGATAGAGAGGGATCCTGTGCTCGACTATTTCTGGTTCAATTCCGGGCATATCCGCATGGGACCAAGCAAAAACTTCTTTGAATTCTTTTAATAAATCGGTGAGCTCTTGAAGCTCACTAGGAGACAGCCCGGAGCCGACCTGAACCAATCGAGGGTTCTCCTCATCACCCAAGTTTATCGAGATTATTTCTTCCTTTATTGGCTGAGCATGCCTTTCGTTTTCATGCTCGATGAGGGAACGAATTTCCTTGGGAACGTCCCCATCGAAATCTATCCTTCATCGTCGGGATCCAAGCAATTTATTTCAAAATCCGGCAAGTAAGCAAAGGCATCATTCATTTCATTGATAGGCTCCTCGGAAGGAGGGAATACAGCGGTGGACTCAAATTCAAAGTAAAAGCTACGGTGGGGAGGGCCAATAGGCACGAACTCCGACTCAGAGCTAGACGAGGAGTCAGTATCAGACTCGGACTCGGACTCGGTGCTAGTGTTGTGAGTGCGCTTTACAAGTGGAATGAAAGTGCAGTTTTCATAAGTGCCTACAGCGTCCACAATGAGCTTAGAAGGGTCTTCCATCTCTTCTTCTTCTCCCAGTGAGCACAGCAGCATCCTCCATCATACCCCCCGATTCCTCGTCCCTGAACAGAGATTGGAGACTACCCAAACCAAAAGCTTGAAGCCAATCCAGTACTTCAGACAGCTCCTCTATCTTTGTTACTTCTTCATCACTATGCTAGGCGTCATTGGCAAAGATTTCAAACCCAGGATACTTCACCTTTGTCTCAACATCCACGAAAGGCTCGGGCTCCCCTTGATATGGTGCTTCCTTCTCCTTCAGGTTCATTCAGGCTACATGAGCCTGGGCGCGGTTGCGCCACCTTTTTGCCGGATCACTCTTCTTGAGCTCGTAACCCAGGCCAAAGCGTTCATTGCTCTTAGGGAAATGAGGGAACTCAGAGACTCCTTGCCCATAGAGTCCCAAGCCCATGCCTGGCAGGTAATTCATTCGCTTCATGATTTCTAATGCGCAGAGCTCACCAAGAAACCATCTTCAGCCCAGATGGTGCAAACCTTTGAGGTTATGACAGCAAATCCCCCCATGGCTATGTCTTCTTCTCCGTGCATGATTTCCAGAAGTGGGAAGTTATCTTCGGAGTGAGGACGGATACCAGAGTCCCCATGAATGATAAGAGTCCCGGAATCCAATCCTAGGATAAGCTTTTGGTGCAGCTTGGATGGTACTCCCATGACATCAGAACGGTGCAGCCACGGCCTCCCCAGCATGAGGTTGAATGAGGCAGGGATCTCTAGGACACAGAATTCCACAGTAGTCTTGAACTTTCCAGTTGCCAGCTCTAAATTGACCGTTCCCAGGACATCGCAGCGTGTGTTATCATAAGCGCGGACACCCGGAGTCGACGACGCAAAGTCCTTGTTTTTGAGGCCCAGACAGTAAGCAGTGCGGAGAGGGCACACATTGATGGCTGAACCATTGTCTATGAGTATCGCGGGGACCCACTTTCCCAGGCATTTCATGGTCACATGGAGAGGTTTTATTGTGATCGGCTCCCTCAGGCGGGAGGTCTTTCTCGGTGAAGGACAAGGTGTGTTGGGTGAGATTTGGGGTTATGAGGGCGATTAGGGCTTCTGGGGCTATGTCGGAAGGGACTTCGAATTTGGAGAGAGTGTTGACGAGCCTCCGGCGGTGCTCGCGGGATGCTGCTAACACTCCCCACATGGACATGCGGACAGGGGTTTCATGGAGTTACTGGATGACGGGGTCGGTGCTGGCAATTGGGTTTGCTGCTGAGAGGCACTGGGGTTTGAGTTGACAAATGGGTTAAGGTTGATGGATGGGTTAGGTTGGACTGGAGAGTTAGTGGAGTTTGAGGGGTTATTTTGTGGAGCAGGTGGGATAGGGGTGTTCGGATTTGCGGAGTTGACAGGGTTTGCGGGAATGCCAGGGTTATTCTGCTGTGGTGGAGGGGCTCGGGATGAGCTTCCCTGCTGGAGGTTGGTAGGCTGGTATACTCTACCGCTCCTGGTAAGATTACTGATTGTCTTAGGGGTGGGCTCCCACCAAGAACCTTCCTAGAAGTTGGAGAGATCAGTATCGGCCTTGCACTTTCCTTTGTCGAGCTTCGTCTTTTCCAGAGTGTCATTGAGAATTTCCATTTCCAAAGCATTCCATATGTTCTCCTCTTCTAACGAATTCCAAAAGTTGACGTTGTTGTTGTTGTTGACTTGTAGAGACCCTTCATCTATCATAGCCTTGTTGACGGTTAGTTCTTCACCGTCCACCCATACGTTCACCAGTTCAGACTTGCCCCATAGGTCTTCAGGATCTAGCACACAGATGTTGGGTTCATCGAGAATCTCAACTACCGGTTGAGGGAAAAACTCATTAATAATGTACTCCTGCGGACAGAAGATATGATCCATCACGCGGTCAAGGACATCGGAGTTTCTGGTGAGATTGACAATGGTTGTGGCAGAGATTCCCGGGAACATGCGAGGGTTGATTAAGTCCATTTCTTGCTCTACTTCCTCCTCTTGAAAGAGGTATGCCAAAGATGTCTCGTCCAAAGGGTCGGAGTCGTCCATCCAATGCCATTCAACGGACTCGGGCTTCCCCTCCCACTCATCCTCATCGTCGACCGGTTCAGGCTCCATAAACAGAGCAAACAGAGAATACCCGTCCAATGGGTCGGCCATCATTTCTTCCCAATTCTGTCTCCAATCACCTTGTTCCAACTCTTCTACTTGGTGAGAGTCGAGTGCCACAGGCCACACTCCAGTGATAAGAGCCCGGTTTTCCACTACAAAGAAGTCGCTTGCCAGATCCTCCGATCTCCTTTGGAAGTCCCATTCTACAGTTTCGAGTGCACAGACAGCTTCCTCAGCCGGTAACTCGACAGTCGGTTTGGGTTGGGTAGCAGGAATGATGTAAAGGCTTGGGTTAAAGGGGTGGCTTAGGGAAATGTGATTGGTGTGGGTGTTCGAGTGTTTAGGGAGCGGGTTGGAGACTCTATTGGGTTTTTGCGGAGGCATGGGAAGGGTCTTGTTATCAATGAGGTCCTGGATGGCGTGGCGAAGGCAGAAGCAGTTGTCGATTAGATGGCCCACGTTCTGGTGGTAAGCACAGCATGCGTTAGGATTGTGGGATGCAAGGAGTTTTTGAGGTAGGGGAGTATGGATGAGTGGCTTGAGCACGCCACTTTCGACCAACTTCTCGAGCACAACGGAGAGAGGTGCTGAGAATTGAGTGAAAGTGCGAGGTTGAGAACGGGTTGAGAACAAGGTTGACTGGTTTGGGTTACAATCTGGTTGATAGGCTCGGCTTGGGTTGTGCTCGAGGAGGTGTTGGGAAGGTTGGTGTAGCCGGAGTTACCAAACAGGGCGCTGCTGTTACCAGAGTAAACTTTCTTGGGTTTGGGGGCAGGTTCGGGCTTGTCGAGGATTCCCAGCTGGACTGCTTATTCGACGGCTAAGCCTGTATCGAAGAACATTTTGAAGTCTGAACACGCCTGCGCCATAACCATGTGCCTCGCAAGATTTGGTTGAAGGTTCCGGACAATCATCCAGATTTGATCCCTGTCCGTTGGCCTGTCCTTCATCTGCGCTGCCTTCGCCCTCCACCTATTCACAAAATTTGCAAAAGATTCTTTGGCTTCCATCTTCGTAGACTCCAATTCACGGGTGGTGACTTCGAGCTGGATATTATAGTCATACTGCGCCACGAAAGCCGCACATATGTCTTCCCAGGATCGCTTCTTCCTTTCATCCAGCGAAGTGAACCAGTGCAGAGCATGACCTACCAGGGTCTGTGAGAACATCTGAGCCATGGCATCCTTCTCTACACCCCACATGGAAAGTGCTCCTATATGTCCAGTCAAATGCGCCTTCAGGTCCCCAGTTCCATCGAATTTTGCAAAGTCTATGGGCCGAAACTTCTCTGGGAGCTTTGCATTGGGAAATAGACAAAGCTTGTTGATGTCAAAGCCCGTCGAGGCTATCTTCTCATTCCTTGCTACTGATTCCTCCAATTGGGTGATCTTTGCCAATACAACTGCCATTTCAAGGTTCTGCGGGGTTTCCATCTCGAGGACCAGTTGTTCCGGGTTTGGATTCGGATTAGGGTTCGGGTTAGGATTTGGGTTAGGATTTGGGTTTGGGTTTGGGTTTGATTCGGATTCGGATTTGGATGTGGGTTTGGATTCGGATTTGGATGTGGGTTTGGATGTGGAAGTCATCGTGCCACTCCGGTAATCATAAGCATGAGTTGGGCGATTTGGTTGTCGGTGCGTTCGCCCAGTCGTTGGATATCTTCCCTGATCCGCCCCATTTCTCCATTTGGGTTTCCCGAATTTGGGTTTTCTGGGTTTGGGTTAGGATTAGGATTCGGATTTGGATTTGGGTTTGGGTTTGGATTGCCTCTGTTTGGGTTCGGATTGCCTCCATTTGGGTTGAGGTTTGGGTTGAGGTTCCCGACTAGTAGATCCATCTCCACCTGAGAGTCTGATACACCGATAGGATTTGCTTGAAGTTGAAGTCGTTCTAATCTCTACCCCAAGGGTCTGGTCCAGGAGGGTATGATGTTCTTCTTCTTCGGCCCAATTGCTCAAAACTGACAGCAAAGCAAAAACCGTGCTCAGACGCGGGCCCTGTTTACATTTTTATGAAAATATGTGCATAGTTTTTAGAAAATGCGTGCATCATCGTCACCGTCATCGACTCTTATTTTTCAAAAACGATTGAGTATCCTTTATGGGAGGTTGCCTTGATCCTCGGATTTTTAGGGTGTATCCTCATTTAGGAACCAATGCTTCCCAAAGGATGCTAAAATAAGCTAAGTATTCGGCTAATATTCTATCGACAAGTCGACCATCGGCTTGGAATGACTTGGGGTGAACGACGTGATACGATAACCGAAGTAGCGTAAGCAGTGCGTTTGCTTTTAGCCCGGGTGGTGTTGGAATCACGGCGTTTTGCTTCCTTGTCATTCCTCCCTTTGGTCATTTCCCTGATTGAACACTAGTCAAGGACTTTAGCAAAATTTCAGTTTCTGTTAGGTCTTGGTTCAAGGACTCATGTAGTTAAGCAACACGCATTAGGGTGCGTGACTCTTCATCGGGTCTCGGCAACCTCCCAAAGACCGCGCGAGCAAGTCTCGAGAACCGTGGCTGACAGTATGATGATGCAAGATGGAATGCAGCACGTAAATAGGACATAGCATGTAACCCTACCCTGTAGGTTCCTGTCCTAATTTGGAGGGTTCTATGGCTCGCTAAACATATACAAAGGCCGGTTTTAGCTTTGAAGAGGGTTCCCCGGACTAGAGTCAAAATATACCTCCCATTATTGAGCGTACACCCAATAATGGTACAAACGGTAGGGATGACTCATCACGGTCGAGGGTTGCTAAGTATTCCGGGATTCCCTATCACCGGCAAGCCGGGTAGGATTGCCGAAACACAACAGCGGGGCTGAACAAGATATATATACAAGAGATAGACAATGAAACAAAATAATTTTGAAAATCCCACAAATGTTTTTCAAGCTTGGCTCACAAGTTTAATTGATACTCAAGAAGAGCGGACCGTTTTGACAACATGCCAACTCTTTCTCAAGTATTAATTAAACCTTTTCCCCAGCGGAGTCGCCACTGTGGGCTACCACAGCCCCGGGTGGATCGGGGCGGCCCGAAAAATCGCACGCCTTTTGAATTGAATTGAAAAAGTTTGAAGAGTCGCCACCCGGATTTATGGTTCGCCACCCGAGAAACCATTTTGATTGAAAATGATTGATTGAATTTGAAAACCAGAGATCGTTTGAGGGTTCGGAAGCCACGTTACGAGGGGGGAAGGGTTTTACGGCACCCCCCTCGCCCGATACGAGATCGGTCTCTACTAAACGTTTGTGGGATTTTTCAAAATGATTTTGTTTCATTAAGCATGTAGCATTTATTCACAAGTATATCACATAAGAGGTGTATGCCAGTGCATGTGTACAGGAGGTGATGAAAAATGGTTAAGGAATGCAAGATGACAGAAAAATGAAACCCTGCCACTGACTTCATCTCGAGCACTCGGGAGTGGTCCCGAGCGCTTGGGAGTGTTGGTGCCCAACCTGCAAGCTTTGTTAGTACAAACAGGACATAATGCTAAAAACTGTAAACTGAAATGATTTCAAGCATATTACAGGCTCAGCAGAGGACTTGATAAACTGAGATAGAACCTCAATCTTTCAAATCATGCATCCTTGCCCCAGCAAAGTTAGATCTGCTTCTTTTAAGAGCAAATGGGCACATCCCTGCATGCAGAAAGTCAGAAGCATGGCAAAATGGGGAGAATAATGGACTGCAGTAGCATGTAGGCACTCCCGAGCGCTCTGGAATGGTTTCGAGCGCTTGGGAGTGAGCTGCATGTCAGCTTACTCTTAAGTAGGAAATGACATTATCCTTGCATGCAGACACTCTTGTTTTGATCTTTCCTAGGAGAAGATCTTCTTTTTGACCTTAAAAAATCTTGTTCTTACTTAAAACTTGGTGAGAAACATTTCTGTTTTGAGAAAACAAATTTTCTATGTCTTCATGTCACAATAAAACTATTTCATTTAAGAGTGCACTTCACCCCAGCTTGCTACCCTACCAAGAATACCATGCATGGAACTGAAACAGTCCCGAGCGCTCGGGAGCACTCTCGAGCGCTCGAGAGTGTTTCCAGTAGGTTTTCAAAAAAAATGCTTTGTGATCCCTTTGCTCTTATTTTTACACTAAGGTCCCCTAACCATGCACCCAGTATCAAAGACTGGGATAGGCTGAGACCCCCCTCAGAAGGGAAAAACAGCCTCTTGTTTGAGATCAAAGTAGAAAAGTTTCTACCTTTAGTGAGAACTTTGCTTCTTGGATGACTTTGAAAGGTGGAAGGAGAAGGAGAAATGCAAAGAATCAGAGACCAAGAGTGTTCTCAACTCCCTGCATTTCCTGATGTTTTTGATCTTTGTACCTTTGCCTTTGAAAATATTTGAAGTTGGAAAACAAGTTTGAGCTTGAGAGTTTTCTTGAACAAGAGAGAGGGGGGGGGGTTTAGAGAAAGGATTTTCGTGGTCCTCATCTCACCTGAAAACAGGTTATATATATAGGCAATATAACCTATGGTTTCCAAAATAAAATGAATTTGAATAAAATCTTTTTTAAGGGGGGAAATCTCCATCATCTGATCCTCTGCCACCTGAGGTTGAGTGTTGACTCAAACCTCAGCCGGCTCAAGATGGCTGTAATGATGGGTTGCATGGATAGTGGGAGATCTTATCATCCATTGGGCAGCACAGAAGTCTTGAGTGCTTGGGACTTCACTCTCGAGCGCTCGGGAGTGAGCCAGGCCAATGGTTTTGAGCGCTTGGGACTACTTCCAAGCACTTGGGATTGATTTTGACCATTTTATTTCCTTTTTCAAGTCCTTCAAGAAGCAAAGTTTCAATTGGTATGAGGCCTGTTTCAATCCAAATTCATCATCGGGGAGCCTCAGGGCCACAAATTAAGGAAATTTGAAGAGTTCAAATTGGGGTGTCTACAGCTCCCCTAATGACTGATCGCCCGACCGAGAGGGATCAGAATTGCATCATCTCCTGAAACTTACAGCCCGACTATGCCAAGAACCTCGTGATGGTTCAAGCATCCTCCAACTTCGAGACTTTCTTCTAGTTTGGCCATTGAGGAGGCGCTGCAAACTAGAGTTCTGCCAAGAGGGGAGTCCTCTTGTTTCTCTACTCAAAAAGCAAAGCCGAGGGCTTACTTTTGAAATAGTAGCGCATTGTTTGGCAGTAGCAATTACGCCAATGCGGCTACAAGTGGGGACAACGCTGTTGCTTCCCCTAACCATACTGCCGACGTTAATCAAGTTCAAAACACTCAAAGCTTCCGATCCCGTACCCAGCCCCGGAGTTTCTCAGTTTTTGAGGCACCTCTGTCCGTAGTGATGGAGAAACTCATCAAATCTGGGCATCTCAAACCTGTGACCCCAACTCCCCTACCCAAAGTTCTACCTGCTGGTTACAATCCTAACCTTTTCTATGCCTTCCATCAAATCCGTGGCCAACTCACTAAAGCGTGCTATAGTCTCCGACATGAGATTCAAGATCTCATTGATAATGGCACTCTTCAAAATCCACCCCCATCAAAGCCCAATGTCATCTCCAACTCCATGCCTCAACACAATTCTAACCCACATGTTAGCCATATATCTCTCACCTCCGCTCAAATCAACCCTAGCTCCACCATATTCAACCCTACCCACTATATCATCCCAGAAAATCAACCCAAACCAATCGTGTCTCTCCCGTCCGAAACTGAGGTTAACATGATGGCTGTAGGTTGGGCAATTGAAGTCTTCGCTGCCGACACCTAGACTGACAGTGATGAGGAGCCTACAAAGGAGGAATTCAAGAGGAAACTTAATCAATCAAAGGAGAAGACTGATTGGCTGAGGTCCTTCAATCATGAGAGCTTGGAGCTGCTGTTCAAGGAGTTCTCTCAAGTAGGTTTGGTCGAAGATTCTAAGGAGGCTGAAATGCTAATGCTTGGGCTTAATGCCCCGGTGGATCCTATCTCTCCGACTGCGGAGGCCTAGGGTAGTCTTAAAAATTGCATTTTTAAACCGTATCTTATTTGCATTGATGACACTTTTGAGTCTGACACAGAGTCTGTTGAGTCTCTCTAAGTTTAGCTCTGGTTGTAGTTTGTTCTTCTTGGCCCTCCATGTCGTAGCTTCTATTTTAGTTTGCATCTTCTACTGTACTTGGCAAACCCCGAGGGGGTTTTATGAAATGAATTATCTTGCTTCTAAGTGCTTCGCTAGCTTTTATATAAACTATGTTGACCCTGACAATGAAGGGATAGATTTTGATGGCAACATCCCCAAGGAAATGTGTTCCCTCACCGAAAGGGAATATGAAAGGCATGCTCAGCCTGTTAAAAGAAGAAGTAGTTTCAATAAACTTGAAAGATGAGGTAGACCCCTAGATGGTTTCAAGTAGGTTCAATGCTGTCCCCAGAAGAGTATCACGCCCAGTCAGACTTGCTCAAGGAGTTTGTCGATGGCTTTGCAAGGTTTCATCCTAAGATAGTGGAACATCAAATCCCCCTGCTACCGGATGCTAAGCCAAAAAGTAAAAGCTCAGAAGGCTCCGAGCCTCGTATCATGTTCAAGGGTATCAACGAAGATTCGCCTGTGCATTCAATTAGAAGATGAAGTCTAGAGACCTGGTAGAGAGGGATCTGGTTACAAAGGAGGACTGTGCTCCGATATTCGACCTCCGCGGAAAGTTTTAGACAAAGCGTTCTGGACTTTTCGTTATCAAAACCATTCTATCTGGGGCTGCGGCCAAAGAACATCGACCTCGACGGCAACGAATTCAATACATTGATCAACCTGGATCAACTCAAGCTACTTTTCCCTAAGAAAAGCTCGTTGGGCCGAAAACCCCAAGGGTGGGCGGTTCCAAGCAAAGTTAGAGTAGCCTGCTAGACCAGAAACCTATGAAGGCAGTCTAGGCAAAAGTAAATAGGCAACAGTCGAAAGCTTGCTAGACCAAAAGCCTAAGAAGGCGGTACTAGGCAAAAGTTAGAGCGTAAAAGGTGAGGTAAACACTCGAGTGAACCTAGGCCCGAACTACGTTTTGACCTGATTACTTGAAAAGGGATACGTCGGCAACCTCTCCTTGAGGTTCAGTCTCAATCAATCAACATGATCCACGGTTGACATTTTGGTGCATCGCAAAGGTCAAGAAAGAGCGAGAGCACGACAAGCTGCATTGGAGAGGCAGAAGGGGGAAGCCTTTCGTCTTTAGATTTTATTTCAAACTACTATTTCAATTACAAGAGCTAAGCATAAAGCCTTAAAACATTTGAAGAATGAAAAACAGAACAAAATGCTTACGAGGCCTAACGACTCATAGCTTATTCTAAGTTCAACAAAGTCTAGTGTGAGGTCAGTCGATGTTTTTTCTTACTCTGATTTCTCTTTGCAGCCACAAGGCTTTACTTCCTTCCAAAAGAGGAAGTGTCAACAAAGGCACCTGCTGCAGAATTGCAGTTGCATGCACTGGTAACGGACACACGCGTGCTGGTCTCAAATGTTGCACTTTGGCCCCAGACCTGCGCGCGCTGCTGCAATTCCAACAGCAGACAATAGCAGTCAGCTACTGCCTTCGAGTGACCGTTTTCAATTCCAAGGCCTGTTTTGCAATTCCATTAGTTCAGGCAAGTCACAAAGGCTACATGTGACTGTGTCAAAGCATCGGATCCAGAATGTCATGCTTAACAATGATTTTGGACCATCGAGGGCATATTTCAAGTTCAAATCGAGGTTTCGGTGCCTCAAGTTTTGTTCAAGGGGCTTTTGCCAAGTTTTGTCATGCTGTGCAGGTCATATGGACCTCTTGTGACTGTACGGGGGTGTCAGTTTCAGTCCAGGCCTTACACGAGTCATCATATGCGTCTTATGTCTGTTTTTGTGACATTTTTCTAGTTTTTCAATCCATTGTCATTTCGGGATGCTTTTCTTAGTTTTGTCGGTTTGTACAGGTCATTGTTCATCCATTTGACCTTACGCAAGTGTCAGTTTCACTAGTCTAGGGATATTGTGAGTTTTGGCTCTTTAATGCCCAAAATTTAATTATATTCTGCGTGTCTAAAGTTCGTGTCGTATCTAGGGAATTTTATTCCTTTTCCATTTGAGTTAGGCAAGTCTTTGCGTGAATACGCATGTTTGTTTGTCGATTCAGTTCGCTTGTCAATGCAAGTTAGATATTAGTGGTTAGTTTTTGCATTCGCTTAGACGCTTTCAAAGAGAATCAACAAACTAGAAATATAAGTTTTATATTGCTACCCAAAGTATCCATAGTCTAGCAATAATCGAATATTCAATGCTAGGGGCTCACTGGTCAAAAGCAAGTAGATCTATGGGGCACATCTGCCCAAGAATCAAAGAAGGGCATGCAAGCCCAATGCTATTCCTACTCAAGGTTTAATGTCAACTGGGGCACGTCGGTCCACTCAACGTCTATCTGTCTGGGCACGCAGGCCCGAACCTTCTAGGAGCCGCCCTTAGCATGTGTCTGCATTTTCAGTTTGTGCATTCACATAGTATACATCATTACATATTGTGTATATCAAATGTTGAAAGCAAGAAAAGTCTGCCAAGTATCAAAAGCAAGAAGCTCTGATTTGTTTTTAGTACTGAATTTTTAGATTTCAAGAAATGTAATCTTAAATGATTATTATTATTATTATTATTAGACTCGAATTATGTTTATCGTTAATTTGAATTTTAAAGCTTCCGCTACTAAACTCTATTTTGGAGATTAATTTATCTAAATTCATTTTAAAATTTATTAAATCAATTGAAAATGATTTAACTAATGTTTCTGAAAATCGGGGCGTTACAACATGGTATCAGAGCCCCGCTTTGGGCGAAGTGGTGGGTAGGATGCGCTTTGCTGCCACGGCCCCCAAGGGAGGTTGTTGGGCCTGTGCAATGAGGACGTTGCACCCCTAATGGGGGTAGATTGTGACACCCCGCTTTCCGGTGGCCGGCTGTACTACAGGATAGCAGGATCCATCCAGACGGGAGGGGGCAAGTCATGATTTGTAAGAAAAGATCCCTCCTACTTGTATAAGGCCTTTTAAAGCCGTGAGAGCGGTCCAAAGCGCATAGGAACTTTACAATTAAGCGTGCTCATCTTGGGGTAGTCCAGGGATGGGTGACCTACTGGGAAGTCTATGGGCTTTAGGCGTCCAAAGCAGACAATATTGTACAAAGATGGAGCGGGTTGTTACAGAGAGAGGAGCGAAGGCGCTTTGTGGCGAGAGATCCCTGGCGTGGGAGATAGGTGTTGGTGTGAACTGTTGGGGTAGGCGTGAGTGAGCGGGAAAACTTGGCAGATCTAAAACAATCTTGGCCATTCATTTAAGTTAATCTCAATCTGAGACCTTGGGAGAAAACTTAAAGCCAATCTTAACCATCAATTAAGCACCAAGTAGATGTAGGCCGTTGGATTTATGTTTGGATTCAAAAACAGTCCTTCCATATTATATAGATGTTTATTCGAAAAAAAATTGGGCCAAAATTCAAGTCGTTATAGATGAGGAGTTTGTCAAACTATGAAGAAACTATTAGAAGTCGCTCTGATCTACTTTTTGTACCGTCCTTTCAATTTCAAAAAATGTGATCATTTACTCCGTACCCTTTCGTTAGACTCAGATTATGACAACTTTTGAATAAAATATCAGATCTTCCGCTGCTTAACTCTATTTTCAAGATGGTATAACTTTAAATATTTTTGGGAATATTAAATCAAGTAAAAACGATTTAATTAACGTGCTGAAAATCGGGGTGTTACAACATGGTATTAGAGCTCTAGGTTCAAACCCTCGAACCTTGGGTAGATCACTTTTCGAGAGCGTAAACCTAAGTTATTAATTAAATTTAAGTCTAATCTATAAGTACTATTCATGTGCCATCTGACCTAGATTTCGAGAGCATATGGTAGAAGACATTGGACTTATTTGTTTGACTAACAGCTAGGCTAATTGTAAATGGTACGTGTCTGATCTATGTGACATTCCCTATATTGATATGTGGTAGGAAAATTTAATTAGTTTTACTTAACTATTGCTAAAAAAAATGATACTAAATTACACTTAGGCCCTTGCATTTATTTTAGTTTCTGTATTCGACCCTAATTATGTTTTTTTTTTGTTTACTTACCACTACTTATTACATTATAAAGTAAAACTGTTAATGCGTAAAATTGTTATCCGAATGTGTACTTCGAAATGTTTTCCTTGCCTTTTTCATGAGTAAAACTGTTATTATAAAGTTTTGATTATCAAAAGATACATATATTAGAACATGTATAAATTCAGTTAGTAAATAAGGAAAAGACCAAAAAAAAAAAAAGATTAATCAATTTTAGTTCCACTTACTTCCTTAATGTTATTATACCTCGTATATGCGGAGCATATAGAGTACATGTACCTTAATTTATAGTAACACAAAAAATATAATAATAATAATAATAATAATAATAATAATATATATAACTATAACAATAATGAGTCAAGATTTCTTACTACGTAAGTAATGGTACTTAGAATAAGAAATAAGAAATTACTTACTGTAATTTGTGGAATAGAATGATTAAGGATAATCAACTTCAAAAATATTTTCCTTACTACTAAGTCGGTCATTATCATCACTTATACTCTGTATATTTAGGCCAATGAAACTACACTTAAGTCTCTAATAAAGTTTCTGTATTTTTATTTGACAAAATTATAAATTATATATTGGACCCTAAAATTTCGAAGTTACCAATTAATTTGCTTGCTGGACAAAACTGTAAGTAACTTAAAGGCATCGACCCAATCATAAAATACTATGTGCTTTATTGCTCGTACACTTAATAATAGAACAGACTAGTGATGACTTATTCTACAGACATAACGTATTCCAATTTTAAGGGAGGTAGACTGGACCACCATCAGTAGCAACGCATCGATCGAAGTAGTGACTGCACGCTTAAGCAAGCAATGCCCTAATTTCGGGGAAGAAATTATTTTAAGGGGGTAGTTTGTAATGACCTGAATATTGGCCCAATTTTTTCGAATAAAAATATATAAAAAATATTAATATATATAATTTTAGTTATATATATATATATACCTTTAAACACACACACCTCACCCATCACTCTCACCAGCCACCTCACCCTCTCTTCCTCCCTGTGCCAGCTCTCTCTCTCTGCACACAACATGGCACCCACTCTTTCCATAAATGGAAAGCCACCTTTTAGCCCCTATTGTTGACTTCCCTCCACCACAACCTCACAACCTCTCCCATCTCAGTCTCTCTCCACATAGCTGTGTGTCTCTCTCTCTCCTCCAATTTTCTTGCCCACCACACCACCTACCACCCTATAAATACCCCTCTCCTCTTCCTCTCTATTAACACACACCACCACCACTGGAAATCAGTGGGAAAGACCGAGAGAGAGAAAGCTTGGGTGGGTTTTAATGGAGGTTTAGTTTTAGAGAGAGAAAATTGGATTTATTCGAAATCCTACGCTACACGCAAATTCGAGACCCCAAACAACTAAGGCATTACCAAGCATCCCAAAACCATTCACCAATTTCCCTGTGACAACCCAAAAGTTCCCCATTGCCGTCGTCTTCTCTGTTCGCCCAAAAATCCAACGTTTGCATTTTAAGCACGTTTGACCGAATTAAAGGTAGATAAACCCTTACACAAACATCTCCTATGCATAATTATGTGTTTCGAACCTTATTTTTGGTCCCTAGAAGGTCCCATACATCAAAACAATGAGATACTACATTCTGTTGTGAACCAGTCGCGATAATGTGGCCGCAACACAGTAACCTGCGGCCTGTGTTGCAGTCGCGAACTATGACTTCATTTTACCTTTCGGATGCAACCTTGTACCTTGCAGATGTGACCTTGTACCTTGCAGATGCATACTTGAACCTTGCGGATGCAAACTTAAACATTGCGGATGAGAACTCCAACCTTGTGGTTTTCTGTCCTGGACCTTTAACCATGCTCCAGAAGGCCCCGGGCTAAGTATTATGAACTGTTATGACCCCCCCGGTCACTATTTTATTGATATTTGAACATTTACCATGGAACCCTATCATTGTACAAGTTGATTTAGATGCCTGAACATGCATTCTTAACATGGTACGAGTTAACTTAAATGTCAGAACATGCTTTCTTACTACGATATGAGTTGATTTGATGTCTGAACACTATTATATGATTTATTTACTATTTTTCATACCATCGTATCAACTTTAAAGTTTCTATTATGCTATGTTACATTTGATAGATTGGACTTAGGATCACTAGTTTGATATATGTTAATATTCATCTAGATGATGCTAGATAATGGATGAACCGGAAATTTTTTGAGTTATGGTCTTGAGGTGGGTGCTAACAAGGGCTTAGCCTCATGTTAAGATGGGTGTGAACAGGGGCCCAGTCTTGGGTTAAGATGGGTGCAAACAGGGGCCCAATTTTGATGATTGCGGCAATCCTAACTGATGATATGCCATGGTAAATTCCAAAGGGTAAATCGTGCCCTTGTTATGGCCTTAAATGGATCTATGCTAGATACATAATTTAGGTATATCCATTTAAGACCCCGAGTGCAAGATAAGCAAGGGGGATTGTCCCATAACACTGTCATAGTTAGTGATTGGGGGGAGTATCGATCTTGATTTTAGATTTCACGTAAGAGAATGGATAGTAAGAAAAGGATGACATGTTATATTTCTGTTCTTCATTTGTTATCAACTCTATTACCTGCTAGCTGTAAAGTAAGGGGATAGTAGGGTAAGGGCTTATCCACTGAGTGTTGACTCACGGCGTTTTAAAATGCTAGGTACCAAGGAGGAACAATACAACCAACCGGAGGAGCCGTACATCACCAAAGACCTCCCGGACCAGGATGAGGAGTTTGTCGAACCATATGTAGACAACCCAAATTGAAACTCCCCGAACTACCTTAGATCTTCAATGATGATATGGGACAGAACCACAAATTTGAAGGCTTGATCAATGACTTTTGAGCATCCCAGAACCTGAACCCATCAACTGCCCAGGACAAGGCATCAAGTGCCGAGCATAAAGCACCAACTGTCCAGCGCAAAAGAGTCCAATAAACTCTCCAGCTCTCGACCCTCAATCTCTAGCGCTAGGAATCAAATTCTGTTACTGACAGATCTGACTATTGTATGAATCTCATCATGACCCTACAAAGCATCTAGCTGACTCTAAGCCTGCACAGATGTTCCCCCTCCATTTTTCCCTATAAATAGAGGTGTCTAAAGCCATATTCAAGGACTCCACTCCATATTACAATACACAATACACCTCCCCTTATCCTTGAAACTCCTTTCTCTCTCTAGAATATACACATATTTTGGGTTTTCTTAATATATACTTGAAGAAAAATCTGAAATGTCTTATATCTAAAGAGAAAAATCTCATTTCCTTCCCAAAAATCTCCATTTCTTCAACAGTCCACTATAATAAATCTAATTTGCCAATCATCAACCCAAAATGACCCTCAAATCATCCAAACCAAAGCTCAAAGTCTCGTTCAAGCACTCAAAAGGTTGTAAACTACCTGCATTTTTTGTTTATGTTCATCTGAGGAAACCAAGAACCCAAAGCAGAGATACTAGCTAGCTAACGTGATCATGGGTTCTTGTTACGAAAAAATGTGATTGCGTGTGCTTTGCGATGGGCATTCACTCCCCAACGCAAAGCACCTGTTTCTGGGCTCGCTAACTGCTTTGTGCTGGGCACTCACTCCCCAACACGAAGCTCTTGCTCCTGGTAACTTTCTGTTCTATTTCACTCTTGTATGTACTGTACACTCTAGCACATGCCTACACCACACATTCAACTTGCTATGTGTTTAAAAAGTAAAAATATAAGCATTTTTCAAAATCCCACAAGTATATAGTAGAGACCGGTCCTCGTATCAGGCGAGAAGGGTGCCGAATAAAAGCCTTCCCTTTTCATAACTTGGCTTCCGAATCTAAAATCTCTGGTTAATTTTCAAACTCGAATCATTTTCAAGTTCTAGGTTTCTCGGGTGGTAAACCATTTTACAAAAACCCAGGTGGCGACTCTTAAATTTTCAATAAAATCTAGAAACGAGCACGTGGGAGTCCTTCGAAGGCCTCTAAGGCTTTGGTAGCCATAGCTCCGAAAGCCTCTCGGGCTCTGGTAGCCAGCTGTGTCTACCAGAGCTCGAGAGACCTTCAGGGACTCCCACGTGCTCATTTCTGGATTTTATTTAAAATTGAAGAGTCGCCACCCGGGTTTTTGTAAAATGGTTTGCCAAGAAACCTAGAACTTGAAAATGATATTCGAGTTTGAAAATTAACCAGAGATTTTGATTCGGAAGCCAAGTTACGAAAAGGGAAGGCTTTTATTTGGCACCCTTCTCGTCCGATTCGAGGACCGGTCTCCACTAAATACTTGTGGGATTTTGAAAAATGCTTATATTTTAACTTTTTAAACACATAGCTAGTTGAATGTGCGGTCTAGGCATGTGCTGGAGTGTACAGTATATACAAGAGTGAAATAGAATAGAATGTTACATATTATAGGTGACATGAATGCAAACTGTCGAAAATCTGCAAAAGATGGGGAAAACTCCTTTGCGCTGGGGAGTTAATGTCCAACGTAAAACACCTTCCAGGACAACTCTTTTGTGCTGGGGTCTCAGTGCCCAGCGCAAAGCAGTTGTCCAGATCAATTTCTGGAAATGTTTTCTTTTTTTATCCAAACAGTGGATTAATTGGTAAAATGCATGAATAATAGCCTTTGGATAATGTTTTGAGGTATTTCTAGATGAAACAGTAAAAAGTATTAAAAACGAATAATGAATACTAGAAATGGACATAAAAGCCCCTGGACTCCACTGATATTGAAATAATCAGCGAGCCCAGGAGAAAGAGCTTCGTGCTGGGGAGTGAGTGCCCAGCACAAAGCAGTTAGCGAGCCCAGGGACAGGTGTTTTGCACTGGGGAGTGAATGCCTAGCGCAAAGCACATGCAATCACATTTTTTTCGTAACAAGAACCCATATATGATCGCGTTAGCTAGCTAGTATCTATGTTTTGGGTTCTTGGTTTCCTTAGTTGACCAGAAACCAAAAATGCAGGTAGTTTACTACCTTTTGAGTGCTTGAACGAGACTTTGAGCTTTGGTTTGGATGATTTGAGGGTCGTTTGGGGTTGATGATTGGCAAATAGATTTACTATAGTGGAGTGTTGAAGAAATGGAGATTTTTCTCTTCAGATATAAGATATTTCAAATTTTTCTTCAAGTATATATGAAGAAAACCCAAAATATGTGTATATTCTAGAGAGAGAAAGAAGTTTCAAGGATGAGGGGAGGTGTATTGTGTATTGTAATGTGGAGTGGAGTCCTTGAATATGGCTTTCGACACCTCTGTTTATAGGAAAAATAGAGGGGGAACATCTATGCAAGCTTAGAGTCGGCTAGATTCTTTGTAGGGTCATGATGAGATTCCTGGAGTAGTCAGAGCTGTCAGTAACATAATTTGATTCCCAGCACTGGGAAGTGAGTGTCTAGCACTGGAGAGTTTATTGGACTCTTTTGCGTTGGATAGTTGGTGCTTTGTGCTGGGCACTTGATGCCTTGTGCTGGGCACTTGATGGGCTCAGGTTCTGGGATGCTCAAAAGTCATTGATCAAGCCTTCAAATTTATGGTTATGTCCTGTATCATCATTGAAGATCTAAGGTAGTTCGGGGAGTCTCAATTTGGGGTGTCTATAGTTGCCCATCTTTGGCAACTACTCGGGTGCCACGGCGGGATACGAGTATGCATCAAAGATCAGGACACCCCAATAGAGCATCATGAAAACCCCCCCTTAGACCGAGTAGCAAATAAGTAAACATGAGGTCGCGCTTGAGGAGCTACCTACGTACCCCGTTGTAGGGATCAGACCTGCGTAGTTCATTAGAGCAAATGCAAATAAACAAAACTACATTCATGGTATTGTTGCAATGCAAGAAAATAGATGGGACGGACCCTCGCAGTAGAAATTGAGTTTGAAAAAGATTCACAGTGAAGATTGAAAGTAGAACGGACCCTCGCAACCGAATTCTCTATGTTAAGGAATTCTTGGAATCAAAGGCGGGACGAGCCCTTTGAAATCTTGATTAGAAATGGGACGGACCCTTGAAGTTAGTTATGAATGGGATAGACCCTTGCAGCAATATTGAATTTGAAGTTGATTGAAATTTTCTCTGTTGAAAAAGGGGTGGACCCTTGAATTTTTTTAGAAATGGGACGGACCGTTTAGTTTTTTTTTTTTTAAATGGGACGGACCCTTGAAATTAGTAGAAAATGGGATAAGCCCTCTTGAATTTTTAGAAATGGGATGGACCCTTGAATTTTTTAGAAATGGGACAAGCCCTTGAATTTTTAGAAATGGGATGGACCCTCTCAATAAAAGAATCGAGTTTGAATTTTGAATTGGGCCAAAAACATGGTGGCCCTTTAGAGCTGGCCTCCGGACCATGGTGGCCCAAAGGGAACAAGGCAGATCGAGGCCCAAATAAAAGCCCAATGTCTTCTGGAAAATGTTCCCAGCGCTGGGGACTTGATCCTTTGCGCTGGGGAGTCGTTCCAGTTTCCGGATTTTAAAGTCCCAACTGCCCACTTGTCAGGCGTGCCTTTTCGCTTCTTGTGCACAATTATGACATTTTAGACGTCTGAAAATGCCTTTAAAGGCTAAGGAGAGCCTTTCCTTTTTTCAATATTCACTACCATTTTCCAAAGAGAGGATTTCTTGATTTCTTCTGGGTTTTCGATGGCGGATGTCAGGGCTCGGGTGGCGATTTTGGAGATGGAGGTACAAATCCTCCGAAAGGAGATTGCTCATATCAATGCCCACATTTCCTCCCTTCTCACGTCTCTCCAAACCCTTCGGAGGGTGGTCTCGAACCTTAAAGACTTGGCTTTCGACGCGGTGGAGGATGACCTCGACCCAGAGTTTGGGGGTGCTGCTGTGGTTGAACAAGACGCTGAAAACAGTGACAGAAATCCGAACGCTTCGGATGACTGTTCGGATGTAGCCAACGATGCTAGCGACGGGGCCAACTCCAGAGACAGGGGTGAGAATGGTAGAGGCAATGAGGTTGATGACGCTACTTTTGTCATCTTCAACCATACCGATAGCGATTAGGAGGAGAGGAGAATAGGGACAGTCCCCCTTTTTCTGCTTTTTCTCCTTTCTTTTTTCTTTTTTTGTTTTCTTTGCTTTGTTGTACCGGGCCTTCGTTCCTTGGGACATAGGAGGGCCGTGGCGCCTAGATTTTGTAAAATCGGAATGGTTCAATGAAATTCCACTATTATTATTATCAAAATTGTTGTTTTTGCTTTAATCGACCCTCGAATGATTGATTTTAAACAAAAATTGAGCAATCTTGATAACTTTAATGCTTTTTGTAGTTTAGAAAACTTCTGGTCGTTAGAAAAAAGCTTTGCGCTAACTCAAAACACCCTTGTGCTGAGGTGTTAGAAGAAAAATCCATGGCCCTAGTCAGAAAGTGTCCAGCGCTGGACATGAAGTCCTTTGCACTGGAGACTCCTGCTTTTGGGCCCGATCCAAACGAATGGTTTTCTTTTCTTTTTCTTCCCCTTTTGCGCTAGGGCTTTCTCACTCGCGCTTGACGCTTGAAATTCAAAAGGAAGCCTCCCTCTCTCGTTCTATCATCTCTCCCTGTAGAGACCCGTAAATTTCTTTATTTAATTTTAATGTTTGTAGTTGAGGAAAAAGGGTGGAAAATGACGTGAATGTTGTAGACACCTCCCAAACGGGGCATCGCCATACAGATTGATCACGTTTGTTTGCTCGGTTGGTTGCTTGCTTCGTAAACCAAAATCATGGACATTCCCATGGCTAGGAACATCGCCACATGATAGCGGTTATCATCAAAACAGAGTCGCCACCCAGTTTATTAAAACTAGGAAAACAGATAGAGATTCTGGATACGGGAGCCAAAAGTACAATAAGGGGAAGGTGTTAGGCACCCCTCTTTGCCCAGTCGTGAGACTGGCCCATAATCGTTCAACATAAGACATGTAGATACTTTGTTTAATTCCAACATGTAGTCTGTTTATTTATTCCTTTAAACAGTTAGTAAAGTGAGCCTGTGTGATAAATAAAGCATGCGTCAGAAAGCAAAACAAAACAAACTGTCCCAGGGAGATGGATCCCGCGGCCGGTGAATGGATGTCACGGCCGAGGGATCCTCCTGGTTTGATGTACCGGCCGAGGGATCGAAGCCCCGGTCGGTGTTCTTCCTCACACCAGACAGAAAGACTAACAGATGATCAAAACGCTACGGTTAGTCAAAAATACAGTAAATAAGACAAACCAGAGGCCGTTGGGCCTCACCACCTTGATCCCTCAGTTGCTTGATTGCTTTGGATTGGGCGTGATTGACTTGATTGCTTGATTGAAAACCCTAGGGTTAGGGTTTGAACTTCGGGGTTTGATCGCCGGATTGAGGGCTGCCTTCGGGAGGTTAGGGCTTCTGAGGAGTGGGTTTGAGAGAGTATTTGTGCAGAGTTTCGAGGTTTGAGAGAGTGTATACTCTGATAATTTCGTGTGTTTATTTTCGGAGTCCAAAGGCCCTTTATATAGGCAATTGGTGACTGACTCCGACCAATCAAATCACGAGATGGTAATTGCAATTGCAATTGCAATGCATCTCTAACTCTACGTCGTAATCTCTGAGCGTAGCCCGAACGCATCGGGAAGGCAGTGTAGTTGGATCAAACGTCTAACAGAACACGTTCCAGAGTCTGGGAAAAGGTCGATCTGGCGGCCGAGTAAAGGATATCACGACCGAGGAATGGATGTCTCGGCCGAAGGGTAGATCTTGTGGCCGAGGGATTGATCTCTCAGGGAGATTTTGCTAGCAACAGGTTGCTCGGGTGAGGAAATGATGTTAGGGCCGTGAGATCGATGTCACGGCCGACAGATGGATTCTCCTAGGCTTCTGTATTTCTGTCTGAAAGGCTGTATGGCTCTGATTGGGTCCTCTAAGTGGCTCAAAGTTCTTACCGAAAGTCCTAAGGTTCTCAAGGAGGTAATCAGCAATCACTATATCCATTTCATCATCGGGATGGTCCCAAGGTGGGACTTGAAATAATCGTTAGGCCAAATTGGGGTGTCTACAAATGTGAATGTGGAGGTTAAATGTGCAAAAGTTTGGAAAATATGGGTGTTTGTGAGATATAGTGCATGTGTGCATATATGTGTGTGTCCAGGGGAAAATAATTCCCATTCTCTATCTCTCGGTCTCTCACTCCCTCTCTCTCGGCTCTCTCTCCATCTCTCACCATCTCCCAAAAACTCACCTCCAAATTCAAAACCCATAACAATCAACCTCCATTCCATCTTCTACTTGTGTATTGGAGCCCGTATCTCGTTGGATAGAGCTCGGTTTGGTGTATTTTCGCTTGGTTTGGATTTCGGAAGCTAGGGCTTGCTCAATCTCTCCGGTTTCGGCTTGGATACTCGAGGTAGGGAATTCTACCTCTCTTTATATGTTATTTGAGTGTTTCTATGCCTTATTCGAGTTTGTATTGGTCGTTATTGAGATTGGATCAAAACTTGAAATTTTCTGTCGAAATCGTCTATAAGTTACTCTCCCTACCGGTAGGACAATTGAGAAATTCCTTCATAACCAGCTCAAACGTACAGCAGTAGCTCAAAAGCTGCTCAACGTATTCACCCTCCTACCGGTAGGTCAAGTGCGAAGTTGTTTCGTTTAAATGTTGGCCTTTCTGTTCCCATTTTCTACCGGTAGGAACTTTTACCTACCGGTAGGTCAAGTGAATTCTCCTCTTCTACCGGTACGACTCATTCACCTACCGGTAGGTGATTGAGCTGCTGCAGTATCTATGAGTTGTTTCTCCTACATCTTCCAAATCACATTTTGAAGCTTCTCATCGACTCTAATGGGTTTTGTTTACACATTCTTCAAGTGTTTTGGAGAGTATTACTAGTCTCACACTTAGAGTGGTATCCGATAGACTTGAATGAACTCTTTGAGTTAAGAAATGTGAAGTGTAAGATATGGCACGTTGAAATACGAACGGTACACATGAATATGTCTAGTGATCCGATGAATAGTATTGCAATTCATTTTCTCTCGACTCGTAGAATCCTTTAGATTCATTTAGCACACGTTTTACGGACTCCAAGTATAGAAACTAGAAGATCAGGCATTGCAGAGTCTAATCGTGGGTTAATATATGGTATGTGTAAGTGCGAGGATATACTTAGAGGTATGGTGAGGACGTATATGTGCTTACATACGATATGGTAGATCGTTGGTCTTGTAAGGCCATGTGATTGATTAAATAGCTTTTGGATTCGATTGAATGATTTGATATTTGTGAAATGGGAACATGGAGTAAATGTGAATAATAAACGGACATCACGAGAACTCGTCATATGATGTTAATGAGAACTTGACACGAACGCATGGACATTGTTGATTCCGCTATGGACACTCGGTGAGGTTAAAAGAGGAGTAACGCTACTAAGCATATAAATGGGCATCACCTATATGTGATGTGTCCCGGAATAGATAATTGGGCATCACTTATATGTGATGTGTCCTGGAATAGATAATTAGGCATCACCTATATGTGATGTGTCCCGGAGTAGATAAATGGGTATCACTTATATGTGATATGTCCCGTGGTACGTGCAATACATGTGAAAACCTTGATTGAAGAAATATGAAATCATGAGAAAGAAAGAAAGATTGACTTTTACTAAATCGGACTGTTTAAAAGGAAAAAGGATTTTTCGATAAAAGATCCTCCGGCTATTCTTGAGCGAATCAACGGAGCTCGGTCTACGATGGTCTTGAGTTTTCTCTAAATTGTTTGATATCAAAAAGAAAAGTTTCTTGATAAAGGGTTCAACGACGAACGAATGGGAATAAGAAAGAATGTGGTACCGCACGAGAAGATGGATTGGTGATAGTTAGATACTTGATCATGATAGTTATGCTTATCTCTGTTGTCATTTGGTTTCTATCATTTGTTTCTTCGTACTGCTCATTTGCATATAGAGTTTGCGTAGACTTTTCTACTGGGCTAGTGTAATTTAAGCCTTATATCATTTTCAGGTGCTAATCCGGAACAATAGCTTGCATGATTGGAATGCTTGGAGTGTGGACATGCCCTTTTGAAAGCTAACCAAAAGAGTTACTCATTCTTTTTTGTAAATTTCTTTTGAAAGTTGTATTTGTAACTTAAGTTATAATCCTTTTGACTACGAAGTATTTGTAACTCTAAACTCTCATGACACTTGATACTTGTCTTAATTTGGGCCGTTGAGCCGGTGATGTAATATTTGGAAATCTTATGGACTTGGAAGTATTATTATGGGATTGGAAATACAGTAATCTTTTGGGTAACGTATGGAATATTGTGAGGATTTATTTATCAAAAATCTTTTATATTTATGTTAAAAATTGAGGGCATGACACTCCCAACTTCTCTACTCTCTCTCAGTCTCTCTCACTTGCTAATTTCTTGATTATGGAGCAATCAGATGAGTCTCGGGGTTCGGACATTGGTCCTAACGTTGTTACAGGGGTGTCGGAGTCCATGGGGACTCCGACCGGTGTGGCGACAGGGTAGGAGATAGTCACTCCGGCGACAGCGGGGGAGCAGCCGCGGGCTCCAGTGACGACGGCGAATGTGGGCGTGGTGTCCCCTTCGATTTCAAAAGCGTCGGAGCCTGGAGGGACTCCGACAGTCGCAACAACGGTGACGAGGGAGGAGCCGTGGGCTCTAGTGGCAGCGACAACAAAGGGGGGACCCGGGGTCCCACCGAGCATAGCGGTCGGGTCCGGTTCCATTGGAGGTGAATGGCCTCCGTGGGGTCATCTCGTGATCAATTCTCCCGGAATCCCAGTCAAAGACATTTTGGATGAAATTGCGGCGCGGGAGAGTGACAGCGGTGTTGGTGGTGGTGGTGATACCGAGGAGATAATTACCGACGAAGATGGTGATGAGGGGGTGGCCGAGATGGAGGTTGATGCCGTTGAGGCAATGAAGATGTTAGGGCGAACCCGAGAGGAGACGGGGAAGGCCCCGATGGTCATGGAGGATGTCGAGACGCCGGTCCCCATTTTTGGCAGAACAGCCGGGGATTCGGGAGCAAAGTTGACTCGACGGGTCACTCTTTTGGATTATGAGGAAGTTTTTGAGGCTGAGCTCGAGGAGCCGGAGATTGCAGCGATGGTATTTGATTCTCGTGCATGGGAGATGGAGCGGGAGGAGTTGTTATGGCATTCGGAGCCGATAGAGGAGAGAGAAGTGGTGTTGAGGGAGTTTGAACAGGAGGTCGCGGGGGGCCGAGATTGTGCCGAGGATATCAGCGATGCAAGAGGCTCTGAAGGCTGCGAGAGTGGCTTTTAATCCTGCAACGTATGCACCGAGAGCACACTTTTTTGTTCCTCAGTTGTTGGATCCTTACAAGCCAACTCGGAAGATTTACGACGAAAATTTGGTCTTGTGAGACCAAACCTTTCACTTGAGGGAGGGCCGCCTGGAGGTATTTTTTGTTGACCTTACTTTGTTGATTTCAATTTATCAAGTTATTATGTATTAATCGAAGTACGAGTTCAATCTACACATAATATGCTTGTTAAATAGAAGTAAACAAATTAATGAAAAAGCGGTAAGCGTCATCATCCTGAAAAGATCATTCAAAAGGGTTGCCTTCGCATGATTTTTCCAATTTTAATAACACTTATCGTGTCTCCTGTAAGACCAATAGTTTCACATGCTCAATAGCAGTTGAGATTGATGACTTATTTGCTTTAATGCAGAGGAAGGCGACGTTGTCCGACTTTGGAGGGTCGGTTCAGTCCTTGGAGTTCTACAATGAGCTCCCTGTCGTGGTTCGAGGGCTGGTGGATGCTGCGGGATTTGGCACATTCATTCAGGTTTTGACAACGACTATTCGGAATGGCCATGCGTTACTGACATCTTTGGCGGAGAGGTGGTGGGATACCACAAATACCTTCCGCCTGGGGAGATGACGGCGCATTTTATTGATTGCAATTGGAAACTACACAAAAAGATTCTCAATTTTTGTTTAGTTCCTAATCACAAGGGTGAAACTGTTGATAAAGTGGTCAAAGAATGTTCGGTGGATTGTGGGATTGATAAAATATTGACAATCACTGTCGATAATTCAAGCTCAAATAGTGGCTTAATTAATTTCTTGGCACGAAAGACCAAAGTTTTTGCACAGTAGTTGTTGTGCCCATAGCTTAAATCTCATTGTATGTGAGGATTTGAATGATCTACACACATCAATTATGAGGGTGCGGAATGTGACGAGTATGTGAGATCTTTGCCATCTAGGACGGCTACATTTAGGTCTTGTGTTGAGAAAGAAGGTATTATTTGTGAGCTTGTACCTTGTTTGGATGTGCCCACTCGATGGAACTCAACGTACTTCATGTTGGAAAGGGCTTTATGGTATCGAAAAGCCTTAGAGTGATTGGAAGATAAAAATACCCTCTTGTCATTGAGTGTTAAAAGAGGATGAGCTAGGGGAGGTTGATGGTTCAAATGAAAATGGGGGTTGAGAATAGTGGGTAGGGGAAAGAGAGTAGGAAAACATATGGGACTCCAACTAGCGATGATTGGGACATGGTTGGATTGTATGTGCAAGTTCTTAAATTGTTTCATGATGCGACCGAGCGCTTTTCAGGATCTTTGTATGTGACTTGGAATTCTTCTTCTTTTTCTTTTTTTATATGGATATGATGTTGATTCGTTTGGAAATTGTTAGATTTAGTGAGGAACAAGAAAATTCCCTTTTAAAGTCTTTGGCACGTGCCATGAAGACTAAATTTGAAAAGTACTGAAACTATGACAATGTGAATTCTTTGTTGTTGTTTGGCTTTGTTCTTGATCATCGCTATAAATTCAAGTATGTGAAATGGTGCCTTAAGAAATGTTATGAAGAAGATCTTAAGGAAATGCTCGTGGTGGTAAAGGCCGAGATGTCTCCTTTTTATGGTTGGTATGAGAAGAATGGGTGTCATGGATTGCAACTACAAGATGTGGGCCAATCATCTAATAAAAGGAAGTTGAGTGAGGAAGACGGTATGGATTCCTTTGGAGAAAATGAAATTTCAATTCAAGATGCATTTAGAGGAAGAAGAAAATTTGGTTAGTAAGTCCGAGTTGGAGAGATATTGGATGGAGGGTTGTGAAATTGATAACAATAAGTTTCAGGTGTTAAGGTTGGTGGAAGGCTAATTCCGCCAAATATTCTATTCTCTCTCAAGTTGCCCGAGATATTCTAGCCATACTGTGGGCACACGCCCTAAAAATCGTTCGCGATAAGCGGGTGCGCCCCTTTTTAGAGCGTGGCAAAACGCTCAATTCAGAGTCGCCACTTGGGTTTGAAGGTCCGCCACTCAAGGAACCGAACTTGAAACGTTTGCCACGTTGTTTGATTTGAAAAGACTTGTAGACTAGTCCGTCGTCACCTTCATATCTTAGGTTCGGGAGACAGGTTACGAGAGGGGAAGGGTTTTAAGGCACCCCTCTCGCCCAATCTGGAGATCGGTCTCTACTCGGGCATTTGTAAAACGTTTGCGATTCTCTCTCATTAATCAGTTTTTAGCCAGGTAGGGCGGGGGAACAGTTTAAAGGGATTAAAACTATAACAAGTTTGCAGGATGTCATAGAATAGCATTGTCACGCCCTCGATTTTCAACATAATTATAAGGAATTTCTATAAATGAATTTACCCAAAAAAATTTCTATAAATGATACCTCACAATAATCCGTACGATTCCCCAAAATAATATAGCATTTCCATTTCCATAATCTCATCTCAAACATCCAATAGTTCCCAAAATATTACATCCATGGCTCCGAGGCCCAAATTAACTTAAGTACAGAGTGTTGAAAGAGTTAAGGATTACAATATTACATATTCAAAAGATTTACAAAGATGGATAAGCAACTTCTCGTAGTTAGCTTTCCAAAAGTGTGTCCACGTCCAAGCATACAATCATGCAGGCTATTGTCCCGGGTCAGTACCTGAAAATGATACAAGGCTTGAGTTACACTAACCCAGTACAAAAGTCTACGCAAACTCTATATGCAAGTGAGCTAGACAATAGAACAAATGATGGAAAATCAAATGACAACGGAGGAAGCACAATTATCATGATCTAGTGTCTCAATATCTCCAATCCTTCTTTTATTCAAACTCTTAAGTCATATATGTTCAACTTGTGTTCCCACGAGTCGTATCCTTTGTTTGTCCGAGCCGAAGCTCCTGCTGGGCCAGTTATGGGATCCCGATATCCCCTGCCAAGCACCCACCTTGTAGGTTGGCCCTTGGGTGTTCAATATGAGCATTAGCTCCTGCCGGGTCAATTATGGGATCCCGATACCCACTGCCAGGCACCCACCCGTCAATGGGCCCTGAGTGTACGCGTGTCGTTCACATACTCAAGTGTACCGTTGGTACAAATGTTGTGCAAGAAGCCCATTTTTATCATTCCATGATCCCACCAATTTGAACACTTCCATTATATATATATATATATATATATATATATATATATATATATATATATATATATATATACTGATCAAAAGGCATGCATACTATTCATACTCTTATTATATATAATCAAATAACTCATGGAAAATGGATAAGACTTTGGAAAAGTAAAGGTGGAATGGCCCACGAAGATTTTGCCTTTTTTTGGTGGTCTACCGGTAGGGAATGGGGGCTACCGGTACAATCCGGAAACAGTGTGAACAAAACTTTGGCTTACAAGTTTTCTATCGGTAGATGAGAAAATGGTACCGGTAGAGTCCGAGAAAAATTTGTAATCCTACCGGTAGGGAACAAGTCCTACCGGTACAAACACAAAACAGTGAGCACACATTATCACGGCAACAAGGTTCTACCGGTAGAGAAAAACATCCTACTGGTAGGAATCCAAAATTTTGGCGATTTTTCACAACATGACAGATTTTGATCCAATTCCAATAACAACCAATACAAGTTCAAATGAGGTATAGGAACACTCAAATAACATATAAAGAGAGGTAGAATTTCCTACCTCGAGTCGAAAGGCGAAACCCAAGCGTTTTGAATGAGCCCTAGCTTCCGGAATCCAAACCGAGCTAAATACACCGAACCGAACTCTATCCAACGCGATACGAGCTCCAATACGCAAGTAATAGATGGTTTGGGAGTTGATTAATATGGGTCTTTGAGTGATTGGGTGAGTTTTGAGAGAGAGGAGGAGAAATAGAGAGAGAATCGAGAGAGAGAAGAAAGAACGGGAGAGAGAATGAGATGGGAAATGGGAAATAATTTTCCCTGGTACACACACACATATACACACATGCACTAATCACACCAACACCCAATATTTTCCAAACCTTTACACATTTAACCTATAACTATAATTTTCTCATTAATCCATCATTTATCCATTTATAAAACATTAAAATTATAAAAGAAATTTACGGGTCTCTACAGGCATGCTCACTTATTGAAACAAATAGAATAGGATGAAAACAGACTGCTGTGGGGACTTTAAACAGACTGGAAAGCACTGTCTTGGAATGTCGTGCGCAGGAAGAAACCAGCATGCACTGATCAAGTCACTGCATGCAAGTCTTACCTGCGCGCGCTACACCACTACCTGCGCGCGCCAGTAGGTTCAAACCCATAGCTCTTATTTTCAACCCTCTGGGCTCTGGAATGACCAGTGCACACCCAGGACAAACCACGCAATTTATTGGCAGTTATAATATACAGATATAGACAATTTGAATGGGCTCAAAGGCCACCAAAAGAATAAACACCCTATAAACAGTGTGAGGATAAAACAAAAGCCAAAGCCAAGTTACCCATGCAAAGGCTACTCACTGGTCAAAGACGAACCTGCGCACACGGGTATTCCACAGTCGCGCGCGGGTTTGAGCCTGCAAACCAGTGTTTGGTTCTACATGTTTCTGGGTTCTAGGACATGTCCAGAAAGACCCCAGGAGTATTCCATTACAGCAGGTATGCATATTGAAATAAAACTAGCAATTCTAACCAAGGAAAGCAGTAAACTGGTTTTTATTATGCTCGCAGTGATGTGTATGTAAATAAAGACATAAAAGAGCAAGACCCCAGACCCCACGCGAGATCTGCGCGTGCAGCCACAGAGTGGTGTGCACTGGTCCATGCTATGACGGTTTTTGAAACCTTGCCAACGTTAGGGCCAGGACTGGTATTGATCACCAGCCTTGACCTTGCTAGCCCCCCTTAGGGATCAGAACAGAATGCGGTTCAAATGTGTTATACCTTTGGATCTAGGTTTGAAAGAGTGATTGAGCTTTGAGCTTGAGGAGTGAGTGGATGATTGTGATGCTTGGAGGATGAAGAACAAGTATTGTGTCTTGCTTCTTAAACCTAAAAGCTTGTTTGGCGTGCTCTTGGTGTGTATGAAGGGTGACCAAGTTTGTAACTGTCACATCCTCAATTTTCAACATAAATTATAAAGGATTTTTCTCAAACAAACCTCATAATATTCCGTATGATACCCAAAAGGTTACTACATTTCATTTCCCGAATCATACTACTAGCCCAAAGATTTCAAAATATTACATCATCGGCTCAACGGCCCCAAATCAACGTAAGCATCCAGTGCCATGAAAGTTAAGAGTTTACAAAATATCCCGTAATCATAAGGATTATCGCTTAAGTTACAAACACATCTTCAAAAGAGATTTACAAAGATGCCTAAGTAACTCTTCAAATGTAAGCTTTCAAAGAACTTTCCACATCCAAGCACTCCCATGCATGCAAGCTACAGTCCCGAGTTAGTACCTGAAATGATATAAGGCTTGAGCTACACTAGCCCAGTAGGAAATTCTACACTAACATTATATGCAAGAGAAATGCGAGAATGATCATAAGGTATAAACGGGAGATAGACCAAACCAAAAGACAATAACCAAAGCTCGACAATCCAACAAGCTCAATACGAATCTCGTATACACCTCAATCCCTGACCGTTTCAACATTACATGTGTCCAAAGTCACCTCGCGTCATGTGTCATGAGTCGAAGCTCCTGCCGGGCCAGTTAAGGGATCCCGATACCCCCTACCAGGCACCATACCCATCGGTAGGTCCTGAGTGTAACCAATATGAGCTTTTGCTCCTGTTGGGCCAATTAAAGGATCCCGATACCCCCTGCCAGGCACCCACTCGTCGATGGGTCCTAAATGTTCATCATTGTAACGCCCCCATTTTCGGGTACGTTAATTAAACATTTTATTGACAAAATGAACAGAGTCTGGCTCATTATTACATTGTTAATCTCCCAAGGGAGTACATTTATTCAAAAGGGAAGGGAACTAAGGTTCCTAGCTACAGCTCCGCCTGCTCTTCCATCCTAGCCAGCTCTTCGGCTCCAAAAGCCTCCACAGTGTACATCTCACCCTGTTCGTCTATAAGGTCTGACACATTATACCGGTGTCGCCACCAATATAATATGTCAGGGTCACCAAAGGGCAACATCGTGAGCTTACAAAGCTCAATAGAATAAACCATACCTACTAACCCTTAACTTACAACAAGAAGCAGATAAACAATTACACATGCTCATTCAACAACATAGTTAAACAATGACACATCCACATTCGATATCGTTCTGGCGTTGGTGTCTGCCTTTTTGAGTTTCTCATACGCGACTCATCGTAGACCGTGTCATCCTTTTTACTTCATTATCACTTCCAAATCAACATTTCCAAAGTTTCTTCATCAAATCGCTACCAATGAAGCTACCAAGTCCGTCTCCATTAGCATCGCTCACGATGGGCTACCAAGTTCGGCCACATCGCGGTTTCTCAAAAACATCTTCTTCCAAATCTTGTATTGGCTCCTCTCCTCGGATAACCAAGCCATACTACCAATGAAACTACCACGTCCGGCCCCATTGGTAATCTTCACAATGGGCTACCAAGTCCGGCCTCATTACGGTTTTCAAAACACTCACACAATGACTACCAAGTCCGGTCATTATGTAGTTTCAAAATATTTTTCGCATGTTAATCCCATCCTTTCTTTAACCACACCCTAGGTGCCATGTTTCTACTTTCTCGGTTTTCGTGTCTCGTTTGCATACCATGACTCCGCGGTAATTCATTTCATAATTTAAGAAATCTTGAAACTAAACTAACAAGATCATTCAACTCTATATTAAATAGCATGCTCACTTTATCACACATCATACTCAACATTTAATCACACAAAGTTAAGCATAGTGCCACATGGACGGACACCTTTGGAGTGATAAATCACTTATGCTTAACACATATCGACATTAAGACAAGTAAACACGTAAACAAGCTCATAATCATTCTAAGATCAATAATACAAATTCTTCTATCCAAGTTAAACTTTTATAAAATTCATTCTTTCTTTCTTTAGGGAAGTTCAAAAGAGCATATGTCTTTATAGAATTAAAAGTCTATTATTTATCATGCTCATACTTTCATTAGCATAACTAACATGCATTCCAACGTTCAAGGGTTATACAATAAGTTTAGAGTAAGTAAGACAAGATATTCTACATATACTTAGAATAAGGCGTATAAGAGTATTCTACATTCATTTCAACATTCGTATACCATGATCTATACCTAGAGTTTAGGAGGTATAGGAAAAATCCTACGTATACTTAGGAATAACGGGGACGGAGAATTCTACCGTTCTTCTTGGCGGTAGGCGGCTACGGATTTGGAAAATAGTACGTCGGACGGAGTAACGGCTTAAGAATGGCTTCGATAGCTTCGAAAGAGAAAGGTTTCTCTCGAAACTTGATCTTGACTAAAGCTACTAAAACTTTTGGATCGATATGGTGGTCGTATGGTGGTTTAGTGGCGGCACTAGAAGAGTTTCTTGAAGAACTAAGGAAGAACCTCAAGAACAAGCAAGAACAACTAAGAACAAGCAAGAACAACAAGAATGCTAAGCTTTCTAGAGAGAAGTT
This sequence comes from Rhododendron griersonianum, assembly GCA_018127125.1. Taxonomy (NCBI): domain Eukaryota; kingdom Viridiplantae; phylum Streptophyta; class Magnoliopsida; order Ericales; family Ericaceae; genus Rhododendron; species Rhododendron griersonianum. Next base: position 7,283,561 of record CM030798.1, on the reverse strand, counting down.
GGAGCAATGAAAGGTGTGAGTTGAAATGGGAAGGAAAGGGTGCTATTTATAGCCAAAGGGTGACCTATTATCCAATGGATAATATTTCCCCTAACATTTGTTATCCAATGGTCAATAGAATGACTAGATTTGATGGTACTTGGATTGTGTGAGGTGTTGGCCAAAGGACATGACTAGGCTCATTTGTACACTTTGCACACATCACACAATCTCTCTCCCTCTCTCCCGGCCTCTCTCTCTCTCTCTCACTCTCTTGGCCATCTCTCTCTCTCTCTCTCTCTCTCTCTCTCTCTCTCTCTCTCTCTCTCTTTGGTTCAATGCATAAGTACAAAGGTTGAAAGACTACAAAGATCTTTCTTGTTCTTTCTTCCAATCTAGGACAAATCTAGGTTATTCTATTGGGGTTTTGGTCTAGTCTAGTACTTAGAAGAGTAAGAAATCTAGGGTTGGTTGTCCTTAGAGTTGAAAGAGTAAGAAAACCCTCGATTTGGTGGTACATGATGAGGTGTGAAGATTGGTCAAGGGTCATGACTAGGCTTGGAAGAGTACAAGTGCACACACATCACACTCTCTCTCTCCCTCATCCGGCCTATCTCTCTCTCTCTCCCTCCATCTCTCTCTCGGCCTCTCTCCTCTCTCTCTCTCTCTCTCTCATTGGTACAATGTACACCTAAGCATGAAAGGACAAGGGTTTGGTGTTTGACTTAGAAAGAGTATAAGATTGTGGTGTAAGTTGTAAGAGATTTTGGTACCCTAAAATCTATCTTAAAATCTTCATATCTTTCCTCTTTCACTAGTACAAGTACTTAAGTATATATATACTAGGATTTGAAAGAAGAAAATCCAAGCCTAGTGTACCCTAGTCTCCTTCTTTCTCCTATCTCTCTCTCCCTCTCCCTCTCCCTCTCCCTCTCTCTCTCCCTCTCCCTCTCCCATCTCTCTCGGCTCTCTCTCTCCTCTCCCTCTCTCTCGGATTCTCTTTCTCTCTCTCTCTCTCTCCCTCTCTCTCTCTCTCTCCCTTGATTAATATATGAATACCTAAGGATGACTAACTATAAAAGACAAGGGTTGGTTGGTTGACTATGGAAGAGTAAAGAATTGGGTTTGCAAGACTTGTAAGAGATTTCATGTACTTCCAATCTCTCCCATCTTATTCATATCTCACTCTTATACAAGTACATGTACTTGAGATGGATAAACAATTGAGTTTGGTAGAAGAAAGACTAGGAGATACATCAAAATCTTGATCTCTCTCTCTCTCCTATCTCTCCTCTCTCTCTCGGCCATCTCTCTCCTCTCTCTCTCGGCAATCTCTCTCTCTCTCTCCTCCTATCTCTCTCTCTCTCCCCTTTGTACTCCTATGTATAATATATGTATACTTACTAGATATGGAAGGACAAAAGAAGAATAAACAAATGGGGTTTAGAAAGAGTTTGATTTTCCTAATAAACAATTGGATTTGGCACATGAGTACTTCCTATATTTTAATAAAGGGTAGGTATACACTTGCCTTATTATAATATTTAGGTACATATAGAATCCTATGGAAATATATATATAAGTATAAGTCTTATTCTTTCACTAGAGAATCCCATGGGAAAATTGGGTAATGCTACTAACCAACATACATTAGTACTAGTCCTATTATCCAATGAATAATAATTCCCCTAGTGGTTATCAACCAATGGGTCATAGTCTTCCTAACTTTTATTATCCAAAGGTTAAAGATAGAAAGTACTAGGCTAATATAATATGTATAAATGATTTTGACACATTGTGTATCTATTAAACTAATAGGTTTGTACTACGGACCAATGAATAAAGATTACCCTAGCATTTATCGTCCATTGGTTAAAGGTCAAAGGTTGACTTTGGTCAAGGTCTCACTTAGGGTTCAAAGGGTTCAAACGGTTCACGAAGATCAAAGGTTCGATTAGGTTTCCCTAACGATTAGTTAGAAGCTAACTAGGCTTGCTAAATAGGATTCCCAGCCAAGAAATGTAACCTTAGGGTTTACTATCTCACTTGTCTTTAGAAAAATGATCTTATTGCTTGGAGTGAAGAAATCTAATTTTATAAGTCTAGAATTTAATAACAACGGATTTTTGGGTATTAAAAAGAAATTTTAAAAGAAATCCAAGTAATTAAAATAAAATTTAAATTTTTAACGAAATTTTTACTGACCAAAAATTAGGGTCGTTACAACCTATCCCCCTTAAAATAATTTCGTCCTCGAAATTGGTGCGCGGCTACGGTTTGGACCTTGTTACTATATTGGTCCTTGAATCATCGTCTATCCCCCTTAAAAATAGAAGTAGGTCATCCTCAATTACTAACAATCTAAACACGATACAATACTTGGTAACCTATAAAACGGTTTGGTACCATACGACCACAGTTTAAAGGCTCCGGCAGGTCCTAGAGATATTTCGATGTAGTATGACGGTGTTTCAGGCATCCATCTCAATTCTCTATATGTTTCGTCAATCGAATTAAGCCTCATCACTTGCTCACGAGACGGGATTGAAGTTGCCTCAGCCGTCGAACAGCTTGCCTTGTTGTCGACCTTTGATAAAGTTTCCCTCGTAAACACCAACGCTAAATGCAAAACTTCTATCAAATCATCATGCGAACCTGTGCCTCACAAAGTTTCCTTATCACGACCCTTCTTTCTTTCTCACGAATAATGCGTAGGTTCTCTACGGTGACGCTTTTGGTCTAATAAATCTTTTGTCCCATAGCTCTTGCAATTGGGTCTTGAGCTCCTTTAGCTCGGCAGGGGCTATTCGGTACGGGGCCATAGAGACTGGTGCCGTTCCCGGTTGGAGTTCTATAGAGAATTCTCTCTCTCCTTTGGGGTGGTAAGCCATGAAGTTCTTCAGGGAAAACATCGGTGTATTCGTACACGATGTGTGGTAATCCCACTTCCATTCTTTCGGCTTCTTCCAATTGGAAGCTAGCTAGCCATCCAAACGGTTGGTTTTGTCACCTAGATCTTTTCGTTGTCTGTCTATCCCCCTTAAATCGGAAACGAGTCCTATCAAGGGCATAGGTCGTTACTGTCTTCTGATGACAATCTATGACAGCTCGGTGTGCCGATAGCCAGTCCATTCCCAAGATTACGTCGAAATCCGCCATGTCGATCACCCTGAGGTCGTAGGTTAAGCGCAAGATAGCTACCTCTATCTCGCACCCCCTACATACTAGCCTAACAGTTATACTTCCCCCCAACGGTGATGCTACTTTCATACTTGCACTAAGGGGTTCTGTTTCTAGCACTAGAGCAGTTACGCAGGCAGTAGATATGAATGAATGGGATGCACTAGAGTCAAACAAGGTTTGCACACAGGTACTATATAACGGTAGCGTACCTTGGATCACAGAGGGATCCTGTTCTTGTTCCTCAGTCTGTAGCGCAAAGATACGCCCTCCAGTGTTTTGTTGGTTTCCCATGGGTTGTTTTCCCTTGTTCTGTCCATTCTGTTGTTGAGATGAGCTTCCAGGGGTTTGCTTCGCAAATCCGGCTTGACCAGGTTGAGCTCCCTGATTTCCAAAATACCCATTCCTCTCCTTCTCGGGTTGTGGGCATTGGCGGCTGTAATGGCCCAGAGACTGACAGTTGTAACACTTAACTGTCGACAGATCTCTGCTACCTCTCTGTGGTTTGTCACATGCTGGTGCAGCGGTCTTCCAGGCTTGGTTGTTTTGAGATGAAGCAAAGGGTTTGGTGGGGTAGGGTCCGCGGTTGTGGTTGGCTACTTGGGTTCGGATTGGTCCGCCGGTTGCCTTCCTCCATCGATTCTTGAAGTCTGTCTCCTCACTTTCCAATCAAAGAGCACACTTTACCACACCAGAGTAAGTGGGGAAAGTTTGTGCCACCACGGCTCTACGAGCAGTCATCAGCCCCCACTCGAATCTTCTCGCCTTTTTGTCCTCAGTTGATACAGCGTCCGTGGCGTAACGGGATAGCTCCTCGAATTTGGCCGCGTATTGGGTAACGGTCATCGTCCCCTGCTTCAGGTTCATGAATTCTTGTTCCTTGGCTAGGCGAACGGGTGTAGGGAAGTACTTGTCTAGGAACAAGGTTTCAAACTCAGCGAAGGTCATGGTGGCTATGGTGTGGGTTGCCTCCATTAAGTCCCACCAGTAACGGGCTTCTCCCTTTAGTTGGTATGTGGCTAAGGCTACACGATCTCCATCACGGTTAATTTACAAGGTGTCCAGGATCACTTTAGTTTCTTTCAGCCATGCTTCGGCTATGGTGGGGTTGGTATCTCCGTGGAAGGTCGGGGGTCGGCGTTTGCAGAACTCATTCATGGCTCGGGTTCGAGTCATTGGTCCGTCATCGCGGTTTGGGTTTTGGCGGTTGGCATTCAAAGCGGTTACGAGTGCTTGCATGACTTGAGCTAGGTTAGGGTTTGCGTTAGAGGACTCTCCGGTTTCGTATCCTAATCCACTGCGTCGGTTCACCATCTACGAGTAAAAATTGTACAGGGGAGGTTTAGCCTATTGAACAATTTCTTTTGAAATTCGGTTTTCTCCCTAAGATTGAAAGCAGTAATTTAAGCAGGATGCAATATTATACCATAAAAAAATAAGGCAACTTTTCCATAGATAAGCAAAGGATTACAACATAGCATAGAGTTCTAATACAAGTAAAACACAAGACAGATTTCCTACTACAAGTCGAAACGGTCCTTCATACTCCTACTACATGATTCGATTAGCCTACGATGCTACAAGTGAAATCACAACTTCCGAAACTTTATTCTAGTACTACTACACTACTGACTAGGTGGGATAAGTCCGAAGTACTCTCTCAATTGCTCCTTCCACTCCTTCTCCCTTTTCTCGAGCCAATGTTCTCCCTTTCGACGGATCTCCTCAGCTAACTCCTCCACCTCCATGAGTCGATCCTTGTTGGTGAGGGGTGCCATCACGACAAACTCGTACATTTGGCAGCCAGTCTCGGGGTCACGAATACCCAAGTAAGGTATCGGGGTAAGGCTCTCAAGTGCTAGTATGGCCTTGTAGAGTATCTGTAGACACCTCCCAAATGGGGCATCGCCATACAGATTGATCACATTTGTTTGCCCGGTTGGTTGCTTGCTTCGTAAACCAAAATCATGGACATTCCCATGGCTAGGAACATCGCCACATGATAGCGGTTATCATAAAAATAGAGTCGCCACCCAGTTTATTAAAACTGGGAAAACAAATAGAGATTCTGGATACGGGAGCCAAAAGTACAATAAGGGGAAGGTTTTAGGCACCCCTCTTTGCCCAGTCGTGAGACTGGCCCATAATCGTTCAACATAAGACATGTAGATGCTTTGTTTAATTCCAACATGTAGTCTGTTTATTTATTCCTTTAAACAGTAAGTAAAGTGAGCATGTGCGATAAATAAAGCATGCGTCAGAAAGCAAAACAAAAGAAATTGTCCCAGGGAGATGGATCCCGCGGCCGGTGAATGGATGTCACGGCCGAGGGATCCTCCTGGTTTGATGTACCGGTCGAGGGATCGAAGCCCTAGTCGGTGTTCTTCCTCACACCAGACAGAAAGACTAACAGATGATCAAAATGCTACGGTTAGTCAGAAATACAGTAAATAAGACAAACCAGAGGCCGTTGGGCCTCACCACCTTGATCCCTCAGTTGCTTGATTGCTTTGGATTGGGCGTGATTGACTTGATTGCTTGATTGAAAACCCTAGGGTTAGGGTTTGAACTTCGGGGTTTGATCGCCGGATTGACGGCTGCCTTCGGGAGGTTAGGGCTTCTGAGGAGTGGGTTTGAGAGAGTATTTGTGCAGAGTTTCGAGGTTTGAGAGAGTGTATACTCTGATAATTTCGTGTGTTTATTTTCGGAGTCCAAAGGCCCTTTATATAGGCAATTGGTGACTCACTCCGGCCAATCAAATCACGAGATGGTAATTGCAATTGCAATGCATCTCTAACTCTACATCGTAATCTCTGAGCGTAGCCTGAACGCATCGGGAAGGCAGTGTAGTTGGATCAAACGTCTGACAGAACACGTTCCAGAGTCTGGGAAAAGGTCGATCTGGCGGCCGAGTAAAGGATATCACGGCCGAGGAATGGATGTCTCGGCCGAAGGATAGATCTTGCGGCCGAGGGATTGATCTCTCAGGGAGATTTTGCTAGCAACAGGTTGCTCGGGTGAGGAAATGATGTTAGGGCCATGGGATCGATGTCACGGCCGATAGATGGATTCTCCTAGGCTTCTGTATTTCTGTCTGAAAGGCTGTATGGCTCTGATTGGGTCCTCTAAGTGGCTCAAAGTTCTTACCGAAAGTCCTAAGGTTCTCAAGGAGGCAATCAGCAATCACTGTATCCATTTCATCATCGGGATGGTCCCAAGGTGGGACTTGAAATAATCGTTAGGCCAAATTGGGGTGTCTACAGATGCCCCTCTTTGACTGAACTCAGACGGATAGCGAGACATGTATGAGTAAGAGTCAAAACTGTAAAAAGCAACTCAATTTGGTCTAACTACTATTCCAAGGGGTTTTTTGAAAAAGATTTTTGTTATGGTCGGGCCGGGAGGCTGCCTACGTATTCCACAAGGGAAATTCAGACCAATCGTAGTTCGGGCAATAAAGAAAAGTAAAAAGTTTTGGAGGGTTAGAGACAGAAGACGTACCTTTGGGCTTAAAAAGCCGTAGTGTGACGTACCTAGACTGAGCCAGGGTTTTGGCGGAAGATAGTTGAAGGAGCGCTGGGCTGCCCGGTGAGTTTTTGCGGGGAGCTTCCTTAGTATTTTGGGGTATCTCTCTCGGCCATCTCTCTCTCTCTCTCTCTCTCTCTCTCTTTGGTTCAATGCATAAGTACAAAGGTTGAAAGACTACAAAGATCTTTCTTGTTCTTTCTTCCAATCTAGGACAAATCTAGGTTATTATATTGGGGTTTTGGTCTAGTCTAGTACTTAGAAGAGTAAGAAATCTAGGGTTGGTTGTCCTTAGAGTTGAAAGAGTAAGAAAACCCTAGATTTGGTGGTACATGATGAGGTGTGAAGATTGGTCAAGGTTTTTTGAAAAACAAAGGTTTTTTGAAAAAGATTTTTGTTATGGTCGGGCCGGGAGGCTGCCTACGTATTCCACAAGGGAAATTCAGACCAATCGTAGGTCGGGCAATAAAGAAAAGTAAAAAGTTTTGGAGGGTTAGAGACAGAAGACGTACCTTTGGGCTTAAAAAGCCGTAGTGTGACATACCTAGACTGAGCCAGAGTTTTGACGGAAGATAGTTGAAGGAGCGCTGGGCTGCCCGGGGAGTTTTTGCGGGGAGCTTCCTTAGTATTTTGGGGTATCTCTCTCGGCCATCTCTCTCTCTCTCTCTCTCTCTCTCTCTCTCTCTCTCTCTCTTTGGTTCAAAGCATAAGTACAAAGGTTGAAAGACTACAAAGATCTTTCTTGTTCTTTCTTCCAATCTAGGACAAATCTAGGTTATTCTATTGGGGTTTTGGTCTAGTCTAGTACTTAGAAGAGTAAGAAATCTAGGGTTGGTTGTCCTTAGAGTTGAAAGAGTAAGAAAACCCTAGATTTGGTGGTACATGATGAGGTGTGAAGATTGGTCAAGGGTCAAGACTAGGCTTGGAAGAGTACAAGTGCACACACATCACACTCTCTCTCTCCCTCATCCGGCCTATCTCTCTCTCTCTCTCCCTCCATCTCTCTCTCGGCCTCTCTCCTCTCTCTCTCTCTCTCATTGGTACAATGTATACCTAAGCATGAAAGGACAAGGGTTTGGTGTTTGACTTAGAAAGAGTATAAGATTGTGGTGTAAGTTGTAAGAGATTTTGGTACCCTAAAATCTATCTTAAAATCTTCATATCTTTCCTCTTTCACTAGTACAAGTACTTAAGTATATATATACTAGGATTTGAAAGAAGAAAATCCAAGACTAGTGTACCCTAGTCTCCTTCTTTCTCCTATCTCTCTCTCCCTCTCCCATCTCTCTCGGCTCTCTCTCTCCTCTCCTCTCCCTCTCTCTCGGATTCTCTTTCTCTCTCTCTCTCCCTCTCTCTCTCTCCCTTGATTAATATATGAATACCTAAGGATGACTAACTATAAAAGACAAGGGTTGGTTGGTTGACTGTGGAAGAGTAAAGAATTGGGTTTGCAAGACTTGTAAGAGATTTCATGTACTTCCAATCTCTCCCATCTTATTCATATCTCACTCTTATACAAGTACATGTACTTGAGATGGATAAACAATTGAGTTTGGTAGAAGAAAGACTAGGAGATACATCAAAATCTTGATCTCTCTCTCCTATCTCTCCTCTCTCTCTCTCGGCCATCTCTCTCCTCTCTCTCTCGGCAATCTCTCTCTCTCTCCTCCTATCTCTCTCTCTCTCTCTCTCCCCTTTGTACTCCTATGTATAATATATGTATACTTACTAGATATGGAAGGACAAAAGAAGAATAAACAAATGGGATTTAGAAAGAGTAAGATTTTCGTAATAAACAATTGGATTTGGCACATGAGTACTTCCTATATTTTAATAAAGGGTTGGTATACACTTGCCTTATTATAATATTTAGGTACATATAGAATCCTATGGAAATATATATATAAGTATAAGTCTTATTCTTTCACTAGAGAATCCCATGGGAAAATTGGGAAATGCTACTAACCAACATACATTAGTACTAGTCCTATTATCCAATGAATAATAATTCCCCTAGTAGTTATCAACCAATGGGTCATAGTCCTCCTAACTTTTATCATCCAAAGGTTAAAGATAGAAAGTACTACGCTAATATAATATGTATAAATGATTTTGACACATGGTGTATCTATTAAACTAATAGGTTTGTACTATGGACCAATTAATGGATAAAGATTACCCTACCATTTATCGTCCATTGGTTAAAGGTCAAAGGTTGACTTTGGTCAAGGTCTCATTTAGGGTTCAAACGGTTCACGAAGATCAAAGGTTCGATTAGGTTTCCCTAACGATTAGTTAGAAGCTAACTAGGCTTGCTAAATAGGATTCCCAGCCAAGAAATGTAACCTTAGGGTTTACTATCTCACTTGTCTTTAGAAAATGATCTTATTGCTCGGAGTAAAAAAAAAACCCTAGATGTGTTTGTTTTTAAGCTTAGAGCTTCTATCAAGTTCCGAACTTGAGCATTCAGAGCGTAGAGCTCGAGCATTCGGATGGCAAAATCTGAGCATTCAAAGTACAGGGTTTGAGCGTCCAGTACGCAGTTTTTGGGCATCCAAGCGTAGAGCTTGAGCATTCAAGTGTATAACTTGAGCATCCAGTACACAGTGGTTGGGCATCCAAGCGTAGAGCTTGAGCATTCAAAAATGTTAGATTTTGAGCATTCAGGCGTAGAGCCTGAGAATAGATGTCTTGATTGTTTGGGTGGCGTGGAGCCTGTTGAGATTTGCTTGTTTACGGCTTTGAGCCAATTGAGATGATGGGCTTTGAGCCGTTGAGTTGTGATAACGGGCGTAGAGCCTGTCGATAATGGGCTTGGAACCGCTAAGATGGTTGTTATGGCTTCGAGCCAGTTGAGATAGTGGACTTAGAGTCGCTGAATTGTAATAGCGAGCGTAGAGCTGCTGAATGAGTGAATATGGGCATAGAGCCTGTCGATAATGGGCTTCGAGCTGCTGTGATTGGTTGTTTACGGCTTCGAGGCAGTTGAGACAGTGGGCTTAGAGCCGCTGAGTTGTGATAGCGAGCGTAGAGCTGCTGAGTCGAGGGCTTGGAGCCGCTGAGATGGTAAACATGGGCTTTGAGCCTGTTGAGGTAATGGGCTTCGAGCCGCTGAGTTGATAGAGATGATGGGCGTAGAGCCGCTTATGATGATGGGCGTAGAGCCGCTGTGAAGACTGTTATGGCCTTGAGCCTGTTGAGTAAGTTGGCGGCGATATGGTTGCTGGAGTGACAAGCGTAGAGCTGCTGATAGTGATTGGGCCTAGAGCCGCCAGGTGAGTGAATACAGACATAGAGCCTGTTGAAGTAATGGGCACAGAGCCGCTGAGATAATAGCTTTGAGCCTGCGGGGGTGGACTTTGGAGTCACGGTGCTTGATGAGTGGATAGACATGGTGACGAGCCTTGAGCCGCTGAGTGAGTATAGGCATAGAGCCGCTGAATGAATTGACTTGTTTTAGCCAGCAGTTCCTGGAGAGAGATTTTCCTCATGCTTGGACATGCCCCCAAGGCTAGTTTTGATTATGTTGTGTTGACTCGGGGATGCCCCCAAGGCTACTTGGTTGGTTAAGGATTTAGAAGTCTGTAGTGGCTTGAATTGGTGCACTGAGCATGATCTGATGTTTGTCGAAGGAAATAGATTGGGAGGCCTGGAGATCGATATCTCGGCCGAAGTATTGATGTCTCGGCCGAGGAATCGATGTATCGGCCGTGAGAAAGCCAAAAGCCAGAAAATCGATTTAAGTTCGGTTTAATCGATTTCACGGCCCATTTAATCTTTTCTCCTCCTCCTCTCATGTCCTTCCCTGTTCCACTCGTTCGACGACCACCGTACGCCGCCGTCCTCCTCCACTACCGTCGCCGGCTACCATCTCCTCCGGCCGCCGTTGCCGTCGCCGTTGCTGCCAGCTTCGGTTGTTTGAAACCATTGGTTTTCTTCCTTTCTTGGCTTGGACGTGATGGCCACGCCATCTTCGGGTGTTGCGGGTTCATCCTCGCACCCTTCATGTAGATGCGAGTATTCGTCTTCTGACGAGGAGGCGATTGAGGAGCCTGGTTTGTTTGATGCCGCTACCTACATTCTTCCTTCGCGTAGGCTGGGTTATGGCGGTTTCCTGCAGTACCACCCTCCTGTTGGTGGCCCAAAGGCCGAGATAGTTCGCAGAGAGCCTGAGCATCACTTGAGCGTTCTGAACGTGCCGGTGAGTTTCCTGAAAAGTAAAAAGTTTACTTTAGTTCGGAGTTTTTTTTTTTTTTTTTTAAGAATGAATTTTTTTGTTTGCGGGATGAAAATCCCTTTTGGCTAGGAGCGTGAATGAGAAGAACCCATGTTTGGGTTGAACTTGTTTTTGTTTTAAGGAAATTAAAATAACTGTGCCCCCTGTCTAGGCAATGCATGCTTTTAGATGTTAATTTGACGCCCCTTAGCATTTCCTTTGTTTATGCAATCATGAGATTAACTCCCTTTTGTCTTTGGCAGAGAAACAGGAGGCTGGAAGCTCGCGGTGGAGGCAAGGAGGTGCACAGATGGTTCTTGAAGCTGCCAGAGCAGGCTCGGGAATTAGTACGTGCTGCAGGCTTCGAGACATTCGTTCTGGGCCTCGATCTTCCGAAGATGGATTGGTCATTGATGACCTCGCTAGTTGAGAGGTGGTGGGATACCACCAATACCTTCCACTTTCCTGCTGCTGGCGAGATGACTATAACTCCGGGTGACTTCTCTTTGCTGACTGGCCTGCGGGTAGGCGGAGTTGCTCTTCAAGTTGACCCCCGGCTTTGGGAGCGATAGGGTGCTTTGAGTTGGTTTCTGGGCAAGGTGCCCCCTGTTCGTTCCCGGGGTCATATCGATCTTGCTTGGCTAAGCAAGACTTTCATGGTGGCTGACATTCTGACCCAGGTAAGTGTCGTGCAATTGACGCGGGCCTTCCTTCTTTACCTCCTTGGGCAAACGTTGTTTGCCAACAAGGATGGTTCGGTACATACGCAGTTTCTAGCTCCTTTGCATCACTTGGGAGCTATTTGGGAGCTTGACTGGGGCTCGTCTGCCTTGGCCACTTTGTATGGCAGTCTTGGAGCTTGCTCGCGGGACAAGAGTCCCATTCTTTGTGGTCACTTTCGAGTGCTCGAGATATAAATTATTCCTTTGTACCTCTGTTCTTACTTTGGCTTTTTCCTAGTTCTGAACTTGTTTTGCTAATCCTTATTTCAGCTCTGGGCTTTCGAGCACCTTCTCCAGTTTCCCCCTGAGACTAGGCATGGTGATGTGAACTGCATACCTCGTTACGAGCGATGGTTGGTGGGGCAACGGAGGCCATGGTCACCAGTTTTGAGCCTTCCCGAGTGGCGGCGAGTTTTGGACCGACTGACAGTCGATCAGGTACCTTTTTCTTTGTACCTCTTGTCCTTTAGACTTCCATATTCTTGTGTCGGGGATAATTTGTCTTTGCTTTGTAGGTACGGTTTGACCCTTGGGGTGGTGTACCAGAGGATGCCCCTCTTGCACGTTGTAGGGTCCTGGACTGGACCCATAGCTTGCTTGAGGGTCCATTTTGCCGAGCCTGGTACTTAGGCGATCGAGTGGCTAGTCAGTGGCGATCACGTGTTGAGGCTCTTCAGCTTGTTCCTCCTCCTCCTCCAGTGTCTATGAGATCCACTTCCTTGATGTTGAAGGAAGATCTGAAGAGCGCTCGGATCAGAGATTGGGTGGGTTTACTCCTCCAGGCAGGTGACTATACGGAGTACTGCCATCTTTTCTTGGCCTCCCATGTTGCGGCTCCTCCCGTTGCTCCTGTTTGGCCACGGGCTCCTTCGTTTGTCTCCTTCCACTCAGATGATGGGGAGGAGGAGCGTCTGGCGCTGACTCCTTGCACGACCCATCTCTACACCTTGCCAGCCGGGGCTTCACAGGTATTTTTAGCTCTCCATTCTAGCTTTCATCACTTTGCATTGTATCCCTTGCTTAGATGTTTGTAATGTTTGACTGTTCCACAGGTACCTGCCGAGATAGTGCAGGAATGGCTTCACGCCTATCAGAGTGCAGAGGTTCTGGTTCGGAGACAACGCCGTAGGATCCTCGAGGTACGACTCTCTTCATGAACATTATGTGCTGTATGTTATCCCTTGAGTCTGAATGTTTATATCCCTCTTTGGCTGCAGCTTGAGGCTGAGGGAGTACCGGCTGCTGGTGGGGGGAATGTGGGGACCAGTGAGCAGCCTTCGCCTTCTTCTCAGAGATCGCCTAGTTTTTAGGGCTTTTCTTTTTCCTGTTCATAGTTAGTGGGAGATAGGCAGAAACTATATTTGTATAGTGAAAGCAACCACAACAATGGTTTTGTAAACAAGTTTTTGTCTATGAAATGAGAAATGCTTTTTATGCCCCTAGATGTCTTGAGTTTGCATGCGATAGTCAGAACATGGCTTTTCGAACAAGTTTTTGCTGATAGACAGTAATTTGTGAAAAAACACTTGGCCGAAGAATCGATCACTCGGCTGAAGGATCATGGTTGCGGCAGAGGTATTGATTATCCGGCCGTTACATCTATTTTCCCAAGGGAGCTAGGTTTTGCTTTAGCCAAGTGGCATCCTATTTCACATTCCTTCCTATGCTTAGTCTTTGATTTTCTGTCTCTTGCTTTTGCCATGCTCCATAGCCTGATTGCCAAGCTTAAGAGTTTTTGAGGTATCATACCCATTGCGTTGACGACTTTTGGGTTAGAGGGGATGAACTGTAATTCTTATGTCTATTGCTTGTTGCCAATTCTTCAAAAAAAGCATACTCATCTTTTGTGAGCTCAATACGCAGGGTAAGCTATGCCTATCATTGAGTACAAACCTGTTGATGTTTTCCTCTCTCCAAATGTTTGGGCCGTATCTCGATGCGAGATTGCCTACATATCCCAATCAGGGAATCAGGCCTTTTACGTAGTTCCAAGATCACCACCTTTGGGGGTTGGGTTTTCACTCTTGGTTTTTCTTTCTCTCGTGCTCTAAGTTTTGCCTAGGTTACCTGATAGAGGTTGAGTTCCTAGGGAGCTTTCCTTCAAATGCCTTAACTTTTGCCTAGGCTGCGTTTTCCGCTTTTTCTTGTCCTAGCAGGCTCTGCTCTTACTTTTGCTTGGGTGTATAGATTGCCCAACGAGCATTTTTCTCTCAAGAGGGTTTTAGTGTTCTCATGAATCTCCCGAGATGTTTTTATGAATCTCCTGTTGCGTTTGTACTTTCACAATGGGCAAGCTAACCCTAAGTGTTCTCACGGAGATAGTGTCTTTCTTCTAAGTTCTGACAAAAACCTAGTTTCTTAAGCAATTAGAGTTCATCCTTTCCTTCCCTTTTGTCGGGGACACAAAGATTTTGATCCCTTCGAATTTTTCCCTTGTTTTGGCAATGAGAGTATAGCGCATGGCAATTGCAATTTAGGAATTTAGATTTAGATAAGCATAATCTGGAAGATGAAAAAGAAATTCTCTTAGCGGAAATAAAATGCCCAAACAGGGGCCCAAAACTCGTTCTAGTTTGTTTTTAGAAAGCAAAAACAATGTTTTAACGTTTTTGTTTGCCATGTTGTGACTTCTCAGCTACTGCACCATGTCCGGGTCATTTCCCTTGTCTTTTGCAACTTTGTACTCTTTCCCACCCTCTTCCTTGCCAAACAGAGCCTTTGAACTGGGTTCATCCTTGAAGTTTGCACGACGGCTACCTCCTTGAGCCATGAGTAATCCCCAGATGGATGTGTCGGTATGAATCTCCCTTTCTCTTTCCTCATTGATTGTGTGGTCATCAGCTATTTCCTCCTGATTGAATAGTGATGCTAAGGAGGTTTCATCGAGCGGATCATTGCACTCTCCTTCCATTTCATCAAAGTCGCTTTCCCCTATTTTATAAGGTTCTGTGCATATGAAATCTAGATCTTCTCTTTCCTCTATCCATTGACTATAGTCGCACTCGTCGTAAGGGTTGACCCGTGGTTGCATTTGAAACTCCTCTACCTTCTCAATGAGATTGATTGTCTCCCAAACAATGGGCGGTGTTAGAATTTTGGGACGGTTGATACGTACCACTATTTGGGCAGGCTCGAAGCGAGCGTGCCTTCTCATCATGATGACCCTTTCTTTTTCCTTCTTCCTATTCTCAAACCAGATACGAAGCCATTCGTCATCTTCTACAAATGGAATGTCTGGATCCTCCAAATTGTGTTTTGCCCAGGAGTGTTCCTTCCACTTCCTTAGCTTTTCTTCCTCTGCCTGATCTTTGCTACTTATGTCGGACATATCAACGTCGATTACTTCTGACTGATCAGAGTTATTATCCTCCTCCTCCTCCATCATGAAGCACTCGTCCTCCTCGGGGAAGGTTAAGGTAGGTTTGGTTTGGTTGTCTTGGACAATGTATTGGCTGGGATTGTATGTGGGGTTGTGAGATAGATTTATGAGATTGATACTTCGAGGTGGCGGCTCAGCATTATGAGTAGGGAGTGGGTTGGCTTGCCCATCAGGTTTTGGAGGTTTTATGGTTCGACTATCTTGAATGTCGTGACGAAGACGCATACAATTGTCTGTTTCGTGCCCAGGGTGTTGGTGGTAGGCGCATTGTTTGTTTGGATCATGGTTTGGACCGTAGGGCGGCGGAGGAAGTGGTTTGTTTAAAGGTTTGAGATGCCCTTGACGGCTTGTAGACACCCCAATCTGGGCTTCCAGATTAGTTTACTTACGGTTTTTGATTCCCCAATGATGAAATGGATCAAGAACACCCCGGGAATGTCGAGTGTTTGAGCTTTGAGTGTTTGAAAAACCCTTGAACCTAACCTAGCCTAAGCCACTTCCAAAAGCCAAAAACCCTATTGATGTGTGCCAGGGTGCAATCATCGTGCGCCAGGGCGCAACCATCGCGCGCCGGGGCGCACCGTCGCGCGACGGTTTGACTCCGTCGCGCGATGGTCAACTGGAGCATTGACCAGCGCGCCAGGGCGCACCATCGCGTGCCAGGGCGCATTGTCGCGCGACAGTTTGGAACCCTCGCGCGACGGTCAGAACCTGTCCCCATCACCTTTATTCAGCTGGGCAGCTTAATTACCAAGTAACCCCCAGCCAGCCTCGTGGCTGGCTGGCCTCCATTCTTTGAACCAGAGCTACCTTTCCATTAATGGAAGGTGCTCTCCCTATAAATCCCCCCATTTGTTCTCTTTCAAAGGGTGACAAAAAAACCAAGCACAAAGGTTAACAAAAATTTGGCATTACAAAGGGTCTTTGCTTTGTACTCTTTTAAGCTAATAAAAGAGATACAAAGACACCCTAAGAACAAAGCTTGTTCTTCCTCCCCATTTTCACATTTCAATCAAACCTCAAACTCAACCTCAATTCAAAGCTCAAACACTTTTCAAACCTCAAAATCCAAAGGTATATCTCACCTTTGTTCTGCTCTCTATTCTGATCCCTGAGGACGGCCAAGGCTGGTAATCAATACCAGTCCCGGCCCTAAAGCTAGCAAGGTTTCAAAAGCCGTGGCCTAGCAAACCCTCGCGCGATGGACCCGAACACTCGCGCGACACTTCCGTCTGCATGAGATTGGTCCACGTGGGGAAGGGATGCTAGCATTTTCTTGTCTTATTCATGCTCATGGCTGTTATATAGTTTTATTTTGATATAGATCACTTTGTTGATGCATGTAAAAATCAGTTTATTGCTTTTCTTAGAGCTTAAATTGCTAGCTTGCATTTCAATATTTAGTTCTGCTCTGTTGGAGTACCCATAGGATCATTTTGGACTTGTCTCAGAACCCAGGACGTGCAAAACCAGACACTGGAAGTTCGGCCCATACCCTCGCGCGCTGCTCCCAAACACTCGCGCGATGGTCAAAAGGAGAGTTGACCGGTGCGCCCAGGCGCAGCTATCGCGCGCCAGGGCGTAACCATCGCGCGCCAGGGCGCACCATCGCGCGACTGTTTGGAACCCTCGCGCGACTGTTTATACCCGATCGGTGGCTGGCCTTGCATGTTTAACTTGGTTTTAGGCTATTATTTTGTCCCCACACTGTTTATGGGGTGTTTTTGTTTATTTATTAGGCTTTTCAGCCTTTAAAGTGTATATTATGACCGCATAAACTGTTTGGTTTGTCACTGGGTGTGCACTGGTCCTTCCAGAGCCCAGAGAGTTTAAACTGTTTGGTTTGTCTGGGTGTGCACTGGTCCTTCCAGAGCCGAAGGTTTGAGAATAAGAGCTGTGGGCTTAGGCTTCCTGGCGCACGCAAGTCTTGTAGTAGCGGGCGCAGGTTTGGTCAGCATGCATTGACTTGATCAGTGCATACTGGTTTCTTCCTGTGCACGACACTCCAAGACAGGAGCTTTCCAGTCTGTTTAAACTCCCACAGCAGTCTGTTCTCATCCTATACTAACTGCTCATCCATGCTATTTTGATCACATCTTGCAAAACGTGTTACAGTCTTAATCCCCGATTAACTGTTCCCCCGCCCTAATTGGCTAAAATTGATTAATAAAAGAAGAATCGCAATGTTTTCAAAATGCCTAAGTAGAGACCGATCTCCGGATTGGGCGAGAGGGGTGCCATAAAACCCTTCCCCTCTCGTAACCTGGCTCCCGAACCCAGATATGGTTATGACGGACTGGTTCCTTAACTTTTTCAAATCAAATAGCGCGGCAGGTGCTTCGAAATACGGTTCCTTGGGTGTCGGACCTTCAAAACCCGAGTGGCAACTCTGTATTTTCGAGCGCTTGCCACCTGCGCTCGCGCTCCCTCGATTATCAAAAAAGGGCCGCAATGGCGAAAAGGAACGAAATCCTTTCTCTCCAAAGGGCATGCTGCCCACAGTGGCGACTCCGCTGGGGATGATCGAACTAATATTGATCTATACTTAGAGTTTAATACACTTGGGAACAATCCCTTAAAAAGTCTGTCAAAACGGTGAGCTTCGCGCTGTCGAAGGTTGGAATGGTGATTTAACAGGACCTCGTGTCCGGCCATTCTAATCTGGGGCTTTTTCGATTGTTCGCTTGCGTAGTTTCCTCTAAAGATGGACTAAATAAAGTGAGCCAAATTTGAAAAGGCATTTTGCGATTTTGCGATTCTTCTTCTCTTAATCAATTTCTAGCATTCTCATTTGCATCGATGTGGGATAAGCCTCGTTGGATCGTTTTGGCAATCCGGCACGGTTTACCGGAGCCCGGGGACCCCGAATGACCGACAACCTTCGACGATGATGGGTCATGCTACCGTTCGACTGTTACTCTGCGAAAAACGCGGGTAACGGAAGGTATATCTGTGGCCCTAGTCCGAGGAACCCGTTACGAACCAAAACCGGCCTTTTGCATATACGAAGCATTAGAACTCTCCAAACTAAGACAGGTACCCACAGGTTAAGATCTATTTGCATCTAACCCCGTAACTGCCTATGTGTTATTGCTTTCCCTATCGCATGCACTGTACATACACTGTTTTGCGTAGGAGCATGCTTAGGGCTGTTTTGTCTTTCGAGTTTGTCTTGCGTTGTCTAAGACGTTGTTGGGCCCGATGAGGAGTCGTTCATTCTGTTGAATGTTCGTTATCAATCGCAAAGTCCTTAGTTCAATGAGACTTTGAGAAATCAAAATTTACTACATCCTTGGCTCGTGCCCGTTTAAGGATTCAACCGACAATGTGGAACAACAAAGTGGTGATGTCGTGTCGCTGGCGCCACCCAGGTTGAAGTGCGTTGTCACTATACACCGCCGTGTTCAAGGTTAAGGTGCCATGACATCAACACCGAGTTGTTCCAAATTCAAAGTCGAATCTTCAAAAGGGACTAGCCAAAGATTTAGTCTATTTTGACATCTTTTAGGATTTGTCGATCTACTCAGGGACACATCGCCGAAAAGAATTCTGAGGATTCCAGCAACGTCTGAAACTTGTGAGGCAAACTCGTCTTTTGAACTGTACATGCATACATTCTGTTCTACGTAGGAGCATGTTTAGGGCGGCTTCTAGGTTGTCTCGCTTTCGAGTCTGTCTTATGCTTATTAGGATGCTGCTATGACCCGATGAAGAGTCGTGCATCTCGATAATGCACGTTTTTAGTTTTTCAAAAGTCCTTAGATCAATGAGACTTAGAGAAATCAAACCTTACTAAATCCTTGGCTCATGCCTGATTGCGGATTCAATCGACAATAAGGAACCACAAAGTATTGATGTCGTGATATTGATGTCATTTTGGTTATCGTGCTTCGCACGTACACCGCCCCGGCTAAAGCGCGTTGTCGCTCACGCCACCCCGGTAAAGGTGTCACGCCATCAATACCGAGTTGTTCCAAGTTCAAAGTCGAATCTTCAAAAGGGACTAGTCGAAGACTTAGTCTGTTTTGGCATCTCTTAGGATCAGTTTGATCTATTCAAAGGATATACCCTCGAAAAGAATCTGAGGATTTTGGCAGCGTCCGAACATCATGAGACAGACTTGTCTCTAGTTCTAGAGTCTAGGGTGGACACCGACAACGATGTATGCATTGCATTTTGCTGCAGGAACGCCACTGAGCTTTCTCTTACTTTACTGTCTAGTTTGAAGCCATTGCGCCAAGCAAAAGAGTACCGAAAGGAAGAACCAAACCTACTTGGGAACGTCTTCGGAATCCAATTCAAAGACTTGTCAGGCTCGAAACTCAGTCAGTTGCAACGAAGGCTTCTCCGGGTTCATTGTTGGCCGCCCTACAGTCGGGTTCACCATCGATTTTACAAAGAGTCACGCCGTCGGCTTCCCTTTCTTCAACATCTTCAAGGCCAGCTATGGCAGATCAACCGCTCACTCTGGAAACCATGCTTATGAACCTTCTGGATAGCATCACCGCCATGCAACAGAGGGCAGCTCAGACAGATGCCAATATTGCCCGCTTGAATGACCTTATCCACACTCGCCTTCCACCTCCTCTTGAAGAGGAAGGCGAGGACGATGAGTCCGACCAGGAACAGCCTGTCTTGGTCCCAGATCCGAATCACGAGGGGCGTCTCATTGTTCAACTCAACCCTAAGGAGGCTCGTGCGCCTGCTGCAATCCCGAATCCGGTAGGTGGCAAGCCTATTTTGAATCCGGATATGGCAGCTCTCATGGCCAAGATGGCAAAGCTGGAGGAGGCAGTCTCCAAGTCTGAGAAAATCAGTGCAGGGGGAATTGACTTGGATCGTCTCTGTTTGTACCCTAATGCCAAGTTCCCTGACAAGTTCAAGATGCCTGACTTGGTTAAGTTTGACGGAAGCGGTGACCCCAAAACTCATCTATATGGCTACCATGCCGCAATGAAGCTGTTGGGTGTGGAAAGTGAGGCCATGTCTCAACTCTTCCCTCAAACTCTCTCTGGGCCTGCCTTCCATTGGTTTCTGTCAGTCGACATCTCCAAACGAAGCACTTGGGAAGATATAGGGGCTGCCTTTGTCTCACAGTATAGCTACAACTCTCAACTCAAGATGACTACTCGAGAGTTAGAATCCACAAAGATGGAGGCAAAGGAGTCCTTTGCGGACTTTGTTAAAAGGTGGAGAGCCAAAGCCGCTCTAATGACTGAGCGCCCAAAAGAGACCAACTCCGCATCATCTCCCGCAATCTTCAGCCAGACTATGCCAGGCACTTGGTACTTGCTCAAGCGACTGCCAACTTTGAGATATTCTTCGATTCTGGCCTAGCCATCGAGGATGCGCTGCAAGCTGGCATTTTGCCAAAGGGTGAATCCTCTTCCTCCACTCAAAAGGTTACGCCAAGGGCTATAAGTGGGAGCGATGCTCCAGCTTCCAACTCCAGTCGTGCCGCCGATATCAACCAAATACGAAGTGCTCAAAGCCTCCGATCTCGAACACAACCCCGAAGCTTCTCTGCCTTCGAGGCATCTCTGTCAGCAGTGATGGAGAAACTTGTCAAGTCTGGGCATCTCAAACCTTTGACCCCAACTTTTCCACCCAAAGTCCTTCCGGCCAACTACAATGCCAACCTTTTCTGTGCATTCCACCAAATGCCCGGCCATCTCACTGATAGCTGCTTGCGTCTCCGACACGAGATTCAAGATCTTATTGACGATGGCACGATTCAAGTTCCACCAAAGCCCGATGTCATTTCCGACTCCTTGCCTCAGCACGAGTCTGACCCTCTGGTTGGTCAAATATCAATCGACTCTACTCAGATCAACCCGAGCTCCACCATATTCAACCCTAGCCACTATATCGTCCCAGCAAATCAACCCAAACCCATCGTATCCATCCCGTCCGAATCGGAGGTTAACATGATGGCTGTAGGTGGGGCAACCGAGGTTTTCACTGCCAACGTCTGGTTTGACAGTGATGAGGGGCTTGCAAAGGAAAGGACCGTTTGGCTGAGGTCCATCATTCAAAGGAGCATCAAGTAGGTTTGGCTGAAGAAGCTGAGGAAGCCGAAGTGCTGTTGCTGGGCCTAACACCTGCTGGATCCTACCTCTTTTTGTGGAAGCTATGGGTAGCTTTTTAACAATTGCATTTTCAAAACCACGTCTAGTTTGCATTGGCGCCTTGTCTGAGTCTGACACAGAGTCTTTTGCGTTTGTCTAAGTCTAGCTCTGAGTCGGAGGTTGTGCCTCTTGGCCCTCCACGTCGTAGCTTTTGTTTCAAGTTTCGAGTCTGCTGTACTTGGCAACCCCGAGGGTTTTTATGATATGCATCATCTTGCTTCTACATGCTTCGCTGGCTTTTATATAAACCCTGATGACGAAGGGATAGATTTCGATGGGATCATTCCCGAGGAAATGTGTTCCCTCGCCGAAAGGGAAGACGAAAGGCATGCTCAGCCTATTAAAAGAAGAAGTAATTTCAAATAAACTTGAAAGACAAGTATAACCTCCCAATGGTTCAAAGTTGGTCAAAGCACCGCACCCAGAGGAGCATTGCGCCCGGTTAGATAGGCTTGAAGAATTCATAGACGTCTTGGCGTGGTCTCATCAAGTCACGCCTCGCGTTGATCCTAAGACAAAGAAGTATCAATCCCCTGCTACCGGGTGCCAATCCAGAAAGCAGAAGCACAGAAGGCTCCGGGCCTTGTACCATGTTCAAAATAGCAACAGTGGCGTTTTGCCAAGCACAAATGAGAAAATGTACACAACGGCCCGGAGCAAGGCATTTCCAATCGAAGCACTCTTGACCCTGCGTCATCAAAGCTATTTTATCTAGGGCTGCAGCCAAAGGTTCTCAACCTCGACGGCAACAAATTCAATACCATGGTCAACCTGGATCAATTCAAATGTAACTTTTCCCTGTGAGAAGCTCGTTGGGCTGAAAACCCCAAGGGTGGGCAGTTCCAAGCAAAAGTTAGAGCAGCCTGCTAGACCAAAACCTATGAAGGTGGTTTAAGCAAAAATGAATAGGCAATCAATCAAAGCTCGCTAGACCGAAGACCCGAATGGGCGGTACTAGGCAAAAGTTAGAGCGTAAAAGGAGAGGTAAATACTCGAGAGTTAACCCTTGGCCTGAACTACGTTCTGACCTGATTCCCTAGCTTGGGATACGTAGGCAGTCTCTCTTCGAGACTCGGTCATACTCTGTCGAACCGTGGCCTGAACTACGTTTTGACCTGATTCCCTAGCTTGGGATACGTAGGCAGTCTTTCTTTGAGACTCGGTCACAATCTATCAATTGGATCCATGGTTGACATTTTGGTGCACATCAAAGGTCGAAGAGGATCGAAGATCAAGACAAGCTTCATTGGAGGAACCAGAATGGGGAAAACCTTCGTCTTTCAATTTTATTACCAAACTGCTTCTTCAATTTACAGGCTGAGCATAAGTCTTAAAAATAATTGAAGCATCAAAAACAGAACGAAATGCTAGAAGCCTTAACAGGCTCACAGTTTATTCTAAGTTCAGCAAAGTCTGGTGTAAGCAAACGCAGCGCATTTGTTCAAAGCGATGCGCGTTGGTCTCAAACATGCGCACTCTTCTTGCAGCAGACAGTAGCAGTTAGCTACTACCCTCGAATGTCGTTCCAGGGGCTTTTGCCAAGTCTTGTCATGCTGTACAAGTCATATGGACTTGATGTGACTGCATGAGGGTGTCGGTTTCAGTCCGGGCCTATACGTGTCATAATCTGCGTCTTACGTCCGTCTTTGCGACATTTTTCCAGTTTTTCAACTGTCATGTCGGGATGCTTTTCTCGATTTTGTTTGTACAGGTCTTTGTACCTTTTGTACTTTTCGTAAGTGTCAGTTTCACCTGTTCAGGAATATTGTGAGTTTTGGCACATTAATGCCCAAAATTTCATTATATTCTTTGTGTCTGAGGGTTCGCATTATACCCCGGGACTCTCTCCCCCTTTTCCATTCGAGCTAGGCGAGTCTGTACACATGTGCGCATGTCTGTGTGTCGATTCAAAGCAATTGTCAATGCAAATTAGATATTAGTGGTTAGTTTTTGCATTCTCTTCAACACTTGTAAAAGAGAGTCAATAAACTGAAAAACGCAATTGTTACATTGCTACCCTAGTATCCATAATCCACAAGCAGCGGAATCTTTTAAAGCAGCAGGGGCACGTCAGCCCAAGGCCAAGCAAAGCATCTCTGGGGCACACCTGCCCAAGCATCGCAGAAAGGGCACGCAGGCCCAATTCCAGTGCTCAAACATCAACTGGGGCACGTCCGCCCGTTCAACGTCTTCTTATCTGGGTGCATATCTCAGAAGCACAGACAGTACAGTAATGAGGCTCAGTGGTAGTCCTTAGGTGTCGTTGTCCTTCTAAGAGCCGCCCTAAGCTTGCATCTGCATTTTCAATATTTTATACATGTCATTGCATATTGTGTGTATATCAAATGTTGAACGCAGGAAAAATCCATCAAAACGACAAAGCAAGCCTGCCCGGTATCGAAGGCAGCAAGTAAACAGCCCAGCAGTTGTCACCGATTTCTCCCCAACTGCAGTCCGCCTTGCTTCTATGCATGATATCCACTGTTTGTGCTACTTGGATCAACACAACGACAGCCGGTCCTGTCCAACTTCCAATGGCTCGATCACTTTTTATAGCGATCCGCCAGTTCAAATCAACGACAGCTGGTCCTATCCAACCTCAACGGCTCGATCACTTTTTATAGCGATCTGCCCAGTTCAAATCAACGACAGTCGGTCCCATCCAGGCTTCAACGGTTTGATCATTTATACTGCTGATCCTCCCATCCAGGCTTCAACGGTTTGATCATTTATACGGTTGATCCTCCCATCCAGGCTTCAACGGTTTGATCATTTATACTGCTGATCCTCCCATCCAGGCTTCAACGGTTTGATCATTTATACGGTTGATCCTCCCATCCAGGCTTCAACGGTTTGATCATTTATACTGCTGATCCTCCCATCCAGGCTTCAACGGCTCGATCATTTATACTGTTGATCCTCCCATCCAGGCTTCAACGGTTTGATCATTTATACTGCTGATCCTCCCATCCAGGCTTCAACGGTTTGATCATTTATACTGCTGATCCTCCCATCCAGGCTTCAACGGCTCGATCATTTATACTGATGATCCTCCCTTCCAGTCTTCAACGGTTCGATCATTTATACTGATGATCTGTTCGTTCAAAAATCGAAGCGCGTTGAGGCGTTCTTCAGTCAGTGTTGAGGCATTGGCAAATCAAAGCGTGTTGAGGCGTTCTTCAGTCAGTGTTGAGACATTGGCAAATCAAAGCATGCTGAGGCGTTCTTCAGTCAGTGTTGAGACATTGGCAAATCAAAGCGTGCTGAGGCGTTCTTCAGTCAGTGTTGAGACATTGGCAAATCAAAGCGTGCTGAGGCGTTCTTCAGTCAGTGTTGAGACATTGGCAAATCAAAGCGTGCTGAGGCGTTCTTCAGTCAGTGTTGAGACATTGGCAAATCAAATCAGCGTTGAGGCATTTAAACCGTCAGTGTTGAGACATTGGCAAATCCAAGCGTGTTGAGGCGTTCTTCAGTCAATGTTGTGGCATTGGCAAACCAAATTCAATCAACAAGCGACGGTCTGTCCGTCCATTCAATCAATCAGGTTCTGTAAGTATGCTTGTCTACTTTGCTAGTATGTTCTGCTCTGGATTGCCTTGAGGGGTGTCTAGAAACCTTTGACGTTACTTGTACCAATTCAATGGTGCTCCAAGTGCCATCAAAGGGGGGCTACTGTAGACACCCCAATCTGGGCTTCCAGATTAGTTTACTTACGGTTTTTGATTCCCCAATGATGAAATGGATCAAGAACACCCCGGGAATGTCGAGTGTTTGAGCTTTGAGTGTTTGAAAAACCCTTGAACCTAACCTAGCCTAAGCCACTTCCAAAAGCCAAAAACCCTATTGATGTGTGCCAGGGTGCAATCATCGTGCGCCAGGGCGCAACCATCGCGCGCCGGGGCGCACCGTCGCGCGATGGTCAACTGGAGCATTGACCAGCGCGCCAGGGCGCACCATCGCGTGCCAGGGCGCATTGTCGCGCGACAGTTTGGAACCCTCACGCGACGGTCAGAACCTGTCCCCATCACCTTTATTCAGCTGGGCAGCTTAATTACCAAGTAACCCCCAGCCAGCCTCGTGGCTGGCTGGCCTCCATTCTTTGAACCAGAGCTACCTTTCCATTAATGGAAGGTGCTCTCCCTATAAATCCCCCCATTTGTTCTCTTTCAAAGGGTTACAAAAAAACCAAGCACAAAGGTTAACAAAAATTTGGCATTACAAAGGGTCTTTGCTTTGTACTCTTTTAAGCTAATAAAAGAGATACAAAGACACCCTAAGAACAAAGCTTGTTCTTCCTCCCCATTTTCACATTTCAATCAAACCTCAAACTCAACCTCAATTCAAAGCTCAAACACTTTTCAAACCTCAAAATCCAAAGGTATATCTCACCTTTGTTCTGCTCTCTGTTCTGATCCCTGAGGGGGGCTGGCAGGGTCAGGCTGGTAATCAATACCAATCCTGGCCCTAAAGCTAGCAAGGTTTCAAAAGCCGTGGCCTAGCAAACCCTCGCGCGATGGACCCGAACACTCGCGCGACACTTCTGTTCTGCATGAGATTGGTCCACGTGGGGAAGGGATGCTAGCATTTTCTTGTCTTATTCATGCTCATGGCTGTTATATAGTTTTATTTTGATATAGATCATTGTTGATGCATGTAAAAATCAGTTTATTGCTTTTCTTAGAGCTTAAATTGCTAGCTTGCATTTCAATATTTAGTTCTGCTCTGTTGGAGTACCCCTGGGATCATTTTGGACTTGTCTCAGAACCCCAGGACGTGCAAAACCAGACACTGGAAGTTCGGCCCATACCCTCGCGCGCTGCTCCCAAACACTCGCGCGATGGTCAAAAGGAGAGTTAACCAGTGCGCCCAGGCGCAGCTATCGCGCGCCAGGGCGTAACCATCGCGCGCCCGGGCGTATTGTCGCGCGACGGTTTGGAACCCTCGCGCGACTGTTTATACCCGATCGGTGGCTGGCCTTGCATGTTTAACTTGGTTTTAGGCTATTATTTTGTCCCCACACTGTTTATGGGGTGTTTTTGTTTATTTATTAGGCTTTTCAGCCTTTAAAGTGTATATTATGACCGCATAAACTGTTTGGTTTGTCCCTAGGTGTGCACTGGTCCTTCCAGAGCCAGAGAGTTTAAACTGCTTGGTGTCCTGGGTGTGTGCTGGTCCTTCCAGAGCCGAAGGTTTGAGAATAAGAGCGTGGGCTTAGGCTTCGCGCGCGCAGGTCTTGTAGTAGCGGGCGCAGGTTGATCGGCATGCATTGACTTGATCGGTGCATACTGGTTTTCTTCTGTGCACGACACTCCAAGACAGAAGCTTTCGAGTCTGTTTAAACTCCCACAAGATCTGTTCTCATCCTATACTAACTGCTCATCCATGCTATTTTGATCACATCTTGCAAAACGTGTTACAGTCTTAATCCCCGATTAACTGTTCCCCCGCCCTAATTGGCTAAAATTGATTAATAAAAGAAGAATCGCAATGTTTTCAAAATGCCTAAGTAGAGACCGATCTCCGGATTGGGCGAGAGGGGTGCCATAAAACCCTTCCCCTCTCGTAACCTGGCTCCCGAACCCAGATATGGTTATGACGGACTGGTTCCTTAACTTTTTCAAATCAAATAGCGCGGCAGGTGCTTCGAAATACGGTTCCTTGGGTGTCGGACCTTCAAAACCCGAGTGGCGACTCTGTATTTTCGAGCGCTTGCCACCTGCGCTCGCGCTCCCTCGATTATCAAAAAAGGGCCGCAATGGCGAAAAGGAACGAAATCCTTTCTCTCCAAAGGGCATGCTGCCCACACGGCTGAGAATGGTCAGGGCTTGGGACAAGGTCATGTAAAGAGGATCAAAGTTGCGGCGGGGTCGATTTGAGCTTCGGGATGGGCTGGTTTGAAAAGCGTCTTGAGACAAGGATGTGCCAAGGGCATTCACGGAGGCGTGAGATGTACGGCTAGAGAAGGTTTTCTTAGGTGGAGGAGTGGCCTCTTCTTTCCCAATGAGTCCTAGCTTGATTCCATCTTCGATTTGCAACCCAGTGGCATGCAAGCGCTTGAAATCGGTGATAGCCTGTGTGTAAATATGCCTGAGATATTTGGGTTGCAAATTTTTTACAACTATCCTCGCTTGGTCTTCCTCAGAGGGGCGGTTCTTCATTTTGGTAGCCTTTTCCCTCCATCTTGCCACAAAGGTAGCAAAATGCTCATTGGAATCTTGTTTGGCCATTTCCAAGTCTCGAGTTGTTAGCTCAATTTGGACGTTGTACGCATATTGCTTGACGAAAGCATTGGCAATTTCTGGCCAAGTTTGATAGTGCACAAACTCCAAAGTGAGGAACCAGTCGAGAGCGCTTCCAGTGAGAGTTCGCTGGAACAACTGGGCGATGAGCTCATCGTTCAAGCCCATTGGCTTCAGGGTGTTGATAACGTGGCGAACATGACTGGTAGGGTTGCCAGTTCCATTGAACTTCTCGATGTTGGGCATTTTGAAATTCTCAGGCAGCTTGGATTCTGGGAAGAGGCAAAGACCCTCAAAATCCAGAATTTGGTCCCCTTGTGAACGAGCCAAGGCTTGTTTGATTTCCTTGACTTGCTTGGTCAACTCGGGACTTTCTGCCAACACCACTTTATGGGGATGCTCGTCTTCTATTGATCTTTCCTCATCCTCAGCATCTCTAGCTGCCTTTTCTGCTAGTAGTGCAGTGATTTGAGCTTGAAGGTCAGCAATAGTGGCGTCGTTGTCTGCCATGAAGGTAGAAGGGTTGCTTGACGAAGCTTGGGGTTTAGTAAATGATGGGGTCCATTGAGGGGATGACCGGGAAGTTTTTGAAAGCACTTGGGATTGTGGTGGTGGGGGTGTTTTGTCAGATGAGGACGATAGACGGGAGGGTTGCAGAGACCTCTGTTTGGCGTAGCTTCGGGTGTTATAAGAGTACAAAGTTGGCTGTGGTTGCTTCTTTGATTTACCTATTGTGCCTGCTTGAAAAATAGAATACCTGGAAGTCAGTATTCGGCCTGCGTAGGGTTAGGATTCGGGTTGAAAATCCCAACCCTTCTACACAGAAAGAGTTAATTACAACAACAAATGATACAAGATGTGAGGAAGAACTTTTGCAAGCAAAATGCAAATAGGTCCCTAGCCTGTAGGTTCCTGTCTTAGTTTGATAAGTTCTATGGCTTTCTAAAACATGCGAGGTTTTGGTAGTCTCAGGGTGCTCCGTTATCAAAGGGCACCAATCCTCTCACCAGCCCATCATAGGCGGTGATTGGGTGATTTCCTTTTTGATATACCACTAGGTACGAGTGACTGTGGAGTTTGCTGGAACCCCCAACATAGCCCGTGTCATGCCGGGATATCAGGTGAACTCAACGGGTTGCCCCCTCGAGGCATATGATAAATGAATTAAACAAGGCATGTATTAGTCTTATGTTGAACTTTTTGGTTATGGCTCTCATATTCCCCAGCGGAGTCGCCAAAAACTGTAGACACCTCCCAAATGGGGCATCGCCATACAGATTGATCACATTTGTTTGCTCGGTTGGTTGCTTGCTTCGTAAACCAAAATCATGGACATTCCCATGGCTAGGAACATCGCCACATGATAGCGGTTATCATAAAAATAGAGTCGCCACCCAGTTTTAATAAACTGGGAAAACAGATAGAGATTCTGGATACGGGAGCCAAAAGTACAATAAGGAGAAGGTGTTAGGCACCCCTCTTTGCCCAGTCGTGAGACTGGCCCATAATCGTTCAACATAAGACATGTAGATGCTTTGTTTAATTCCAACATGTAGTCTGTTTATTTATTCCTTTAAACAGTAAGTAAAGTGAGCCAGTGCAATAAATAAAGCATGCGTCAGAAAGCAAAACAAAACAAACTGTCCCAGGGAGATGGATCCCGCGGCCGGTGAATGGATGTCACGGCCGAGGGATCCTCCTGGTTTGATGTACCGGCCGAGGGATCGAAGCCCTAGTCGGTGTTCTTCCTCACACCAGACAGAAAGACTAACAGATGATCAAAACGCTACGGTTAGTCAGAAATACAGTAAATAAGACAAACCAGAGGCCGTTGGGCCTCACCACCTTGATCCCTCAGTTGCTTGATTGCTTTGGATTGGGCGTGATTGACTCTATTGCTTGATTGAAAACCCTAGGGTTAGGGTTTGAACTTCGGGGTTTGATCGCCGGATTGACGGCTGCCTTCGGGAGGTTAGGGCTTCTGAGGAGTGGGTTTGAGAGAGTATTTGTGCAGAGTTTCGAGGTTTAAGAGAGTGTATACTCTGATAATTTTGTGTGTTTATTTTCGGAGTCCAAAGGCTCTTTATATAGGCAATTGGTGACTCACTCCGGCCAATCAAATCACGAGATGGTAATTGCAATTGCAATGCATCTCTAACTCTACGCCGTAATCTCTGAGCGTAGCCCGAACGCATCGGGAAGGCAGTGTAGTTGGATCAAACGTCTGACAGAACACGTTCCAGAGTCTGGGAAAAGGTCGATCTGGCGGCCGAGTAAAGGATATCACGGCCGAGGAATGGATGTCTCGGCCGAAGGATAGATCTTGCGGCCGAGGGATTGATCTCTCAGGGAGATTTTGCTAGCAACAGGTTGCTCGGGTGAGGAAATGATGTTAGGGCCGTGGGATCGATGTCACGGCCGATAGATGGATTCTCCTAGGCTTCTGTATTTCCGTCTGAAAGGCTGTATGGCTCTGATTGGGTCCTCTAAGTGGCTCAAAGTTCTTATCGAAAGTCCTAAGGTTCTCAAGAAGGCAATCAGCAATCACTGTATCCATTTCATCATCGGGATGGTCCCAAGGTGGGACTTGTAATAATCGTTAGGCCAAATTGGGGTGTCTACAGTATCAAGTCTGCAACAGTGGTTGGGGCAGCAAAGGTACGGCTATCCATATCTACAATAGGAAAATTATATATTAGACTTAACGATGTGAAGGTGGTAATCGCGCACATGTATGCATATAAACAGTGATCACAAGATAGAAAGGAAACACATGATTTTCATTACATAAACGAAACAAGTACAACATAGATGGCTTATAACAGCCTAAACTTCCTACTACATTTACAACAAGAGTTCAACTACTTCCTATTACAGTTATGTTACAACAGAAGTCCTACTCACGACATGACATTCTATTTTGGTTATATTACAGCAAAAGTCCTATTTATGACATGTTCTCCTAATGGATCTAGAAGATAGGTGGAAAGTGGGCCTTGTAGGCACCTATGTCGGTCTCAAAGGGTGGCGGTGGCACGTCACCGGGGTCGGTGTTGAAATCCATAAAGTCCTCTTTCCAAATCTCTATCTCCTCATCATCAGATAGCTCTTCATCGTCCAATGGCTCCTCATCGTCAGATGGTAAGTCTAGGTTTGGTCCATTCATCAAGTGTTGCCAATCAGCTTCATTCTCCGGTGGGTCGTTGAATTCTAAGGGTTCTTCTTCGGGATCTTCTTCGGGATCTTCTTCGGGATCCTCCTCCGGTTCCTCCTCGACTACAATTTCCACATTGTCAAGGGGTGCTATTTGAACTAGGACAGGTGATGCTGCTTCATCGTCCTCCTCCTCAACTTCGGGAAGTGGGACGGCACCGTGCTCGTGGTAAAAGTCGTTGATGTAGGGAAAAGTATAAGGAAAGTAGGGATCCTCTACGAGTTGATTAGTCATGGCTCTTATGGTGCTTCTAAGTTGTCGAGCTTCGGCTAGTAGGTTGATTTGATAAAAGTCCAGTGGTTCCATCTACAAGGAAAATTTTAAACCTCCATTAGTAAGAAGTGTTGACAGGTTTAAACAATTGTACAGTTTTTAAGACAAGGATTAATCTAAATAGGAAATTTTCAAGTTTCTAAGTCCCACATTTGATTCTTGATTTAAGTCATCATCCAATTGTTCGGGAATTCCCAGCTCGGTGGTATTGCCAGTTCCACACCTTGCTTCAATCCGAAGATTGTTTTGACAGATTTCCACCCAATTTGGGACGGTAAACTTAAACTCAATTCACGTTTGTGCAACAGTCAATCTATCTCGTGGTTCTACCCATTCTACCCATGGCCGAGGTTTTGAACCTAAAGCTCTGATACCATGTTGTAACGCCCCCATTTTCGGGTACGTTAATTAAACATTTTATTGATAAAATGAACAGAGTCTGGCTCATTATTACATTGTTAATCTCACAAGGGAGTACATTTATTCAAAAGGGAAGGGAACTAAGGTTCCTAGCTACAGCTCCGCCTGCTCTTCCATCCTAGCCAGCTCTTCGGCTCCAAAAGCCTCCACAGTGTACATCTCACCATGTTCGTCTATAAGGTCTGACACATTATACCGGTGTCGCCACCAATATAATATGTCAGGGTCACCAAAGGGCAACACCGTGAGCTTACAAAGCTCAATAGAATAAACCATACCCACTAACCCTTAACTTACAACAAGAAGCAGATTAACAATTACACATGCTCATTCAACAATATAGTTAAACAATGACACATCCACATTCGATATCTTTCTGGCGTTGGTGTCTGCCTTTTTGAGTTTCTCCTACGTGACTCATCGTAGACCGTGTCATCCTTTTTACTTCATTATCACTTCCAAATCAACATTTCCAAAGTTTCTTCATCAAATCGCTACCAATGAAGCTACCAAGTCCGGCTCCATTAGCATTGCTCACGATGGGCTACCAAGTCCGGCCACATCGCGGTTTCTCAAAAACATCTTCTTCCAAATCTTGCATTGGCTCCTCTCCTCGGATAACCAAGCCATACTACCAATGAAACTACCACGTCCGGCCCCATTGGTAATCTTCACAATGGGCTACCAAGTCCGCCCTCATTACGGTTTTCAAAACACTCACACAATGACTACCAAGTCCGGTCATTATGTAGTTTCAAAATATTTTCCACATGTTAATCCCATCCTTTCTTTAACCACACCCTAGGTGCCATGTTTCTACTTTCTCGGTTTTCGTGTCTCGTTTGCATACCATGACTCCGCGGTAATTCATTTCATAATTTAAGAAATCTTGAAACTAAACTAACAAGATCATTCAATTCTATATTAAATAGCATGCTCACTTTATCACATCATCATACTCAACATTTAATCACACAAAGTTAAGCATAGTGCCACATGGACGGACACCTTTGGAGTGATAAATCACTTATGCTTAACACATATCGACATTAAGACAAGTAAACACGTAAACAAGCTCATAATCATTCTAAGATCAATAATACAAATTCTTCTATCCAAGTTAACCTTTTATAAAATTCGTTCTTTCTTTCTTTAGGGAAGTTCAAAAGAGCATATGTCTTTATAGAATTAAAAGTCTATTATTTATCATGCTCATACTTTCATTAGCATAACTAACATGCATTCCAACGTTCAAGGGTTATACAATAAGTTTAGAGTAAGTAAGACAAGATATTCTACATATACTTAGAATAAGGCGTATAAGAGTATTCTACATTCATTTCAACATTCGTATACCATGATCTATACCTAGAGTTTAGGAGGTATAGGAAAAATCCTACGTATACTTAGGAAAAACGGGGATGGAGAATTCTACCGTTCTTCTTGGCGGTAGGCAGCTACGGATTTGGAAAATGGTACGTCGGACGGAGTAACGGCTTAAGAATGGCTTCGATAGCTTCGAAAGAGAAAGGTTTCTCTCGAAACTTGATCTTGACTAAAGCCACTAAAACTTTTGGATCGATATGGTGGTCGTATGGTGGTTTAGTGGCGGCACTAGAAGAGTTTCTTGAAGAACTAAGGAAGAACCTCAAGAACGAGCAAGAACAACTAAAAACAAGCAAGAACAATAAGAATGCTAAGCTTTCTAGAGAGAAGTTGGAGCAATGAAAGGTGTGAGTTGAAATGGGAAGGAAAGGGTACTATTTATAGACAAAGGGTGACCTATTATCCAATGGGTAATATTTCCCCTAACATTTGTTATCCAATGGTCAATAGAATGACTAGATTTGATGGTACTTGGATTGTGTGAGGTGTTGGCCAAAGGACATGACTAGGCTCATTTGTACACTTTGCACACATCACACAATCTCTCTCCCTCTCTCCCGGCCTCTCTCTCTCTCTCTCACTCTCTCGGCCATCTCTCTCTCTCTCTCTCTCTATCTCTCTTTGGTTCAATGCATAAGTACAAAGGTTGAAAGACTACAAAGATCTTTCTTGTTCTTTCTTCCAATCTAGGACAAATCTAGGTTATTCTATTGGGGTTTTGGTCTAGTCTAGTACTTAGAAGAGTAAGAAATCTAGGGTTGGTTGTCCTTAGAGTTGAAAGAGTAAAAAACCCTAGATTTGGTAGTACATGATGAGGTGTGAAGATTGGTCAAGGGTCATGACTAGGCTTGGAAGAGTACAAGTGCACACACATCACACTCTCTCTCTCCCTCATCCGGCCTATCTCTCTCTCTCTCTCCCTCCATCTCTCTCTCGGCCTCTCTCCTCTCTCTCTCTCTCTCTCTCTCTCTCTCATTGGTACAATGTACACCTAAGCATGAAAGGACAAGGGTTTGGTGTTTGACTTAGAAAGAGTATAAGATTGTGGTGTAAGTTGTAAGAGATTTTGGTACCCTAAAATCTATCTTAAAATCTTCATATCTTTCCTCTTTCACTAGTACAAGTACTTAAGTATATATATACTAGGATTTGAAAGAAGAAAATCCAAGGCTAGTGTACCCTAGTCTCCTTCTTTCTCCTATGTCTCTCTCCCTCTCCCTCTCCCTCTCCCATCTCTCTCGGCTCTCTCTCTCCTCTCCCTCTCTCTTGGATTCTCTTTTTTTCTCTCTCTCTCCCTTGATTAATATATGAATACCTAAGGATGACTAACTATAAAAGACAAGGGTTGATTGGTTGACTATGGAGGAGTAAAGAATTGGGTTTGCAAGACTTGTAAGAGATTTCATGTACTTCCAATCTCTCCCATCTTATTCATATCTCACTCTTATACAAGTACATGTACTTGAGATGGATAAACAATTGAGTTTGGTAGAAGAAAGACTTGGAGATACATCAAAATCTTGATCTCTCTCTCTCTCTCCTATCTCTCCTCTCTCTCTCGGCCATCTCTCTCCTCTCTCTCTCTCGGCAATCTCTTTCTCTCTCTCCTCCTATCTCTCTCTCTCTCTCTCTCTCTCTCTCTCCTTTGTACTCCTATGTATAATATATGTATACTTACTAGATATGGAAGGACAAAAGAAGAATAAACAAATGGGGTTTAGAAAGAGTAAGATTTTCCTAATAAACAATTGGATTTGGCACATGAGTACTTCCTATATTTTAATAAAGGGTAGGTATACACTTGCCTTATTATAATATTTAGGTACATATAGAATCCTATGGAAATATATATATAAGTATAAGTCTTATTCTTTCACTAGAGAATCCCATGGGAAAATTGGGTAATGCTACTAACCAACATACATTAGTACTAGTCCTATTATCCAATGAATAATAATTTCCCCTAGTAGTTATCAACCAATGGGTTATAGTCCTCCTAACTTTTATTATCCAAAGGTTAAAGATAGAAAGTACTAGGCTAATATAATATGTATAAATGATTTTGACACATGGTGTATCTATTAAACTAATAGGTTTGTACTACGGACCAATGGATAAAGATTACCCTAGCATTTATCGTCCATTGGTTAAAGGTCAAAGGTTGACTTTGGTCAAGGTCTCACTTAAGGTTCAAAGGGTTCAAACGGTTCACGAAGATCAAAGGTTCTATTAGGTTTCCCTAACGATTAGTTAGAAGCTAACTAGGCTTGCTAAATAGGATTCCCAGCCAAGATTTGTAACCTTAGGGTTTACTATCTCACTTGTCTTTAGAAAATGATCTTATTGCTAGGAGTGAAGAAATCTAATTTTATAAGTCTAGAATTTAATAACGACGGATTTTTGGGTATTAAAAAGAAATTTTAAAAGAAATCCAAGTAATTAAAATAAAATTCAAATTTTTACTGACAAAAAATCAGGGTCGTTACAATCATTGTGTCAACAAGGTTTCAAGCATCTCATATACTCATAACGTGTCATTTCAAATCAATCGAAATTCATGTAATATTCGACGTCTAGATTTACCGAACAAGGGCAAGGGACGCAAAGATACATAATGAACTCAACGAATATGATTAACAATGTTATGGAATGATTTGGTGATATTTAGAACAAGTTAGAAGTGATCGGGGGTCAAAACAATGGAGTTTGAAGCAAGACAGCAAAAACTGTCACTAAGCTCACTGTATCGATACTAACTAAATTATTATCGATACAGAAAAGCTTCAAGGCAGTCCAGCGAGTGTTGTATCGATACGGATTTTGAGCCGTATCGATACGGGAGGCTTTCGAGCAAAATTTCTGGGTTTCAACAATACCAACTACCACAACCACAACAAGCACAGATTTAAGGATATAAGCATGTCTTTAACATATATTGAGAGGTAGAATCCCTACCTCGAGGTCAAAGCACAAAACCCAAGAAGCTACAAGCCCTAGCTTTCCAAAAACCTTGATCCAACTGGAAAAACACCACACCGAGCTCACACCGACGGAATACGGGCCACAATACGCATAGAGGTTGAAGGATTGAAGGTTGTTTTGAGTGGATTTTGAGTTATTGGAGTGAAATTTGGAGAGAGAGCAAGAGAGAGGGAGAGAGGCTGAGAGAGAGAGAGAGAGAGAGCCGATGAGGGTGAGGAGGGGAAAATGTTTCCATGCTCTCTCAACCCCTTATATATACTCACATATCCACAAATCCCACATTGCACCCTTCCATAATCAATTCCATCATTTTGGCCTCAAATCACATAAACACAATTATTTCACTTTCCTTCCTAATAATCATGCATTTATAAAATATTAACATTGGATAAAATAAATACGGGTCTCTACATTCTACCCTCCTTAAAGAAATTTCGTCCTCGAAATTTAAGTAATCATGCTCACTAAGCCATGCATCATATAGATATGCAACAAGTATAACCATATGTGTTGTTCAACAAGTTAAACGTCAAAACACTTCAATCTAGAGCACTCACATTGATTCATTTCGGAAATAGATGCGGATACTTCTCTCTAACTTCGTCCTCTCTTTCCCACGTCGATTCTTCTTTCCCTTGGTTACTCCATAAAACTCGTACTAACGGTATCATCTTACCCCTCAAAACTTGATCATGCGAATCCAGGATACGTATCAGTTCCTCCCCATAAGACGCATCGTCCTCCAACTCAAGTTCGGACCACTCTAGCACGTGCGACGGATCCGGTTCATACTTCCTCAACATAGACACGTGGAACACGTCATGTACACCCGATAGCTTCGGTGGCAAAGCCAAGCGATACGCAACCTCCCCAATCTTCTCAATGATATCAAACGGCCCGATATAACGCGGCGATAGCTTTCCCTTCCTCCCAAAACGCGATATACCCCTATGTGGTGATACTTTAAGTAATACATGATCCCCTTCTTCAAAAGACAACGGGCGACGACGACGATCGGCATAATTCTTTTGCCTACTTTGAGCGGTCAACAATCTTTGGCGAATTACCTTAATTTGCTCGGTCGTTCTCTCTTGAGCTTCCTTAAGGCGTTGGCGAATAGCTTTCATACTCTGGGAGGTCTCCTTGATCATATCCGGCCCACTAACGTAGCCTCTCCCAATTCAGTCCAACACACATGTGATCGACACGGTCTCCCATATAAGGCCTCATACGGTGCCATTTCGATACTAGATTTATAGCTATTGTTATACGCGAATTCGACCAAAGGCAAGTGATCCTCCCAACTACCCCGAAAATCCAACACACAAGCCCGAAGCATATCTTCCAAAATCTGAATCGTTCTCTCGGATTGTCCATCGGTTTGAGGATGATAGGCGGTACTAAACAAAAGGTTGGTGCCCAAAGCGGCTTGCAAACTCTGCCAGAAACGTGTGGTAAACCTCGGATCTCGATCAGACACGATGGATACGAGAATCCCGTGAAGGCGAATAATCTCTCGAATATACAAACGACTAAGCGTATCCACGGAATCAGTAACCTAAATAGGCAAGAAATAAGCGGTTTTGGTCAAACGGTCCACGATTACCCAAATGGCATCATGCCCCCTCGGCGACCTCGGTAAACCCGTAACGAAATCCATGGTCACATTCTCCCATTTCCACTCGGCCACAGGCAATGGTTGTAACTCCCCCACGGGTCGTTGATGTTCGGCTTTCACTTGTTGGCACGTGAGACACTTGGACACAAAAGTCACAACGTCCCTCTTCATTCCAGACCACCAAAATTGCCTACGTAAATCATCGTACATTTTCGTTCCCCCTGGATGGACGGCTAGCGGAGAATGATGAAACTCTCGCAATATTTCCTCCCGACACGAAACGGGTACGAATAATTTTCCTTGATAGCGCAAGCTTTGATCGGCGTGAATCATCCACCCCTCTTGAGCGTTTCCACTAACGAATTTAGCATGAAGTTCCTCCGCTTCTTCATCATGTTGTTGAGCCTCAATTACTCGAGTCGATAATGTTGATTGCACCATCAAGTTGCATAACGTGACCCCTTCCCGAACGTCCTCAAAATACGAAGCACAAAAGCCCAAATCATTCATCATTTTCCACTCGTGGATAGCTAGACTCGCAAGGTGTGTCGGTTTTCTACTCAACGCATCCGCCATGACGTTCGCCTTCCCCGGGTGGTATTGCAATTCAAAATCGTAATCCTCCAAATGCTCCATCCAACGGCGTTGTCGAAGGTTAAGTTCTTTTTGGGAGAATAAGTATTTCAAACTCTTATGGTCGGAAAAGACTTCGAATTTTTCACCGTACTAGTAATGGCGCCAACTTTTCAAAGCAAATACAACGGCCGCAAGTTCTAGATCATGTGTCGGGTAATTCCGCTCGTAAGTTTTCAACTGTCGTGACCCATACGCTAATACTCGCCCCGCCTGCATCAACACGCATCCTAACCCTTCCTTAGACGGATCACAATACACAGAGTAGCCAACTCCACGTTCGAGCACAATCAAAACCGGTGCGGTAGTCAATATCCTCTTTAATTCCTCTAAAGCCGTCTCACATGAGTCACTCCATACGAAACGAGCCCCCTTACGTGTTAGTCGAGTCATCGGTGCCGCCAAACGAGAGAAATCGAGAACAAAACGACGGTAGTATCCGGCCAACCCCAAAAAGCTTCGAATCTCAAACACGTTCTTCGGTCACTGCCAATTCATAATCGACTCTATCTTCCCCGGATCGACAGACACGCCACCCTTCGAAACCACGTGACCCAAAAATTTAACCTCAGGCAACCAAAATTCACACTTACTAAGTTTGGCATACAATTGGTGCTCCCTCAAGAGTTCAAGAACAATGGTAAGATGAGATTGGTGTTCCTCCTCCGTTGACGAATAAATAAGAATATCATTGACGAACACGACCACAAAACGATCAAGGTACGCACGAAAGATACGATTCATTAGGTCCATGAAAGTAGCTGGAGCGTTTGTCAATCCGAAAGGCATAACAATGAATTCATAATGGCCATAACGAGTACGAAATGCGATTTTAGGAATGTCTTCTCTCCGAACCCTCAACTGATGATAACCGGACCTCAAGTCGATTTTGGAAAAGCAAGTCGCACCTCGGAGTTGATCAAACAAGTCATCGATTCTAGGCATAGGATACTTATTCTTAATGGTGACTCGGTTTAGCTTACGATAATCGATACACAAACGGAGTGAACCATCATTCTTTTGCGCAAAAAGAGCTGGTGCTCCCTATGGTGAAGTACTCGGACGAATAAATCCCAAATTCTCCAATTCCTGCAACTGAGTTTTCAACTCCCTCAATTCGGCTGGCGCGAAACGATACGGAGGTACGGAGATAGGAGCGGTACCGGGAAGTAAATCGATAACGAATTCAATCTCTCTCTCGGGGGGTAAACCAAGTAACTCCGTCGGAAACACATCCGGAAAGTTGCAAACCACCAAGGGTAACTCCCCACGCACGGAGGCATCCTCATCTAACGTCAAACTCGCCAACAAGGAATAGATTGACTCGCCCTCTCAAGATCCACATAGATACGGTTCCCAACGCTCCCCAAAGAATTCGAAACAAGGACCCTCAGGAGGACAAATACGGACTCGATGCTTGAAACAATCAATGGTAGCATGAAAGGTAGATAACCAATCCATCCCCAAAATGAGATCGAACCCCGACATTCCCAGAACAATGAAGTCAAACACAAAACGACAATCGTGAATAATCAACTCACAGTCCCAACAAATATGATCAAGAGGTGTCTCAACAAATAGAGGAGGACTAAGACTATCTGTTTCCAATTTCAAGGCACACACAAATGATGCAGCAATGAATGAATGCGATGCTCCAAAATCAAAGAGGACTTTAGCAAATGAGTTGAATAAAAGGAATGTACCCCTCACAACAGGAGTCTCTGGAGCCTGAGAAGTGGTAGGTGGAATAGCAGAAGTGATGTTGTAGACTCGCCCCTGGGTACCCTGACCCTGCACGAAACCTCCCCTCTGACCAGAACTCTGAGCAGGCGCGAAAGAACTCGCCCCCTTATCAACCCCGGAACTCTGAGCTGAAGCTGTCTGGTGGAAGTGAGGCTGCTGCTGCCTCTGAGTGCCCCTAAACTAATGACCCACATTACACCCCGTTCCCGGCTGCTGCACGGAACCCGACTCACTGCTCACTCCCGAACCCTGAGGACAGTTCCTTGCGAGATGATCAGTCTTACCACAAACATAACAAGCCTTCTCAAGATGTGGACATTGAGCACGAGCGTGTCCAGGTTGATTGCACTTATAGCACACGGGTGGAGGTCTAGACAATGCACCCCGAGTCCCTGAAAATGAAGCCGGTGGCCTAAAGTTCGATGAACTACCCTGTGGTGTTTGAGATGATTCTCTCGGCCTTTTCCGTCCCTGACTCCCAAGACTTCCCGACGATGAACTCACGCTCATATTAGATTGTCTCGGTTCCCAAACTCCCCTATTTCTCTGCGCCTCTTTTGGTATCTCAATGCTCCTTGCGCACTCCACAATCTCATAAAACTTCATCTTACGCTGAACCGTCACCATTCTCCTCACTGTGTTGTGCAGCCCCTTCTCAAATCGTCGACACTTCCTCTCCTCTGTTGCTACCAACTCTGGAGCAAAACAAGACAAGGATTGGAATTTCAGCACGTACTCTAAGACTGTCATATTACCCTGCTCTAGTTTCTCAAATTGATCTCTCATGGTGTCACGTGAAGTTTCCGGAAAATACTGCTCCTCAAAGAGCGCCTCAAACTCAGCCCATGTCAAATTTTCAACATCCGGTTCATTTACTTGAGTCGTGGTCCTTGCTGCTCTCCTCGTATCCTTCCTACTCTCCAGGACTGATTCCCAACACTCGTTGGCCTCCCCAACCAGCTGAACAGCCACAATACCTACTCTGATGTTATCTTCGGTGATATTGAGAGCTCTAAAGAGTTTACGGATCTGAGTTAACCAGTGGTCAGCTACCAGAGGGTCGTTACTGGTCCCATCAAACGTCGGAGGATTCCTACGGCTAAACTCGCGCATCGTCACCATGGCTCGATCCTCAGCATTCTCTCTGGGAGCTTGGTTTAAGAGATTTGCAGCTGTAAGTGCTGCGACGAGATCCCTAGCAAATTGATTCTGAGCATGAGGTACTCCTGCACCTCGACTGGCCCCAGCCCCCGGATTCCCACCTGGGTTCTCCCCATGCTGACTAACCTCATCCTCCAGTGGCACCCCATGGCCACGACCTCCCCGGTTTCCAGCCGCACCCCATCTAACACACGTTCTCGGAGACATACTACTACATGATATAAGAAAGGAAAACTATTAATCACAACAATATAACTATGAGGTCAAAGCCCTGACTTTCCAACACATGTCAATAACAACTCTATGCCACTCTACTATATTGAGAATGCAATGTCAAGCAATCACATGAATGTTAGTCACACAAGCATGCACGAGTCATGTTAAAAGAAGCGACGTTTTGAACCCATGAGACGAAACGTCTCCCCACGGTCTCTAGGTGTTCTAAACCTATGCTTTGATACCAAGTTGTCACATCCTCGATTTTCAACATAAATTATAAAGGATTTTTCTCAAACAAACCTCATAATATTCTGTATGATACCCAAAAGATTACTACATTTCATTTCCCGAATCATACTACAAGCCCAAAGATTTCAAAATATTACATCATCGGCTCAACGGCCCCAAATCAACGTAAGCATCCAGTGTCATGAAAGTTAAGAGTTTACAAAATATCCCGTAATCAAAAGGATTATCGCTTAAGTTACAAACACATCTTCAAACGAGATTTACAAAGATGCCTAAGTAACTCTTCAAATGTAAGCTTTCAAAGAACTTTCCACATCCAAGCACTCCCATGCATGCAAGCTACAGTCCCGAGTTAGTACCTGAAATGATATGAGGCTTGAGCTACACTAGCCCAGTAGGAAATTCTACACTAACATTATATGCAAGAGAAATGCGAGAATGATCATAAGGTATAAACGGGAGATAGACCAAACCAAAAGACAATAACCAAAGCTCGACAATCCAACAAGCTCAATACGAATCTCGTATACACCTCAATCCTTGACCGTTTCAACATTCCATGTGTCCAAAGTCACCTCGCGTCATGTGTCATGAGCCGAAGCTCTTGTCGGGCCAGTTAAGGGATCCCGATACCCCTTCCAGGCACCATACCCATCGGTAGGTCCTGAGTGTAATCAATATGAGCTTTTGCTCTTGCCGGGCCAATTAAGAGATCCCGATACCCCCTGTCAGGCACCCACCCGTTGATGGGTCCTGAATGTTCATCGTTGTGTCAACAAGGTTTCAAGCGTCTCATAACGTGTCATTTCAAATCAATCGAAATTCATGTAATATTCGACGTCTAGATTTACCGAACAAGGGCAAGGGGCGCAAAGATACATAACGAACTCAACGAATATGATTAACAATGTTATGGAATGATTTGGTGATGTTTAGACCAAGTTAGAAGTGATCGGAGGTCAAAACAATGGAGTTTGAAGCAAGACAGCAAAAACTGTCACTAAGCTCACTGTATCGATACTAACTAAATTAGTATCGATACAGAAAAGCTTCGAGGCAGTCCAGCGAGTGTTGTATCGATACAGATTTTGAGCCGTATCGATATGGGAGGCTTTCGAGCAGATTTTCTGCAGATTTTCAGGGTTTCGACAATACCAACAACCACAACAAGCACAGATTTAAGGATATAAGCACGTCTTTAACATATATTGAGAGGTAGAATCCCTACCTCGAGGTCGAAGCACAAAACCCAAGAAGCTACAAGCCCTAGCTTTCCAAAAACCTTGATCCAACCGGTTATACACCACACCGAGCTCACACCGACGAAATACGGGCCACAATACGCATAGAGGTTGAAGGATTGAAGGTTGTTTTGAGTGGGTTTTGAGTTATTGGAGTGAAATTTGGAGAGAGAGCAAGAGAGAGGGAGAGAGAGAGAGAGCCGGTGAGGGTGAGGAGGGGAAAATGTTTCCATGCTCTCTCAACCCCCTATATATACTCACATATCCACAAATCACACATTGCACCCTTCCACAATCAATTCCATCATTTTGGCCTCAAATCACATAAACATAATTATTTCACTTTTCCTTCCTAATAATCATGCATTTATAAAATATTAACATTGGATAAAATAAATACGGGTCTCTATAGTAACACTTTTGAAGTTGATATGTGGGGGGTATATATAGAGGATGGACTAGTGTAGGAGAGGAGTAACCAGCCAAGTAATGGCTGGTTTGGCTTGGCAACCAAGTCTTCTCCTTCAAGAAAGGTTGATGGGAGGTGTGTGACAGAGGGGACATCCCCCTGTCCGAGGATCACCCCTCAGGCGAATAAGCAAGGTCAAAGACGCCCCAAAAATCTTGTGATCATGGCTGGATAAAAGGTCATGGGACAGGGGTTTGTCCGGCGCGTGCTGGTGTAAGACTTGCACGCGCGAGTCCAAGCTGCCCGTGCCCTGCTCTGTTCAATGGTCAAAGCTGACCGTTGACCAACACGTGGCTCTTGGACCAGCGTGCGCTGGTGTTGGACCAACGCGTGCAGGTATGTTTTCTGGCTTTTGAATTGGCTAGGCTTAAAAAGGGATTCAAACGCTCGAAGCTCCATCAAACTAACATTCCCAAGGTGTTCTTGATCTGTTTCATCATTGGGGAATCAAAAACCGAAAGTAAATTAATCTGGAAAACCCAAATTTGGGTGTCTACACATACCCGTGCCCACCGTTGCTTCAGAATCTGCTTTTAGCACGGGAGTACAAGTTCTTGATCCGTACTAAACTTCTCTTTCTCCCAAAACAGCCAATGCTCTGATTTGTACTCAAGATTGGTTGTGATCTCCAACCAGAATTCGGCTTAGAGATTACATGGATGAGGCAGAAAAATTGGAACAATGTAATTTTCTCCACTAATTAACTTGTCTTATTCTCTCTCTCTCTCTCTCTCTCTCTCTCTCTCTCTCTCTCTCTCTCTCTCTCTCTCTCTCTCTCTCTCTCTCTCTCTCTCTCTCTCTCTCTCTCTCTCTCTCTCTCTCTCGTTCTATTTGTATTGTTGTATAAATAGAGCTTGCAGACACTAACACTATTGACGAGTCAATTGTTATCGATGCATGAATGAGAAAGGGCTTTTTTTTTTTGCGTGTGGCTGTTACAACTAAGGTAAATTTTAGATTATATTTTTTTAAAGTATGCATTTAGTTATAAAGTGTAACTTTTTTTAGGTGAGAAAGTGCTTTTTTGAGGAGCTGCACGTGATAATAACCTACTTTTTAATGTTGGGGACTAATCTATGGAGAATGCTAATATGTTATCTGTAATCTATGTGGACTAGTATGAACAATGAACTAGGATGGTTTTGATGCTACCACTTCTCCGTTTTTTTTTTGTTTTTGTTTTTGTTGTTTCTTTTCTGCCGTTTCTATAATGAACTAGGATGGTTTAGATGCTCTCTGTTATTTGTTTTGCATTTTTGCTGTGGATGCTATTCATTGTGATGGTTTGAATTCTGCATTTTTGGGCCTCATAATTAGTTATTTTTTTTGGCCCAAGTGAGGGCAAGTATTCTAAGTTCTACAAAATCTGCATTTTTGGCCCAAATGAGGCTTTTTTTGGCCCAAGTGAGGGCAAGTGATCTAAGTTCTACAAAATCTGCATTTTTTGCCCAAATGAGGCTCAATAAATTTGTTTTTCAATTCTTTGTTTCATTTTCTGAGGCCCAAACAAGGCCCATAATTCAAAACCAAAACAAACCAATTGAACCGAAACCAAAAAAACCGATCACCTCTTCGGTCAGTTTTGGTAGTAGCTACATATAGAAAACCGAACCGATTATTCAGTTGTTAAAAACTCCCAAAACCAAACCGACCGAACTGAAATCACCCCTAAATTGCTATATATAATTGTCCAACGTATGATACATGGAAATGTAATATTCCAGCAAAATAAAGGGGACACAGGCTTTAACCAGAAGCACAACA
This sequence comes from Rhododendron griersonianum, assembly GCA_018127125.1. NCBI lineage: Eukaryota > Viridiplantae > Streptophyta > Magnoliopsida > Ericales > Ericaceae > Rhododendron > Rhododendron griersonianum. The sequence continues at coordinate 7,238,821 of CM030798.1, read as the reverse complement.
AGGAAAGCCAAACCAAAAGTAGAATACAACATGAATGCATTTCAGATATGTTCTCGCTGTACAAAGCTTAAGCTTCATATGGTAAAGCAGCCTTTCAACTAAATTGATACATCTTCCTCTACAATCACTACTTCCTAGCACGTGTAATTCGCTGGAAAACCAAGTTGATCCCCATCCAACTTCTTAGGAATCCCGACTGCAAAGGGGACATTTTAAGGGGACATTTTAATTTCATTCCAGCAGTTCACGAAGTCGAATCTACCACTGTGATGGGCATGGTTTCAAAAATATCAGAACATCACAGACCTGCATTTGTCTCATGTAGTAACCGTGTTTCCTTCACCCTAACAAAGGCTTTGCTGAAAGAAACAATGACCTTAGAGTCAATGGCTGGCAAATTTACTTTGTAGGCTGGACCAGAAACTGTGCAGAAGCATAACCAGACAAGATCATTGGAAGCTCAACAAGTGAAGGATCTATTGCTGGAAGCGCCATATATATATCCTCAGTAGAGAATGGAATGCTGCAACAAGGCACTAAAAATATGTAAGAGAAATGCCAAGCAGGAGGGAAAAAGCATCTGGACAAGATAATACCTAAAAACTGAACATTGATCTAAAAATGAACAGTTTTGAGGGGTCATAAGCCTATTAGAATTTTTAAACAGTAATTCATGTCTGGGAAATGATTCACAAATAACAAATTCCTACAGCAAACTAGCAAAAAATGTAGCAATGTCATTTTCGAAATTATGAGCCAAAATCATGGACACCCACTTTAAAATGAAAGAACCACAAAAGGCCAAAACAATCAAATTTGCATGAACATTCTGTTTATATATCATTTTGTTTATGTTTTACTTGGCACAAGTAGCATTACCTTGTTTTGTTTACTTTCCTTATCAATGCAAGAATGCCAATTTGCCATCATTTAAAAATTCAAATACTTACACAACGCAAAGGTAAGGGCGGGCTTGGCGCAACGGTAAGGTTGCTCCATTGTGACCTGGAGGTCACGGGTTCGAGTCGCGGAAACAGCCTCTCTTCTTGCGGGGGGTAAGGCTGTGTACATTAACTCTTCCCCAGACCCCGAGATGGCAGGAGCCTCGTGCATTGGGTTAGCCCTTTTAATGCAAAGCTATAGTAGCATGCTAAGCAGTTAATGGTGTCGAACACTATCCTTATTAATGATAATATTGACAAAGTTATCCAAAAAAATATAACTCCTATATCTCTTCAATAAACATGAACAGAAAAACAATTTCTTAGACCACAAAAGCACAAAATGACCAAATAAACAAGTAGAAACAATTTTCTCGATCAGTATGAATTATGTGAAACAATCCGATATGATGATAGGTGTAAGTAGTTTACCTCAAATCGTCGTCCAGCAAAAAAGAATTTGAGGTTAGATTCTGGGAGTCCTTATTCAAAATCTCCCTCATCTGAGCAACTACCTGTGTAGCCATACAATGTTCAGAAACCATGGGCAACATTGTAACCAATTAACAACAACCAGGCAAGGAACTTTATACTTGCCTCGTTTGATACGCTCTGAGTTCCATACTTGTCATCCCAGTACATAGTACTTATCCGATATATTTGCCTGACAGTCAATGCCTGCCCAGTATGATGATCTGTATAAGTGGAATGCTGAAGACAATCTATGATAAAGAAGAAGTGGCCCAGATTTAAGATCTTACTGGACATAGATCTTGCCTTATTTCGTCCAGGGACTTTTTCCTTTTCTGATGTATCACCTAAATGATTTACAAGGCCCTTGAATAAATACAGCTCTAAAGTCAAAATCAATACAACTTTCCATTACAGGTGTAGCTCATACCAGAAAGCCAACAGCTTGTCTAATATAATTTAGCTCGTGCCATGAGGTTCCTGCAAACTGTATTTAGGAATGACACAGATTCAGTAACACAAATTCCGATTTCTGCAGTAAATGCTTGCCAACAGAAGAGGAAAACTCTGTTTACCTCCTCTGTCACACCAACAATCCATTTTTCTAGTTCCACCAAACCCGATTTCACATATTCTCCGTTGGAAAATGTGCAACATTCTCGTCGCAGCAGTAGACTGAGAGAAAAAGATTCAGCTCAAGACCAAAGCCTAAATTCATCGTCATTGGAAGAACACAATGAACTCTAGGATCTAAACTACTTACCTGTTGAAAAGGGATATGTTGATGAAAGAGAAAACCTGGGTAGCAATCTTACGGACAAAAAATGAAGGTACCTAGAACCACATTAGTTTGGGGCACAAATTCATAAGTCAATGGGCACAACACTAAAAATAACAAAACAGAACAGAGAAAAAGAAGCCATGAATTACTACCCCTGTGCAGGGACAAAAGAGTTTGGTAGCAAAATCAACCAAAAATCCACGCATGAGGAGCGATATACAAACAATTCAGCTGATCTTTGCTAAGCTTTTACAGGGTTATTTCTACTGATAAACCAAAACAGTGTGGATTAATGCCACCTGTTAATCGACATTTCAACCCCTCAATTTCTGTTTGTATGTTGGTCAAAAGACTCAAAACCACTGAGTAATTTCTGTTTGTATGTTGGTCAAAAGACTCAAAACCACTGAGTAGGGCTTTCTATACTATAGAAATGAACTTTCATTCACATGTAATAAAGAGAAAAGTAATAGCCATTATTATCATCTTTACAGAAACTCCATTGGTTGTTGACGAATTCCCAAAAATGTTGCGTGACTCGGGTCATATAAAAAACTTGACATTTTGGCAAGTTCCTTTCGCATCATGTAGTGGTTCCAAGTCCGCATCCTTGCATAAGGTAGCGGTTATTGAACCCCACCATCTCGCTCAGTCAATTAGTCATCAACCCAAAATTGTTGCAACACCCTTCCTTCCCTCCAACTACCATGATACGATAACCACCATCATTCTGCTATTGGAACTGACAGTTTCGATAATTAAAAACCTTGTACTTTGTTTAAAATAAAAGTAGCACTATTTTCATCAATCAAATTTGATGCACTTGTTGAAGATATTGGTCCTATTCTCTGATTTCTTACTAAGTACTCCCTCCATTCCATTTTGTTTGCTCACGTTTCCTTTTTCGGCTGTTCCAAATTGTTAGCAATTTTCCATAATTGGAAACCACCAAAAGGGCAAAGTTCCAACTATACCCTTTCAGTGTAAAATTCTAACACAATTATTAAACTATTAAAGTTATTCGAAAGGGTACGGAAATCTATACACTTTTCAACCCAAAGCCTTTAAGTCAATAAAATGAGACAGAGAAGGAGTATGGTTTTTATCGGTTTGTGACAGAGAAGTAAACTCGAGAAAGAACTATTGTAGTGTTGTAGAAAATCAGCTTTGTGATTGTGGATCTATCAAAGAGATAATGGTTGAGATAAGAGAAAAAGGTACATTGATATGGTTGTGGAAACGTGGCATGGTGATCAGTTTTAATGGAGGAAGATTGCAAAACTCAAACGAATTGATAAATGTGGCATCTGTGGTAGTTAGGGGACATCGATTAGAGGAGTGATGTTAAGGTCTGGAGTCGAGGATGAGGGTCGTATCTATGGATGTTTACGTGGTAGTAAATGGCAGCAGTAGGTCGGTGGTTTTAGAACTTATAATAAAGATAGAAAAGCCAAAAACCATGATAATTGTATTGATGACAAAAGACTAGTTACAAGGGTAGATTAAGCTACATATACTCTAACCCTAACAACCTTAGATAAACCCAAAAGGCTAAAAGGCTAAACTACCCTCCAAATAAATGACAAAAATAAGAATATACCTGTTGTCAGAGATGAGAAAAAGTGTATAGGGTGTTAACTAACCCTAACACAGAGATTCATTATTTATATTATGTGAAAACTTGATACAAGACTTGTTTAACCAATGTGGGACAAGACTCATAACTACTCAAATATTCCAACACTCCCCCTCAAGCTGGAGAATAGATATCACAAAGTCCCAGCTTGTTCCATAACAACTCTAATCGAGGCTTGAACAATGACTTAGTAAACATGTCAGCTAACTGAGCACTTGTAGACACAAAGGGAGTAGCTATTACACCACTGGCTAACTTCTCACGCACCAGATGACAATCAACTTCAATATGCTTAGTCCTCTCATGAAATACCGTATTGGATGCAATGTGAATTGCTGCCTGATTATTACAATACAAATTCATTGGCAATTGCACACTAAATCCTATCTCCTCAAGGAAAGATCGCACCCATACAATCTCACATGTCGTGTGGGCCATGGCTCTATACTCTGCCTCTGCACTAGACCGTGCAACCACTGTTTGTTTCTTACTCTTCCAGTTGACAAGGTTTCCACCGAGAAAAACACAATATCCTGTAGTGGATCTCCTGTCAGAAGGTCCTCCTGCCCAATCAGAGTAAGTAAAAGCCTCAATACGTAAGTGATTATTAGCTCGATAAAACAAACCACGTCCTGGATGAGCTTTGAGATACTTTACAATTCTAAGAACAGCCTCCCAATGTGGAAGACGAGGAGCAGACATAAACTGACTCACAATACTAACTGCGAACGAGATATCTGGACGTGTAATAGTAAGATAGTTCAATTTACCAACCAAGCAACGATATTGGTCAGGGCTAGAAAGCAGCTCCCCCTGATCAACACACAGTTTGACATTAGGATCCATAGGAGTATCGACAGGCTTCGACCCCAATAAACCAGTATCATTTAGAATATCTAGCACATATTTTCTTTGCGATAAACTAATGCCATTTTTAGATCGTGCAACCTCAATACCCAAAAAATATCGCAACCTTCCCAGATCTTTGGTATGAAACTTACTCAGCAGAAATTTCTTCAACTCATCAATACCTTCTTGATCATCGCCCGTAATAATAATATCATCCACATAAACAATCAATAATACTTTCCCTCGGTCAGATGTGAGAGAGAAAACCGAATGATCAGACTGACAGCGACTCATCCCAAATTTCAAAACTATATCACTAAACTTGCCAAACCAGGCCCGAGGAGACTGCTTAAGACCATATAGTGCTTTGCGAAGACGACATACCTGATTACGCTCTCCCCGAGCAACAAACCCAGGTGGTTGCTCCATATAAACTTCCTCTTGGAGATCCCCATGAAGAAAGGCATTTTTAACATCCAACTGGAATAAAGGCCAACCAAGATTGGCTGCAAGGGAGATAAGAAAGCGGACAGAACCAAGCTTGGCAACTGGAGAAAAAGTCTCAGCATAATCAACACCATAAGTCTGAGTATATCCCTTAGCAACAAGACGAGCTTTGTAACGCTCAACAGACCCATCGGGATGATATTTGATCGTAAATACCCACCGACAACCAACAGTAGACTTTCCTGACGGAAGAGGAACCAACTCCCAAGTGTCATTGTCATGAAGAGCAGACATCTCAGCCTCCATAGCTGCCCGCCACTCAGAAATAGATAAGGCCTCCTGAACAGTGTTAGGAACAAAAATGGACGAAACAGAAGTAGTAAAAGCACGAAGGGACGGAGACAGGTGAGCATAGGAAACAAACCGATCAATAGAATGAGAAGTGCAAGACCGAATACCTTTGCGAAGAGCTATAGGAAGGCCAGGTGGGGATAGAGGTGGAGGTGGAGGTGGTGGTGGTGGTGGAGGCGATGGTGGCGGTGGTGGTGGAACTAGATCTTGAGACGGAGGAGGCGTGGCGGAAGGCACTGGTGGGGCTGTTAATACTTTCTGCCGACGAACATACACCTGCAAGGGTGACACAGATGGTACACGAATAGGAAACACAGACTCAGTCTCAGGAAGGTCAACTGGAGTACGGTGACCCGAGTAAAAGGGTAATGACTCATTAAACGTGACATCAGCACAAACAAAATGACGACGTAGAGACGGTGAGTAACACTTATACCATTTCTGAGTGCGCAAGTATCCCAGGAAAATACACCGAATTGACCGTGGATCAAGTTTGTCCCGGTCAGGATCAAGAGTATGAACATAATAGGTGCACCCGAACACTCGTAGGGGTAATGAGTGGAGAGGCCGACCAGGAAATAAAACCGTATGGGGTATCTGACTACCTAGGACTCTAGATGGCATACGATTGATCAAATAACATGCTGTAAGAACAGCATAACTCCAGTAAGACTTAGGAACTTGCATTTGGAATAACAGAGCACGCATAACCTCTGATAAATGCCTAATCTTGCGTTCGGCAACTCCATTTTGTTGTGGAGTCCGAGCACAAGAAGATTGGCGAATTATACCATGATCATCAAAAAACTTAGAAGGAGAATTATGAAAATATTCACCCGCATTGTCAGAACAAAATATACGAATGCAAGTATCAAACTGAGTTTTGATCTCTGTATAAAATGACTTAAAAATAGAAGACAACTCTGACCTCTCTTTCATGAGATAAAGATACGTGACACGAGAGTAATCATCGACAAAGATAACATAATATTGGAAGCCAAAAACATTAGGGACACACATTGGGCCCCAAATATCAGAATGAACTAATTGAAAAGGACGGGACACACGACTCTCAACCCTAGGATAAAAAGACACTCTATGATGTTTACTAAACTCACAGACTTCACAGGGCAAAACATCAACACGGCTACATGAAGGTACTAGCCGTTTAAGGTTCTGAAGGGATGGATGACCAAGACGACAATGATGTTGATAGGGAGACACCGAAGACTATAGGGCAACAAAGCTAGGGTGAACAGCGTCGGTAAAGTAATACAGGCCACCACGTTCAGTACCGCTACCAATTTTCCGCCCCGTCTTGAGATCCTGAAACACACAACCATTGGGAAGGAATGTGACAGAGCAATTTAAAGATTTGGTAAGTTTACTAACAGACATTAGATTTAATGGAAAACGAGGAACATGCAATACGGAAGTCAAAGTTAGAGAGGAAGTAACAGAAACAGAACCCGAACCAATAATATCAGTGGTAGACCCATCGGCTAAAGTAACATGAGATGGTTTATCAATAGACTGATGGTCAGAAAAAATAGTAGAAGTACCTGTCATATGATCAGATGCACCAGAATCAATAACCCAAGGAATAGAAAAACGGGAAGATGCAATACAAGCACTAAAAGAACCTGTCTGAGATAGCGTAGCAATGGAGGAACTTGTCTGACGTGACACAAGGCGTTGGTACTCCTCCACAGAAATAGTCACCATAGCAGTAGAGTGAGTAACCTGCCGAACATCTTTGAAAGGAGTAATCCGATGAGTCTGAGGAAAACCATGTAGGTCATAGTAGTACTCCACTGTATGATTTGTTCCCCCACAATGAGTACAAAGTCTGAAAACACGGCCTCGACTATGGCCACCTCCCCCTGACATGCGGCCCCTAGGACGAAAGCCACAACCACCATGACTAGAATCACGACCACCAAAAACATGGTCAAAAACCCGACCACTGTACCCAGAATCACTACCGCGACCACGGCCACGACTGGATGAAGAACTAAATGAACCAGAAACAGCAGAAGTAGAATTAAATTTCATTGCAAACATATCTCATACAATGAGAGGCAACTAGTCAACGAACGATAGATCAACCAACCAAATATGTCACCAACGACCGACCAAGAAATAATCAACCCACCAATCTAGCAACTGACGAAGAACCACCGAACAACTAATAAGCAATAAAATAGATCACCAAGCAATGAACATCATCAACTCACAAGACAAGATGACGGCCCAAATAAACAGAATCCGATAGCATCAAAGTCGAGAGAAACAACAACCCAACAACGAATCAGTAACCAACCTCCAATACGAACGAAATAATCATCAACTCAAGAAAGACCGCAACAATAACTACTATGCTGCAAGTGCAAAAAAAAACTCAAGGCTAATACCAATAGCAACACCAAACAAACACTGAACCAAACACTAAACCAACACAACTAAACGGTACCGCAGACCATCCATGAACACCAATCCGCATCGAGAACAACCTGGCACAACCAAGGACGAAGGAGGAACAGATTGTATCTCAGAAAATCACCTTAAACCATATCGCCAAGAGACAAGTAGATTGAATAGGGGTTTCAGATCCAAAATGGTAAGATCGACGCCAACAGATGCCGCATGAACAGTTGTGCGAACAGTGCCGATGAACAGTTGCGTGAACAGTGCTGTGATGAACAGTGACGTGAATAGTGTCGTTTTAGGGTTTTGATGAGCGTGGGCAGATTGTTAGAGGATTCCAAAGGGTTTGGATAGGTCGTTTTAGGGTTTTTTTTTTTTTTTTTTGGCGTCAAGAGGATGGCGGAGGTAGCAATGGTGGTGGGTGGCGTAGGGCGGAGGTAGCGGTGGTGGTGGGTGGCGGAGGGCGGCAGTGGCTATGGTGGTAGGTTAGGGTTAAGCTCTGGTACCATGTTGTCAGAGATGAGAAAAAGTGTATAGGGTGTTAACTAACCCTAACACAGAGATTCATTATTTATATTATGTGATAACTTGATATAAGACTTATTTAACCAATGTGGGACAAGACTCATAACTACTCAAATATTCCAACAATACCCAAATACTTGGTACACATTCCCCCTCAAATTCATGATGTGAGTGCAACTAACATCATGAGTTTGTCAAGTAGAAGACAACATCGAGTAGTAGTGTCGGTCTTGGTGAAGAAATCAAGCAACTGCAGCAAGGATGGAATAAGTGGCAGATTAATTGTGCTTGATTGAAGATGTCGGCGAATAAAATGACAATCATTCTCGAAAAATTGAATTGTGCGCAATCTGGATGACACTTTTGTTATCACAATAAAGAGGGGTGAGAAATGCAAGAGAAACACCCATATTGGATAGAAGCCACCGGAGCCAAACTCTTTCAAATGTAGCAGATACAAAAGCATGGTATTCAGCTTTAGTGGTAGAGTGAGTAATGACAGAATATTTGTTACTTTTTCAGGCGATAAGAGAGTCCCATAGAAAAAAAAAACTGAGACTTTCGATCAAAAATATTATCCGCCAAACCAACATCGGCATATGCCTTAAGAGTCAAGTTTAAAGGGGAAAAGAGAAATAAACATTGATACATAGTGCTGCAAACATAACTCAAGACATGGAACAACGCAACCCAATGGGTAGAACGAGGAGCTAAAACAAACTGACTAACAATGTGGACAGCATAGGAAATATTAGCATGAGTCCCAGCAGATAGACTAAGCAACCAACAAGCTTAGGATACTTTGTAGGATAATCAATAGGAACATCATACGAGGCAGAGAACATAGTATGCAACTCAATAGTAGTGTCAACAACCTTCATCACTAAGATTAGCACGATGTAGAATTTCATTTATATACTCGATCTGCGATAAAAGATAACCCTTTGGAGAAGAAGCAACTTCAATACCTACAAAATAAACCTTTCATTTCATATTCCTGAAATATCTTCAGTTTCAGCTTACAAATGGTAGCAGAATCAGAACCTGTAATTGTCATGTCATCCATATACAACAGCAGAAGAACTAACCCAGTCGAGTGCGTCGAACAAAAAGAGTAGAATCTTGTGTACTAGGCTGGAAACCAAACTATAGAGCAACTGGCTGAAATGTTTATACCAAGCACGTGAAGGCTGTTAAAGGACAAAGAAAGTGCGACAAAGACGACAAACGAGGCTAGAGGGATGAGAGAAACGCGAAGGACAAATATAAATTTCTTTAGAAAGATACACATTGAGGAATGCATTATTATTATTTTTTGAACGGCGAATAAAGTTTTATTAATCACAGTAAAAATTACCAAAAGTAGTAAAAATTACCAGAAGTAACGTTACAGAGATTAAAAGGATAGGAAGACTAGGCATCATAACGAACAAAAAGCATCCCAATCGACACTCAATCTACCCGCTAATCCTATGCCGCTAACTACCCTAAGAGCCCGCCACAAAACAATACAACCTACACAAACCACTTGGAAGTGACTATCATCTAAAAAGCCCGCCTAAAGTCGCCCCAATCACAACTCCACCCCACCCCGCCGTCCACCCACCATCACCAAACAATGTCGCCGGACGGAAACTTTGCACCAACAAAACCTGCAAGAGAACCCTTCATAAGGTTTAGGTTGAATCCTGGATCCAAACAAACAGCAACAAGAACCGACCAGGACGTCGAATGGGATAGACCCGGAGATTAGACGCGCAACTCCACATTAGCCGTTAAGTGAATTAATCGAATAAACCCAACAGTGTAAAACCGGCGGGATCCACGCCCAGATCGTCTATGCCGTTAGGCCCATAAACCGGAAGCACCCAGCAATGCTACTAGCGACAACCCAAGAACTGGAATCGGAGAAAATCCACCAAAAACAACCCACCTCCACCGAGCCACCCAAAACCACCTCCCCCCGCCACAAAACACCTTGGCCCCCTCCTCCACCCAAACCAGCCGATCCCCTCGCCAGATCCGCAGCCCCCACCGCCAGCCCCACCATCACCCACTCTTTTCCTTTTCCCCTACCCTCTTCTCTCCTCATCCATGAAGCATTTCTCTTTGTATCATCATTAAACACCTTCCACAGCTGTCGCAACATCGGCAATGCTCCACCATCAAAACCCCATCCAGATCCGCCAAACAAAAAAACGCAACAGCCACCGCCGCCACCTACACGATCGCGAGAGGACGGATCTAAAATAGAAAAATCACCTCCAAGCCGAGAGAAGCAAGATGAAGTCAAAGACTCCCCCCCTTATTCCCCCCCAGCCCCCCAGGGAAAAACCCTAGAGTTGTTGCTCCTGTTATCTTTTTAGAGAGAAGTCGAAAGAAAAAAGAGAAGGTTTATTGAGGAATGCATTCTTACCATCCAACTGAAATAGAGGCCACTTAAGCGCTAGGCAACTAAGCCAACTTTATATTGCTCTAAAAAACCTATCTGAATGAAATAGAGTTTTCATGCCTCCTTCCATGAAGAACTTGAAAATCCAATCCACCATGTCTAGTTAAACTCCTCTCCTAGGGCGTAGATGAAGCTTCTACTTCGAGTAATGTTATTGTTGACACCCCAATCCGGGCTTTTGGATTATCTTTAAGTTTGGCTCGGTTGGCTCCCCGATGATGAAATAAGGAAAAATATACCCTCAAGACTTGGATCAATACTACTTCAATAACCTCAAGAAAACCCCTTCCTTCTCAAACATATAGGGTGGCTCCTGGTTCAATTTTAAAAGAGAAAGATGTGTTCGTTTTGTCAAAAACGACTTTTTCCATGACGCACTGAGGGTAAAATGGGCACACATTTTAATGTATAAAACATCTTTGAGTGAAACCAATTGGGTTAGAAAGAGGACTCAACAAGCTTTCCAACGCTTCGACCCGAGCTCAAATCCGAGTTCGGGGGTGTCCGGGGCGCCCCTGCGAAGTTCGGTATGGTGTGCTGTCAAAAAGTACCGCGTAGCACTTTAAAACACCGCGTGGCATTTCAGAGCACCTCAAGGCACTTTAGAGTGTGGTGCGGCATTCCTCAAGGCACTTTAGAGTGCCGTGCGGCATTTTAGCGTGGTCAACAGCAGAACAGCTGTCGGCCATGCTTGGTCAAAGGTTCTGGGCGCGATCATAAGACCGTTGAATGGACTCAGTCTTCTTCCTCCACCTCCCACACTCCACCATCATCACCTTTGACCAAAAACTCTATAAATAGTCATTTTCAGCCATTTTTG